>CM029607.1:70958110-72158110 GCA_017311375.1 Mytilus coruscus
AAGAGGACGGATTGTGGTTACTATTTTCAATGTAGCTTGCCTTGAAATAAACTTATGGAAACCCAATTTTGACAAGATAAGGCAACAATTATAAAATGAAAAAAAAAAAACAGAAATCGGTCTGTTTAAAATGTGTCAAAGGTAGGCATCAGTGGGGGCAGCGACAAAATGGTTGCATGAAAAAACTCATCACAGATACCAAGGCTTATTGTTAAGTGCACCAGAAGAGCATGTTATCAACATAAGACTCATCAGGGTGCCTCACAGTTGATAAATTTGCATCATAAGAAGCTCCTTGTTCAAATTCACACAAAGAAGTAATTGATTAGAAGAGTATTATAAACATAGTAAATATAAATGTCACATACTTAGATCTGAGATACAAATCATACAAACCTTAAATTTGTTTTGTAATATTTTAAATTCTTATTTAGTAGCCATGATAAATTGCAAATAAACACGACTTAGTTGCAGAAAAACTGCTTCGTTGCAATATTAACCTATAGTGCATATTTAAACAAATTTCTTTTCTATGAGAATTTTTATATTTTGCTTTATACCTGATAATACAAATTTTTCACGCTATGTTAAATGTAAAATTACAGAAGTTCCTGTATATTGTTTGCTCTATCGATATAAAGGTTATTTTATTCCTTTGTTTTATGTTTCAGAAAAAGGTGACATTCTGTATAGCCAGTTGCTATCCAAATGTAGAAACTTTCTGTAGTTTTATAACTCAATATAACTAAACGAATAAATAATCTTGTATATTAGTATCGATATTGGTGATAGGAAAATGCCATATGAAATGTTATTAAACCTTTATTTTAAATGAAGTCCAATAATGATATTTCGGTTTATATAAATCTAACAGCATGGACTTCTTACGTCCGTCAAGACTCTATAATTGTTTTAATGGTCTTCTTGATTTATGTGCTAGAGGTATAGATTCTAATCCCCGCGAGGTCTTTAAAATTTGTAGTCAATGAATAATACAATTCTACGAATAAAATCAAAAATAACAATCCGTAGCTTTCTTGAAAAACCATCATCAGGGTTCTCGGTCATAAAACTTTACTTAGTACTCGGAGTACAAAATTTGTGCTCGAAACACCAAATCCCGGATTTTGATTGGTTGATTTCTGAGACTGAGTACAAAAATCGTGCTCGAAAGTTTTATGACCGCAAGGCCAGGAATGCTCAAAACCAAACATTTGAAAACCAATAAAACTGAGAATGGAAATGGGGAATATGTCAAAGAGACAACAACCAGACCAAAGAGCAGAAAACAGCCGAAGGCCACCAATGGGTCTTCAATGCAGTGAGAAAATCCCGCACCCGGAGGTGGTCCTCAGCTGGCCCCTAACTAAAATTGTGTGCTAGTTCAGAGAAAATGGACGTCACACTAAACTCCAAAACATATAAATGAACTAAAATTAAAAAACATTCTAGACTAACAATACATATCGAGCGCGAATTGGGCAAACTTTCGGAAGAACAAACGGGCAATTAAAAAAAATCCATCTGTTACTATATTGTTTTTTTAATTGACATTACTCCGTTTGGTATTACTCCTCTCTACAACTTTCTTTGTTTTATTTTTCTATGATTTTATGAACATATTGCATATTTATGTAATCTGCTGTTAACATGCACTGACAAAAAAAAAATATCTGATTCATTCAGTCAAAATAAAAGCATCTCAAAGGGTTGCACCTAATGTAACAGCATCATAATCTTGTTGCGAAGAATAATCTAAGTTACAGAAGACATAACAGTAGAATGATCCCGAATTGTCCTTTTTAATGCACTTAATGTTTGCCCGTTTGTGAATTTATCTATTTAATGTTTAATACTTTTACAATATTGCTGCATCAAAATGTCTAGTTTAAATTATTTTTCTGCAAAAATGTATTCCCGTTTACGTAATTCTACGTCGGAATATGACATAATTATACACTGAAAAGGAAGAATATGTCGAAATGGTACAAAAACATGCGGAACACCAACCATAATAATATCTATGAAGTCGGTAGTTAATTGTATAAGTTTTTCCTGAAGTTTAGTTTCTTCCTTCGACATATTAAAGAACAAAAGATTGCACATTAATGTTTTATTAGATAGCTCCGTAATAGCTTTAATTTTACTCGTTTTGCTTTTAATGATTTTCTCTAAATGCATATTTCTTATCTATTGCGTTTATGGTAGTACTGTGTCAAACGGATGTCCGGTATATAGTTAATATGATATGATTAAATCATAATTTTGCAAAATGATATATTATTAAAAATATGAGCCTTATATGCAAGCAATAATGGTATCATGTCTATAAAATCAAATGGATTATTGTATAAAAGATATTACTTCCGAATCGACAGTTGCATTTTTCCCTGAAATGTAAGAAAAACAATTATCATTCTAAAAACACAATGGCACTAAATATGCTTTATCTGTTGATAGGTGTATGTTTTCTATCAATAAAATTTATTATACAATTCGTATTTGCTGCCATTTCACAGAACATGTTGTCAACTCATGCTACTATTATCAGCGATTGCATGTTTTTCATTTTACAGGTTTTGTATTTTTCTGGTATAAGAAAACAACTTATCTTATATTTTGAACATTTCACCACAGTTCTACGGAATGTGAAATTTCACAGCAAGATTTTTTTAACTTTTCTGCATTTAGTCTTGAACTAACATTTTATAATTTATAAATAGAAAGACGTGGTATGATTATCAAACTTTTTATCAGAAAATCAAACATAAAGATGTAGACAACTACGGGTTAGCAAGAATTTTACATATTTGACTTAAATTAAGATCTTTGTACAAAGGAAAGAAAAAGATATGATCATCTTGGAACATCTATAACAATAACGATTCTTATTCAGTTGTTCGGGAGAACTGTTTAAAGTTAAAACCTGAATGCTTACGTCAATATTGATTTCCGTGTATGAAATAACTGGGTTAACCCTGACACATGATTTTCTACAAGGCTAAGGACGCAGCTTGTGTTGAAAATCAAACAAAATAATTGTTATAGTATAAATGTATTGAGTTTACGCAACACGATCTTGTTTAAATATAGAACACGTTAATCTGAGAATTTACAGAAAATCTTAATTTCGATTTGTACAGATGTTTCGTAGTCCCGAGATTAGCCATTAGTAATGTTAGTAAGAAGGGGTCATAATCCTAATGATTAATTCAGGTTTTTTCAACCTCTAGTGGTAAATATATCAGTTGAGAATAAAAAAACATCAATTGCTCATAGCTTCAACTCCTTTTTATAGTGTTTATTGTCTCCTTATTCTAGGAATTTAGCTTGGTTATGTGTCTTTTTTTATTCTGCACTTTTCATGAAAGTAATTTTATTTAACAAGCATACATGCAAGGAATTTGTTTATAGACATGGAGAAATTTTAACAATTCAATAATGCTTGATTGTTAGTTCCTGAACGTCCAGATTGACTTTAGTAGAATTAGGCTATTTTTTTTTTTTTTTTTTTTTGGTCATATAGTTCTTCATGTGTAAGGTATTAACACGTCCTTTGTTTTCAAATTATTTTTGAGTTGTATCGTTCTTGATAAAGGTAAATCCAGAAAAACGGTTCGAAAGAAAGGAAAACATAAAGTATTATTTACATTTACTGCTGGTGGACTGTTTGTCCTTGAGGTTACATGTATCACCAGCTCAATAGCCAGTGCTTCGGTACTGATATATAATTTATAACAAAGTTCACTCTTCTGTTTCAAAATTACAGTTTTTTACATTGACTGTTATAGATTGATAGTATATAAATAACGGAACTTAAAAAGAAGAAAAAGGATGAAATTTATAAAAGGAAAATTTAAGTTAACTTTTCATCATTTAAAACTTGTGTAAATATAATTATGTTATTATGGCGTAGAATTACGAGCGCATAGCACACGGTACCGAGGATCAGGTCTGGTTAAAATAGTTGTGTGAACCCCGATAGACAATTAATGTTTCTAAAGGTAGCAATACACAATTTGGAGTGTAGTTTCGCCTTTTTACCCCGGTGAATTTTTCAAATAAGAAAGATATTGTGCATTGAAATAAATTTGTTTTATAGCCGAAGAATAATATAGCCTTCAAAAAGGGTTTATATGAACATCAAGTTTGTATTATGCATTTTATAAAGGTCATTTTCTTTTTGACAGTCCGTAATTTCACATCCGTACCGGCCATACGTTCAGAAAATTATTGTGATGTGTTCCAGCATTTTCTTTTTTTTTTTTTTCGCACGAACTTCTCGATGCAATGTATGGAAAAATGAGGTAAAATGCACATAATTTTTGTTTTATTTCTTGATAGATACATATCAATGGTTTCAGAAAAGATTACTCGAATGGATTGAAATTCTACTTTATAAAAGAGAGGCGAAGGATATCAAAGGGAAATTCAAACTCACAAGTCGAAAATAAACTGACAACGCCATGACTAAAAAAGAAAACAACAAATAGAAAGACAAACAACAGTACACAAAACACAACATAGAAAACCAAAGACTGAGCAACACACACCCAAACAAAAACTGGGGGTGATCTCAGGTGCTCCGGAGGGATAAGCAGATCCTGCTCCACATGTGGCACCCGTCTTGTTGCTCATGTAAGTACAAACTCGGTGATAAATCTAATTCGGTAGGTCATATTCGGAAAAAATGGGACGGAATTGCATCCGTAAAATTTACGAAGGGACGATTTTAACTTTACCACTTGGAACTCTTAACTTAATAGCTTCCTTGTGAACAGGAACCCTTTATTAAGGAAATCATGATAGGAAATACAAGCCCTGGAATATTGTATCATCTGGGAGATATATATTCCGTATGCAGGCACTGCTGGAATGTTGCTACGTTTAATGGAACGTTCACAATTGGGAAGCTGAAATCATCTCTTTTGTCGTAAATTTTTGTTTTCAACCGACCATCTTTGTCAATTTCTAGATGTAAGTCAAGATATAAGGCAGACAACTGTATCTGTTGTATCCTTAATCTAAAGTTCGGGTGGATAGATGCGTTCAACATAGTCACCAAATTTTGAAATATGTACTTTATAACAAATTTTGTTTGGGGACTCTTGTGACATTATCATGTCCCTTTTTGCAATATTTTGTTTCAAATAAATACAGATTAATGCCATGGTTGTACCAAAAAGAGATTATATTGCACTTTTTAACAACTTGAATCCAAATCAATGGTAGATATTTATTAAATGGAAATCCAATTTTGACATGATATGGCAATAATAATTAAGAGAAAAAAACAAGAAATTGGTCCGTTTGAAATTTATTCCGGATTGAAAACATGCAAATTGATACGGATACAAAACGTGTTAATGGCACTTACTGATGAAGACAGGCTGGCAAAACAGCTTGTGAATGTAGGAATCTATTAAAAAGATTATACAAATATAAATGTAAATATTTGTTTTTTCTTATAATGATTATATCTTTAGTTTGAAAGATAAAAAGTTTCGTTTTTTTTTTTTTTTTTTTTCCATATTTAAAATGTGTCTTGAAATGACTTTAAATATGTTAAACCGCGGCTTGGAACTGAAGATTTGACAGTTTTTGTTTTTGAAGATTGATATTTCTATCCTGTTGATATGCAAGTATCTCATAATTAAAACTTGCTACAGTTCTTGATATTTTCTTTTTTTTTTTTTGAGGTCTTTTAAATGATCCAATTTTTCTATCCCTGGTGGTACAATTAATTTTGTTTTGCAAAATAGCTGATAAGTACCGATTGTTATTGTAAAATATAATCTGTAAGTCACAATATGTTGAGTCAGTGCATCGAACGAGTTCAAAAAAGGCTTCATATTGTGTCGAGCAACTGCTATTTTACAATATAGATATGCAGTCAACCAGATAATCGATTTATCGAGTTCTATTTGCGTATTTTGCATTATAAAAACAAGTGTTTTCTTTGTTTCACCAACAAACCGGAAGATGACTTGTTAATTTCAGGTCAAATTTATCAAACGTCAGTTCATTCATTATGATGTCGGTGATATGTCCAGGTCAAAGTTATCAAGGCTGGGTCAACGTATTTGACGTCACAAAGCCATGATATGCAATTTTATTTAGAGCTGAACAGACTGATACAGACAGTGTGACAACCGACAAATATGATAAATGTGAACATAAGTGGGACACTTATCATCATTTAATTACTTGGAGAAGCAACGCCCATACATGTATATAATGTTAATAGTGAACCATAAAATCAACACTACAACAATGTGATAATTATACGTTTACCAAATTAACAGCTTACTTGAATAACATGATCTTGTCAAAAGTTAAATAACAAAAATACCGAACTCGATGGAAATTTCAAAACGGAAAGTCATTTATCAAATGGCAAAATCTAAACATCAAACACATCAAACGAATGGAAAGCAACTGTCATATTCCTGACTTGGTATAGGCATTTCCTTATGTACAAAATGGTGGATAAAACCTGGTTTTATAGCTAGATGAACCTCTCACTTGTCAGAATAAGGAAATTAAAGTGGAAGTTAAAAGAGAGGTGGGAGATAATAAAAAAGAGGCGAAAGAGACCAAAGTGATAATCAAATCTGAAAACGAAGTGACAATTCCATAGCAAAAACACGACAGTATACAAAACACAACATAGAAAACTAAAGACTGAACCCCACAAAATGCAGGGGTGATCTCAGTTGCTCCAGAAGTGTAAGCAGATCCTGTTTCATTATGTGGCACCCATCGGGTTGCTCATGTAAGTTCTTACCCGAAGATTAGTCTAATAAGGTATGTCACATTCGAGGAAAAGAAGACGGATTGTAGTTACGACAATAGGAACAAATGTGTTGTCATCTGTGAAACAGATATTTCAAAACGGTCAACCAACTCTGATAGCGTCCGTAAAATTGTCGAAGGAACGATTTCAACTACACCACTTGGAATTCTTGATTTAAAAGCTTCCTTGTGAGAATCAACCCTCTGTGACAGAAATCATCAAAGAAAAGCGAATCTCTTGAATATCGTATCAACTGGGAAATATATTATCTCTATACACAGGTGCTGCTGGAATGTTGCTACATAGAAATAAAAATATAACAATTTGGAAGTTAAATTATCTCTTTTGTAGTAAAGTTTTGTTCTCAACCGACCCACATTGTCAATTTCTAGATGTAAGCTAAGATATGAGGCAGATTAAACTAAGTCTATTTTTCCTTTATTTCAAGTCGATGTGATTGTTGCTTTCAACATAGTCGCTTAACTTTTAAAAATTTAGTGAGAGGATATCAACTATATAGCAAAACGTAAAGTCATCAGATAATGCTATCTTCTTTTCATTCTTCCGATGAAGCGCCTGTATGAAATCTGCCTCATATGAGTAAAAGAACAAGTAGGCAAGTATAAGAGCACAGTTGGATCCTATGAGAACGTAGATTTTTTGTTATAACGTAACAAATAAATTGTCGATCAAGAAATCAGCATCTTCATAAATTCAGTTTCAGAGAGATTTTTGTTTCAATCCGATTGTTTTTTTGTTTGTTTTTTTTTTTTTTCACAAAGTACGATTTATCCCTCCCTTAGAAAATATACTTGTATCTACGTTGGTCCTTCTTGTTTTTTTTTTAAACAAAGCAGGATCAATGCTTTCAATTTATCTTTAAGTTTTGAATGGGGAATACTTGTGTAAAGGGTAGAAAAGTCAAATGTTTAAATACTATTGCAAGAGGAAATATACTTAGATTGTATATTCTCTAACAGATCTTTGGAATTTTGTAGTATCCACATCTTATTCTAGAGTGGCAACTTTGAAGCGACCTCAAAGCCTGAAACCCATGGAAAGAATGTCTACGTCATTTTTTTCGTGCTAAGTCAAGTGTCTGGTATAATCAACGACTGAATCCATCAGTATTTGAAAGAGATAATCAAATTCATATGTTGATGACTAACTAAATACGCTGGGGCCAAAAGACAAACAAAAGTATACAAAACACAGCATAGAAATTATGACTGAGCAACATGAGCCCAACCTTAAACCGGAGATTATCTCTGGTATTCTGTAAGCGATAGGATGTCCGGCTAGACATTTGACACCAGTCGTATTACTGTGAAGTGTATAACTTATATCCAATGATTAAGTATCACACAATAACGGATTGGTGATAGACTCTTATCATATCCTCAGACATCACCAAATTCGTAATCAATCGGTTATGTAACTTTTCTAAACCCGATATTTAGATATAGGAAGATGTGGTGTGAGTGCCAATGAGACAACTCTCCATCCAAATAACAATTTATAAAAGTAAACCATTATAGGTCAATGTACGGCCTTCAACACGGAGCCTTGGCTCACACCGAACAACAAGCTATAAAGGGCCACAAAATTACTAGTGTATTACCATTCAAACGGGAAAACCAACGGTCTAGTCTATATAAAAAAAAAAACGAGAAACGAGAAACACGTATAAATTACATAAACACACGACGACTACTGTACATCAGATTCCTGACTTAGGACAGGTGCAAACATTTGCAGCGGGATTAAACGTTTTAATGGTACCAAACCTTCTCCTTTTTCTGAAACAATAGTATAACATCACAACATAGAAAACACACGATAAAATATCAATTGGAAGGCTTAACTCAATCAAAAACGTAAATTAACACACTATGAACGAATAAATTCGATCTGTGATACCTGAAAGTAAATACATAGTTAATAAAATATTAGGGACAAACATTCAAGGCCAAAAGCAAACAAACAAGTCCAAACAAAGCCATGACAAGACACCACCGCGAAATATTTAACCCTTAGAAAATAATCACTTTTGAAAAACCGGTTTTCATAATATATACAGATAAATGAAAAATAACTTTGTCGTTTTAGGTATACTACTTCTGTCTATATAAAATCTTCCAATAATTAGGAATACCAAGAAAGGTCTGTCATATAAATACCTAATTTAACACTAGATACATAAGGGGTGAATATCAACAATAAAACTTCCCTGTACAGATTTAAGGAGAATAATGTTGATGTTCATACAAATGTAGTATGAAGAAGTGAAAATTAGTAGATATTCCAAATAATCAAAGCTGGTATACAGACAAGATCCATATTAACATAAAATAACAAAAATGTATTACAAAAGTATCAACAGGTCGAATTAACAAGAAAGTACGATTTGAGAGTACTCGCAGTTACTGACAGCTAGTTAAAAGCCAAAAACAATTAATAATAATAAATCATGCATCAGAGACTAAAATCAACTAAAACACATCCCAGGGATTTAGTATTTTAACGTCATGAACAGTCAGAGAAGACATGACTTGTGCAATGCCAAAAATAAATGTATCGACAGGTAGTAGGATAGTGAGGAGCTACTTCTTTAGAGATAAAAATTAACGTGTGTGTGTCTCTAAACATCCCGCCTCAAAAGAAGATACAATTTAGTTATGTTTTAATTTGCTAATGACATTTGACCGAATGTGAAATTTTTTAAACTGAAACACGTTGCTCATGACTAGGATAGACAACACTGTGATCGATATAAGCAACACGGACATTCAAAACAAAACAAATACCACGCTTTTAAAACTAAAGCAACAGCAACAGCAACAGGGACCCCTTTAAAAAAAGCTAGGAGGATACTTGCTCGTTTGTTTGATTTTGGCTGACAATGAGAGAATGGACTGATTGATTAGAGGAGAAACGATACAATTGCTTGTATATACAAATTGACCATATAAACAAAACACGTTATTAAAGATATTTATTTTTTTACAAATATTAATCGTACAATAGATAATAACATGAAATACAAATTCGTATGTCGGTTTATAAAAATGAATTATATACACAAAATATTGTATGAACACAAATATTGCAAAAGGATGCAACCAAGACATTGCGCACTACTGTCAAAAAATCTACCGTTTGCCTCAATATTTGCAAAGTCGCACTCTATGTTTTATAGTAATACATTTTGAAGAGTGTTGCATTCTAACTGGTGGTTATTCAGTATCCGTTAAAAAATACAATACAATGTCCATATTTTCGTTTTACATTTATATATCAGTTTGTGAAGAAAGGACATAATACATAAAAAAAACCCAAATAATTCGATCATATATTATTTACAAATCTTCAATTCCACCACTATTCCACATGAACAATTAATCATAAACTTTCTTACATACATATTTTGTTTCTTTATGTCGTCTTTTTGAGAAAAAAACGCGTTTAACATTATTTAATTTGTTCACAGTTTTACCGTTATACAATATGATAGTTTGCTTTATACCTCGGAATTATAAAAAATCAAGAATAAAATTTGTTAGAGCATTCTAGCTATTGAAGCCAAATAAATTGGCAGAAAAAGATCTCAGTTGTTTTTTTTTTTTTTTTTTTTTTTTTTTTTTTTTTTTTTTTTTTTTGTTTAATAATGTCATGAATGTATGAGTATAAATGAGAGTAAAGAGACATTTGTGTAAGCTTGATGTCCAAATTTTCAGTCATTGTGTAATCAATAATTGTTATTGTGAAGGAATTTTCAACTTGGCCGACTCTACGATTTTTTTTTCAGTGTATGAGAAAACGGCCATGTTCACACATTACTTAAATTCTAGAAAACATCTTAATCAGATATATTTCATATTAAAAGTATATCAAATCTCTTGTTCACCTCTTTAGGACCATCATAAAACGGGTTAACACATATAATAACTTGATTGACATGACGATCACCAATAAAGAATTATCGACATACAACACTTGCATTTTACTCTCATGTTCATTATAAACGCACTAGATCGGACTGTCGTATTAATCAAAATGTTTATGCAATGTTTATCTCAAAGTAAATACCATGTCCTTTGATACACATGAGAGCAATCCTTTTTTGTTTTGCATATACTAAACGCACATGCATTGTACATGTGGATTGGTTTAACACAAATAACTAGAGAAAAGGTAATGCATGAATACAATTCTATGAATTTGAAACAAAAATGTCTACCTTAATTTCAATAATGTATTAGAAGTGGGTAATTTTCCGGAAATAATTGTTATTGAGACGACTGAAAATTGGTTACAGTTAATGGTAAAGCTAATAATTAGTAAGACATGTGATAAACGATTTGAATTTTGAAATGAAGAAATGGTTTAATTAAAACAGAGAAAAATTGCGTGTTTTTTCTTCAGCAATGTTTGAACAGAAACATTAGTCCTATATTTTAGATGAATAGTATGAAGTCGTTTAACGTTCTTTGTAGGTGTTTATATACTGTTGTTTGTCTTTTTGTCGTTTTTCATTTTTTCCGGTGGTTTTATCTGTTCTTTCTCATTTTTGCATTTTGATTGTCTTCCGCTTTTTGTTTCAAAGATCTCATGTAACTGCTGCAAATGCGCATTCTTAAAAATAATGTCTCTTTAGCGATGATGCATGCCAAACCATCAACCTAATTTTCTGATATAAAGGAACAAAGGTATAGCCAAACTTAGCAATTCAGGGCTTTGTATAACGATTTCTTATTTCCAATGATCTTTATCAGTTTTATCACTGCCAATTTCTTCAAATGAATAATCATATTTTCAGGACAGAACCGAGTTACCGGGCTTATGGTTACCAAGTCTACATGAAACAGTCCAAGAGGGTATCATCCTATTCTCTTTATCTTCTTTTTCTTCTAGTTCTTCTTTCTCTTTGGTTTCTTATCATTAAATTTATCATTACAATGTATTTGATATGATTATTATTATTATTATTTTGAAATACTACCTTATCAGTTACAATCTTAGGTTAACAAAGTTTTTTTTTTTATTTCCAATTGACTACGGAAAAAAATATCAAGAAATAAAAATGAAAATGTTTATAATCAGTTAATTTAATAAACAACTAATAGAATTGTAACAAAAACAACACTAAAAAATAAGGAAAGGATCAAAACACTAAAAATACAGTGCATATCTTGTTTCACTTGATGTTTAACAAATAAGGACACTTGCGCTTTCGTTGCTTGATGATGATGAAATGATTTTTACTGCAATGGCATAAAACATATATTTCAATGATATACAACATATGTTTAAACTGATATCTCCATGGAAATTTAATGAGGTATCATTGTATATGCTTTATTGAATTGGTTCTTGATCATTTGACTTTAAATTATGTCCCATGAAATGCACAGTTTGGTCAAATGCATTTACTAGTATAAGCCACCATCCCTGACATCCCTTTAATATCAATAGTATATACATGTACTTTTTCATAAGACATTATAACGGTCGCCACATTTTGATTCAGGGAAACCAATTTTAAATCAGTAGATGTTATATTTCAAAACAAGCATTAGTGTCAATTGTGCTTTTTCATTTATTTTTCGTATTCATGCTAATTCTTCATATACTGGAATTGTTATTGATGCATATATAAGAATAACACTTTCACGCAATGCTTTCTTAATACTGAATCGTCGTTGAACCTCGTAGACCCTGTCTCATATAATATGTCATATACTTAAAAAGCTGTGACCAGGCAACTTGTACCTCTTCTGACCATATATCCTCTAAATGCGGCTGTATAGCGTATACAAATTGTTGTCCAACCATCTAGATAAAACATTAAATCAAAAAATTAATGATAGTGTATAATGCTGGCTGCAGTAACACACAAGTTTATGTATATAAAAAAAGCAAACAAAAAAACCTAAAATGTGTCTTGATATTACTAGACAATCTTATCAATACTAATACTTGTAAAATAAACAAAAAACTCTCTCCTCTAAAGAGATCAAACGGACAATTTTTCTAAAAAAAAAAACATCAATCATAAGTCAAACTTTTCTCATAATTGATAAAAATAAGTATATGTTTCTACTGACACCGTTCTCCGATCTTCAACCGGTCATTTTAAGACGGAACAAAGTTCTCAAAAAATTCTTACAAATAATTTCAATTGTTAAAAAAGTACACACGATTTTAAAAATGACATTTCGAAACATGTCGAAAAACATAATCACTATGATTTCAGTGCTATTGTGATAAAGGCTGTTTCTTCGGATTGCAAATAAATATTTCCCCATGCTTTTTGCATCTTATTGATTTTGAGCAGGATATTACACCTCATTTTGTTATACATGTGTACCATGATTCATGTATATTTTAGGATTAACCAAGCCCTCTCTGGAATGGATTTGATGAAAATTAAAACAAAAAGGCAAAAGAAACATTTATAAGCTCTAAGTAGAGATACATGTATCACAAAAAGAGCGAGCTTCAGTTAACATGTTTAAAATTGATCAAAACATTTAGGTAACAAAATATGATACTTCTTTAACTCATACATCTTTATTAAAACGTAATTGGCTATCCTGCATTGATCAAGTTTTTCTTAACATAAGGTCACAAGGCTGAAAGACCCCCTCTTAAGTCATCAAAATCTTTCATTTTGTATTTACAATAACATCTATGTGAAAATAAGATATAGACATTCTGGTTGACGCCCTCCTTGGGGAATCTGATACTTATAATATGAATGAATGCGTTTCATGATCATAATTTCACCGCACATGTTATGCTTATCTTGTCGCGTTTGATCATATCAAGGGATTTGAACTCATAAACCGATATTCCAGTCGAATTTACTTGGGATATCAGAAAGCCATTCTCATGAATATTTGTCTTTGTTGTTTTGATTTATCATTAGGAACATCGTATCGGAATATTATTTAGGCTATTTATCGATAGTATGCTAAAAACAGTATTAACAAAAATACCAAAGGTAGATTAAAAAAGAAAACGTCCATGAAACCTGTTAAAATGGAACGGTCGACTATATCAGTCATACTCCTGACTTAGAACAGGTATTTTACGTAGAAGAAAATGGTAAGTTAAACCTAGTTTTATAGCTAGATAAACATCCAATATTGATGACAGTTGTTAATAGTTTTCAATGTTATTGAATTAATCTTGAATTTAGTGGATTTATATCTATCTCTATGATGTACACCAAACGTAAACCAAACATCAATTAATAGTTAAAAACAACAAAGGTATTTATATCAATCATTACATCGACACTGTTATATTGTATTTTTAAATGAATGTCTGATGATCCTAAGACAGGTGTGTCGTACCACAACGAATGAAACAAAAATTACTTTACACTGAACTTTTATATTTGACGTCATTACTAATTATAATAAACAACTGCCAAATGTTGATCCGAATTGCACAATATGCATTTATACATTTGTTTTATCGAAGAAATTGTATTTATTGGTCCGCATAATCTGTTTTTAATCTGATTACATACAATAACTATATACTAATGAACCTACCTCTATAAATTCTTCGTTTACATTGTAATTAAGGTGTCGTTGGCCTAGATTGGTCATTAAATCTTTAAATTTATCAGGTGTATCTAAACGTGATATGCATTTATCGACAGTTCCCATCACACGTAAAGCATGTGATCGTAATATTGCACTTTGTTCCATATCTTTCTTGCTGAGCTGTTGAAAAGGAAGGAATGCATCTTGTACTTCTGGGTGGCTATCAAATAATCTGTTAAAGAGAACCAGCCAACTTTAAATAATTGATGAAATGATTTATATAACAAATTCTTGAATAATACCCAATTTCTATCTTCTAAAAAAGCGAAGTTGCGTTCCTTTTATAGCTTACTATACGTTTTGGGATTTTCCCATTTTTGAAGGTCGTATAGCATAATATAGTAGTTAAAATTCTCAACATACCATATCTTCAGACTGTTTTATGTGTGGCAATGTTAAAGTTTTCCAAATAGTAAACCCTTAATTGGCGGGAAGCAACATTATATTATATATATATTTATCGCTATTTTGTGCATTTTTCCTTTGATCTTTTTTGTGAAATTTTTTCATATCATGCTACTCGCTTGAGATGGAAAATTATCGCTAGAAACTAAGGAGGCACGTGGCGTTGCTAATGAAATTGACATGAAATTGACAACGTCGTCATAGGTAAAAATAGCGATAAACAGATTATCATTGGTCATCTCAACTCGATTGCTTTTCTCGCTTTCGCCGTACCGGCTCAAGCGAGAAAATCAATCTCGTTGAGATGATCAACGATAATGTATAAATATCACCTGCGTCTGTAGATATGATGTCAACTTCAGTGACACCTTTGAAAGACCACAATTAATTAGTCTGTCGCATAAAGTGAATGTTAAGAGTATATATAGTTTATTCAATCAAAACGTACTAACTAGCAACTCCTCTGCAAAAGTTCTACTGACGACATCATGACTTATTGGTATTTATCCGGTAAGTACAATGTATGACTAACAATATTGTACATTACGTATTCTTTTACAAAAAAATTCAACCGTTTATGATCAAATGATGTAACTCACATTTGTCAACATATTGATAACACTATATTGACGTTTTAAGCATATTATAGGAATCAAATCTATAAATTTAAGAGCATCTTTGCTAATTTGTATTTTGAAGTAAAATACACACCCTTTCTGGAGATTAAACAATAGGATACTGGATAAACCTAAATACACGTTTTAAATAGTATAATTTTGTTACATCATACATTTAGGATTTTTGTAATTTTACCAATACTTCAAAGCATGATTATCTCATAGATTGGGTTCTAATTACAGCGTAAGCGTAGATAAATTACCAGGACAAATTTGTTTTAAATAGGAAGGGTAAACATATCTTACCAATAGTGAAGATTCAAACAATGTGGCGAAATATACCACAGGGATAATCGAACACATTAGTCAAAAACGAACTGACAATGCCATGACAAAAAAAAAAACGACCAAACGACAAACAGTATACAAAACACAACATAAAAAACTATAGACTGAGCAACATGAACCTCATCTAAAACCGGTGTGATCTCATGTGCTCCAGAAGTGTAAGTAGATCTTGCTCCACATTTGATATTTGTCGTGTTGCTCATGTAAGTACAAACCCTGTGATAAGTCCAATTTGCTATGTCACATTCATGAAAAACAGAACAGATAGTGGTTACGACAACTGGAACATATCCGTCGTCATCTGTGAAACAGATATTCCATAACGGTCAACCAAATAGTGATGGCGTGAGTAGAAAGCTTCCATGTAAGCATTAACCCTATATCACAGGAAATCTTGATAGGAAATGTAGGCTTTTAGATACATGATTTTGTTTATTAGTTGTTATTGGCTTTGAACTAGCTGTCAGTAACTGCGAGTACTCTCATATCTGTACTTTCTCTTTTGTTGTTGGGGATGAGGGATGGATAAATACCCTGCCACGTCCGGTCTATGTTTTTGTTTGATGTTTTTTCTGCTTTTATCGATCTGATGAGTTAAGCCTTTTTCAACTGATTTCTATAGTTTGTTCTTATGTTATGCTGGTACACCACGGTCCCAGGTTAGGGGAGGGTTCTGCGCTCACAAAAATATTTAACCCCGCCACATTCTTCATGTAAATGTCCCAAGTCAGGAGCTTGTAGTTCAGTGGTTGTCGTTGGTTCATATCTGTCATATTTGTTTTTCGTAAATTGTTTTGTTAAAAATAAGGCCGTTAGTTTTCTCAATTGAATTTTTTCATATTTTTCATGTCGGGGCCTTTTATAGCCGACCATACGGTATGGGTTTTTCTCATTGTTGAAGGCCGTACGGTTGCCTATAATTGCTTACATCCACTTCATTTGAATGTTGGTGGATAGTTGTCTCATTGGCAATCATATCACATCTCCTTATTTTTATTTTGAATATCGTATCAAATGGGAGAAATATACTCCATATGCAGGCTCTGGTGGAATGTTGCTACATTAAAACAATAATTTGTCTCTAACTTTCCTTTCTCTTCAAAGATGAATAAGCTATATTATGAATTAATTTGGTTTGTGGACAGACAAACGTTAAACACTGAGAAGAACTTAGAATTCTTGTAATTTATTTGTAGCCGGATATAGATCTTCAAATGTGGACATAGATCACTATAATATTCACATGACTAAGTTTTTAATCCATTCTCATGGTTCATTTACTGTTTTGACAAATTTATTGTGTAGCAATTACTACTACTCTGTCAAGTATGACATTATCAGAGTAATGCCATTAGTACCAATAAATCGGTAGTGTTCACACACTTTGTTTGTTTAAAACAATATGTTCATTCTTCTGGAAGATAGTTATTAAATGTTAATCCATTCAATGCATGTATTGACTGTATTTGTTGTTTGATGTTCGTTTACCGTCAAGTGACAAACATTATGATCACTCTGACAAAATTAGAGAAGGCTGGGCAAGGTAATTTTGTTCGACACAGAAAAAGATTCACAGGTCACCTATTAACACTACAGGGTTTGTACATGCGTTCATTAACATGCAGAGAGCAGGTACTACTCATTTCGGGCATACAATAACATTGCTTTGCTACCATAACAGCTGTATTCATTACTATGAATCAAATAACAAATCATAAACATCATGAAAATAAACTGGTCGGGAATAAAAAGTTTTAAAAAGTACTGTATTCAATCAAGTTGCAATCGTCTGTAGAAAACGTGTAACTAGAAATCTTAGAAAGAAGCTAGTGAACCAAGGGTTCTTAATAATCTACTTAAAGCCATCTCTTCTACAACTTTTCATGACGGCAACATGATGTTGTTGGCCGTTATGGAAAAAATTGAGAAAGATGACCATAAATATGATCCATCGAGATTAATAACATGTACAATGCAAAAACAATTTGAATCAAAATCAATGAATGAATGATTTATAATAAAATGTGTTGGAAATACAATCATTTGAATGGGGAATATAATATAATAGATATAAGAAGATGTGGTATGAGTGCCAATGAGACAACTCTCCATCCAAGTCAAAATTTATAAAAGTAAACCATTATAAGCCTTCTAAAATTCTTTGATATGACGCTAATACGTGGAAGCTGTCATTAGCCATATAAAATCCAATAAACCTTTTTATTGAACATGATTTGACGGACCGTGATGTTTGATCAAAATACAAATGTTCGCTAGTTTTAGAACATTGATTCACTTGTACCGGTGATTTTTTATCTAACAATAGTTACGTTTTGACAAAAGAAATGTATATTTTTGTAATTGCATACTGCTTTATCATTGGTTGTGACCCTCAACAAATTTTCACCATGAAATCACTACTTTTATTGAAGCAAGGACCGCTCATCCTTTCTCTGAAATAATTATCACCAAAGATGTTTTAGAATGTTGGTTATCTCAATCGTTTGATATCTATGTAGAATATTTATTTAGTAGTTTTATGCTATCAACATCTTCTCATGTTTGTACTGCTCAATATTTTGACCCAGACATATTAACTTTTCATTGACCCAGACATATTAACTTTTCATTGACCCAGACATGTTAACTTTTCAAACTGTTTTTTACTTCTTTTAATAAACGGTGAAGTTGCTATATATTGCTCCTGAAATAGTAAATTTTCCTATCTTCTGTATTAACCATACGGTCCGATAATAATTTAATATACAGGTATACTGACTGCACTTTTTTTACATAATTAGAAGTTTACGTGTATCAATGCGTCAATAGTACTAGAGAACCCATAATACTATTACACTCCAAATCTGAAAATGACAGTTTGCATCATTGTTGTTTGTTGATGTTTGTAAGAATACATGTATTTTCTAAAATCAGTCCGCGATATGATTTAAGTGTAAAGAACAAATAGCAATCTAAAATGTCTAATCGGGATCGGCTTGATTAATCTTTGAAATCTATATAAAAAACAATAGATGTTTCAAATAAATTAATCAAAGAAAAACAAATTATCTTGCAAATGATATTACCTAAATATTAGAAAGAAAATCTTCCGAAGTATTGTCAAATCAGAAGATATTGCATAGAGTAATTATTGTGACTATTCAATAAAATATAAAGTTTAGGTCGTCTACAATCCTATAATCTATAAAAGAGAGGCGAAAAATACCAAAGGGATATTCAAATTCATCAATGGCAAACAAACTGACAATGTCATGGCAAAACACGAAAAACAACCAAAAGACAAACAACAGTAAACAAAGCACAACATAGAACACTAAAAACTGAGCAACACAAGCAACACCAAAAACTGGGGGTGATCCGGAAGGGTTAGCATATCCTGCTCTAATAGTGGCACTCGTTGTGTTTTTAATTGTATAGATAAAAATTAAAACAGTTTTTAGCCTTGTTCAATTCTTTATATTTATCCAATATTGAGCCCTAAAGAGATTTAGAATTACACAAATATACCACGAACAAAAAACAACTGTATGAACACTGACCAACACATCCATTATAAATAGATATAGGAAGATGTGGTGTGAGTGCCAATGAGACAACTCTCCATCCAAATAACAATTTATAAAAGTAAACCATTATAGGTCAATGTACGGCCTTCAACACGGAGCCTTGGCTCACACCGAACAACAAGCTATAAAGGGCCCCAAAAGTACTAGTGTAAAACCATTCAAACGGTAAAACCAACGGTCTAGTATATATAAAAACGAGAAACGAGAAACACGTATAAATTACATAAACAAACGACAACTACTGTACATCAGATTCCTGACTTAGGACAGGTGCAAACATTTGCAGCGGGATTAAACGTTTTAATGGTACCAAACCTTCTCCCTTTTTCTGAAACAATAGTATAACATCACAACATAGAAAAACACACGATAAAACATCAATTGGAAGGCTTAACTCAATCAAAACGTAAATTAACACACTATGAACGAATAAATTCGATCTGTGATACCTGAAAGTAAATACATAGTTAATAAAATATTAGAGTCTGTTGATATTATTCTCTAATCTTTTAAATAAAACAGGAAACAAGGTTTGCATTCCTTTTTGTTAAAGACGCCCACTTTTGTACCTCTATTATTGGTATCTAACAAATAGCGATCATCGTAATGAGCGTCATGAGTTGAATATGTCATCACTTCTAGATAACCTTTATATTATTACTCTCAAAGTCTGAATGTGTTAACCGTACTAGATAAAACATAACATAATTACAATCAAAGTGTGAATATGACAGTTTGCATCACTATCGTCTAGAATCTAGAATGTGTAATCTTGATCGAAAAAATATGTTTTGATTATTCTTTGAAATCTAGGTTGAAATCAAAATAGGTTTCAAAGAAATTGGTCAACGAAAAACAAATTATCTCACAAATGAAATTACTTTGAAAAATCTCCACAATAATTTTTAATCAGAACATCGCATAGAGTGAATTACTGTGAAGTGAAACATTATGAAAGGCATCATGTTTTACTTCAATGAAAATAAAATGCAATTTTTCAGTCATTTACAATCCTATAGCCTATAATTGTTATAAATATAATTTTTTTTTCAGTCTTATTAAATTCTTCAAAAATTATCAAATATTGAAGCCTAAAGAAAGATGGAACTTCACAAATATACCACGAACACCAAACAACTTTGTGAAGACTGACAAAGTCGTCCATTATCAACAAAGCACTACAGACTTAGTAGATGTTCATGTGTGATGAACTTTGGTAATCAGATATGTCATCATTAACGTTATTAACGTAATATGTTTATTTGTTCACAAAAATAACAGATGATTCACATGACGACTTGGCTAAGACAATATCATATAATCAAAAATTATAAAAACCTTCTAGAATTGTCATCATTTAAGATAACAAACAAGGTAATGTTGCAGATTAAAAAGTACAGTCATACTTTTAATGTATTCATGTCGATTTTCACAATCGACCCTAATCTAAATTACATAAGTTTAAAGACATATAATTGTAATAATTGTGCATAAATAGATCTTAGTCATTTTTGCCTACAATTGAAGATCATTATAAGTCAAGCGGCAGTAGAAGTGATAACAAATTAATTTCAATAGTGTATATAAGCGGTATTTAATAATTGCGGCATTTAGAAGAATCCATTGTTCTTCGGTGTTTTGATGTGGCACTGAAAAGGGGTCACTCACATGAAATGTTATTTAGTTGTACACATTTACTACAAAAGGCATGAAATATCAGTTTATCATAATGAGAAAAAATACAGTGCTATGTTCTAATGCAATGTCAACTAATCTTTTATTTTATATTAGCTTCCTTCTCTTATAGCAAATGAGGGTAACACATGCATCTGATACTATTCTCTTATCGTTTAAATAAAACAGGCAACAGGTTCACGTAATGTATGTTTTTGTTCATGAAACAAACTTCTGTACTTTTACATTTTATTTGTGTATTATTGGTAGCGTACATATTAATATAGCAATCATCGTTATTAGATTCATGAGTTGAATATGTCATCACGTCTAGATAACCTTTATATTATTACTCTCTAAGTCTGAATATGTTAACCGTACTAGATAAACCATAACATTATTACAATCAAAGTGTGAATATGACAGTTTGCATCACTATCGTCTAGAATCTAGAATGTGTAATCTTGATCTAATGTGTTTTGATTATTCTTTGAAATCTAGGTTGAAATCAAAATAGGTTTCAATGAATTTGGTCAACGAAAAACAAATTATCTCACAAATGAAATTACTTTGAAAAATCTCCACAATAATTTTTAATCAGAACATCGCATAGAGTGAATTACTGTGAAGTGAAACATTAAGAAAGGCATCATGTTTTACTTCAATAAAATAATATGCAATTTTTCAGTCATCTACAGTCCCAGATAGGGCGAGGAAAAGTGGTTGCTCACATAAAGTTATTTTTAGTTGAGTACATTATACTACAACGAGGCAAACACATCGGTTCATCATATCGAGAAAAAAAACAGTAAGTTCAATTTTCTAATGCAATCTCAACTGGTTTTCTGCTCTTTGGTCGATATGTTGTCTCTTTGACACATTCCCCGTTTCCATTCCATTCCCTATTCTTATAATTTATATTAGCATTCTTCATTTATAGCAAATCGGGGTAACACCTGTATCTGCATCTTTAAGATCTACCAAGGAACCAGGTTTGCGTATTGATTTTATTTTTTGAAAAGCCAACTTGTGTACATTAGTATTGGTAGCTTACAAAAAACAATGATCGTAATAGGCTTCATCAGTTGAATGTCATCACTTAGCAATGCTCTCGAAGTCAAAATATGAAAATATTGCACTCCAAGTGTGAATATGATAATTTGCATCATTGTTATTAGTTAGATTTCTGTAACAATAAATGGATTTTCTAAAATCAGTCCGTGATATGAATTAAACTGTTAAGAAAAATAGCAATCTACAATGTCTAATCTTGATCGGGAAAATATGTTTTGAATATTCTTTGAAATCTAGATTAAAAGCAAAAAAGATTTCAAAGATATTGGTCAACAAAGAACAAATTATCTTGCAAATGAAATGACTTTGGAAAAATTTAAAAAGTGTTTTTAACCAGAAGACGTATATAGAGGGAATTATTGCGAAGTGGAACATTAAAAAATGCATCAAGTTTTACTTCAATAAAATAAAACGCAAAGTTAACGTAGTCTATAATCCTAAATTAAAATTAGAATTTTCCTTGGAGTTCGGTATTTTTGTTATTTTACTTTTTAAATTTAAAATTGTTTTTAATCTTATTGAATTCTTTATAATTATCCAATATTGAACTCTAAAGAAAGATAGAACTACACAAACATGCCACGAACAAAAACAACTGTGTGAACACTGACAAAAACATCCGTTATCAACAAATCACTAAAGACTCTTTAACAAAATCGTATAATAAAAAAAAATGAAGATGTTTAATTTGATGTATGCCTTTTTGTGCTTCTTTGTTACATTTGTTTGTTTCTATAGTGATTAAGATGATAACACAATTTTGACTGCTGTACCCTAATTTTGACATTTTTACCTATTGTGTCTCTTTGTTTTGTTCACGCATCGTTGTCAATATAATGGAATTTGAAGCGACTGTCATACAAGTGAGAGGTTTAGCTAGCTATAAAACCAGGTTCAATCCACCATTTTCTACATAAGAAAATGCCTGTACCAAGTCAGGAATATGAAAGCTGTTATCCATTTGATGTGTTAGAGCTTTTGATTTTGCCATTTGATCAGGGACTTTCCTTTTTGAATTTTCCTCGGAGTTCAGTATTTTTGTAGTTTTACTTTTTTTGTAGATGTTCATGTTCAGATTTTCACCATTTAACGTTAACGTTTTGGTCTTTAACGTTACCGCAATATGTTGATTTGTTCACAAAAAATAACAGACGTTATGCCTGACGACTAGGATAAGACATTAACATAGAGTAACTTATAAAAACCTACTAGAATTATCATAATTCTAAATATAAAACAAGTCATGTGACATATAACAAAATACAGTCATAATTTTTATTTTCCCTTTGGTATCTTTTCCCTCTCTCATTATGTATTCATGTCAATTTTCCCCAAATGTGACTTAATGTGACTTACCAAATTAGATTTATCACCGGTTTTGTACTTACATGAGCAACACGACGGATGCCACATATAGAGCAGAATCTGCTTACGCTTCCGGAGCACCTGAGATCACCCCCAGTTTTGTTTGGGTTCGTGTTGCTCAGTCTTAAGTTTTCAATATTGTGTTTTGTATACTGTTGTCTGTCTTTTGGTCTTTTTCGTTTTTCGCCATGGCGTTGTCAGTTTATTTTCGACTTATGAGTTTGAATGTCTCTTCGGTATCTTTCGCCTCTCTTTCACATTCGACCCAAATTTAAATAAAGAAAGTTTGAAGACATATAATTGTTATATGTCCAACTTAACTGTGCTAAATACATTTTAGCCAGTTACGCTTACAATTGAACATCATTAAAGGCCAAACGTCAGCAGAAGTAATAACAAATGCAATTCAATGATATATGTAAACTGTATTGATAACTATTTTAACAATTGCGGCATTTAATCGAATTGAATGGGTCTTTGGGACTCTTTTCCCCTGCTGTTTTGGTGGGGCGAAGAAGAGTGGTCATCCACATAAATTTATGTTTAGCTGTACACGTTTTACTACAAAAGGCATAAATATCGGATTATCATATCGAGAAAAAAAAATACATTTAGTTCAATTCTCTAACGCAATGTTAACTGGTCTTTAATTTTATGTTAGCTGTATAGCAAATTAAAGTAACGTATGCAGCTGTCGATGCTATCCTCTTATATTTAATATCTACAATCAAACAGGTTAACGTATTGATTTTATTATATTTTCAGGAAGCCCACTTGTGTACTGTTATCTTTGGTAGTTTACAGATATTAATGATCGTAATAGGCATCATGAGTTGAATATGTCAACACCTCTACAGAACCCATATATTATTACTCTTGAAGTCTGAATACGTTGACTATACTAGATCAACCATAACATTATAACACTTCAAGTGTGAATTTGACAGTTTGCATCACAGTTGTTTGTTAGATTTTTGTAATAATAAATGAATTTTCGAAAATTACTCCATGGTATAATTTAAACTGTGAAGAAAAATAGCAATCTAGAATGTCTAATCCGGATTGGAAAAAATATGATTGAATTATTCTTTATATTTAGGTTAAAACCAAAATAGTTTTCGAATAAATTGGTCAACGAAAAACAAATTATCTAGCGAATTAAATTATTATTATATTAGAAAATCTCACCATGCAATGTTAAATGAGAAAATCGCATAGATTGAATTAATCTGAAGTGAAACATTATAGGAAGTATCATGTGGATTTTCTTCCTACAGAATGCCATGCACTTATCCTGTTATAAATTTAAATTAACTTTGTTTTTATATAATTTTATTAACATTTTGTAGAAGTTTGAAGCCTATAGAGAGTTGCAATAACACAGAAATAGCACTATCAACTCATCACTACTTGTACAACTGAAAGTTATTCATGTTTAGCGAAGTGGGGTTATTTGTTTTCGATCTCGGTGACGATAACACAACTTCTTTTATTTGTTCACAACAAAAGTGCGTACTTTTACATGACAACGTGTCTAAGGCAATACCGCAGGGAAAATGATATAAATGAGAATTATAATAATTTTAGAATACAGCCATTTATATGTGACAGATTCTTTTTTTTTCAAACTTACCTATCATACATTTAATAATTTTTATGTATTCCAGTCAATTTTCACATTTGACCCTAACTATAATGATATACGTTTAAAGACACGTATTTGTAATGTGTCAAATTTAGCTGGTTTTTGAGTAGAGGTAAATCAATTATGTCTGCAATTTGAGATCATTTTCAGCAAAAAAGAGGCAAACGCAATAACAAATTAAATACGATAAAAGGTATTTATATCTATTTTACTGATTGCAGCCTCAAGTCGAATCGACTGTTTTTGCGACTGACTTTTAGTTGTTTGTGGGGAAGAAGGTATGTCGCTAACAGACGGTTGTGCTCAGCTATTTACATAGGCAAGTAAATACAATTTTCAGGAGCATTATGAAATTTTCATGTAGCCATTGAGTATATGCATTAGAAACAAATTTAAAGTACTTTTCGACTCGACGACCATGTGTAGGGTTCTTGAGGGCATTGGAATGATTTTTATACATTTTTAAATGCAATTTTCCAAAATTTTGGTACGAACGTACGGATTAATTCATATGAGCTACTACATCGGCGCTGGTGCTATTCTGTAGACTCGACTAAAGATGTTTTAAAAATGAAAATAAAGAAATTTCTTTGATAACCACATTTTACACGAAACTTAACTTTGTTCTGGTGTTTATAAACTTTGGCATATTTCTATAATATGCTTTTTTCTATAATATTCATTTAATTTAAAAAGATATTTAGATTCAAATAATTTTCACTTTCGATACCAAACAAGTTTTAAAGTTCCGTAAGTACCTCAAGTGAGAATACAATGTTACTAGGTGCTACGGTTAAAAAAATATATGTCTTTTAACACAATCTTATACATTTATCATATTACATAACATTTTATAGATCATTCATAATAGATAAATAAATAGAATAAAAGGATGTTGTGTTAACGTGATTAACGGTATCGATAACGAAATCGAGATCACCAAGTTTTGATAAATGTGTTTGCCGCTTTGGTAGATAATCACGTATTTTGACAGACAGACAATATACGCATACCTTTGTAAATATCAAGTTTAGGATACCAAAAAAGTAAAATCACAAAAATAGTGAACTCTGAGGAAAATTCAAAACGGAAAGTCCATAATCAAATGGCAAAATCAAAAGCTCAAACATTAAATAAATGTAGATTTTTCGTGTTTGTAAGACATTTTGATTCGCATTTTGCAAGCAAATTTCAAGTGTTTTTAATTTAAATTAATGTACAAATTGAATAAATTGATAATTCAAAACATTCTACAAAAATGTATGGTCTCGATTCTGGATTGAAAAGGGATATTTTTGTAACTTACATAAAAGATTGCAATTTTTTCATAACAAGTTCATGTGTTCTATTTCAAATAAAATTAGATAGTACAATTTATGTAAATCTTGGTTATAACAACCTTAAGAAAGAACGAAGGAAAACCAAACAAATCACTCTAAAGATGTTGTAATAAACACGTGACAAATATCATGTTGATTTCCAGTTTGATTCAAAATCACACACCAGGTTTAATCCACCATTTTCTACACGAGGAAATGCCTGTACCGAGTCAGGAATATGACAGTTGTTTTCCATCAGTTTGCGTTTTCCTTGGAGTTTGGTATTTTGTTATTTTACTTTTTTTACAATAGGTTTAGAGAGATAATGTGGACTCATTAATTTTCGTGAGTTCCAATTTTCGTGGATCAAGGAAAACTTGCATTTTCGTGGATATGTGATTTCGTGGTTTTGTCAAAGTTTGTATGCAAGTCTATGAAATCCACGAGAATTGGTATACCACGAATAATAATGAATCCACAGTGACTGAATAAATAAAACTCTAGGAATTAGTGCGTAAATCGTCAGAGGTTCTCTTTGGTCATAAGATTATGCATTCTGCTAATAAGGGATATGGTTTTGAATGGCAGATATTTAATTGTTTCCATGTTTTTTTGGTTTTTTTTTCAATAAAGCTGGAAATTTTATTTTTTTTTTTTTTACCCTTAGAAATAGCTAACCTTAGCTGTAGTTGACAAACCTTTCGAAGTTTTGGGTCCTCAATACTCTTCAACTTCGTAACGTTTTTTATTCGAACGTCGCTGATAAGTCTTTATGTAGACCAAACGCGCGTCTCGGGTGCAAAATTTAAATCCTTGTATCTATGATGAGTTTATTCGCATATTGTATAGACACCTGTCCAATGCTGAGTATGTTGATCTCTAGATGTCTTTGATTATTTGTAGCGAAAGCTTGTTCATTAACTTATTTTAGCGTCTGAATTTAAACGAACACTGGTTGTATTAATAACCATACTTGTCTGTAATAATCAGTATTTATGCATGTTTCATTTGTAAGACGACAGAGTCTGTCATGTTTACCTGTTTACAATTCATTCTATTCTCTTAGGTTTTGTTATCTGGATTTGTATATTCTACATAGATTCATTCGATTCCCTAAGGTTTTGTTATCTGAATTTGTATATTCTCATAGATTCACGAGATTCCCTTAGGTATTGTTATCTGGATTTGTATATTCTCATAGATTCTCGAGATTTGAACATCGGTAAACAATAATGGTGTCTGCAGTTTAGCCATTAAGTTTTCAGGCTTAAGCCCCACACGTTTGGAACCAGACACACGTGCTCTCATCAACAATGGTCATCTGTGCAAAAAGACTTAAAAGTTGACGAAACAAAAAATAAATACAGCTATCTAAGGTAAACTTTACTTGCAGGGACATGCAGCTTAGTCGGAGAAGAATGACATAATTTTAACGAAATATCTTAAACCATAATACATCGTTTAAAGCATACAAGTATTGACGATTCCATGTCGATGATTAATAAAAATAAAACTATGACAACATATAATAAGAAAATATAAAATTAGGTTGGTTCCCTCCGTAAAATATTCAGTATGCCTTCGGAATATGCAAATATTAAGTATTGTCAAGAATTTCAATAACGGCCGGGTACCAGTCTAATATAAAATTTGCTTTGGTATAATATTCTATACCATACATATAGCATAAGATTCGTTTTTGAAGCTGCTTTATGAAACTATATACGAAAATGTGTTGAATGCTTAAGAAATCAAATGGACATTCATGTAAAACTTGAGCTAGATATGTTGGTCTTCTATTTATGAAGTTCGGATATTTAAATTCAAATGATTAAATGCAGCAACATATAAAGATTATCATTCAAAATTAATATACAATCATCGACAGAATATGAAACTTCATTGCAGGTGAAACACATATAGTTTGCGCATCATACTTGGATATTTAAATTCAAATGATTAAATGCAGCAACATATAAAGATTATCATTCAAAATTAATACACAATTATTGACAGAATATGAAACTTCATTGCACATATAGTTTGCGCATCATACTACTTTGAGCTATCTGCGAAAAAACGCATTTCCGGGTATCCGGTCTATTTATTATTAATATTTTTTTTTTTCTTTAAGGTGTAATCTTTCAAATACTCATATTAATTGGATTTTAGTTATGGGAATTGATATCAGTAGATTGGAAATCAATCTGAGTTAGCATTGTAATATATATTATTTTTATTCTCGTTTTACTAACCAATTATGTTACGCCAGAAATTCGCCTTTTAACTGTGGTAAACAAAAGACACAAATCAATAATAAAATTTAACAAGATTTGTTATACACAAGTTTACAAGAAGTATTACACAAAAAGAAATGTCAACTTCACTGTCAAAATATAAGTCTGATCTTTTGTCTTTTCTTTATCCGGAAATCTTCTCGGGAATCCACGCAGAATATTACGTCCAATAGGTCACAATCTAGTATGTTGTAGTTTGTAAATAAAAGTGTCAATCCAACTGCTGAGAATATTAATGTCTATCGATGTCTTAGTCTATGTCTATGTCTATGTCTAACTTTAGGGTCGGCATTTTAATACTTGTAACGGAAGGTTCTAGATAACTGTAGATGTTTAAATTAAGCATCTTTTGTTATGATCATTCTGGAAACGTTATGTAAGTGAAATAGAAAGTTCTAATCATTCCATGAGTATCAATGATTGTTCCAGTGATTTCTAAACTGCATAGTTGTAACACAATGTGTATTATTTTGTACACAATGTATATAATAGGCTACACAAAACGAATAAGGCCAACTAAATAAATATGATAGTTACAATATCATAACAATTATCATTGACATAGGAATGAACTTGATATCATTATAAGTATTATCAGGATCAACATAAACAACATGTAATTGTGCAAGTATACGACTTTTACTTTTGCTTAGGCTCTTTTGAGTTATACAAATCCCAGTGTTTAGTCTATTGCTGAAGTTCCAAACATTTAGATATAAGTGAATCTTATGAAGTCCATCTAAAATACGCATCGAAATGAGTAAATACAGTTTAATTCACTTTGATTTCATTTTAGAATAATTTTCTATTTTTTGGCAATAGCAAACCTATTTGTTGTTGTCTGTATTTCTGGCGGTTAAGCCATTTCAAACGATCATTTGTGTTTAACTATCTGAGAGATTTGTGCTATGGTAAAATTTATGATAATCTCTGAAGATGTTATGAGAGTAACTCAAGAAACTATGAATGCCGCATTAATAACTTGCACTGTGTTATGTTCTCTTTCTTGTTAAAATGCACACAATAAATACAGTCAACTCTTCAAAGTCAATGTCATTCAAACTTTCATGATTTAATGAAAAAATTGCAATTCTTTAAGTGAGTTAAAGATGAATAGGCTTATTCAAATATTCAAAACGAGATCAGGCTATCTGATAATGAATATCATTTTTTCTTCTATAATTTACTCTGAAACTGACATCAAGATTTGTTGGGTTTTTATGGACAGAATATTTTCTAACTTTAGTTGCCATGGTTTTTTAATAGACAATCAGAAATCAAATAAGAACCAACAATGCTAAAATTTTCTTCAAAATGATCCGACATTCACGTGAGGCGGATTTTCTTCAGGTTTTTTTTTTTTTTTTTTTTTTGAATAATGGAAGCTAAAAAAACCACGTACATTTAAATTTGTACAGATAATGTGCTTCCAATGTTGATGTGTTGGTAAGGGAAATCCAATGGACTAAACTTGATATATTTAATCTAAAAGAACAATGTCTGTATATACAAAGTTTGGTAGACGTGTTTATCACTTCTATCCAATTGTAATGTTTATACAGATTCTTGGCGTTAACCTATAGATAACGATTACAAGGGTAACAGTTACGATGATAGAGATAACTTAAATTTTCCTATTATCATTTTTTAAGGTAAGCAATTTCTCAAGTCGGCACCTGCATATGGAGTATATATATCCCAGTTGATATGCTATTCCAGAGGTTACATTTTTGCTCCATACAAGTAAGCTACTCAAACAATAGTTTTAAACCTAACTGGTAAAATTGTAACTCCACTCATTGCAAATTCAGGGCTGGTATTATGATATGGAGGATAGTCACGTATGCAATATCTATTCAAAATTCGTCAAACTCGTCCTTTTGTCGCTCATAATTTATCATGTTTTCTATGCGCATCTGGTGCAGAAAAATTGGTACCGTTTATGTTATTCTTAAAGCCTACCCAAAAAATTCCAACTCTTCGTTCTATACTATTATATAAATATAACAGGCGAACATGTAGACAGAATATACATGTGCTTTATATTTTGATAGAAAAACAAAGGATATGAGGTATTCATCCACGACACAAAATCAGTATATGCACAGCAAAATAACACACAAAAAGCAAAGGAACAGCGCTTTTATTGCTGTTCTTCATCTCAAAGTCACAGTGAGGCCTTCAATACGGAGCAAAAAAAAAACTCTCACCTCACTGCAATTCTAATCTTCTTTTTGCTTGTGCAAATATCAGGGGAAATAAATCTTTATTATAAACCGTTCCTGCAACGGTTACTTGCAACGGTTGATCGAGAGCATAAGTGAGTACACAGAATACTGTTTGCTATAAATACGAAAAATATCGAAGTGAAATTAATACGAAGTTGTAGCTACAAATCCTTCAAATACATTTGATAATGGTTCATAAAACATACGTTGATATCAACTGTATATATCAATTATTATAAAAAAATCAATGACGGCTCCCAGTTCTTACTACGGTTGGTATGCAATTCGGGAAACCTCTAATAGGATACGTTTTATCCTGCGTTATGTTTACTTGATACTGTTTTAGGGATTTCATAAGAACCCCTGGGTTATTTATTGTTCTATATTAATAATATCAAAACACATAATTAAGAGAATAAAGCGGCATTTGTAACTATTATTTCAACACATAAAGCGTAGAATGTTAGATTGTTGCTATGTTAGTGGGAGGAATGTAATTTAAGAGTTTAACCAAATGTTTTAATGAAACGTAACTTGTTAGTCGTGTTTTTCAACGGATGTATATCCTGTACCTCTAGTAAAAGTACAGTTGATACATTCGTTATCTTTTAAATTCTAAAAACTGGAATTGTTGCATTCATTCTGCAGAGTTATCAACGAGATATTTACATTACAATGTTTTCACAAGAACATACTTTTAATTGATACTCGTGAGTAATCTAAACATAATTAGAACATTATTATATAAACAGGGTTTACGGTTTTTTGTTTTGTTTTGTTAGCTCTTCGCCGTTTGCATTAGGTTTTGGATTTTCAAATATTTTGGCCTCGATCATCACTGAAGAGATAATATTATGATATTTGTATGTTTGTTGTCCATGACACTCCATAGTCTCTAAGTCAATTTTATAGCTGACCATTTTCGCTCTTGTTCATCAATCGTTTAATCCATTCATGAAATTTCTGTAAGAAAGGCGTTCGACTATTACAAAAATGATAAAAAGCAAAAATATGTAATGGTTCTGTAAGTTTTGTATGCTGATTCATAATAGTATAATTATTAATGAGTTTTTTTAAGTAAATAAAAACATTTAAAAAGAGAAAGAAAATACCAGTCAAAACCAATAGGTTTGTAAAAGAGACGGAAAAAAACATTGCAAAAAGAAATAAAATGCTCTGCAGGGAGCAGCTTGATACGACCACAAAGGTCGAACCCTGAACAGTTGGAGCAAGTATGGATACTATATTCAAGCTTGATAGAGTTCTGAATTTGAATTGTGATTAAATAATTGACTTATTATAGGTTTCTGACACAGAATGAATGTGGTCAAAGAACTGAAAAATTGAAATTGGACTATAACCTATTAAGGTCAAATATCCAAATTCTAAATACACGGTTAGATTCAGCATATCCAAGTACACCAAGAATTTAATTTTTGTTGAAATCAAAGTGTTATTTGTGACGCTTTGGACACCGATTTGGACCAACTTGAAAATGGGGCCCTAAATCGAAAATTTGAATATACGGTAAGAATCAGCAATTCAAAAAACACCAAGAATTCAACTTTATTCAATTCAACTTCGATATAAGTTTTCAAAAGGATGAATAAAACTTAATACGGACATAATAATATAAAATTTTTAGGTCAGCGAAAATATTGGAAACTGTTTTTAAGGCAAGGTATGCGTAATTAGACTGAATTTTTGATAGTTTGTATGCATTTATAATTCGTTGAACTGCATCTGAATAAAGAGTTAACATTGCACACGATATATTTTACTGGAACAACGTCTATCATGCACGCTAAAAACGAAATGTTAGTAGCTCAGATGTTGTTCATAAATATATGACTAGCATCAACATATAAAATGTTTTAAAAGAATAGGAAAAAATTGTCCAAAATGGACCCTGACAGAAGGAGTTGCCAACATGGTGTCAGTACAAAAACATACAATACCTGAGCACGTTGTGAGGGGAAATTGACAATACGATGTGTCACTTAAATAAAGCCAAATAAAGCACTTGCTTCTTGGTCATTCGTTCCCTGTGAAAAGACCGTCAACAATAAATCACACAATCACTTAAAGTTCCCGTTAGAGTGAGCGTGATATGTATTTTGGGGTAACTTTTTTTAAACATAAAGTGCTCGTCGAAAACGTTGGTAAGATGAAAACAAATCTTTGAACCCAAGGACTCTGTCGGCATAATTTTGTATTTTTTGGTTTGCATCAATTTACGATTTGCATAGGAACAAACATATTTACAACATATAAATAATTGAATGTGTCATTCATACACCAACATATGAAGGTAAAGTAATTATGCAGAAAGAATTATTAATTAAAATTGATGTATTCTGTACCTGTTTTAGATATTGATAACGACAGATAATTACAACACTTTGAAATCAAACAAAATACGCATACAAACAATTTTAGTGTGATTAAGTAAGATTGTTAAAGCACTTTTTAAAGCTTTTAAATATATGATGTTTAAATTCGCGGAAACTGCTTGCTGGTTCCGTTGAAATCAAATACGAGTTATGGATCATGATTAATATTTTCAATGTATCTAGTAAAAACATAACAAATTAGCTATGATCAAAGTGATTTTCAATATTAATTGTTCACGAATCAAACGTTTACATAACAAATGATTCATGAATTCATGTGACGGTATAAGAACAAATGGACCATAAGAAGAAAATCTACAACAAATAAAGGCAACAGTAGTATACCGCTGTTCAATAGTCATAAATCGATTTAACTGAAACAAATCCGGGTCACAAACCAAAACCGAGGGAAACAAACGCTAACATACATAGAAACGGACTATTTGATAACAACTGCCATATTCCTGACTTGGTACAGGACATTTTAGGAGGAAATGGTGGGTTGAACCTAGTTTTATGGCTATCCAAAACTCCCGCTTATATGGCAATGTTAAAAATACCGCTAAAATGACAACATTACGTGACAGGAATACATTACAACTAAACGCAAGAACACTCAGGACAAAAACATACATAAATTATAAATAATATAATAGTACATAACAACATGTAAAAAACAGAATAACAACTGTCTATTGGCAACTAATCCTAATTTAGTATCAAAAAACCTTTTCGTAAAAATAACAAAATTTTCAACTGAAATTCTTTTTTCAAATTTGAAAGCAGCATTTTTATATTTTATGAAAATTAATACAAAAAAATGAATAAACAGCTGGAAAGTTCGAGATTATAATGCTATTCAAATTACGTAATAAAAGATAAACAAATTGTTTCTTCATTCCAGATTAAGTTAGTAAAAATAACTTCATGAATGGAACCACAAATATTCTACAAATTTATTATATAATTAATCTTTATTGATTGTAAACTTATTTTTGGATTGATACCATTTTGTTCTTTACAATGATTCGTCTGGTTTTTATAATGAGTTAATAAATGAATGTTAGTGTCTTGCTGTCATTGTTGTTTATTACCACTTGAATTCACAGCATATGAATTGACTTAAAAACAGAAAATGTCGGGAATATTTGAGATACATTCCCCTCACAATTGCATAATTTTGAGATGAAATAATATATTTATTTTCTGTAATTAATTTACGTACATAATGATTAAAGGTACCAAAATCAGCAAATGTAACGGCTGGTGGCAACAGTGTCATTATTGTTCAGGACGGTACACATTTACAACAAATCCAATAGGTTCTACAAACTGGATGAAGAGCGGGGATTACGATTTCTATTGAAAAACTGGAGGTATGTTAGATAAGGACAGCAACGTTCCCTTGCAACAAACCACTAACGGATCCCTCTAAAAGCGTTATTTCAATGGTTCTTTAACGTGAAATAAGCGTGGCCTTCACCATACAAGAATCAACGTCCTTATTCTCACCGGACGTAACTGCGTATATATGTATCCCTCACACCCAATATGACGCATCTCTTAAGCATGGATTTTCGTGACCAAAGAGTAGAACTTCAAGAGGCTGGTTCCTTTGTAACATACGGGTATCTGTCAGAGCCAAACAGATAAAGGACAGGGAACCAGTCTAGGTAAGGAGGTTGGATGCAGAATGTAAAATACCTCATGTTTACTTCCTGCTTTCAACCTGTCAAGTTTCCCTTTAACCCCTCCTTTGCCTTTTTGAACTCTTTCACTTTCCAAAACCCATAAATGAAGTCAAGGGTGTACTTATACTCATGTTTGAGTTTATTATTTGTGTATGTGCATGCTCAATTTAATGTTGTATTAATATCTCATTATTACAAAAGAAGACTTCATAAGTTGGTAAAACGTCTGTCTAGTCCTATTTGAATCATTGATCAAACAGAAAAATTAGAAACCATTAAGTCCAGGGAACAACAAATTGTTACGTCCTAGTTGGAAATTGGAAAGGTTCCGAAACTTAAGTTTTGACCTTTTTCAGTCATTGTACAAAATTAACCACAAATTATGTAAAAGTATTAAATGTTTGAATGCTCTTCAACTTTATTTGGCCTTTTTAACTTTTTTCATTCGAGCGTCACTGGTTAGTCTTTTGCAGACGAAACGCGCATCTGGCGTACAAGATTTCAATCCTTGTATCTATGATGAATTTATTCATTCAAGTACAATATATGTAAATGCTGTTGAATAAATTTGATATTGAACCATTTTGTAATAAGATTACCTGAAAGAGCACTTTCATCTGAACAAACTTTAAAAACATGCTTCATAAATAAGTAAAAGCTATATTCATGTTCTGTCTTATAGTCGAATTCGCTGTGGTAAAAACAGAACTGTTCAGATATGTAAGCGGTCAATTAAGATATGTTCGGTTTATTTTCAGAATGTTTTTTCAGTTGTTATTTACATGTGCAAAACAATATACACGACTTCGTATTTTGTTTTTATATATTTTAATTGACGTGAGAATCAAAATCACCGTCCGATATAAAAAGTCATTACTTACGGTAGTAATAGCTGCATGGATCTATGTGGGAAATATAACAACTGCTGTAAAACTCTATTATCATGATTACAATGCAATGTTCTTGAAAATAAGAAATCTTAATCTGCCCATTTATAACACTCAACACTGCACGATATTTCTCAATAACATTATTGCGTTGTTGGGTTTTTACCTCAACTACTCTTTTCTTTATTTACGAATGTATTTCTAGTTGAACAAAAGTTCCTTAGACCAGATGGAAGGAAAGAAGCGGAGAGAGTGAAGTAAGATGGTTAAAAAAATAATAATGGCAGCCTTAAAACAAAATTTATTATGATTTCTGATTTCTTGGGATACACTGTAGATTGCATAAATTCTGAAATATTTATGATTAAAGCTGAAAAAGAGAAGAAAGTACAACATTGTTCTCAGTAATTTTGGTGCTGCACCTCTTATAATATTAGCAAATTATGTGTACATATATAATAATAAGGACATGTGGTATGATTGTCAACGAGACAACTATCCACCAGAGTCCAAATGACGTGAATGAAAGCAACCACAGTCACCGTGTGGCCTTCAATATAATTATGTACATACATAAATTCTCGCATGGTTGTGGCCTGTTATCTATTTATTGCATGAAGAGATAGTTCTCGTATCACACTGCACGTAGTGTGATACCAAAAATGTTAATTTGATTGGCTTATCCAGCATCATGACACGATATTACGACATTTAAATTGGCTATTCGTTAGGTCATTGATTACTTTCAATGGTTAAGATGATATACATTTCGTCCATGGCAACGGACGTAGGTGATTTCTTTAATAATAAAAAAACACTCACACTTTTGAACTAAAAATCTTCTTTTTGTCGAATTTTATCACATTCTGAAAAGCGTACACACAGTTTTAACATGTCTGATGTTTAAAGTTTGATTCCGGAACAGGATATATAACATCATACTTGGTTTTTTAAAAGGATTAGATCAATGATTCGCGGTATTTTTTTTTTTTTTTTTTATTAAACACAATGAGAGTTTTGCCCATAAGAGAAATATGTTAAATAACTCGTGAGAATTGGATATCGCTTGATATCAACTCTCGTTATCTAATTCAGATAGTAACAATAAACTTGCCGAAGGCACGTTTAATTATCATTATATTGAAATTAAATAACTCGAGTTGATATCAAACGATATCCAATTTTCTCTCGTTATGAAACCTATAATTATACATGGTTGGTAACACATTTCTGCCAGTTTAACATTGTTCTGATGATATTCAAAGTCATTTCCTCATGTTTAATAATTTTAAAACAAGTTATCTCGCGTGTAATTGGATTTATCAGGCTGAGAACGTCTGACTTAAGCCTATGATAGTCTGGGTTTATTACCGCATAAAGATCAGTTCCTTATCCTGCGAAATAGATATATTAACTGTCATACAAACAGATCAATAATAAAAACATCTGAGTGACAAGATAACAGAGGTTAGATTATTATGGATGATGTTAGCGCTGTGGCAAGTTATATAAGAATTAAGATGTCAGAATAGACAGCTGATGTATACAAGTTAATTGGATTTGCTTGATTCAAGATACAACTGTTTGAAATCTGCAAACCTTTCTGCATAATTGAGAAGTCATGCACATTTTCAAATTATAGCAATAAATAAACGATGATGAAGGTTATTGAAGGAACAACGACCATTGTGTGGTACAAGTGTTTTTCTTCTAAAAATTCAGCAACGCTCCTATTAAACAATAGTCCACAAGGATTCCATTCGCCAAGTAATTAGTGCTTTTGTACTGATCTTGTTCACTTTTCTTCGGAAAATACCTTTCCAAAGTCAGGAATCTGTCATCCAAAGGTTGCTGTCTGACATATTTGTGTCTCGTTAATGTTATTTTTTTAATGAATCATGCCCTTGATTTTTTTTTAATTGTTTCATATTTTGTAATGTACGGGCCTTTTAGAGCTTGTTGTAAGGTATGAGTTTTGTTTATTAGAATAAGAATAAGAATATTTATTGAATCCAATTAAAGGGCCCGTTTCCGAACATATACATATATATATAGTGTAACGTGTACACAGGGTAAGCGTGTCTGTTTCTATTTTAGAATTTTAGAATGAGTTCGTTACCAGTTTAATACTGGATCCAAAATTGTTCTATTTACAAAATATATAACAAATAATCTTTATTCATAAAGAAACGTCAATGAACCAAAATATATACAACTGCTCTTTGCGGTCTCTAATAAACTATCTATAAACTATTCTACTTTAAATATATATAACTGGTACAAATTTGTACAATTACAAATTTGTCCTGGGTCAGGAACAAACTTGTCCTTCTGGTACAATTATGTACCCTACAAGTTGGTCACACAGATTCACACTTGTCTTTCTTCTCTTGGAACTATTATGTACTTTACAAGTTAGTCACACAGACTCAAACTTGTCCTATACGGTACAATACGGTTCCACTTGTAAATGTACAAGTCCGTATTTCTAACAGGCACCAACCTGTTCTTTATTACACTTAGTAATATTATCTAGTATGTAATAATAATAATAATAATAAATTCTTTATTTAACGAAGGTAACTCATTTAACATACAATTGTTAATCTCACACAAGGCCTTCACACATTTAAATGAACAATTCATATAACAATCAATGCATATAACACAATAAACAATAAAGATGTACACAATTACAAATGTATATACACAAGCATGAAAACAGACTGTAGAACTAGCAAGGCAAGAATGTCCTGAAAAAAAAAAGTTTGTCTACTCATTTTGTTTTGTGATAAAGAGATTAGCACATTTCATCTTAATTAGATATAAGAAGATGTGGTATGAGTGCCAATGAGACAACTCTCCATCCAAGTCAAAATTTATAAATGTAAACCATTATAGGTCAAAGTACGGTCTTCAACACGGAGCCTAGGCTCACACCGAACAGTAAGCTATAAAGGGCCCCAAAAATTACTAGTGTAAAACCATTCAAACGGGAAAACCAACGGTCTAATCTATATAAAAACGAGAAACGAGAAACACTTATGAACCACATCAACAAACGACAACTACTGAACATCAGATTCCTGACTTAGGACAGGTGCAAACAAATGCAGCGGGTTTAAACGTTTTAATGGTACCAAACCTTCACCCTTTTTCTGAAACAATAGTGTAACATCACAACATAGAAAGACACACTATAAAATATCAACTGAAATAGCTTAACTCAATCAAAGGACATAGTAACACTATTGAACATACACTGAACAAATAAATTTGACCTATGATACAATGTAAATTCAAAATAAATAAACTAAGGGAAGAATAATAAAAGTAACATGTTATATCGGTATGAAATGTTAAACAATTTAAGAAAAACAATATGCTCGAACAAAAATATAGCTTTCTATATGTCTTAAATCCTTGATATCATTTGGCAAACTATTCCAAATGATTAGACCAGAATATTGAAAAGTCTTTTTGAAGTATTCAGACTTTGGCCTTTGTATATGAAGATGTCCAAATGTTGTTGACCTAAGAGAATAACTATATAGATCACTGCACGCAGTAAATTTACTTGTAAGATAATCTGGCGCGAGTCCATTCATACATTTAAACATTAAAATGGCTTGAAAATATTTTATCCGCGTAAAAATGGTCATCCAATTAAGTTCTTTAAACATTGATATTGATGGATAATCAAAAGGCTTATTCAAAATTAATCTTGCTGTGCGCTTTTGTAGTTTATGAATCCGCTCAATGTTGCAATTTGCGGTAAAACCCCATATGGTGCAACAATAATCAATTATTGGTAATATATAACTGTTATAAAAAAGGATAAGACCTTTGCGAGGCAAGTATCGTTTTAATCTATTTAGCAGGTATAATCTGCTTGAAATAATTTCACATACTTTATCTATGTGAATTGACCATGATAGATTTTTATCAATATGGATACCAAGAAGTTTTTCTACTTCCACATTGTCAAATGAAGTTTGATTTTGCGATAATACACACAAGACATCATTACAATTCTCAAGTTTTCTCTCAGATCCCATAAGCATACATTTGGACTTCTTGTTATTTATTATCATATTGTTTTTAGCACACCATTCAATTACGTTTTCAAAGTTTTTATTTAAACAAGAGTTTAAGTTTGAAATAGATTTGGACGATATATGCAAAGTTGTGTCATCAGCATATAATTCAGACTCTGTGTGTTCTAATGTAAACGGGAGATCATTTATATAGATTAAGAATAATAAAGGTCCTAATATGGAACCTTGTGGGACCCCAAATGTTACATTATTGTATCCTGATTCAGTTTTTCCAATTTTAACCTTAATGTCTAATATATACGAGACAGCGATCTCGAATATCCACGTACCGTACCTTGGTCTTATGTCTCTGGAGACTTATGACAATCGACCCTGAGCTAGGAATCTCTCCTGCATATATACCCCGATGGAAACTGTACCATTCTTGAAGGAGGGGTGTTCTACCAAAGTGCCTTTTTACCAGTATCTGAGTTTCATTAGGAACACCCCTTTACATTTGACCTGACCCAAATTTTACCCGCGAAACATCTTACTCTTTTCTATGTTTATTAAAGTATTATACAAATGTATAAAATGAGGCTTCTGCCAAACAGTAAGTAAGGTAAACTATTGAACCTATGATACAAAATCATCACAATAGTATTAATTATACAGTAATTTTTAAGATATATTACATTAAAACTAAATGATTAAATAACTATACTCCATACCAGATGGTGTTTGAAAATAAATAAAATAGAATATTAACCCTCTCTAATACATAAAAAAAATAAAAAATAATAATTACATCACTACTACATGTATATTTAGTTGGACTTCTTGCAAAATATAGAACAGGAACATTAAAACCTGGTTCTTTGTTGAAGTCCTTTTACCTCGTCTGTTGCTATCTTTAATTATATTTTCGTTGTTTAAAAGAAAAATTGATGTTTTTTTTTTTTATTTGTTTCTTTGGGTTTTTTTTTTTTTTTTTTTTTTTTTCATTTGATTAAAATGTCAGATCTTCTAATTAGTGTCGTCTTCTCAATTTAATCACAACTGACATGTAACTTGACACCGGGTTTGTACTGACATGAGCAACACGACGGATGCCACATGTGGAGCAGGACCTGCTTACCCTTCCGGAGCTCCTGAGATCACCCCCAGTTTTGCTCAGTCTTTGGTTTTCTATGTTGTTTTGTGTACTGTTGTTTGTCTGTTTGTCGTTTTCTTTTTTAGCCATGGCGTTGTCAGTTTATTTTCGACTTATGAGTTTGAATGTCCCTTCGGTATCCTTCGCCTTTCTTTTAATACCGACCGATTGAGATCTTGGCATCCTTGTCTATTTCTGAAGACTATGACTTTGTTACCCTCGAGGTTTCTTTGTGTAGATCGAGCTGTTCTTGTTGTTACGTTGCCGCCTCATAGATTGTCTATTGCTGAAGACAGTGACTTTGTTACCCTGAAGGTTTCTTTTTGTAGATCGAGCTGTTCTTGTTGTTACGTTGCTGCCTCATAGACATATTTCATGTCGTTTTTTCATGTCAAGTATTTTCCATTATAGACATTGAAATTGAAATAAATCCAGACAAAAAGTTTGATGACATCTTACAATTTATTGAGATGGTTATTTTTTTTTTATTCTGTTAAGTCACAGAAACAAATAATTTTTCATCGCCTGTAAGTTATGCACCTTTCTTAGAGCTGTATTTTCCAATGAATTTTACGGTAATCAATTAAACGGGATACTGGTTTTTTCACTGAACAAATATCCCAGAACATTCGAGGAAGTTTTTCTTTCTTGTTGATTTATATTTTCTTGTACAAAAACCAAGAAAAGACGTCCTTCAAATGTAAATCTATATTTTCTATTACTGATACAAGTACTTAGCATATGACACCGTTTTGTCTGCCTAGTGATATTGACGTATCCAATTAAGCTATAGTATAACATCCACTCGACTTTGATTCGGCATACTTTAAAAATGATTGTATGATTTATATTCATAGTGGAGAAAATTGTGCTTTAGAAAATTGAATCCTTTTAAGATCTAATGCCGATGAACATGATAAGGCTATAGGAATAATCATCAGGGAAGTTATTTGGCGACTAAACAATACAAAAAGCTTATCAGAAGTTAAGAAATCTCGAATGTCTTTTTGCTAATATGATTAAAAAGCATGTACCATTAATATTGTCGTACTATCTGCTTTACAGATATTACGAAAGACAATTAAAACATAGTCTTGTACGGCCAAAGAGTAGGTCGTCGAAGAGGACTAAATAAAGTAATCAATAAAACTGGAGCATTGATTCTTAGCTTAAAGAAATTTGCCTAATGTCCTCGTTGTTTAAGACAATTGTGTAAGGGTCTTAAAGTTTGATATCAAGACTATACACACTGGTTAAATATTTTTATACCATATGTTCTTGAATCCAAACATATATTCTATGTTTATTGATTTGAATACCAAAAGAGCTTATTATCCCATTATAAAGAGCTTATTATCACATATGAAAGAAAGTTTATTATCACATATGATAGTCAATAACGGACATATATTCATCGAAAATTACAAGTCACATATGATAGAAAATTTGAGAAAAAAAATACCGCTATTTGAAACCGTCGCACGATCTTCAAGATTATGAAGCATAACATATAAACTGCAATCCGTTTTTGACATATAAAACTTTCACACATGTATATAAAACTTTTCGCACATATAAAACTTTTCACACTTATAAAACTTTTCACACTTATAAAGCTTTCGCACATGTATATACCATTTCACACATATACAACTTTAACGCATAACAAGTATTATTCATCGAAAAATATCAAGTTGCAGTTTCCCACAAAAGTTCTTTCTAGGTTGATTACTATTTCAATTTTGTCAATGCAGTTTTACAATTACATATTGTCTGAGTTCAAACTACCGACATTTTATTTCCTGCTTACACTGGAAGTCGTCGTGAGAATTTATCTAAGCATTTGTTCTATTGAAAAAGAAACTACGGTTACCCTTATCAATATTTGCTGTAATATAGTTTGTTTTATTGTAATTATCCCCCGCCGCGAGCGCTGAGAGTGCCGCGATGGACAAAGCAATAGTTCTCGTCTGTCCTTCCATCCCCATAAAGCGATTGTATCTTAAGTTTTATTTGAAAATTCATACAGGTGTTTAAGGGACTTCAGATATTTTTATTTTACTATTCTAACACAGTTACACCTTGTGGACGCAACTCCTTGGATCGAAAGACAGAAAGCTTTCATATTAGGCAAAATTGTTTGTCGTTATGTTTAACTGACCATTCTGTACCTTTGTTTTGATTTGACAATTTCTGAGAGAGCAATAGGACGCTGATATTTTTTTTTCACAATTGCAACACAATGACACCCTGTATACGCGATTCCTCTGGAAGCTTTTATGCTTAGTAGAATTGTTTGTCAGTATGTGTAATTGACAATACTGTACAGTAATTTTGATTTAACTAGTATTCTTGCGAGAGTTATTGAGATTTTACTATTATAACACAATGGCATACTACGAACCTAGATATCAATGCAATGACAGCTGGTAACCGGATTACATAATCATTTATAACATAACTACACACATGTTGGTGATGTATATAACATAACTACACACATGTTAGTGATGTATTTATGTTTTCAATTCGTTCTTATTATCGTTCATATATATGACAATCTAGTATAATGCCAATCTATAAATTCCACAGGTCTTAATAATAACAATATTTCTTATGAATTACAGGGAAATATACAAAAGCTCCAAACTGTAATGATAATGTTATCTGTGTACAAATACGAACAAATCAACTAAACGATACATACAAAATTAACGAAAGAGCAACACGAACCTCACTAAAAACAGGGTGTGGTCTCAAGTTCTCCGGAAGGGTAAGGCAATCCAGATTTGGCTACCGCCATGTTGCTTAAGGTTACTTCAAATTCGATGAGAAATGTCACAATCGAGGAAAAGAGACGGGGTTGTGGTTACGACAATTGGAACATGTATATGGCCATCTGAAACACGGATAGTCAATAATGGTCAACCAACTCGAATTTGCGTCCGTCCGCAAATCTTTCAGATTTTACCACTTGGAACCCGTGGTTAGCAGCAATCTTATATCAAAGAAATCACAATAGGAAACGCAAGCTCTTGAATATCTTATCAACTGGGAGATAAATATTCCATATTCCGGTGCTGCTGGAATTATGCTACATAAAAAAGGAAAAATTCACAAATGGGAAGATGAAATTATCCCTTTTGTTGTAAAGTTTTGTTCTCAACCGACTGTTGTAAACACAATTGTCTAAGCCGGCAGAGGAGTTAGAAGTAACCTCAAGCAAAGCAGCCTGGTACCCAATAAAAGGAAGTTCAGACCTCTCAACCCTGACATCATGATATGGAAATACTTAAACAATATAGATATGTTTTATTCATCATTTAGCGTTGATCCATCTAAACCGTGAGGCGGGTCTCAAGACAATTTCACAAAAATTTACATAGTAGAATACTCAACATAATATGAAATAGTTTAATAGCCGAAGTTTTCATATTTGTATTTGTTTATGTAGGTACATGCTAAGTAAACAACTATTGATGTACATCGCTCGTAACTATCATCCTTAAAGGAGGGGGTTCGGGTCACTCTCTTTCTTTCATTTTATTCCTGAGAGGGGTGGTCAAGTGTTCTTAATACAGTAAAACATGTTGTTTTTTATGATTTTAGAGTTTATAAATTGGTAGCTTATATGTATGGTTATATACGAACTCTAGTGTAAACCTTTAAGAAAGCAATACGTCATTTATAATGGTTTGAGACGGTAGTCACTTACTATACTTTTTCAGAATATTCCAGTAGTCAGCATGTATATAAGGTTGCCTATAATTGCTTACATCTACTTCATTTGAACTTTGGTGGATAGTTGTCTAAATGGCTATCGTACCATATCTCCTCATTTTTATATTAAGTTGGCAAGTATTAAACAAACGCTAAAAATTAAAAACCAACATATTCGTAATATAACATTTACAGTTGTCATATCGACTTGATTTAACACGTTAACGCTACATTGTAAACTGGTGGCAGCAGATAATTAGGTACATTTTTGGTGATAAATCCTATGAATAAGTAGTAAAACAAATAGCCAAGATGATGGCAGGTGTTTATCCAGCATCAAGTAATGTGATAACTCTGGACATTGATCAATCTCTATCAGTATTCTGTTTGTTAGCCGGTGGTTAAATGGTGCTTATTACAAAGGGCAAATAAAAGCTACCGGATAATTGAATAAGGTTATTGTTTATTAACATAACAGCTGGCTGCTAGCTAGCAGAGTATGTCTATATTACTTCCACGTTTCAAGCAAGTAATAAATCGGTTCTAATGAACAAGTAATTTTTCCCATGTGATAGATAATTGGCTTCTTATAGAAGATAGAAGCTATAAAGCAATCGGAAAATCGTGCAATTGCTTTTGCTTTGTTTTCTTTTGTGTTTTTGTTGTTGTTGTTGTTGTTTTTTTTGTTTTTGTTTTTTATTTTATGTTTTGTTTTTTTGTTTTTTTGTTTTTTTTTTTATAAGTCATTGTAGATGTATCAATTTTCCTGTATCTGAAAATTGTACCTTAAAATTGCTCATGGCTTTTTGATAGGGCTCTTTTTCTTGTAATGATTTGACACCTTTACTGCGAAATAAAATAATTTTATCACCGAAAGGATTTAAGATTTTTGTTTTGCAATCTGTATCGGCAAATGCAAAAATTAAAGATTTATAAAACTTCAACATTTTTTTTTTTTTTTTGCGTTCGGATATATCACATTGTAGTTTTAATGTACATCTTTGGGAAGTGGGTTTAGTCCAACAGCCTACAATCAAGAGCTGCGCATGTGCAAAAACGTACCTTTATTTTTCTTACTTGTAATCATTTCAAATAATCATTAGTTATTGAGATTACCAGGACCCTTCCCCACTTATCAAGAAGATACGTACAAGTTTATTAGATGGTGTTGACCCTCCCTCCAGTATATATAGTTTTCCGGCCCTTGGGTCAATACAGAAAAGGCTGTATTGGACAGGTCAAATAAAAGATACGTCACTTCTGGTTGCGACTATTTTAATCCTCACCTAACTTTGGATGTATTTTCATGCATATCATACATGTTTGTCTTTCAGTGAAACATTTTTAATTCCGTTGATAAATTGCAAAGCCGATTTCAGTATGACTTATACATTCAATTTCATTGTTAACAATTTTTGAGAAAAAAGCCATAGCATAGAATAATAAATAGGACGAGAAATCTGATATCTCATCAATTGAAAGTTTTAAAAATAATTAGTACTGGTATACTGGTTAGTTTCTTAGTTTACTTATAGTCTATCAATCATTCAATGATATGAAAATAAGGAGATGTGGTATGATTGCCAATGAGACAACTATGCACCCAAGTTCAAGTGGTTGTAAGCAATTATAGGCAACTGTACGGCCTTCAACAATGAGAAAACCCCATACTGTATAGTCGGCAATAAAATGCCTCGGCATGAAAAATATATGTAACAATTCAATTGAGAAAACTAACGGCCTAATTTATAACAAAACAAATTACGAAAAACAAATAGAGGTGATATGAACTGGTAATGGTTTAGATTGTCGATCAGCTTTACTGTCCCTACATATAGCTAACCGTAAATCTATACCACGTCCAATATAGAAACAGCCAATTTATAACACAATTATTATTTATACCAGTCAGTAATATTTGGTGCATGATACTATACTATGTATACTCTAAACAGTTTTATTTTCTCTCCTCATTTGTATTACGTTGTCTAGTTTCTATTAATCCATATGAATGCTACTATAGACAAATGGGTCCTGCGCACTTAAATTGGTTTGTATTACACCCTTTGGGTCAATGCGGCTTCATAAAAACTGGCCGCCACGATATACTTAGTAGCCATTAGTGCTGAAAGTAGCGTTAAAACACTAACAATCAATCAATGAATCAATCGATGCGACTGTTTGTCTCGTGATTTACCCTTATCCCGGTATTGTGTTAAGTCACTATTTGTTTTTATTGTACCTCAGTATGTTTTTTTCTATAATATTAAAAAGAATAAAATATATTTGTACTATTTCATTCCACAGACTATTTGCCAGTCAATTGTTTCAAAGACTATTACCCCGGTCAATAGTTTTATGAGCCTATTTCCCGGACTTTTTCGTACTAACATTTCATTGGACAACAATGACGTCATTGACGATTTCTGCTTGGATTTGTGCGCTTGGCAATGTAAAATTCTGATATATTGAAAACGGTATAATCCGTATGTGTCTGTCGTTTTTACTTCAAATTTATATATTACTTACCAGAAGCAATTAAAAAAAAGAAAATCTACTCGACATATTTTAAGAACTAAAACATAGCAAATGTAGTGTGGGTCTGTCGTCGTCTTCATAATCTGTGATTGCTTTGGTGTACGGTAATATATTTTAGATAGCATTTGTTATGTGCACAGAAACTTTTACTCAAGGATTCCTGGTCTTGATTACAATATTAAATAAAATATTTACAAATACCACACGGGCCAAAAAAACCTGATAGTTCATAGTGTCCATGTTTATGGGACTAATTTTTTTCCAGGTGGTGTATGTAGACTTTTTACTTTTTAGAAAGATGTTTTGTTCGGTATAATAAAACACTTAATGACTGGTTATGAGGATAATAGCAAGTTTGTTGTCCCTTCGACACTAACTATTGCCCTCGGCTTCGCCTCGATCAATAGTTGGTATCTCAGGGACAACAAACTTGCTATTACCCTCATAACCAGTCAATAGGTGTATAATGTTGCTCCAAAATGATTTAAACGTTGTTGTTCTTAAGCCTTTATTATCGAGCGTATGCCTTGTTACCTTAGAACTAAGGTTTCAACTCCCTCTATCAAAGTTGACCTTAGATGAATTTGTCTATTTTTGTTAAGTCCTTTTTGTTCATATAGTCTTTTCAAAAACTGTTTGGTTTCCAATACATCGATGACTTTCAAATATTCGGCATTGAGCGTTCCTGATGAAGGAGTGAATTTTCAGAGTAAAATAAAGACAACACAAAAGTATACACATACATATTTATTTTCCCATCAGTAGTATTACTAGCAAGGTTCACTTTATGCCAGATTTGGCCTTCAATTTCAACTTTATTATAAAATTTCAAAATTTGGTTCTTCAAGGATCTATTTTACAAAAATTACTACTAGATTAAACAAATCTCTTCATTAGAGTACATTTTGGGTATATTGTCAAAATACGATGATCTTAAGCATTTTCGGACTAAAACTTGAGAAACCTTTGCCGCAACCTAGGATCCAAAATGTTCTGCAGTCAAAAGTTGCCAATGATCTTTCTGGATTAGTGGTGGTGGCCAAAGTAAATTATGTTAAAACTGTTCAAATTATTGAAAAGTTGACAAAACTATCGTTACAACACAAATAATGCATACTTGGGGTCATTACTTCGATTTTTTAATATGATGTGCAAAAAAGTAATTTTGTATTAATAGTTATATCACAACTATTTCTATGTGAAATGTGTATGTAGTATTTCGGTCTGATTAAAACAAATATCAAAATTGTACGGCAATATTAACCCTTCATGAACGACTCAAAGTTCACACCTTAACTAAAAACAAGACTTTTGTTTGTTTCATTTGGGAAATCATTATATTTGGCAAATAATACCGTTCTTGCATATGTCCATATTATCTTACTGGCAAGTCTAATATAACTATATCTTATAATAAAGAACAATAATGATTACTTTCGTATTTTACAGCTATGTTCAGCCCTTGTAACTGTACATGGAATCTTATTGTGACAATTTACTGATTTATCATAATAATATTACTAAATAATAATAATAATAAATTATGGTAATAATAATTATAATTAATAATTTAATAATATCATTTGATCTTTTACATGTATTTTCAACTCTTGTTTCAATCGAGGGAAATTTATGCTGGCAATTAAATGATTGCTATACTTATGACTAATGATACATAATAGTACGTACTAGCAATAATAATAAAAATAATACATACTTAACCAATAATGTTAGTATTATTATAATTATAAATACAAAGAAAGGATACTTCATGAATGTCAACTATCGACTTTCTCCACATCCGTTTTAATCGTTGCCACGATGTCACTAAAATAACTCTATCTTTTCTGTTAAACTAGGTGGTAAATTTCCATTATTTCCATTTTTGAAAGACTTTTTTGAAGTCAAATATTTTATGTCCTTTGGATTCAAAACATCCCATGATTTTACAATATTCCTTTTTCAAAGTATTTTGTTTTACATTTCTATATTATCTATACTTATTGATGATTTTATAAACAATTCACGTGGTAATGTTTTTCAAATACTTTTATCACGTCGTCATTGTTCGAGCATGCAAACACAAATACCGATCTGTAAACAAGTTAAAGCACAGGGTTAATTTGTTTAGTCTGAACTCTAAAAAATTCACCATTTTAGAATTTTTATAAACATAAAGAAAAAATATTTAACGGCGAAGAGATAAAAAAATTAGTTTTTCCTAATGAAATTTGAGTTTACTATTAAATTATTTTTTAATAAACTATCAAGAAAAAAAAATTAATTTGCAAAAATATATTTTATTTGGTAATCTTTAATCTAAATGATTTCCAAATTAAAATATAAATTTATACCAAAATTGATTTTTTTTTTTTTTAATACATCGATGACTTTCAAATATTCGGCATTGAGCGTTCCTGATGAAGGCTGCAGAGCTCCAGATAAGCTGCGTATTTGCGTGATCACGCAATAAAAATTATTAAAAACCCAATACAATTGCCCGTTGCAGCGTTCAAAAACCCAATTCATTCGAAGGAAAACCCAATTATATACCAAAACCATGAGTTCTTAACGCTTTTATTCGCTATCGTTTGCGTTATTTACCCTTATCTATTACATAGTCGTCGTGTAAATCTATTTTTATAATATTTATAATTGGAAATGTCCTTTCGTTCTAAAAATAGAGCGTTGCATCCAGAAGTTGAAATGGGTCCCTGTTGGAATTTTCCGTTGCTCAAAAGGTACACGTGTTGATGAAAACATTTCGATCTTCTCTGCGTTTATCCAATTAGCGTTTGTAATGGTGTCATAATTTTTTTTGAATTGCTCGGGATTTATCATAACACACAATGTTTAAACGAAAGTAATGTCCGTTAAAAATATTAAATAGAAGCATGTTTTCAGCTTCTTTTTGATAGCTGAGGGATAATTATAATGATAACAAGACATAGCTTGTGTTTTTGGAAGCGTCCATCGAACGCACGGGCGTGTTTGCGTGCCTTAAAGAGAACATTGTTAGAACGACAAACACGGGGTTTCGTCAAGAACTATATCCTATATCAGTTGTAACAGTGAAAGGCCAGATCAATTATGACATGATATGAAGTTGGAAAGCATCGGAAACCAAAAGTTATAATAAGGGACAACTTAACTTAGATTTTATGTTAATTAAATTAAATAAAAACATTCAAGTATAATTTTAGTGAAGGTCAACCCAGGAAAGCGCTTCAAACGCATGAAATTTATAAACTGTTGTTTTCATTGTTTATTAAAAAGATTACTAAAAATGAAAGAAAAAAAAATGAAAAAAAAACTTCGTGCTTATTGCCTACGATGTCATGCATTTATATTATTTGTAGATTTCATTTTCTTGTAGAGAGTGACAACATGCAATTTATTGTTTAAGTGCTCATAGACGGTTCATCACAGCGTGATTTGAAAACCTATGAATATATAAGAGCGCTCTCGTGTTAGTAATTTTTATACTACTAGTAATCAATTTTCACCTACTGATTCTAACATAAAATGCATTTAATACTAATTGATAAGCCATTATAAGTATGCTTTTAGCCGTCTCTGATGAGAAAAATATCAAATTCATGCTTGTAAATAATTTGTAAAATGTTTTTAATGTCTTTTTGAATAACAAAACAAGAAAATTAAAACGAAATTATAACTTGCTTTACTTTCTCGAATTTCTGTAAATTGTCATTGTCAGTAGAAAGATATAAGAAGATGTGGTATGAGGTCAACATATGTGTAATCTTAAAAGAGTGCAGTGAATTTTCAGAGTAAAATAAAAGACAACAGCAAAAGTATACCACATACATATTTATTTTCCCATCAGTAGTATTACTAGCAAGGTTCACTTTATGCCAGATTTGGCCTTCAATTTCAACTTTATTATAAAATTTCAAAATTTGGTTCTTCAAAGGATCTATTTTACAAAAATTACTACTAGATTAAACAAATCTCTTCATTAGAGTACATTTTGGGTATATTGTCAAAATACGATGATCTTAAGCATTTTTCGGACAAAAAGCTTGAGGAAACCTTTGGCCGCAACCTAGGATCCAAAATGTTCTGCAGTCAAAAGTTGCCAATGATCTTTCTGGATTAGTGGTGGTGGCCAAAGTAAATTATGTTAAAAACTGTTCAGAATTATTGAAAAGTTGACAAAAACTAACGTTACAACACAAATAATGCATACTTTGGGGGTCATTACTTCGTCATTTTTAATATGATGTGCCAAAAAGAAGTAATTTTGTATTAATAGTTATATCACAACTATTTCTATGTGAAATGTGTATGTAGTATTTCGGTCTGATTAAAACAAATATCAAAATTGTACGGCCAATATTAACCCTTCATGAACGACTCCAAAGTTCACACCTTAACTAAAAAACAAGACTTTTTGTTTGTTTCATTTGGGAAATCATTATATTTGGCAAATAATACCCGTTCTTGCATATGTCCATATTATCTTAGCGTGGCAATCTAATAATAACTATATCTTATAATAAAAGAACAATAATGATTACTTTCGTATTTTACAGCTATGTTCAGCCCTTGTAACTGTACATGGAATCTTATTGTGACAATTTACTGATTTTATCATAATAATATTAATAAAATAATAATAATAATATAAATTATAATAATAATAAAATTATAATTATAATAATATTAATAATATCATTTGATCTTTTACATGTATTTTCAACTCTTGTTTCAATCGAGAGGGAAATTTATTGTGTCAATTAAATGATTGCTATACTTAATGATAATGATAGCAATAATAGTACGTACTAGCAATAATAATAAAAAATAATAATAATATTAACAATAAGTGTTATTATTATTATAATTAATAAGATACAAAGAAAGAAAACTTACTTCATGAATGTAACTACTCCGACTTTCTCCACATCCGTTTTTAATCGTTGCCACGATGTCACTAAAATAACTCTATCTTTTTCTGTTAAACTAGGTGGTAAATTTCCATTATTTCCATTTTTGAAAGACTTTTTCTTGAAGTCAAATATTTTATGTCCTTTGGATTCAAAACATCCCATGATTTTACAATATTCCTTTTTTCAAAGTATTTTTGTTTTACATTTCTATATTATCTATACTTATTGATGATTTTTATAAACAATTCACGTGGTAATGTTTTTCAAATACTTTTAATTCACGTCGTCATTGTTCGAGCATGCGCAAACACAAATACCGATCTGTAAACAAGTTAAAGCACAGGGTTAATTTGGATATTGATTTACACTCAATAGGTCATTGCCAGATTATACATGGTGTCACGATGTAAACCTGTTACCGACGCATTGAATAAAGAAAATATTTACCGTCAACCTACTCCATAATTTCATTTAATATGGAATCAATGTGTGATTCTATTATAGTTTTATCAATACATTGAAAAGCTCCAATTATGCAAAACGGAAGAAATATAATAAACATTCTAATGATTTGTTCAGTAAGCTATATCGAATAGACATCCTGGGTGTCACCGGATGAAACGTGTGGAGCAGAACGGCTCACTCTTGAAAATCTGAGTACAAAACTGTGTCTAAGTATAGTTAGTATGATTCAATCTGTATATGTAGTATATGAGGCTTTCTTGTCTTTGCGTCCGTCCATGCGTCTGTACGTGCGTTAGATAAATCATCTTGTGTGTGGTAAAAGATTTTGGTCAAGGTTTTAACCATCACGTTGCTGTAACATCAGTTTAACACTAAACACACATGTTCATTATAATTCGTTATTATGATTTTCTAACATCAATCTCGCGTCATTCTGAAATCAACCTTCAATGATGACACGAGCTTCCACAGTAAAGTGCACAGGTAAATAAAAGAAAAACTTGTTAGAAATCGTGTTTCATGGTCCTAGCAAAACAATGTAATTATAAGTATTGAATGCTTCTTTTAGTAATTTTATAGGTTGTAAAGCGTTGACCGTGCGCACATTTTTAGAATGAAGCGCTTCCGCGCTTCATACAAAATGTACTTCGGTCAACGCTTTTACACCCCAATAAATTTACAAAAAGAAGCATTCAATTCTTAAGTGAAACTTTTCAATTAAGTCTCCCAAACAAAGTTTGGAGACTAATTGGTTTTGCTCAGTTATTATTATTCTTCTTCTTCTTCTTCTTCTTCTTCTTCTTCTTCTTCTTCTTCTGACGTTTTTTAAAATTTGAACTTGTCCGCAGCAGTTGTCCAAAACCGCTTGTTAAATTTACTTAGGGTTCCACAATATGTTAGACTAACATGTCTAGTTGGGCCATCAGGGTTTTGTTTGTGCATTGGGGTCTATAGAGGGGTACGTTGAGGGACCAGAGGTAGGGAGGGGTTTACTATAGAACCCTATGGGATTTTAATTTTTTATTTTCAAATGATTATAACTTGAGAAAAATTAATGGGATCTTCAGTAATGACCATGGGAACATATGGCCTACTTAATGTCAAAAGGTCAATGTTCAATTATAAACCTTAATCGATCTTTGACCTTGAACAGATTTTTTTCAATTGATACAATTTAAAAAAAAAATGGAAATCATATTGAATTGGATGAATAATAGGGAGAGTCCTTATGGCTTTATACTTATGGTGACTTTGTTTGGGAGACTTCGTAACAGCATCCTTTTAAAATCATTTATTGTTAAAAACAAAATTACGATATTTTTACTCATATTGCATGGTTCACTGACTATAGAAATATGATAGTGTGAAATGAGTACTTTAATATGTTAACGTTTAAGGTCGTTATCCTAAAGTTGTGGTTACATCAACTTGAAGCGTAGTACAAAAGATAATAATCATCGAAGACATGTCGTAGACATTTATTGCTTGCATGTAATATGTGTTGCCAGACGTTGAGGATCATGTGAGATATATGGTGTATTGTAACTGTTGTGTTGAATAATATATCTAATTTGCACTGAGTTTGTAATGTTAACCAGATATGAATTTGTTTCAATTTTCAACAGAAACAATATTATTATTGAGCAGTTTTATTTCAACTGTTTTGGTATATAAAAGATATGACGTTAAAGTCCTTTTAAAAGTACAACTAGGTATACGAAGCGCGTAATGTACACTTTATGCAAAATCAGCCTAAAATAAAGCTTGAATATTTAAACTATATGAATAAATTAAAATCGTAACGACTATATGAATATAAATGAAATAACAGATAAACTTAATAATTAAACTAATTCTAATGCATCAGACTCTTTTATAAAACCCCAAAACAGGAAGGAAACATACCAAAATACAAACGTCACATTTCACAACCGAGGAATAGTAACGATATAACAATAGAAGTAACAGCGGGCGAATTACTGGTTGAATGACTAGATGTGGGTGGTGAATATACGTCCGTGAGATAATTATCAAACCACATTAGAAGATATATTATGAAGTCAGGATACGATTTTTTTAAATACCATAGATCATACCGTCGTACACACATAGTTCAACAGAATACCAAAAACCTGCAAACAAATCCTAATTCCTTATCAGCAAAAAAGGAAAGAAAGAGAAAAGAAAAAAGAAAAAGAAATACATGACCCTCTTTTAGAGTAAGAATGAAAGACACTTGGGTCAAACATAGGAGTAATTACCCTTCCTCCCTTAGTCTCAATCGTTAACAGAGAACAAAAACTTCTAAAAGACAAGGTAAGTCAATCAATGTTCAATAACATCGTAGAATGTTCGCAGTAACTATTCATTTCCGCAGTATCATCTCAATTAGTTCAACATTTTATAAGTGCTTAAAGAATGATAACTCAAATCCTTTATCAAAAAGTTCCATGTGAAAAACCAAATATACGCAAAAACATAACAAAACAAAAATATTTAAAGATAAAAAGAAAATAAATTTTCTGATTGTTTCTGATAGCCAAGAAAAATATTACATGAATATTTACATAACACGTAGTGCATTTGCAACGTCTTAAGGTAGTTCAGGGGTATAGAAAAAAAAAAATGACAGAATTTTCTTATACTTTGCCAAAATGAAGATTTTACTATGCTTTTTTCAAAAAAATAATAAAAAGTATAGGTCACCGCGCTATTTTTCAAGGTACGAGTCGTTCAAAATTGCCAAAATTTGCTTAGATTGTTCATGAAAAAACACATTTTTGTGCATAAAAAGAAATCTATAAGACAGAATTTTGAAATAAAATATGAGAAGATAGGTTTTATAATATGTTTTAAGAAAATGGAAAGAAAAAATGGTGTCACTGAACTCTTGTTCTTGCTACAAGTAAAAAATGAAAATTTCCCTATATGTTCAGTATAAATTTTGTACTAAAAGAGTTATCTCCCTTTAAATGGCTTATTTGAAAAATTGATTCTAAAAACACAAATATTTGATATTTGTTAAAACATTTTCGATAATGCAATGAATCACTAAGTTTTCGTAATATAAATAAACAGTGTAACCAATAAATTGCAAATCTGTCTCCAAATTTGCAGATTTGGGCAAAGAACTAGACCGATTATGTACTGTGATTGTACAATTCAAGATGGCGGTATACCCCTGAACTACCTTAACAAGGTGGATTTGAATATTTAAAAAAGTATAACAAAAATACCGATCACCAAGGTAAACTCAAAAAGACTTAAAAAATCAAACGTTATTAACCAGTGGAACGAGTGAAAAACAACTGTCACATTCCCGACATGGTACATTTTCCGAAGAAAATGGTGGGTTAAACCTGGTTTTATAGCTAGCTAAATCTTCCCTTTGTATGACACTTGTTTATAGTTCCGGTATATAAAATTGGGAACGTAAATTAAACAGATGACGATAGGCATGATAGGTTAATGTGACAATAATTGGGATCCAGCAGCTAAAACTTTGAAAACATACACAACAAACAAACATTCATACAAATAAATCTAACTTAAGACGCCATCAAAAAAATTATTGTAGTTGATAGTAAATTTGACAAAAATGCCAACAAAAAAGATTTTGTAATTGATAGTACATACCGTATATATTATACACTTTCTTGATAAAGTACACATTAAGTATAATATAAACACAAGGGAAACCAAAAGGAAACTACACGGAAAAAACCTCTTGCGTTCAAATCGCACATCAGGACCCACCTGCACCAGAAACGCCCAAAGTAAAATAAAAACGATAGCGGTATGCATACATACCGAGTCATGTTAAAGGTCATACGACCAAAAGAAACATAATAGCATAGCACAATACTAATAAAACAGACTAGTATACATGTCACAAATTTCAAAGAATTTTAAAATGCGACCACCACTATAACGAGTTTCACCTTCGATGAATATTTCGGCCTTCCAACTATTTTGGTTCGACCGTCATTGGTGAGTCTTGTGAAGACGACAAGTACGTCTGGCGTACTAGATTTTAAGCTTGGTAGTTTTTGTGATTTTTTACAAGCACTTTGCTATCCCCGCCGAGTATATCAACAGCCCAGTAATCAGCGATTTTGTGCTGGCATGACATATCATTGATACGTTATACTGTTTATCAAATGTTAAAATTACATAAAAACACAATGAATTTTCAACTCAAAGTCATATTCGGCCTTAACTAGATTTTGTGTAACCTTTTGGAGTTTTTGGTCTTCGATGCGTTTTTTCTTTGTTGTTAGTTATGCCTTTAAACTGTTGTGATTCGAGCGATAGTCTTTATTTTAGTGAAGACAAGGCGTCCGTCTACCGACTTAATAAAGTTGGTTTATTTGTTAATCACTGTTTGTTAACGTTTCGTGACCTAGGGTACACCAGCCCATTAGTCAGTGCTTCTGTCCAGCATGTAATGTCATATATACGTCCGTTTTTATGTTCACTGTTTATAAAGTGTTTAAATCATTCGAAACACTAAGGTTTTTCTCTCCCAGGTAAAGATAGTTTGAGCCAGAATTGCCACAACTTTTTGGAATGTTATGTTTTCAATGCTCTTCAACTTCGTTGTCGATTTGTTATTCCAACTGTTATGCTCAAATGTCTCGAATAGACAAAACGTTGTCTATCTATTCATTCCTATTCTAAACGTGGTATGTATGCAATGAATGGCGGGAGAAAAAGTTAAGATATTTGTGATATTTCTTGTAGAGGATATCATCTGTGGGTTTTTTTTTTAAAGCTTGTTCAGAATATCTAATAACGGTAATACGGATTTGTTAGTTGCAAATATAAATTTGATAGATGGATGAAGGGATTACGTTTATTATAGAAAACTTCAAGGGTGTTCATTTATTTTGTCCAGGATATAAAGCAGTGATTTAGGTCAATATCCCAATGCGCCTCAAATTAAGGTACTTAAAAATAATATCTCTGTGCAATAATGTAACTACATACGGTTGAACGTAGTGAATTAGATTGAAATTATTTTCTCCGGTTTTTTTTTCATTATTAATAGACGTGTTAGAAAAGGGATTTAAATACTGCGCTGATGTTAAATACCAATACCGATACAAGATTTAAGTGTGGACTTTCTCAAAATGCAATTGCATTGAAAAGTATCTCGGCTTAGTTTTGTTTAGCTTTGTGGTGTGTTTGATACAACATGAAGCGAACGGTTAACGTCGACTCTAAATTTTAAGACGTGCATTGGCCTTACGTAGATCTTCATACAATCATTTGTATTTGTTTGATTTAGGAGAGCAAAACAAAACTTAACAAAAATATATGTAAGAGTCAAGAATGGGAATGACGGATTTTACGGCCACAAGTCCAAATATATGCATTAAGTGATATGGTTCAGTGGCGGATCCAGGGAAGGGGGTCCGGGGTTGGAACCCCTTTTGACGATCAATGCATTCGAATGGGGACATCTAGTTGGAACGCCCTTTATCACGGGTTAGGAACCCCCTTTATAAATGGTTGGATCCGCCCTGTGGTTAGAATATGTTTAATAGTTAAATCTATACAATATGTCCTATTTTCGTTGCAAAATATAGTTAGCATGCATTTTGTGTCCGGTGATACAGGGACACGTATGTGTAATAAAACAATTCAGTACTAATCTGAACACATCGTTATATCTATATATAAAAGATAAATAAATAGTAGAAACAAGTGGATACAGTGATATTTCCTATATAAAACTTAAAGAAACTGGGGATACAGGCGGACATAGCTGGACACAGTGCTATTTCTATGTTAAAATATAGACACTGGTGGCTACAGGTGGACACAGTATTATTTCCTATATAAAACTTCTACAGGCGGACACAAGTGGACACAGTATAATTTCTGTATAAAATTACAGAAACAGGGTTTACAGACGGACACAGCGTAATTTTATATAGAAGTTTAAGAAAGAGGGCTACAGGCGGACACATTTGGACACAACGTTATTTCTATATAAAATTATAGAAACTGGTAATTTTATATAAAAGTTTAAGAAAGAGGGGCTACAGGCGGACACACGCACACAACATTATTTCTATATAAAATTATAGAAACTGGTGGCTACAGGCTGACACAGGTGGACACAGTGCTATTTCTATATTAAACTTTAAGAAGCAGGGGCTACAGAAGAAGGTTGTCTTGCTGCGCATCGTTTTAATGTTCCAGAAAACCACTTTTCACGAGCTATATGTGATTCGAATTGTCTACTACTATCTGGGTATGAATGCAATGCATGGACAGAGGGACGAAAGAACGGATGAATGGACCAATTCACCCATCACTATATACCGTCCAATTTTCAAAATATCCTCTTGACCCAAAGATAATAAAATTAACTTCTCCATATGAAAGTTAAACACCACTTTCAACAATATCTTAATTTAATCGTGGTGTTCTGTTTTGTTGGTAAAGGAAGCCGTGATAACAAGCAGGGCGGATCCAGCAATTTCTAAAGGAGGGGGTCCCAACCCAGGATAAAGGGGGGGTTCCAACTATATGTCCCCATTCAAATGCATTGATCGTTCAAAAAAAAGGGGGTTCCAACCCCGAACCCCCTCTGGATCCGCCACTGATAACAAGAAAAAAAAACCCAACTTTCGACCCTTCACCGAAACGTAAATTTAACATGCTTGATAATGTCCAAACGTAGTAATCTTTTAAAACTTAATTCTATAACCTCTCTTTTCCAAAAAAACTAACTGATAAAAGTTGATAGAAAGAAAATGTCAGGGAAATGTGAATAAGAGTAATTAATTCACACATTTTAACTTTTTTTTTAAGGTATTGTCGCTTTTCAACATTACTTTAAATTGCCAGTGACCTTTCTAGATAAATAAAGATATAAAGATAATCAAATTGAAAACGCTTTTGTTTCATTCTTTTTCTTTAAATGTCAAGTACACAAATTTCTAGTTTAGTTTATTTCTAGAATTTTACGCTACTGTGTAACACATTTATCTATTCTAGAAAATGATATAAAGTAAGGAGATGTGGTATGATTGCCATAATAGACAACTATCTACCAGAGACCAAATGACGTAAATGTTTGCAACTATAGGTCACCGTATGACCCCCAACATGCAGAAAACCCATCCCGCATAAAAGCTAAGAAAGGCTTCGACATGACAAGTATATTTTAAATAAATTTCAAATAAACGAACGTTTTCAACAAAGATTGATGTAGAGTAAAAATCGGATTAGAATGTAATTTGATTCCTGTGTTTTTTTGGTTTTTTTATTATTATTCACTTATTTTGATCACTTTGTAGATTTTCCTTGTCTATTAGTCGTTCAACAAAATAGTTAAGAAATGGGTGAACAACGATCTTAAACTTAATCGATTACTACTATGAAACAATGCAATTTTAAGAATAATGGTCGTGTTGTTTTGCTGGAGGGATCCTCTTCCGTGTATTGCGGAATAAATTGTCATTATTTATTGTTTAAAAATCATCTCAGCATTATCAAACAAACCCATACAGGTAACTATAATGAATGATTATCTGGGCTTTTTGAGATGGTCCCCACTATAGCCTGTAGTGGTATTGGTATTTAACATCAGCGTCAAAATCGTATTGACTTTCCTAACACGTCTAATAGTACCTATCGAACGGCCATTTTTCCGTTGAAACAGAGGTTTCGGTCAATCAGCACGACAACGGCAAAACGATCTGACAAAAGTTACTTGGTAATATTTTATTTTTTTATTTTTTTATTTTGGTAATGGCTGAAAATGAAGAGTCAGGAGGTTTCGCTTAGAGATGTTATCCAAGCTGTTAAAACGCGCGGTGAATTAAACGCTAGTTTAAGAAAAGAATTTTCCGATTTAAGTCAAGAAGTTTATGGGGCTACTGATTCTGTTGCTTCCCAAGTAAAAAACTAAATTCCAGTATAATTTGAGATACGAGGGGAATAAGGTTCAATTGCTTCTAAACAATGAAATTTTAGTAGACCATACACAATCCATTTAGGCAATCGAGAACTAAAAATTTGAGATACTATCAATGAAGTTATTGGCAAGATCAATTGGCAAAACAAATTAATTAAAGTATCCGATAGCAGCGAAGGGGGATGGGAGACTGTTCGACGATACGAAACTAATCCAGTGATAAGCGGCTCTGACGATGAGAGAAAAATTAGTAAGGCATAAAACGAGGCATGACGTAAACGTAATTCCAAAGGGGAAAAGACTGCTGCTAGGTTTAACAATAATTCTGTATCCAGTACTCCTTCTCAATGTGTTGCTACTTTTCAGCCAAAAAAGCTCTTTCGTGATCCCCAGTCATGGAACAACAGACATGCCTTGTACTAAGCTCAAGCCAGCACGAGTGGCTATCAGCGACGAAATCAACAATAGGGGCATGTAATGGGTGTGGATCGTTCAGCACTGGAGAAACCAATTGCTTTCAACTAAAGACTTGGCACCAAATCAAAAACAAAACAAGACAGACTTCATAAAAGATGAGTATGGTTTGAATTTTTTACCTGGTAATGCTGCATTAAATTTTTGATTAATGAATCTGATAATCCCACTAATGATTATTACGAGTATGAACATTGGACACCCTTTTGAACTACCGTCTATACTAATAGTCGATCGGCAATCATCCATAGCGAGTGTGTCACAGAACAGAAGCTATTCACGATCTTTTGATAAGTGGCTTGATTGAAGAATGTGACATTCGACCGCTATTATTGCAAATCCACTTACTGTTTCTGCGTCTAACAGTAAAACTCATTTTAGATCTCACACATGTTAATACACTTTGGAAAACTAGTGTAAAATTCAAAATTCGAAGATATTGCATAGCCATGCAATTTATAATTAACAATTCTTACTGTTTCCAGTTGACATTGTGCCATCATCATCATATAAACTTTTTTATGCCTCATACAGAATTTGTGGGATTTTCTTATAAGTTTGAAAACACTGTAAAGGTTTATGAACTTTTAGTCATTCCATTTGGGCTCACTCCAGCGTGTTATATATTTACAAAGATCACCAGATCTCTTATAAAGAAATGGAGGGGCGAAGATAATCAAGTTTTAATGTGCCTAGACGATTGTTTGGTTACTCTGACAGACGAAGAAACTTGTAAAACTGTGTCTGAACAAGTGAAACAAGATTTGATCCTGAGTGGTTTTGTTCAAAAAGATGAAAAATCTATGTGGTAACCTATGACAAAAATATTCTAAAAATTATTGATGACATTAAAATATCGTTTCACGCTAGATTGGTTGCCTCTTTGGTCGGTCAAATAGTATCAATGTCATATTAAATTGCAAAGTTGCCTATATCATGTCTAAACATTAAAGCAATGATATTGAAAATAACACTTTATGGAATAGTTGTATCCTGTTATCAACAGCAAATTTGATACAAATTAATTTCTGTATAAAGAAAATTTAGAGTGAGAAAATTTGAAAAAAATTACTTCCGATTTTTCATGTCAGTCTGTAGTTTACAGCGATGCTAGTAATACAGAGTATGGTGGCTATATTATATAAACACCAATTAATATAGCTCATTGTATATGGTCCGAATGTTAGACTACTAAAAAGTTAAATCACAAAAAAACTGAACTCCGAGGAAAGTTCAAAACGGAAAGTCCCTAATCAAATGGCAAAATCAAAAGCACAAACACATCAAACGAATGGACAACAACTGTCATATTCCTGACTTGGTACAGGCATTTTCTTATGTAGAAAATGGTGGATTGAACCTGGTTTCATAGCGCTAAACCTCTCACTTGTACGACAGTCGCATCAAATTCCACTATATTGACAATGATGCGTGAACAAAATGTCACAAATAGGGGTACAACAACAACACGAACCCCACAAAGAACTGGAGGTGATTTCAGGTGCTCCAGAAGGATAAGCAGATCCTGCTCCACATGTGGCACCCGTCGTGTTGCTCATGTTATTACAAAGCGGTAAATAGTCTAATTCGGTAGGTCACATTCGTGAAAAGGAACGGGATGGCAAAATCAAAAGCACAAACACATCAAACGAATGGACAACAACTGTCATATTCCTGACTTGGTACAGGTATTTTCTAATGTAGAAAATAGTGGATTGAACCTGGTTTTATAGCGCTAAACCTCTCACTTGTATGACAGTCGCATCAAATTCCATTATATTGACAACGATGCGTGAATAAAACAAACAGACATAATAGGTAAAAATGTCAAAATAGGGGTACAGTTGTCAACACCGTGTCACAATCTTAATCACAACAAAAACAAACAAATATTTAACAAAGAAGCACAAAAAGCATATATCACATTTCACAACCTCGTTCATTGCTTACTTGTTTTTGTATTTTATTTATGTATGCCAAATCAACCAATAAAGGATCGAGGGATTTTAAGCACTGGGATCGAATCGTAATTTTAACATTAACTCTGGCGTAGAATCGCGTGTTTGACGTCAGAATGTAAACGTCACACGTAGAGATATAAAATAATTTTGTCGTTCAAAGTATGCAAAAATTATAATAGAACAATAACACAATGGCGGGATGTTTAAAGTACAGAGACACGTCATCTGTATCAAAGAAACATAAAAGACACACGGACAAAGCACACAAGTACAAATGAAAAATAATACAAACAACACAACGACGGGATGCATAAATACAAAGCCACGTCAAATGTATATCACCAAAAACTGACCAAACAGTAAAAGTAATATTAATAAAGACAAATAAAATAACACTTTAACACGTTATTAAGATGATAAACAGCGTCAGTACCCAGAATCTATACTTCAAGACCATCATGTATTATTTGTGAAGTTGATACGGAATATTTATCAACAAGGTCTTGGTAACTTCCGATGAACTTTTTTAGAAAAAGGACGAGACGTTCTTTGACATACCCCTGGTTCATCAACTTTCTGCTCAGACACTGGTGACGTTTTACAATATCTGAGTAGGAGCTGCAAGCTCTTGCATACTGAATAAGTTGGGAAATGTATATCCCATATGCAGGTGAAGTTGGTATATTGCTACTAAGGTGGGGGAAATTGATAATTTTAAAAATAAAAACGTCTCGTTTGTCATGGATCCTGGTACAGAGATGACTGTGTATGTCAAATTCGAGGTATAAGTCTAAAAATGAGACAGAAGAAGCCGTGTCTGTTGTTTCTTTAATTTCTAGTTCTGGGGGATATATTAATGGAACCCAATCAGAAAAGTTCGGATTGTTAATAGAAAGAACACCATCAATATATCTGAAAGTGAAATTAAATAATCTGGCTTCTTTGATCTTCTTGTTTTGACAAGTGTCTGAAGGAACTCCGATTCATATGAAAATAAGAAGAGGTCGGCAAGGAGAGGCGCACAGTTCGTTCCCATAGGAATGCCGACAAGCGTGCTACGTGGAAAGAACTCAGTGCCGTCACAAATATATTCTTTTTTCTACGGTAGATTTTTAGAAAGATAAACGTATCTTATGGTTCAGTAACAACCACAACGTAGTTAGTATTGTTGATATAGGTAGTTTGAAACCTGAATTACAGGATAGTGCTCTATGCGTTGTTTATAATTGTTTGACACACCATATATCCAACAATGCAGAATAGATTCCTAGAACATTCAATAAGAAGTGAATTATATTAGTCGTATTAATGATTACGGTGACTGGGGTGTTGGTGAACAACTTCTACGAAGTTTCAGTTTGTTATTCCTTTTGGACTGTGAAAAGTAAAATAACAAAAATACCCAACTCAAGGAAAATTCAAATCGGAAAGTCCCTTATCAAATGGCAAAATTAAGAGCTCAAACACATCAAACGAATGGAAAACAACTGTCATATTCCTGACTTGTGTCAGGCATTTCTTATGTGAAAATGGTGGATTACACCTGGTTTTATAGCTAGCTAGTTAAACCTCTCACTTGTATGACAGTCGCATAAAATTCCATTATATTGACAACAATGTGTGAACAAAACAAACTCGATGGCTACTGATTCATTCCCTTTTACAGTCATTTTAGAGTTAGTGTGACATGTCTTACTAGTAGTCTGACAGAAAGACTACAAACATAACCACTGGACTAATAATTGACCATTGTTTGTGTATTCATTCTTTGCAATTTTATTTGGTAACACTTCACATAGCACATGGTTATCTAGCATGGTACACTTAGCTTATCATTTTGATGATTTGTTCTTTACAAATTCATTTGGTAACGCTTAACGTACCACACAATTAGCTTGTTATTATATGATTTTCTACATAAGGAAATGCCTGTACCAAGTCAGGAATATGACAGTTTTTTTTTTTTTGTTTTTTTTTTCATTTGTTTGAGGTGTTTGAGCTTTTGATTTTGCCATTTTATAAAGGACTTTCCGTTTTGAATTTCCTTTGGAGTTCGGTTTTTTTGTTATTTAACTTTTTATTCAGCTTAGATATTTAAAGTACAAACTTTGAGATAAAAAAATCTCAAAAACTTTTTGATAAGATACAGGTAAATACTATCTTTATTTTTTATGAATATAGAAAACCACTTATAACAGGCCTCCTCTTATTGTGTTATTCTTCGTAGTCCTTCCCATATTGCTATTTCAGTTAAATTCAAGGCAAATCTGGTGTTGCTACGTAAAAATTCTATTCAAGTTTGAAACAATTCTCATCCCCGGGTTTAAATCTGGAAGGTCATGCATGTGGTTGGAAGAGTAATGTTATGTTGGTTACATAGATCCCGGATGTAACCTTCCACAAAGCGACCATGGTGAAAACCTCAGTTGTCCATGATAACCGTGTCTCCGAGCTGTAAAGTACTTCAATGGATATCAACAACTTGGAATGCATCATAAAGGAAGTCGAGTATTATAAGTCTGATAGATAGCCTGTCAATACCATTTAAAAAACAATACCTAAAGGTCCATGAAATTGTGCTTTGTTACTCCACCAAAAAGATTAAACAGGTCACAAAACAGACAATGCACTTTTCAGACTATGTATCCCCATAATTCTTTCCGATACAATTTTAAGCTTTTATCAAACAATTTCCGGACATGCAAATTGTTGATTTCCGCCTTCAACCAGTAAACACCTATTGAGTCAATACAGAATTTCCTTTAATGCTAAATCAAGTATAAAACAGCTACCGATATGTCCAATGCTACAATAAACGCCTCCATTTATTTTTCGACAGTGCAGTGCAAACGGGACAAATTTCCTACTTACGGAATATGAGAGGGAGACAGTTCTGACAGGAGGCAAACTCTGATAATCTGAAACCGAGGATTTGGTCTCCAGCTACTGAGCAATAAAGGATCGAGGGATTTTAAGCGCTGGGACCGAATCGTAATTTTAACATTAACTCTGGCGTAGAATCGCGTGTTTGACGTCAGAATGTAAACGTCACACAGGTAGAGATATAAAATAATTTTGTCGTTCAAAGTATGCAAAAATTATAATAGAACAATAACACAACGGCGGGATGTTTAAAGTACAGAGACACGTCATATGTATCAAAGAAACATAAAAAGTCACACGGACAAAGCACACAAGTAAAAATGAAAAATAATACAAACAACACAATGACGGGATGCATAAGTACAGAGCCACGTCAAATGTATATCACCAAAAACAGACCAAATAGTAAAAGTAATATTAATAAAGACAGATAAAAGAACACTTTAACACGTTATTAAGATGATAAACAGCATCAGTACGCAGAATCTATACTTCAAGACCATCATGTATTATTTGTGAAGTTGATACGGAATATTTATCAACAAGGTCTTGGTACCTTCCGATGAACTTTTTTAGAAAAAGGACGAGACGTTCTTTGACATACCCCTGGTTCATCAACTTTCTGCTCAGACACTGGTGACGTTTTACAAAGTCTGAGTAGGAGCTGCAAGCTCTTGCATACCGAATAAGTTGGGAAATGTATATATTATATGCAGGTGAAGTTGGTATATTGCTACTAAGGTGGGGAAATTGATAATTTTAAAATTAAAATCGTCTCGTTTGTCATAGATTCTGGTACTGAGATGACTGTGTATGTCAAATTCGAGGTATAAGTCTAAAAATGAGGCGGAGGAAGCCGTGTCTGTTGTTTCTATAATTTCTAGTTCTGGGAGATATATTAATGGAACCCAATTAGAAAAGTTCGGATTGTTAATGGAAAGAACATCATCAATATATCTGAAAGTGAAATTAAATAATCTGGCTTCTTTGATCTTCTTGTTTTTGACAAGTGTCTGAAGGAACTCCGATTCATATGAAAATAAGAAGAGGTCGGCAAGAAGAGGCGCACAGTTCGTTCCCATAGGAATGCCGACAAGCTTGCTACGTGGAAAGAACTCAATACCGTCACAAATATATTCTTTTATCTACGGTAGATTTTTAGAAAGATAAACGTATCTTATGGTTCAGTAACAACCACAACGTAGTTAGTATTGTTGATATAGATAGTTTGAAACCTGAATTACAGGATAGTGCTCTATGCGTTGTTTATAATTGTTTGACACACCATATATCCATCGATGCAGAATAGGTTCCTAGAATATTCAATGAGAAGTGGATTATATTAGTCGTATTAATGATTACGGTGACTGGGGTGTTGGTGAACAACTTCTACGAAGTTTCCAGTTTGTTATTCCCTTTTTGGACTGTGAAAAGTAAAATAACAAAAAATACCCAACTCCAAGGAAAATTCAAATCGGAAAGTCCCTTATCAAATGGCAAAATTAAGAGCTCAAACACATCAAACGAATGGAAAACAACTGTCATATTCCTGACTTGTGTCAGGCATTTCCTTATGTAGAAAATGGTGGATTACACCTGGTTTTATAGCTAGCTAAACCTCTCACTTGTATCACAGTCGCATAAAATTCCATTATATTGACAACAATGTGTGAACAAAACAAACTCGATGGCTACTGATTCATTCCCTTTTACAGTCATTTTAGAGTTAGTGTGACATGTCTTACTAGTAGTCTGACAGAAAGACTACAAACATAACCACTGGACTAATAATTGACCATTGTTTGTGTATTCATTCTTTGCAATTTTATTTGGTAACACTTCACATAGCACACGGTTATCTAGCTTGGTACACTTAGCTTATCATTTTGATGATTTGTTCTTTACAAATTCAGTTGGTAACGCTTAACGTTCCACACAATTAGCTTGTTATTATATCATTTTCTACATAAGGAAATGCCTGTTCGAAGTCAGGAATATGACAGTTTTTTTTTTCATTCGTTTGAGGTGTTTGCGCTTTTGATTTTGCCGTTTTATAAAGGACTTTCCGTTTTGAATTTCCTTTGGAGTTCGGTTTTTTTGTTATTTAACTTTTTATTCAGCTTAGATATCTAAAGTACAAACTGAGATAAAAAAAAATCTCAAAAACTTTTTAATAAGATACAAGTAAATACTATCTTTATTTTTATGAATATAGAACACCCCGTATAACAGGCCTCCTCTGAATGTGTTATTCTTCGTAGTTTTTCGCATATTGCTATTTCAGTTAAATTCAAGGCAAAGCTGGTGTTGCTACGTAAAATTCTATTCAAGTTTGAAACAATTCTCATCCCCGGTTTAAATCTGGAAGGTCATGCATGTGGTTGGAAGAGTAATGTTATGTTGGTTACATAGATCCCGGATGTAACCTTCCACAAAGCGACCATGGTGAAAACCTCAGTTGTCCATGATAACCGTGTCTCCGAGCTGTAAAGTACTTCAATGGATATCAACAACTTGGAATGCATCATAAAGGAAGTCGAGTATTATAAGTCTGATAGATAGCCTGTCAATACCATTTAAAAAAAAACAATACCTAAAGGTCCATGAAATTGTGCTTTGTTACTCCACCAAAAAAGATTAAACAGGTCACAAAACAGACAATGCACTTTTCAGACTATGTGTATCCCCATAATTCTTTCCGATACAATTTTAAGCTTTTATCAAACAATTTCCGGACATGCAAATTGTTGATTTCCGCCCTTCAACCAGTAAACACCTATTGGAGTCAATACAGAATTTCCTTTAATGCTAAATCAAGTATAAAACAGCTACCGATATGTCCAATGCTACAATAAACGCCTCCATTTATTTTTTCGACAGTGCAGTGCAAACGGGACAAATTTCCTACTTACGGAATATGAGAGGAAGACAGTTCTGACAGGAGGCAAACTCTGATAATCTGAAACCGAGGATTTGGTCTCCAGCTACTGAGCATTCATGTAACAAATTAAAGGGATTTATGTAGTTGCGGCGTTTATCTTAGAGTTATACAAATATACCAGTGGCGGATCCAGAGGGGGGTTCCGGGGGTTGGAACCCCCCTTTTTTTCGACGATCAATGCATTTGAATGGGGAAATATTAGAACACCCCTATTTATCCAGGGTTGGGAACCCCTTTTAAAATGACTGGATCCGCCCCTGTATACAAAGGAGATTATGTTAGATCTAGAGTTGATAAAATATAGAAATATTTATATATAAAGTATTTGTTAAATAATCATACTTTTCGTGGTAATAGAGTGCTTGGAAAGCTTAAACTCATCTTCAATTTATTAATTTAAACTTAACAATTTTGAATTTATTGTGTGTCAACTATCAAGGATTTGAATGATTACATGTAAGTGTATGTTGTTATGTTTTCTCTGATGGGCAATCAAGAGATAACTGGATAATTATACTCTACAAGATAATGTTGTATGAAGCTGTTCCAAATAAAATTGTAAAGACTAGATAAAGTAACAATTGTCAATTATTAGTTAAGTGGTTGTGTTTGCAGAGAAATAGGTAGACTTACTGGTAAAACTTGTCACACTAACTTTGTCACGCTAAAACGACTGTAACTGTACCTTACGTTTGTTTAATATCGAAAGTAATTCGTTACCTAAAGCAATGCATTGCACATGGAACAATAGTTTTTCCTTTAGTGGAAATTGGCAAGCTATTGGCCGATGTTTATTTAACAGGTGAAGGGTTATATCGACTTATCCACTATCAAGGATTACTACACTAACGGTAAAGGAAATACATCTGTATTTGGAAATATTGATTTACCTTTTAGGGTGTTGGCTTTGCAACGTTTTTTAACCTTTAATAATAATATTATAAAATATTTCAATTTGAAGTTTTTCAGCTATATATCGGTATTTGTGTGTTAAATTTATATTCTGTTAGGCAGCCTGAATGGCAGTGGTGGTGGTTTCATTTCAGTTCAGTGAAAGCACGAATGAAGTGTTTAAAACATTAAGTAAAAAGTATTTAGTTACATAAACTTTTTGTATTCATTATGCAATATTTATTTTACATATTTTTTGCAGGCTTTCGAAAACGACCTGTTTTACGTGTTTCCGATTTGTTAATCTTAAAACCTGCAATGTTTTATTTTTTACCAAGTCATTTGTCCGTTGTTATACAGAAAAGTAAAACCGATATTTACAGAGATGGTGATCGAAAAATTATCCCTAGAACCGGAAAGAAATTGTGTCTCGTGAAAAATTTAGAGAGTTATATGGAATGGAGTAATAATTAATCAGATTGTGAGTTGTATTTATTTCCGAATTAGACGAAATCCAAGCATAGTTTTACATTCTGAAAAGACAAAAAACCTCGTTCATGTACAAGAATGAGTGAGCTTTTCATAAAAGCTTTGTGAAGTGATTCTGATCTGAGCAGCCCTTAAAGACTGAACAATAAATTGTTAAGTCATTGTCAGTTTTATCCACTTTTCAGTACTGTTCAGACAATTCGCTTGCAGTCAATTAAGATCTGTTAAGTCTATGTTCAGTCTGTTCAGTAGGTATTTACCTATACAGATCAACATCATACTAAATTGTCTGAAGTCTACTGAACAGTACTGAATTAACTGAATTTTGTTTTTCGGATAGACTATTTGAAAAACATGGAAGATGAAAGTCAGAGATTGAGAAATATGGTTATGTGAAGGACATTTTTTTCCGACAGAATGTTGGTTTCACTACATTTGGGTCTCTAGATATTTTTGAATAAATTTTTATTATTTCATCCCTTTCTTTGGTATAGCAGCGGTGTTATCGTGTTGCTTTGTACTTTAATTATGAGTTATTTGTATTCTTCATACTATTACGGTATGTTTTCCTTTAAATATTTTTCAATGCTAACAAGTATTTTTTTCTATGACATACTGCTTAAATATAAACGCTCGTTCACCATACAAATTATATCAGTTACTGAATCAATATCACGTGAGGTACAAATTTGTGACAAAAACTCAAAGTTTATATTCATAAACAAATCATTTTATTTAACGCTTAAAGTTTTATTTTATCAGTACCTCTTTTAGTCTGATGTCACTCTTTATATGTCTGATAATCTTCGTTTATTTGGATTTACTAAAACCTTCAGGATATCATCGTTACAAGTAAAAGACTGAGCTGCATTGCTTTTAAACTAACTCAAATAAAGGTAAACAACAAGCTTTCAAAGTGTAAAGAGTATTATATCCGTAACAAAATACACTTTTAAAAGATTAAAATTTATATCTCTCTATTCTATATGCTCCATGTCAAAACTCTTCTCATCAAAAATACATTTATTTTATATCGTTGATCATGAAGCTTCGTGTAAAGATAATTTATTTAAATATCCCAAAATAGTTTATGCGACATGATTTTAAACACTATGTTTTTCTGTTTGAAAATTGAAATGAAATGAAACATTTGGCTCCATCTATTTCGCTGGGATAGAAACTTGTTTGCGAAACAAATATGTATCCAGAATGTTGACTTCATTATTTTGATACGATTGAGATTGGTTTTTAGTGTTGTTGAACAAAGAAAGACAAATTTTCATAAGTAAAAATGAGGAGCATTTTTGTCATTTTAATGATATCATGTCAATCTGTTATTCTTTTTCAACGATATGCATCATTCAACTCCCGTAGGTCTAGGAAAGCATAGAATATCCAATTCTAAGTTTGATTTTGAAGAAAAGGTACTAGAGAAACTCGTGCGAATGGAACATCAAATCGAAATATATGAAGAACTTTAAAGAAACTGTGATGGCAAAAATGAATGATTCAAATGAATCGGAGATACTAAAGGAACGCAATATGCAATCGATGAAAAATAGTTTCGAAGAAGAAAAGAACTCGTATAAAAAAGTTCATTAGAAAATGTTATCAAAGGTATGAAAGTCAAAACTGACTTGATCGATAGTATCAATAGACAGTTAAATCAGCTTCGAAAAGGTGAGACAGGGTTATGAATTAGTTATCTATTATATGGACCATCAAACAAATACATAGATATAAGAAGATGTGGTATGAGTGCCAGTGAGACAACTCTCCATCCAAGTCACAATTTGTGAAAGTAAACCATTATAGGTCAAAGTACGGCCTTCAACACGGAACCTTGGCTCAAACCGAACAGCAAGCTATAAAGAGCCCCAAAAATAACTAGTGTAAAACCATTCAAACGGGAAAACTAACGGTCTAATCTATATAAAAAACGAGAAACGAAAAACGAGAAACACTTATGAACCACATCAACAAACGACAACCACTGAACTTCAGGTTCCTGACTTAGGACAGATGCAAACAAATGCAGCGGGTCACTAAAATATCTATATCAAATGTGTCTTTTTCTCTTACAAAAAAGTAAGAACTATGTAAAAGAAATACCGATTTATGTTTTATCACATAAATATCAAGAGGAAAATGCTACAATCGGTACATTACGTTCGCGCGCATTACCATTACATTTGCGCGTAACAATCATTACGCTTGCACGCAGCTTTTAATAACATTTACGAGCAGCTTTTGATTACATTTGCGCCCATTCATTGTACAGGTAAACACATGTAAATTTAGGCAAACAGAAGTAAACAATACTTATCTATCTATTTATTTATTTAAGTATTTACAAGTAACCGTTCCATTAGTCGTAGTCCCCTGTTCACCAACGAGGAGGTTGAAGTAGTGGTTCTAGCAGGATAAGTCCGTTTTATTATGCACAAATATTAAATCTGATGATCGACTTAATGTTCTGATTTTACATGTCGGTACAGTGTACGTGCTGAATAATTAAAGCCTACTACTTTAAGAAAATGAATTCTGTAAACTTTTCCATTCTGGTTACTTCGGAATTGCTCCATCAGAAAGTTTATTTTCTCTTCCTTACTTCTACTTGCAAATGCTGGTGTATCACGTCCTTTAATTTTGGAAACACAATACTTCACTAGGCAATATTCGCAATAAGTTACATGTATGCCTTAAGCGAGTACGGGATTTCTCATCATCACTAATATATATTTTATTCAATATATATGAAATATGAAAAACAAGTCTAATTGAAAACAACGTTCAAACCTATGATTGCGTTGGATAAAAACGCAATTTTTTATACGTGTGGATGCAAAACAATTTTCTTGGTAGAGGGATCTAAATACAGCACAAACAACATTTTCCAAAAGACCAAAAAAGTGAAAAAGTATATTTTAACAAAACGCATTTGACTAGCAGGTCGAACAACAGATGTTCTTAAACCCTGCTGGCTGCCATGGCGATTGCCAAATAAACGGATCACCAGATGTAACAAAATGGATCTTAATTATTAATTTAATACCAAACAGAAAACAATAAACTTGCGGAAAAGATGGTATACCGCAAACATAAGGTGCAAAAATTGGTACACCATATCCGGATTTCGACAATTAATGTCTCTACAGTGATGTTAGGAATCGAAACGGTATTTGGCAGGCCATATAATTTATTTACCTCAATTTAGGATTGACTCTTGAATGTTTAAGAGTCGAAATAGGATGAACAGATTACTAGTATATAAACCCGAAGGCAAATATAATACAAGCCCAAACGAAAAAATATAAACAAGTCTAAATTGAAAACAGCGTTCAAACCTATGATTGCGTTGGATAAAAACCGCAATTTTTATACGTGTGCATGCAAAACAAATTTCTTGGTAGAGGGATCTAAATACAGCACAAACAACATTTTCTGAAATATGAAAAATATATAATCTAAATTAAAAATATGTTCAAAATTAATAACTATCGACATATTTATTATGAATTATCTTTATATTTACATGTATTACCTCTAAAATTAATGCCCGCAAAGTAATAAAAAGCTGCTTGCAAACGTAAAAACATTTAATCTCCAAATGCGCGCAAATGTAATGCGCCAGCTAGAGTTGCCGTATTAACTTGCTACGAGTCACATTTGTTCTCCATGCGTATATAAAGTTTTTAGACAAACTGTGATATGTCTACTGATACCTGTCGTTTCTCTTGGACAATAGGTATCGAAATTTTTGGTTCTCAATGCTCTTCAACTTCGTACTTTATTTGGGCACTGATGAATCTTTTGTAGACGACTGGCATACAAAATTTTAATACTGGTATCTATTATGAGTTTATTTTAAACTAAATACCAGTTACTATTATAGATTTATAATAAAGTGTTATTAAATAGGTGTTTTCATATTGATCCTGTATTATGTCCAAGTACTACGCCTCGAGCCAATAAAGCTCAACTCGACCCAATACGACTGTACGACGACAAATTTAATCCGTATTCACTAATAACAAAAATCGTAGATAAAATATAACTCAGATTCGTTAGCACTAATTTAATTTAGATGACAAAGTAAAATAAAACTTTATAAAATTCATGCGTTTTCGCGCGCTTTTCTAGATATACGTTCATCATGAACGCTCAAACCCAAACATTTGAAAGCTAAGAATGTATACGACATAAACACGTGATGAGCTATATGACCTTTAGGGACTTAAAACAAAGCCAAATTCATCTAAGGTCTGAGGGAGTTGTAACCTTAGTTTCTTAATAATTACTGAATTTATCAACGGAGAATTTAAGAAAAGATTTGATAAAAATCATGTCAGTAGCAAATCATTGGCTACTGAGTTGATTATAACCTTGGGGACGTTTTTTCAAAAATTTGTTATAACAAAATTAACCCGTTATGACGAATTACAGAAATCTGTGTGGATAGGGGCGGGGGGTATTCATTCCCCAGTGTCCTATAATATTTCCGTTGCAAAAAAGAAGTACGTTTCAACTTGAATATTGGTCAGCTGCAGAGTGTAAGAACGAATTTAACTGTAATTGTCTACAAATTTAACAGCCTCTTTTTATTTCTGTTTATCTATGTAATATATAAACTTCTACTCCTAAAACCAAACATAATCTTAACGGATGCTGAAAAGTAAAAGTTTACAATTTGGAATTTTAATAGAAAATATTAATAATGATATCAGAACACTCGAGCTTGATTCCCTGTCCAGTTGTCAAACATTTGTGTCCTTGTTTTATTTTTGAACTTCTCTTATAGTAATTGCTGATTAAATGCAAGAACAATTTTTGAGAATACCGATGGTTCTTTTTTAACAGTCACTAGGCAAATATCTTAAAACAATATCTTGATAAAAAAAATATTGATAGTTTTATTTGTGTGATCCTTATATTTCCGAACTTCAATCAAAAGCCAGAAACCTTATGAAAACGTGGATTTATTGTAGCGATTACATATGATTTCTCGATGAGGTAGCAATAATCACTCAAATCACTTAATATATTGAAAAATCTAAATGTTTTAACCACATTTTATCTAATAAGTCTATTATGTCCAGAAATAGGTGATCATGTCAAGGTACAGATCAAAGCAAACGACAAAGTTATTGGAAAGCTTCACTTTAAGAATGATTCAGACGACGATGATATTTGTGTTTTTGCTAACGTTATGCAAACAGTTCTGCAAGGAGAAAAAGTATGGATTTCGTGTAGCTACAACAGCTCTAATGGCGATGTGATTTTCAATCCCGATATGATAGATAACGGAAACAGTTTTTCTGGTATTCTCGTAAAAACAACAAAACTTTGATAACTTTCAATTTGTTTACTAATTATCTAGATTTCATAGATGTTATATTTCATATATGTTGATGACGCAGACAACGCCCTTTTCTGTTAGCATGTAACCGTTTGCATAGAAATAAATACTTGTTTATACTGACGAATGTCATTAAGCTGCTTTCATTCTTTTTTAGAGATATATGTTTGCATGACATACAAAATCAGAACCATAATATAATTTAATGTTAGTTTACCGACAATTTTGTGTTGTTCCCATATGGTTTTCTGTGTAGAAATTACTGAACTGTTGTTCGTCTGTTCGTCTAACGTCTGTCCTGAGATTTTGTCAGGATATGAGTTGCTTGTCTTTTTTGACATATGATTTTTGTCTAGAACTTTAAACCAGGACAATAACATAAATCTACAACTATAACCATGACAAGGTGTATGCCAATAGATGATTCTTAGGTCTACAGGATTTTATTTTCAGATTCACATTCTTTTTAGCTCACCTGACCCAAAGGGTCAAGTGAGCTTTTCTCATCACTTTGAGCCAAATTGAAATTGAACCAAACTTGGCCTAAATCATCTTTAGGGTATCTAGTTTAAAAAATGTATCCGAAGATTCCGCCCACCAACCAAGATGGCCGCCATGGCTAAAAATATAACATAGGGGTAAAATGTAGATTTTGGCTTATATCTCTGAAACCAAAGCATTAAGAGCAAATCTGACATGGGGTAAAATTGTTCTACAAGATCTTTTTGCCCTGAAATTTTCAGACAAATCAGACAACCCGTTGTTGGGTTGCTGCCCTAAATTGATAATTTTAAGAAAATTTTGCAGATTTTGGTTATATTTTTTTTTTTTTTTCATATTAAATCATACTTTGATGTTACACTATTGTTTCAGAAAAAGGGTGAAGGTTTGGTACCATTAAAACGTTTAAACCCGCTGCATTTGTTTGCACCTGTCCTAAGTCAGAATCTGATGTTCAGTAGTTGTCGTTTGTTGATGTGGTTCATAAGTGTTTCTCGTTTCTCGTTTTATATAGATTAGACCGTTGGTTTTCCCGTTTGAATGGTTTTACATAGTAATTTTGGGGTCCTTTATAGCTTACTGTTCGGTGTGAGCCTAGGCTCCGTGTTGAAGACCGTACTTTGACCTATAATGGTTTACATTTAAAATTTTGACTTGGATGGAGAGTTGTCTCATTGGCACTCATACCACATCTTCTTATATCTATTTATTGATAATTTTGACATTTGTTAGTTGGATACATCAAATACCGGTACCTTATCCCAGTCTCGTTAACAATTAGTAGTATAAAATCAATTTGGTTAGTACTTATTAGTTTATTTTATCTGTAATATATACATTTATAAATTATAATATATCCAAATAATACATTATCAATATCGAATGATCCATATATTTGTAAAGAATAGAAAAATAAATAAATAAATAAATAAAAATCACAGAAATTTGGAATTTTGGAAAAAGCAAAAACAAAAAACAAAAAACAAAAAAGTATGTCTTACTTACAGCATTCATTACAGCTCGCAAAGGAATTATTTTCGTACAGGCAATAACTAAGAGGAACATAAATGTAGTTATAAAATAGACAAAACATCAAGCATACATATAAACCAACATATAACAGTATTAAATCATAACATAGATGGTGATGTGGATAAGGTAAAGAAATATAAGTGAAAGTAATTCAGATACACAAAGTACCTATTATTTTATAATAAAAAAAATATTCTTCTAATATTGGAAGCCAGGGGTCCAAGCAGATATTGGCCATATGAAAAGGGTTACTTTTAAAAAAATATATTCCTTTCTAGTGTAAGAGATTCTTTGAGGTAATTTATTAGTCCTGTAAAATTTACCTGATTTTCACAGAGTTTTGTTCTATAAATATAGAATTTTGTAAGGAGTATTATTAAGTTTTTATTTTATTATTTCCTTTGTTTCCTAAATTTGCAAATAAAATAATATCTATATTAAATGGAATTATTATTTGTGTTTGGTTATAGATCCAATCACTAAGTTTAATCCATAAATCTGAAATTTTATAGCATGTCCAAAATATGTCCTCAATATCTTCAATAGCTTCATTACAGAAAGTACATTTATCTGTTTGTTTTATCTTAATTTTGAATAAAAATTCATTTATGCCTATGAATCTGTGTAGTATTCCAATGAACCAATGAAGTTTAGAGCTTTTTGTGCTGTAAAAAGACATATTATGCACTTTTTTCCAATCTAATTTTTTATTTAATCTTAGAGACCATTTATCTTCACAGTTAAGCCTTGTAATTTTTTTTTTTTCTAATAGAACATTATACATATCTTTTGACCCTTTATTTGATAAAAAATGTTCTTATATTATGTGGAAGAATTGGTCCATGAATTTTATAAAGACTGTCTAAAGAGATATTATGTTTGAGAGAATTTTGATATGATTTTATTGCTGATATAACCCCATTATAAACTAGAAAGTTAGATTTAGTTTCATAAATATTTTTACATTGCTCAAAAGACATTAATTTACCCTCCTTATCTACCAGATCAATTATCAACAAAATTTTGCAGTTTTGGGTTATTATCGTCAATATTATTATAGATAGAGATAAACTGTAAACCACAAGAATGTTCAGTAAAGTAAGATCTACAAATAAGTTAAATGACCAAAATTGTCAATTGACCCTTAGCTTATTGCCCTTTAAAGTAAATTTTTCACAATTTTTCGTTAATTTTTGTAATCTTTTACAAAAATCTTCTCCTCTGAAACTACTGAGCCAAATTAAACCAACCTTGGCCTAAATCATCCTTAGGGTATCTAGATTTAAAAATATATCCAATGATTTCGCCCACTAAACAAGATGGCCGCCATGGCTAAAAATAGATCATGGGGTAAAATGCAGTTTTGCCTTATATCTCTGAAACTAAAGCATTTAGAGCAAATCTGAAATGGGGTAAAAATGTTCATTATGTCAAAATTCATCTGTCCTGAAATTTTCAGACGAATCAGACAACCCCTTGTTGGGTTGCTGCCCCTGAATTGGTAGTTTTAAGGAAATTTTGCAGTTTTTGGTTATTATCTTGAATATTATAATAGATAGAGATAAACTGTAAACAGCTAAAACGTTCAGCAAAGTAAGATCTACAAATAAGTCAAACATGACCAAAATTGTCAATTGACCCCTTAAGGAGTTATTGCCCTTTAAAGTCAATTTTTCACAATTTTGTAAATTTTTGTAATCTTTTACAAAAATCTTGTCCTCTTAATCTACTTGGCCAAATGGAATTAAACTTAGCCACAATTATTATTAGAGTATTTTGATTGAAAAACATATCTGATGACCCTGTCCTACAACCAACATGGTCGCCATAGGTAAAAATAGAATATAGGTGTTTACTATAGAAGTCTATGGGGAAAATGTAAAAAAAAAAACAATTTCAAATGGTCACAACTTGAAAATCTAATTTAAATAATGATAAGGGGTCTTCAGTAACTATTGTAAGACTACAATGGGATGACTTGATTTTTTTCCAGGGGGATGCAATTATTTTCAGGGGATGGATGGGTTGCTAATAATTTCTCCTTGATATGTTCCATTTTCAGAAATATTCAGTGTTACTTTTTCTAAAAACCATTATTATAACTTTTCTTTCAGCATACTTATATTGGGTGAATGCCCCTCAGACCAGGCAGGTAAGTCGGGGTCATGACCCTTGCCCAAATTTGTTTTGAAGGCATTTCCAGCATTATACAGGCTCTTGGTGAAATAAATTTTGGAGCGGAGGAAAGCAAATTTTGCATTTTTTGTTAATTATCTTGAATATCATTATAGATTGAGATATACTGTAAACAGCAAACATATCAAGCAAAGAAAGATCTACAAATAAGTCAACATGACAAAAATTGGCAATTGACATCTTATTGGAGTTTTGTCCTTTAAAGTCATTTTCTGCAATTTATTGGTAATTTTTGTAAGTTTTTCAGAAATCTTCTGCTTTTAATTTAACTACTAGGCCAAATTAAACCAAACATGGCCTCAATCATTATTAGGGTATCTATTATGAGTTTAACCGTATTTAACATGATTTCCAAAACCACAGTACATACAGGTGAGCGACACAGGCTCTTGAGAGCCTATAGTTACATTTTATGTTTAGTTTGTTCGCTACATAGAATTTAAACTCTTAACCATACAGTTTTTCCCTTGGCAATACATTTAGTGTTTTGCTAGCAACAACGATTTCCTAAAACATGTATTTAAAAATTTTTTTTTTTTCAAATACACATGTATACTTCGATTTTCCTATTTTAATTTCCTTTTCTAGACGGTGATATTCCTTTTCGATTCTGTGTAGTGATGTTTTATATTTCAATTGGAGGTAAAAAGAAATATCAATTTCCGCAGTGTGCGTCGTATGAATAGCAAATACAAACCAAGGCCGATAATTCCTACTTTTGGCAATTTTAAACAGCATGAGGTAGTGAAGTCATCCGATTATAAATTGAAGGGCTCTCCTTTCGGTTTCAGCGTGCAGTTTATGCCAGATGTACTCCCTTAAGGGAAACAACTGCTCCCAATTCAAAGAGAAGCTCGTACTCAACAAGCTAAAGCAGTGATGATAAGAGACAAACTGTATATAAATAACGAGCTTTTCGATCCGGTAAATCACAAGCAACGAGGAGAACGATGTAGATCTCTGTACTGACAAGACAACTCATCAAACTACCAAAGAAGACTAGGATAGCGTTGAAGGTTCTGTGCCTAATTCAATAAACTGTGACAACTTAAAAGTAATTGCTTAGAATGTGAATGGTGATATTCAAAGTGAACTTGATAACATTGCATTTTTGAATTTTATTTGCACATATGATATACTAGTAGTTTTTCTTAAAGAATGTTGATTTAACAATGAATTTAGCATTACTTTTCATGGTTAATTGTTTTTTGTATGCTAGATGAAAGTCTAAATCTACTCAAAGAGGAGGTTTTTAATTTTCACCAAAGAGTGTTTTTCTAATAAAATTTCTATTGAAAAATGTTTTCATGCTACAAATATGATAATGGTAATCAAAGCAATGTATTCTAATATCAGTACTTGTGTAAGTGTTGGTGGGTTTAATTCTGATTATTTTACTAATGAAGAAGGTCTAATGCAAGGTGAAATATTATCACCTATATATTTTTCAATGTATGTCAACGATTGTGAAACGGCTTTTATAAATAGTAACTCTATTCCTTATGAGGTAAAGGAACTAAATTTATTTTTACTAATGTACACTGACGATATGGTTATTTTTTTTTTTTCAGGTTTTACAAATGTTACTTGATATTTTGTATGATTATACCTCCAAATGGTGACTTAGTGTTGATATATCAATAAAGGAATATTGTTGTTTTTAGAAAGGGTGGAAAATACATGACAATGAAAAATGGTATATAATAACCAGGAAATAGAAGTTGTAGATAAGTTTAGTTATCTTCGTATTTTGTTACATTTTAATGGCAAATATAATCTGTTACAGCAAAAACTCTCAGAACAGGGTAGAAAAGCTGTTTTTTGCCTTAAGGAGAAATATAAAGGATATTAATTTGAATTTTGTAACTTTACTTTCACTTTTTGATACTTATATTAACTGTGTACTTTGTTAGGCTGCGAAATATGGGGTGCTCATAAGGCACCAGCTATAGAGAGGATACATCTGGGCTATTGTAAAATATTATGAAAGTAAAAAGCTCCACTAGTAATGTCATGGTGTATTATAAGCTAGGTAGATTGCCATTATTGCACACCAGAAAATGTAAAACTTTTAAATACTGGTTTAAGCTGCTATGTACCACAAACTGTATTTTGAAAAACTGTTACTGTATTTTATATGATGATTTAGAAAAATGTCCAAATAATAAGACAAATTTGTTGTATTTTATTACAAATGAGCTGCTTAGTATAGGTTTAGGTGATATTTGGTATAATCAAGGTTTATATTTAGATAGTAAGCTCTCCAATACTTTTTACTTGATAATTAAACAGCGCCTGTTTGATTATCTGAAGCAAGATTTTGACAGCCAACTGAGTAATTTAGTTAAATGTTCAAGTTATAGATATACCGGTATGATTCAAAATTTGTGTTTACAATGTTACTTATGTAAACCAATACGAGTTATTTATAAGACATGTATTACCAAATAAAGGCAACAGTAGTATGCCGCTGTTCAAGAGTCAAAATAAGACTTAGTGGTCATGATTTAGCTATAGAATGTGGACGTTCCTCTGCAATTCCAAGAAGTAATAGACTGTATTTTTTGTAAAAATGACATTGAGGATGAGATACATTTCATTTTAAAATGTCCCACTTATCAAGGTCTTAGATCATATTTTAATAAACCTTATTGGGGAAGTCCTTCTATGTTTAAATATATACAATTAATGAGTTCGAATAATCTTAGAGAACTATGTAATTTGGGTAAATTTATATTTCGTGCACAAAAATTAAGATTAAACATGTTGTAATATGTTTCACACTACCTTCTGCTATCTATGTATACTGTGTGTAGTTAAGATGTTGTATGCCTATGGTTGTTATGACTCTGGTAAATAAAGATTATAATGACAATGAACGCAATATATAACTGGTAAATTATTCAGTCAGGGATTTCGTTTGACCAAATTACTTAAAACCTTCACTAAATGCTCTCATAGATACATACATTTGGTTTGTAAGTTTGTCTGTGCCTGTTTAAACACCTTCGAGTTCACTTGATATTCTACCGAGATACAGTTTCATCAACAAAACGTCCTTTATTCTATATGAGAGTTATTTGAGGGCATATGCTATGCAAGCTTGATCAATAAAGGTTTTGTTGTTTATCATTCGAATATTTGTTTTGGGTAAAAGATCATTTAGTATTTAGTCTATTTATTCACAATTTTCAGTACGGGAGCCCAATGTGGAGCAGGATCTGCTTACCCCTCCGGAGTTCTTAAGATCACCCCCGGTTTCTGATGGGGTTAGCGTTGCTTAGTCTCTAGTTTTCTTTGTTGTTTTTTGGATACTATTTTTTGTCTTATGGTCGTTTTTGGTTTTTTGCCATGGTGTTGTCAGTTTGTTTTCGACTTCTGAGTTGAATGTCCCCTTGATATCCTTCGCCTCTCTCTTCTACACTAGGGACTATTCATGATTGATATAATGTACAGCTATTCGTCTATTATTGAAGGACTATTCTGACTTCTAGTTGTCTAGTTATAAACTTTATAAACTCTAGTGATCGGGAGTGATATGCAGTTCCTGCTCGACATCCGGTAATGCATCAATATATTATGTGCGTTTCAACTGAATTTAGTATTATTTTCAAGGCTGTTAACCTTTATAAAAAAACCACATATGATCTTTTCTTCCAAGCAGAAATACCTTGATTAAATCAGGCGAAGGAAAAGTGTAGATGTCTTAAGAGAATGTCAGCTTGAAAGAACGTCAGTATATACTCGAATGAAGGAATAGTTTACGCATAGTTGTTATGCTATAATCTGCAATTCATTGCTAGTCAAAATTATGCAAGCTTTCTACATGTTCTACGAGTTCAAGTTGCTCAAGTTCCTACCAAATCATATTGTTAAATTTCACTAGACTAAAAGATAGGCGAAAGAGACATTCAAACTCATAAGTCGAAAATAAACTGAGAACGCCATTGTCTTGTTTGTTTATAGTACCTTTGTATTCGTCTACAAATGATTCACCAGTGACGCTCGAATGAAGAGTCAAAAGGCAAAAGAAAGTACGAAGTTATAGAGAATTGAGGGCCACAAATTCCGAGAGGAACATAGACGGATATCTACTGAGTTTGGCCGTACACAGTGATTCATTACATAACAGGTATGCTATTAAAGAGGCACATATGGCACCTTTATTTATTGCCGGAACGTGAATAGATGTTTTTCAATGAGAAATTTACCAGCTTCAATTATCTCATCACAGATTCATCTCATCACAGTTATAGTAAGTATATCTAAAAAAATTACCGTTTTCACTACACACTAAGGACTAATATGAATCAAGTACATTTGCAATTAGATTTTTCAGAAGACCATGGTAAAATCCTGAAAATTCTGTTTCATAAGGTTGTGCGGAATTGTAGAGTACAATACAGAAAAGTCTCAATTTTTACTCGAATCAATGACTTTTGTTACAAAGTTAGTTTTTTCTATGATCTTAAACAAGGACTTCTTGTACGATTCCTATTTGTGTAGAAAAAGAATTATTCATTGAAATGTGAAGTTTTTCAATTCAACATGGGGAATAGTAGTGTGTGTGAATGAAGATTTTGGAGTAGACATTTAGAGTTTTAAGAATCCATATCTGATTGAAATTACTTGATTAATATATCTCATCACGATATTTCAGGCAAAGTTGACCTTAGATGGATTTGGATATTATGTTTGTCCATTTTGGTCATATAGCTCTTGAAATGTTTCGGTTCCTATACATCCTTGGATTACAAAAATTCGGCTTTGAATGTTTCTGATGAAGGTAAATCAAGAAAAGTGCTTCGGACGCATGAAATTTATAACGTATATTTTCATTTTTTTCTGATGAAATCATTTACTGTAGAACAAATTGTAGCCAGTACATTGGAAAGATGTTCAGTCGAACAGCTAGACATTCCGGCATATATATATTTGTTAAGGGATTTTTTTTTTTTTTTTTTGAAATTAAGATATGCAGTATAAAGATTTGTGGTTTGTATCGTCCTTTTTTAATGTTATACTAAAGGAAAAAAGGGCGGATCTGTTTTTCGTTTAATTCTCATATTTCAATGAATGACATATGACATAGGGGTATATGTGCCTTGTTGTGAATGCTAAGTTTTATTGTTAAACATACAAAAAGATGACTTTTGCTTACAAAACAATATTTTTTGTTTGTCTGCTGGAATATCAACATATTTGTCGGAAAGAGAAAATAAAGCATCCCCAACCTCGGACTTCTTAAATTGGTAAGATACCCGTGTGATCATGGTACCTCGTAATTTTGTAATGTGCCTCTGAATGCATGAACAAACAGCATTTTCTTTGGAATACAAATTTGGTTCATCTGGCTAGCATAGTTTTAAACTACATCCATCAATAAAATTCTAAACATTTAAGATAATATCTAACGATTTATGCTATTTCTGGCCAGAAGTTAATTAAACTTATCACATTTATAAGTTTAATATGAGGGTATACAATTTAAAGTTCCCATCTGTTAGATGGCCTACTTGTTTTGTAATATTATTTGTCCTGTGGTTCGTTTTTACGATATAAAATATACATACTATATATATATATATATATATATATATTTTAAACATATCAAATAATCAACGCGTAACCAGACACACAACCTGTTTAATGTAGGCGAAGTTTATTCACTGTGTACTCAAATATATTCGATAAGAGAGGGAGTAATTTAAAAAAAAAAGGTGAGAGAACTATCTTTTTGTCTTCAGAGTATATTTATTTACTACTTAAAGAGTATGGTATTCATTTACATACAAATACTACAAAATTCATGTTAAATGAGGCGAAGGAAAAGTGTAGATGTGTTTAGAGAATGTCAGTTCATATGGACTTGAAAGAACGTCAGTATATACTCGAATGAAGGATAGTTTACGCATAGTTGTTATGCTTCAGTCTGCAATTCATTGCTGGTCAAAATTATGCAAGCTGACTACACGTTCTACGAGTTCAAGTTGCTCAAGTTCCTACCAAGTCATATTGTTAAAGTTCACTAGACTAAAAGATAGGCGAAAGAGACATTCAAACGCATAAGTCGAAAATAATCTGAGAACGCCATTGTCTTGTTTGTTTATAGCACAAATATCATTAATTTAACTGTAAGTGTTATTAATTGTATCTATTAAAAGAAAAAAACTCATCAAAGATACCAGGCTTATAACTTTGTACGCTGACCCGCGTTTCGTCTACAAATGATTCACCAGTGACGCTCGAATGAAGAGTCAAAAGGCTAAAGAAAGTACGAAGTTAAAGAGAATTGATGGTCAAAGAGGAACATAAATGAATATCTACTGAGTTTGGCTGTACACAGTGATTCATTACATAACAGGTCTGCTATTATGGCATATATGGCACCTTTAGGAATACTTACAATCTGTCAATATATTTATTGCCGGAACGTGAATAGATTTTCTTCAATGTGAAATTTAACAGCTTTAATTATCTCATCACAGATTCATCTCATCACAGTTATAGTAAGTATTCCGTTTCATCTCCGCATCTAGTAAGTGTTCCATTACTAATCTATCAGTGCTTCTTACTACCTCCTTTACTACTATCAAAGAACTGGTTATTAACTTTTGTAATAAAGCTTATGAAAATAATGGTATTAATTATTTTTGGAGTGTTAAAAATTCTTAAGGGGTTTTAGATAAAATACATGCTTTTGATGGTCCTTTTAATTCTGTTGACAGTTATGATTTTTCTACTCTCTAAATTACACTTCCACACAATCTAATAAAGAAAAAGTATTCATATTTAATAAAATGGTCTTTCGAAAAATCTCATTGTAAATTTTTTGCTGTAACTCGTTTAAAGCCTTTTCTGTAACGAAAAGGAAAGTATGCTAGATACACTTACTGGAAATGTGAGGATATGATTGAAGCTTTAAATTTTCTCCTAGATAACATTTATGTACGTTTCGGCGATAAAGTGTATCGTCAGGTAGTAGGTATTCCTATGGGCACTAACTGCGCCCCTTTGATAGCTGATGTATTCCTGTATTGCTATGAATCTCAGTTTATGACCAAACTCAGTAAAGACACATCATTGTTACAATTGGTTGATACATTCAACAATACCTACCGTTATCTGGATGATATTTTTTCGTTAAATAATCCAGAGTTCTCTAAATATACTACCGAAATTTACCCAAAAGAACTTACTTTATCTAAATCTAACATAAACAGCAGCAGTTGTCCTTTTCTAGATTTAGACATTTCAATTTCTAAAGGGAAACTCCATACTAAAATTTACGACAAAAGAGACGATTTTTCATTCCCTATAGTTAATTTTCCTTTTTTAGACGGCGATGTGCCTTTGGCTCCATCATACGGTGTTTATATACCCCAACTCGTTCGGTATGCCCGTGTGTAGTGATGTCATAGATTTTAAGTCAGGGATTTCGTTACCATAAATTACTTAAAACTTTTACTAAATTCTTTCATAGATACAAAGATTTGATTAGTAAATTTGGCTGTACCTGTAGAAAACTTATTAAAAATGGTAATTCACATCCTAAATTTTACGGTAATATTGTACTTAAAGCGCGGAAATCACTATGTGATCCCTATAAACTCATCGAACCTTTAAACAAACTTATTAGTAAGGGTTATCGTACCAATGTTGTAATTAGATCTCTGAATATAGTTTACATTGGCACTAATATCAATTTTGTCATTAGCAAATTAAAACATAACTAAATTTGTATTTTTTTTTTTCAAACGGGATGCTAGAGACACACACACGTTCATTTTTATCTATAAAGAAGTCACTCCTAACTATCCTACTACCTGTCGATACATTTATTTTTGGTATTGCACAAGTCATGTCTTCTTTGACTGTTCATGATGTTAAAATACTAAATCCATGGGATGTGTTTTAGTTGATTTCAATCTCTGATGCCTGATTTTTTATTATTAATTGTTTTGGCTTTGAACTAGCTGTCAGTAACTGCGAGTACTCTCAAATCGTACTTTAGTCTTAATTTGACCTGTTGATACTATTTGTAATGTTTTTTTGTTATTTAATGTTAACATGGATCTTGTCTATTTACCAGTTTTGATCATTTAGAATTACTACAAATTTTCACTTCTTCGTACTATGAACATCAAAATTATTTCAATTCATATCTAATCAATGCTTGCACCTGTACAGGAAGTTTTATCTAGCACTAATTGTATAGTTTAATTGTTGATATTAACCCAATATGTACCAAGTGTTAGATTAGTTTTATTGATATCTAAGAAATTTCTTGGTATTCCTAAACGGAAGATTTTATACACACAGAAGAAGTATACTTAACAACAAAATTATTTTCATTTACCTGTGTGTAATATGACGCAGGTTTTTTCAAAAGTAATGATTTTCTAAATATTTTTTAACATTTTACAGTGGTATCATACTTTAACTTTGTTTATACCTGTTTATTTACTTTTGACCTTAATCATTTATCCGTTATAATTTTTATTAACTATGTATTTGCATTCAGGTATCACAGATCAAATTTATTCGTTCATTGTGTGTTAATTTACGTTTTTTGATTGAATTAAGCCTTCCAATTGATATTTTATAGTGTGTCTTTCTATGTTGTGATGTTATACTATTGTTTCAGAAAAGGGAGAAGGTTAGGTACCATTAAAACGTTTAATCCCGCTGCAAATGTTTGCACCTGTCCTAAGTCAGGAATCTGATGTACAGTAGTTGTCGTCTGTTTATGTAGTTCATACGTGTTTCTCGTTTCTCGTTTTTATACAGATTAGACCGTTGGTTTTCCCGTTTGAATGGTTTTACACTAGTAATTTTTGGGGCCCTTTATAGCTTGCTGTTCAGTGTGAGCCAATGCTCCGTGTTGAAGGCCGTACCTTGACCTATAATGGTTTACTTTTATAAAGTGTTACTTGGATGGAGAGTTGTCTCATTGGCACTCATACCACATCTTCCTATATCTATATCTAAAATAATAACCGTTTTCACTTCGCACTAAGGACTTATATGAATCAAATACATTTGCAATTAGATTTTTCAGAAGACCATGGTAAAATCCTGAAAATTCTGTTTGATAAGGTTGTGCGGAATTGTAGAGTACAATACAGAACAGTCTCAATTTTTAATCGAATCAATGACTTTTGTTACAAAGTAAGATCTTTCTATGATCTTAAACAAGGACTTCTTGTACGATTCCTATTTGTGTAGAAAAGGAATTGTTCAATGAAAATGTGAAGTTTTTCAATTCAACATGGGGAATAGTAGTGTGTGATTGAAGATTTTGAGGAAGGCATGTAGAGTTTTAAGAATCCATATCTGATTGAAATTACTTGTTTAATATATCTCATCACGATATTTTAGGCAAAGTTGACCTTAGATGGATTTGGCTATTGTTTTTTGTCCATTTTGGTCATATAGCTCTTCAACTGTTTCGGTTCCCATACATCCTTGGCTTACAAATATTCTGCTTTGAGTGTTTCTGGTGAAAGTAAATCCAGAAAAGTGCTTCGGACGCATGAAATTTATAACGTGTTATTTTTAAATGACAAAAATCATTTACTGTAGAACAAATTGTAGTCAGTACATTGGAAAGATGTTTAATCGAACAGCTAGACATTCCGGCATATATATATTTTTTAAAGGATTTTTGTGAAATTAAGGTATGCAGTATAAAGATTGGGGGTTTGTATCGTCCTTGGTAATGTTATACTAAAGGAGAAAGTACGGATTTGTTTTTCATTTAATTCTTATATTTTAATGAATGACGTAGGGATATATGTGCCTTGCTATGAATGCAAAGCTCTTTTGTTAAACATACAAACATACAAAAGGTTGATTTTTGCTTACAAAAACAATATTGTTTGTTTGTCTGCCGGAACATCAACATATTTGACGGGAAGAGAGAATAAAGCATCCCCAACCTCAGACTTCTTAAATGAGTTAGAAACCCGTGTGATCATGGTAACTTGTAATTTTGTAATGTGCCTGTGACCGAACAGCTTTTTTCTTTGGGATAATGTTTTGGTTCATCATCATTAAAATTCTTTACATTTAAGAAAGTTTATAACTAACGATTTAAGTTGTTTCTGTCCACAAATGATTACATTTATAAGTTTAATATGAGGGTATACAATTTAAAGTTCCCATTGATTAGATGATCTACTTGTTTTGTAATATTATTTTTTGTGTGGTTCGTTTTTCACGATATAGAATACAAATATTATATATATATTCAAACATATCAAATAATCAGCGCGTAACCAGACAAACAACCTGTTCAGTGTAGACGAAGTTTATTCACTGTGCACTCAAATATATTCGATAAGAGAAGGAGTAATTCGAAAAAAATGGTGATAGAACTATCTTTTTGTCCTCAGAGTATATTTATTTACTCCATAAAGAGTGAGATATTTATTTTCATACAAATACTTCATAATTCATGTTTAAACAGATATAACAAACCGTTTAGCAACATGTGTTTAAATATTAAAGCAGGGGGTCTACATTCAGATTCGGTCGTGTTTGTAACAACGTATTTGATTTTAACGAAATAAATCTCTGTATAACTGAAAAATTATTACACCGGGGTTTTCGATATCACAAACTAGTCAAAACATTTACTAAATTTTATCATCGGTACAAGGACATCATTCGTAAATATAAATCAACATGCAGACAACTTATACGTTCAGGTATTTCACATCCAATCTTTTATGGTAATATTCTATAAAAAGCACAAAAATGTCGTCATTTACCTCAAAAGCTAACCAAACCTTTAAACAGACTTATTCAGAAGGGATATTGTTACGATACTGTTGTCAGGTCATTAAAGATGGCATATTTGGAATTAATATTGATTTACTCATAGGGTCTTTGCATCGAAAATAAACACATAAAACCAGTGGTTGGCATGATACGGGTTATGTTCTTCTGATCTATTTTATGGAGGTATGATACTAAACCCGTAACGGAAGGGATTGTACTTGATTTTCATATGATGAAGACATAATCTTTCAATCAGTTTAATTGAGGTCTGGAGCTGCCATGTCTCATTGTCATTTTGCTTAGTTTCTTCTGTTACCTATTCTGACATCGGACTCGGACTTCTTTTTAACTGAGTTTTACTGTGCGTATTGCTGTGTGTTTGTTTATTTTACATTGGCTAGAGGTATAGGAGGAGGGTTGAGATCTAACAAAACATGTTTAATCCCGCCGCATTTTTGCGCTTATCCAAGGTCAGGAGCCTCTGGCCTTTGTTAGTCTTGTATGTTTTTTTTTTTTTTAATTTTAGTTCATCTATATGTTTCGGAGTTTAGTGTGACGTCCATTTTCACTGAATTAGTACACTTTTTTGTTTCAGGGGCCAGCTGAAGCCCGCCTCCGGGTGCGGGATTTTCTCGCAGTGTTGAAGACCCATTGGTGGCCTTGGGCTGTTTTTACTTTTTGGTCGGGTGGTTGTGTCTTAGACACATTCCCATTTCCATTCTCAATTTTAATTAAATAATTTTTTTTTGCCCATGAATAAAATAAGGTTTTTCACATCTGTAAGGAGGCCTCTATCAACAATGATAATAGTATCTTTTATTCGTATAAATATTATGTTTACAAAGGGTACAAATATAATAAGTTTTAAATGCATAAAAGCTTGATGAATTATGCAATGTAACTCTGGTTGAGTAATTTAAAAACGTAAAAGAAAATGTAAGTGAAATAGGCAGAGGCTCAATGGTTACTTGATAACAGATATGTAATCAGTGCTTGCTTTGAACCTTCTATATTTTCGATATGGCATCAAAGGTAAAACAATTATTTAAATATGGTAAATTGTGTAAGGGCCTGTCCCATGTCAGGGTCCAGATATTGTATAGTTGTTTTTGGTTGCTGTCTGTCATTTTTGTCTTTCGTTTATTGTTTTAAAACAAATCATGCCTTTGATTTTTTTGTCTTTCGAATTCTTTCACAACATGCCGGGGTCTTTTATAGCTTTTTATACAGTATGGATTTCTTTCATTTTTTACTTATATTTAATGCTTCTAGGTCATTTAGTCTCTTGTGGATAGTTATTTCAATGGCAATATACCGCCACATCTCCTTATTTATATATATTCATAATTCCTGAAATGTTATTACGAATCAAGTAATGATAGATTGATTATATGTGGCAAATTATAGTCACAAGTTAATGATTAATTGTCGTGTAATGATATAATGAATCAATGATGTGACAAATGTTTTACAATAGCTAAGGTTAAGTCGTTGTTTAAAATCCATTTAAACGGTCCTTTTTTAATTTATATTTTATTTGTTATACCAAGATAATGCTTTTCGGTCGACTGGATCCAAATTCCAATTGTTTCTACTGGACTTTTATATAGAAATAATGCAAAGTTCGCTTTTTGAATTCTACCGTAGATGTGCATATCTTGATATCCACTAAGTCATTTTGCGCAAAACAAATTACTGTATTCTGCAAATATCAAAATGTCGGAGAGATTTAAACATTGTATAATTTTCGAATATGAAAATAAGCAGGTGTGGTACCATTGACAATGAGACAACTATCTATTAGAGGCTAAATGACGTGGATGACAAAAAGGTCACCACAAGGCATTCAACAATGAGCACCAATTAGCTACTCTTACTTTCACGTCGAGAATATAGGACTAGACTTTGTTTAAACGTTTGCTATTCGTGGTTGTTGTTCTTTTGCTAGCTCAAAGGGAAATACTTTTGGTAAAACTATGGTAAGAAATTGTCCATAATATTACTTTCCAACATGGTGCAGACTTGAGACAAACACAATTATATTGCAGCGTCACAAATGCTTATTAAGTCTCAACTCTTTCAAAACCAAGAAATACAGAAGGAAAAACTGTAAAATAACAGTTTGAAAAAATTCAACTTGTCAGATCGGCACGAAGCACAAGAACAAACAAGTAATAAAATGACAAAAGATACAAAATACAAAATACCAATCTAAGAGTACCTTCAGTTACTGAAAGCTTGTTTGAAGCTAATAACAACTAATAAAAGTAATGTTTTCAAACATAAAATTTCAATCCGTACCCATCTTACAAATTAAGTGTAAAGACGTCATACACAATTTTAGAAAAACATGACATTGTGTAATGCATTGATATAATAACAACAAAGTGTTAGACCATAAGTGATCATAAATGTATAGTAGTACACACTTAGTCTTGTGTTTTAATGACATTATCCTGAAATAACGGTAGTCGATATTACAAGAAGTTATGGGTTTTTTTCTATATCAAAAGATTAAGTACTTTGAACTTTTTATACAGAAGGGAAGACTTTAGTATGCATCTTACTTGACCCTCTGTCTTCCGAAATTCTAAAACACAAAAGACTAAATATATTATGCAAAAACGTTGATACGTCTCTTTCGTTGGATGAACAAACATTTCTATCATAATAGAACAAAAAAATCCATTAGTTATATAATGATGTCTATTTATTTTGTTCCATATAAATTAACAAAAATCATTTATTATTTCTGAATAAGATATAGTATGAAGTATACATTACCCTTCTATATTGCAGATAAGAATGACATATTCAGGAAATACATCTATGACATCGCTTTCAAAAGACGAGACAAACTTTCTTCGATTAGCTCATCTCATTATTCGAATTTCTCCTAGAGCTGTTAGAACTCGATTCAATCATCACTTCAACCCTGGTGGATTACACATTGTTTTGAACCGAGAGAAGAGCAAAATAAACAAACTGTTTTGCAAAAGAATCCTCAGTCAGTTACAGATGAATATATTGTTTTCAAGTTCTGGTAAGGTGGTATTCATTTTCATTAAACGTCCTCGTTAACACAGTGTCAAAATTCGATAATTATTCCTACAACATACTTCAAATAAAAAATAATAATAATGTTAACATACATTACATGTACAAGATACAATAAGCAGCTTTACGCATTTCTTTCGAACAGAAGTACCGAAATCAGTCCATTGAAAAGCATCTATAATATTAATCGAGGAGACCTGATTTTTTTTTTTTTTTTTTTGGGGGGGTCGTTTTCCATCTTTCAGATCAAATCAATCAATATGAGTCTTTACCCCAAAGTAAGTATGGATACTGTAGATTCTTATCCTTCAAATGATATATCGTTTTGGGTTAGTTGTGAAATAATTTGGAAAACAAAATGATTTCCGGACGTCCTTGCCGAAATGATCATCGGTTTCGAATTTTATGTCTACTTTTGCCCATTCTAGCGGGAAAATTGAAATATACGAAATATCTATCGATTTGTAAAAATATAATATAATAAATGACGGATGTACAGTGCTTTATATTTGTTTTAAACACAGGCGACCTTTTAACATGATGTGTTTTGTAGATTTCAGTCAATCGTTGGCCAAACCTTTCGGTATTTTGGATCGCTAGTGCTCTTCAACTTCGTACTTTATACTCGAACTTTAATGGAAGAACATATTTTGGGTTTCCTGCAACCAAAAATAATGAGAGTTCTACCTACTCATACATATCATTTTAAATTGTCCTCTATATACCTTCGGGTTGCCTTAGTTTTGTACACAACTACATAATTATTTTTAAACTGCACAAGAACAATACAAATGTATCATGTTAGTAGCAACGTTAACAGTTTTGAAACACTGACAACAAAAGATTTCTGCGAGGCTAACCAACCTCCTTCTCCCTCGTACGACTAATTTTTTTTGTACTCTCGTTAACCAAAGTTTGGGACATTAAAAGATAATAACAACTTTGGGGTTACATATATGGAACACTTTTATTAATCACAAAGAGCTATACTAATTTCATACATATACATATTAAGATTGTAAATATTTGTTCTGCATTAGAAACACATATATTCTGCGTCACCTTATTCTTGTATGTGAAGTCCACTGACTGATTTATATTGATATTTCTCTTATAGTGCTCAGATATACCATTTTGTAGTTAAGTTATTCAAAACACTAATGTTTTTTTTCTACCTTAGGATTAAAATACCTTAGCCGGATTTGGTACAACTTTTCGATAATTTTCGGTTAATGTACTTCAACTTCGTATTTGAGTTGACCATTTAACTGTATCGCGCGTCTGGCCTACCATTTTATTTTATAATCTGTAACGCGCGTCTGACGTACCATTTTACAAACTTCGTATCTTTGATGAGTGAGTACAGACAGGAACACGTGAATATTTTGTCAAACGATCTGTATGACGTTGTGAGTTTTATACTTTGAATCACATGTTTTTTGTTGCCATCTTACATCGGGGAACTAATACTGCAATAGGATATTTCCTATCTGAAATTACTTTGAATCACATGCTTTTGTTACCATTTTACACCAGGGAATTAATAATGCAATAGGATATTTCCTATCTGAAATTTTTATTTTATAATGTTCTAATCAGTAGGTATTCTTTTTTACTACTTTTGTATCGACACACTATGATACACGAACATACATATATATACATACACACATTTTTAGGCTTGGTTAAATCAGAGCATATGGATATAACATTGATGATATGCCTACTGCGGAATATAGCCAAACTTAAAATACATGATGTTCTTCCAAACTGTCTTGATATTAGTGAAGAAGCTGACCTTTCTAGAATTAAATATTACAGAAATGATTTTGTGCATGCTACGGAAGGCATAATTGACGATAACAGTTTTACAAATGTATGGAACGAGGTATCAGAGGTATGTGTAAATACATCACAATAATTAATAGAGAAATGGATTCTCTCTCAAATCAGTTAGTCAGCGAAACAACAACTACATTTTCCACTATCTTTACGCTATAGTTCATATTTTTCTGTTATTGTTTACCATATATTGTTACCTCACCACTGTACAATTGTATTATTTTCTATTGTTGTATTTTTCTGTATACCTTTGTATCAGCATGGGTTTTTATCAGAATAAAGCATATTTTTATATAACATGTTTTATTATTCTAATGTTTAAATTTGCCAAAATCAACTGTGACAGAAATCTTTAGTTTTTTCTCTATTGAGAAGTTATGTTTCTTTTATGTTATTTGTCAGATAACAGCAAAATATATTTGCACACAGATTTACCATCAGACAAAGACATTTTCTGAACAGAAAACCATGAAAACAGAATATATGATCAAAATGAACGTAAACGGAACACTTCCGCCTTTTTTCCGAATGTCATACAAGTGAGAGGTTTAGCTAGCTTTAAAACCAGGTTTAATCCACCATTTTCTAAATAGGAAATTGCCTGTACCAAGTTAGGAATATGACAGTTGTTTTCCATTCGTTTGATGTGCTTGAGCTTTTGATTTTGGCAATTTTAAGGGACTTTCCGTTTTGAATTTTCCTTGGAGTTCGGTATTTTTGTTGTTTTACTTTTTTAAATCAGTTGTTCAAAATGGTTACAAAATACATATGTTGAAATCGTTATTTATTTTTATAGTGATTAAGATTGTATCACAATGTTGACTGCTGTTCCACAGTTTTTGACATTTTAACCCATTATGTCTGTTTGTTTTGCTCACACTTTGTTGTTAATATTATGGAATTCTATGCGACTGTCATACAAGTGAGAGGTTTAAATAGCTATAAGACCAGGTTTAATCCACCATTTTCTACATAAGGAAATGCCTGTACCAAGTTAGGAAAATGACAGTTGTTTTCCATTCGTTTGATTTGTTTGAGCTTTTGATTATGTCATGTGATAAAGGACTTTCCGTTTTGAATTTTCTTTGGAGTTCGGTATTTTTGTTATTTTAATTTTCATTTGTCAAGAAATAAAAAACCTGTAGTAAAAACAATCGGAATTGCATGAACAATAAACAGATTAAGAATATGCATGTCATAACCATCGTCTGCTATGCTATGCATACATCACCCGTCATATGATTCAAAAGTGCATTATATGCATGAGTAAATATCAGAGACAGTATTATAATAACGCTAATGATGTTAGAATGGCATAAATGGGACCTATGACTTAAAATCATTCTCATTAGTGAGTCCGAAAACTGAGACATTGAAACGGTCATCCATTAAATCGAATTAGAGAGTGGGATACTTTCCGGAATAGATGTTCGTAATCTTTTATGTCACACATATGCTGTTAACGATTACGAGTTTCATTTTTGTACATCTAATCTTTACAGGCTGTTACAAGACTGGGTGGAAAAGCTTTAAAAGATGAGTGTGACTCACTTCTTGTAGGAGAACTGGATAGGTCGTACAGAGATGTATATTTACAACAAATTTGTAAAGAAAATAGGCTAGAAGAAGTTGAAGAAAAGCTAAAGAAACTAGAAATAAAAATTTCGGAATATACAAGAGGTAATATAATGATGCGTAAAATAGATGTTTGATAAATAGTTAACACATCTTTGCGCCCACTAAATATGGTTATACATACATATATAATGATGCGTAAAATAGATGTTTGATAAATAGTTAACACATCTTTGCGCCCACTAAATATGGTTATACATACATATATAATGATGCGTAAAATAGATGTTTGATAAATAGTTAACACATCTTTGCGCCCACTAAATATGGTTATACATACATACAGTTTACTAACCTATCGGGACGGTGTAAATTCTTAATAGCTTTACATTAATTATACGTCTCCTTTTTCCTAGAATTAAAGATAAACCACCATGAACAACACGCGATCCAAGCACTTCGAACAGACACAAAATTTGGATATTTTAAACCAGTTTAACATGCGCACAAACCTCCTATACACCAATCTTAACCTAATTCTCAAAATTCAACCAAAATATACGTTTTTTTCAATCCAGTCTAGTTACTAACAGGATTACCACTAATGATACTAACGGTACCAATGTGTATGCACCATATGAGCATTTTGACGATTAATGACTCTTCAGTGGTGCCGAGGCCGAAATATTTTTAAAATTCACTAGATTGTAAAAAAAAATAAAACAATCACAAATTGCATAATAACGAATTGATCTTGTATATTCAGACGATAATGAAGAAGAATTTGAAGAGTGGAGAAAAGAAAATGAAAAATTCGTTACCACAACAGCCGTGACAGCCATTCTTGATAACATTAGGAAAAACAGTTTTACTGTTTTAACCGGAAGTCAAGGTATCGGAAAATCTGCAATAGCTCGACATTTGTGTATACTATTGAAAGACACAGAAAAAGTTATCGTAATACCAGGTTTGCAACCAACTGACATTATCAAGTCTGTCAAGAAGGACAATAATCAAATATTCTTAGTGGATGATCTGTGTGGTAATTTTGTGCCTGACCAGAATGAATTAAACATTTGGATTAGACTTGAAAAGAAAATTAATGGATTTCTTAAAGCTCAAAGTTGTAAAATTATTGCGACATGTAGATTGCAAATATGGAATAGTAAACCTTTAGAAAGATTTAAAGAGTATTTTGAAATAACAGAATGCAATTTATCCAGTGAAACCTATGCAATATCAACGGATGAAAAACGTTCAGTTGCAGAATCATATCTTGGAAAGGCAGTTTTAAAAGAATTTTCTGATGAAGTTATGAACAAAGCAGAAATGTTTCCACTTCTATGTTCAATTTATTCTAACTCCAAACATAAAAATGTGTACGAATTTTTTCTGTGCCCGTATGAAGTGTTTGAGAGAGAATTAAATGAAATGCAGCATTTCAATGGAGGATGTACTGTTGGCCTGGCTTTGTTGGTTGTTTTAAACAACAACATTAACAAAAATTTGTTTTACGATGCACTTTCCAGTGAAACCAATAATATGTTTGACAGTCTGTTTGAAGATTGCAACGTTTCCCATAAGTTTACAAGGAGTCATATCTTATCTTGTCTGCTTTCCTTAGAAGGTACATTCATTAAAGAAAGTGCGAAAACAATTGCTACTCGTCATGACAGAATATTCGATATTATTTCATTGTACTTCGGCAGACAAATAATTTCTAGTATTTTACATTATGGAAATAGAAACTTTGTTCGCAAACGTATTCAATTTGAATCAATAAATGAAGAACATAACAAATTTACCATTCTACTACCAGTAAACTATGAGGACTTGTACTTCAAAAACCTTCATTCAGATATTTTACAAAGAAAGTTTTTGAATTTATTCAGCATATATCAAATCAAATATGAATCATTTCAAAGGAAATTACTCTCATTTATTTCTAAACATACGAATACAGTTAAACTTTTAACATCAAATCGGTGGCCTCTTTATCTCTGCGCTTGGTTTGATGTCAGAACAGTTGCAAAATTTCTTATGGCCAAACAAATTAACAATACAATGAGTGACATTATCGTATCCGAGACAGTTGAAACGAGTGATAGATATGCTATGACCTGTGATAACGCATTAGAAGAAACTTTGATGAGTTTTATAACGTTAGGTCAACGTAAGATACAGTCGATTCAATCCGATCATAATATATATAACAGTATTGAAGACTATACTGAAATCCCAGATTGTGAAAAAGTGAATGAGGAAAACGCTGATTCTACTGATAATGAGGACCTAACTGAGTATTATAAAAGGAAAGGTTTAAATGTATTTTTCGAATATTTGAAAGTAAACAATGCCCCTTTCATGGTTTGCTGTGCTCTCGGACACCTTTCTCTAACAGAACTGTTTATAAAGTACTTTGACCTCAATACTCCTGATATGTTTGGTAATTCACCATTGGTACTAGCGGTATCTCAAAATCAATATGATATTACAAAACTTTTAATAAGTAACGGGGCTATCATCAATGAGTTTGAAAATCAGCAGAATTGTCCATTGTTTCAAGCATGTGCACTGGGTTATTTACATATTGTTGAACTTCTTTTGGATAATGGAGCCGAATCGAATACATGTTTGAAAGGGGATGCTTTTCCGTTAATAATTGCTTGTGAAATGGGTCATGGCACAATTGTTGATGTACTTTTAAAGTATAGCACTAACGTTAACCATCAGATTAAAGAAGGTTTGTCGGAGGGAAATACCGCACTTTATGTTGCAAGCAGGAATGGATACACACCAATTGTAAAATGCTTGTTGCTGGCAGGAGCGGACGTTAATCTTGCTAATACTCGAGGACAAACACCATTATTCATTTCAAGTCTTAAAGGTCATTTAGAAATTGTAGAACTGCTTCTACAATATAACTGTAATATTAACCAGTTGGATGATATAGGTGGAAGTCCATTTTACTTTTCATGCCAAAACAATTATATTGATATTTGTAAACTGTTGTTAAGACAAACTGCGAAACCAGATATAGACATCCGGCCACATAATTTTGGACATACTCCATTAATTGTATCCAGTTTTAAAGGGGATTTACAATTAGTTACTTTATTGTTACAACATGATTGTGATGTGAATTTACAGGATAAAGGACTGAGGTCAGCTTTACACTATGCAGTCTTTAAAAATCATAAAAATATTGTGAGAATTTTATTAGAAAATAATATTGATGCAAATCTACTAGACAGTCAACATAAGTCTGCCTTACTGTATGCTTGTGAGAAAGGGCATACTGACATTGTACAATTACTTTTAGATATCAGATGTGTTAGTAATACAGTAGTTCAATGCGATATAAACCAAGGCAACAAGATAGGTACTCTACCGCTTTGGGTAGCTTGCTTTAAGGGTTATACCGAAATCGTCAAAATGTTACTACAGCAAAACTGCGAAGTAAACAAGTTGGACGAAAAGGGAGGTAGTTCCTTTTACATAGCTTGTCAAAACAACCATATAGATATTTGTAATTTACTAATGGAACACCACGTTAAACTAGATATAAACATAAGCCTGAAGGACTTGGGTTATACACCTCTTATAATTGCGAGTTTCAAAGGTAACATTGCTGTTGTTGAACTACTGTTAAAAAACAAAAGTGATGTCAATCTTTGTGATAAAGAAAATCGTTCAGCATTATTTTGCGCAGTTAGAGGGAATCAGATAAAAATTGTAAAGCTTTTGTTGGATCATGATGCAGACTTTACTCTCTGTGATGTTAATCGACGCAATGTTTTGCATGTTGCTTCCATGTATGGTTTCACAGATATACTCAAACTACTGCTTACATATGCTTCTGATATTGACGCATATGACTCACATCAACAAACAGCTTTGCACTTCGCAGTGAAAAAAGGTCATGAAGACACTGTTAAAGAACTCCTTGAAAGAAATTGTAACCCAAATCTTTGTAACGATGAATGTCAGTCTCCGTTACATACTGCCTCATATTTTGGTTATGCAAACTTAGTTAAGATTTTGTTAGAGTATAATTGTAATGCTAATATCCGAGATGAGTATAAAAGGACGGCATTACATCGAGCAGTCGAAAAAGAAAACAAGGAAGTTGTTCAAATATTTCTACAGTCAAACCTCGATGTCAATTTAAGCGATTATTACCGAGGATCTGCCTTACACATTGCTATCTTAGAAAAGTACGAGGATGTAGTTGACTTACTGTTACAATGCTCTAGATGTGATATAAACTTGCAAAACGAAGAACTAAAAACTCCGCTCTTCATTGCATGTGAACAAGGAAAAATGAATTTGGTAAAGCTGTTGCTTAAGAAAACAAAAACTCCCGACATTCCAAATAATTCTGGACAAACGCCATTATTCATTTCATGTTATAAAGGATATTCAGAAATAGTACAAATGTTGGTTCAAGCGGGAAGCAGCACCAGTTTAAAAGATAAACAAGGAAGGAGCCCTCTTCACATAGCCTGTCAATATAACCACGTACAAACAGTTCGAATGCTCTTAAGCCTGGAGGAAAAACCAGACGTAAATTCCCAATCAAATTCTGGTCAGACGCCATTAATGACAGCCATACAATATGGTCATAATGACATTGTCTATGCATTATTAAAAAGTGAATGTGATATAAACATCAAAGATAGTCAACAAAGAACAGCATTATATTATCTCGGCAATGTCACAAAATATTTTTTTTCGATTTATTTTCAATTGATATGTAATCTAATTGATATGATAACGATGAAAGAAAAATGAAGAATGAATCATTTTTAATCAAATCCATTCGCTTTGTAGAGGAATCGTTTTATTAAAATGTTTAATTTGCTCCTCTTCCTGTCGACTTGTTTCTGTGTTCATGAGGCAGATTTCAAACGGGCTTCTCGTGAATAATGCAAAAAAGCTGGCATTATTCTTTAACTTTAACGTTCCGCCTTATAAATGATGTCCTTTCACTAGTGTTTTCAAAGTTAAGTGACTATGTTCAGCGTAACTATTTGATCGAACTTGAAATAAATGATACAGTTAAGTGTGCAAAATATCTTGACTAAAATTTAGATATTGACAATGAGGGTCGATTGAACATTACGATAAAAGGGATGATTTTAGCCTCCCAATTGTGAACTTTCCATTTTGTGTATGATTCAGACAATTAAATTAATACGATTCCAATATAACATAAAAATAAGAGGATGTGATATAATGGCTAATGGTCAACTATCCAGCAGAGATCATTGGACGAAGATGTAACACACTAGGTCACCATACGGCCTTCCTTACTGAACAAAAGCTAATACTGTATAGTAACATGAGTAAGCTATTAAAGGCCCCGGCATGACAAAATTTGAAAAGTTTCAAAAAGGAAAGGGGAGACCAACATTGCTAAAATCAATAAACAAATTTGGTAGACAGCAACCAACAACAACCATAGAATTACATGCTCCAAAGTTTGGGAAGGCACATAAAGAATTTATCGGGTTTAAATATGTTTGTGAGCGCTTAGCCCTCCCCTATTCTGATACAGCGTTGTAACATCATAACATTATAACAAACTGTAACACTAGTTTGAATGAGCTTAATTGCCCAGATCGAAATAAACCAAAAAATGACAAAAACCTCATGGTACATTTCCAAGAATTCTCGCTGCTACTGAAAGCTAGTTTAAAGCCTATTTCAAATATAAGTGAACGATGTCTTTTAGGAATAAAAAGACAATCAACACACATCAAATGGATTTAGTGTAAGAACGTCATAAACAGTCCGAGAAAAAGCATGACCTTGTGCAATGCCAAAACATAAGTATTTACAGGTGTATGGACCATTAGTATTATACCAATACATGTTTATTTATGTTCGTTTTAAATTTATAAAAAAAAAAACTACTGGTACCAATAAAAATTATATTCAAAAGTCTTACCTTAATGTTAAAACGATAACTCATTTGAATTAGTTCTTCAAACAATAAATAAGCTTGCACGAATCATATCTAAATTTACGGGCTAATAACAACATCATCGTAAACATCAGGAAGTGATATCCGATATTTTTTAACATTGCCATATAAGCGGGAGGCTTGGCTAGCCATAAAACCAGGTTCAACCCACCATTTTTTCTTAAAATGTCCTGTACCAAGTCAGGAATATGGAAGTTGTTGTAGTCCGTTTCTATGTATGTTGGCGTTTGTTTTGTTGCAGTTCAGTGTTTTTGTTGTTCCGTTGTTTTCCTCTTATAGTTGATGTGTTTCACTAGGTTTTATTTTGTAACCCGGATTTGTTTTCTCTTAATCGATTTATGACTTTTGAACAGCGGTATACTACTGTTGCCTTTATTTGTAATAAAGTTTTATAGGTGTTGGAAAACTTTTATAGCTTAACATAAGGTATGGGTTCTACTCACTAAATGAAGGATGTACTGTGACCTGAAATTTTTCACATCTCTGTCGTTTTGTCGATAGTTGCCCTTAGAAATTCTATCACACCTGCTTATTTGTATATCAAACTTTAGAGTTTGAACATAATGTACCATTTCTTTATCTCCGTATATTCAGGCTAGATATGACTTTTTCTTACATACTTGTACCTCGTCTTGACCTTTACCGGGTCTCAAAAGAATACATGAGGAATAAAATAAAACTTTGGCACATGTTGCATATTACATAACTATGACAAAGTGCATAACTGCTTCAAGTACATGTAATTGTGTGAAAAACAGTATGGTTCAGTCATAGTTGCATTTTTGTAGATTTGGTATTGCTGAAGATTACAGCTTCTATCTATTATATTTTTTTAATTTATTAGGCAAATATACTAAAATTTGTAAAAGAAAATCGTCATTTAAGGCCAATTACTCCTATAAGGATTCATCTGATAATTTTGATACAAATGGAAGGTGAGTAGATCTTGATATTCTGAAAATTTTCATTTGGTCAGGTTTTCTCTATCAATTATCGATTTCAAGATATAAGAAAACTAATTTACCCCAATATTCTATTATAAGCTGTGGCACCCATGTTAGTTGATGGACCTTACCGGTAATATAGTTTAATCAAAGTGCTTGTAAGCACTGAAGGGTAAAGTTTGCTTTCATTTATCAGTGAGATCAAATTAAACATTGCATTGTATAAAGCATTGGTTGTAGTTTATGGACAAAGGAAGATAACTCCAATTTTAAAGATTACTTTAACAATTACATCATTGATATTTTTAGAACAAATATTAGATTCCTGCACCTTGCACAAGTAATGTAATTTTCTTGACAAGTATAACATCATTTTGAAACTTGAATATCTGAGCATATATTTCATTGATAAATTTCTGGAAATGCTCATGGATAGGATGTTTAGAATGTTATGATCAATGCACTATATTTTGTGTATCTCAAAAGTAGTGATAAACCTTGGAAGATTTAGATATCAAGTCAGTACCATAGGGTTTTGATTGCATTTCATGCAATGTTTACCCGAAAAGGATAATCTGGACACTCTAAGAATCAATCAAGTGAAGTTTGGTTTCAATGGGTTCAGTAGTTTATGAACAAAAAAGATTTTTTTAATGAATTTACTTTATTCTCATAAAACAAATGTTACAGAGAACATATACATATTAATAATATACAAATTTGTAGTCCATGTGTAAATTACATTATATGATAAACACTAAAAAGTTCTAACCTGGAGGAACGACCTTCTCTAGGATGTTCTTAATAAATTTACACAGTTTTTTTAATATGATTACATTGTTTGAAGAAAATAGTTGTTCAAACTTATAAAGGTTAACAATTTCATGACAAAAAGGGGGAAGCAGATTTTTCTAGAATTATTCAAGTAGCTACATGACATAATATAGTGGTAGTCATCACCGATTTCCATTGAGTCACAGAGAGGACACACTTTTGCTTCTTGGCAAATTGCGCCATCTCCGGTCTGGACTTGCAATCGGTGACTGCCACATCTAAATTTACAAAGGATGTACATATAATAAGGTGATAATTCTGAGATATATTTTTCAAAACAGAAATGAGTTTTGAATAATCTATTGCAGAATGCCTAAGGAGACTTGAACATTTCTGAATACCAAAATTGTATAAACTGATCCTTAAAAACTTTTTAAAGTTTAGGACAGGTGATGGAAACAAACCACACCACAGACTGCGATGGATGCTAATATGATGGAAAAACTCATTGCCCTTAATCCCAGATAACCTTAAAATTCAAAATAGTATGTTCTTATTAAAACTCTAGCTCTAACACTCAACTGCATTGGTGAACAACTATTCATTCTTAATATTTATATATTATTCAGTGCTGATTTTGTCTTATGATTTCAAACTTTTGAATGTCTCTTTAATGAATTTCCATGTTCCTTTCCATTCTATACTATCACTTTCCCTTTCAGCAATATAACTGTCCATTTCTGACGATATATCGGAAAAGTCACACCACTGTCAGGTGGAATGTATTCCTCATATCTTTCGGAAACCCTCTGGATTTCTCTTTTAATATTGTAAGGTATTTTCTGTTTTTGTAAAAGTGTAACAGGCACTATCATGTTGAACTTCATTATTTTTTCATTCAGTTCTAAAATTGAATTTTCAAACACTTTAACGTGATGTCTCCACTTCTTTAGTGAAGAAGATGATGTGAGACTATTCATACTCTTTTTTTCGATGGCCAATCTCCGTCTTGCATTTGTTATGTCCTCCCTGTAAATGATGTATACATATTAATCTTAATCATTAAACATATGTTTATGCATTTTAATTTCTGGGTTGAGAACTATAAGAGGAGTTGATAACAAAACATGGGAACCCTCTTTCTATAATGATGCTGAAATATGACTAAATTTCACCATCTGGATAATCTGCAAACAAATTAACAAATGTGTTCACAAATTTTGGTGCACATCTTCAATGTAAATAAAAACATTCTACAAAAGTTTGAGGGATCTAAACTGATACAGGATTTTATAACATAAATGATTATCCTCTTTTCACCTCCTTACTCATTCCATACCCCTGTCTATCCACAACCTGCCTAACTTTCCCCTAATGAAACTGGGCAACAACTTTATCTTATGTTATCTAATTTATGCATTTTCCAGTGCCCTTTGGTTTTATTGATCATAAAGGATTATGGTCTATCACAATCCAACAATATTCACCAAATAACTGATAAACTCTTATAATGTCTTTTTTGTTGGTTAAGTGAGTTTAAATGGTGGCTTTTTTACTGCATTTATCTAAACTTCTCCTAGGATTGAACAAAAATATATTTCATAAACATACTGCAAGCATGATTTGCTTTACCTTATTTCTTTTTCTAATGTTATCCATTGTGGTGCATATCCATTGTTGATCAGTATTTTATTTATATTATGAGTCATGGTGTCAACCAATGGATTTCTCTCAGTATAGTCCAGTGGCTTCCCTTTTCCTGACAGATTGTCAAACTCTCCTTTACTCATGGACTCTTGTATCAAGTCTTCTACTATTCTGTCTATAGTGTTACTGAAAATATAACAATTGAAAAAAACTTTTAAAAAATGTATTCCCATACAATATGTTTGTGTTGTTGAATTTAGGTGAGTAAAGTTTAATCCACTTGCAGTAGCTAAGAAAAACTTACTTAATATCCAGAATATTCTTGCAAATAATTTTTTACACATAAAGTTTACACCACTGATCTCAGGAACATTTTAAAAAGATTTTTGATTCAAAACTGAACACTCTGATTGTTGACTTGAGTGTAGAAATATGTTCAACAGACTTAAAATAATGGCGATTTGCTTAAATACATGGTTATTTTTGGTATAAATGGGATGCTAATGCAAATGCATGTATTGGGAAAGTGACACACTCTGTATATTAAAATAATTGTAATAACTTCAATCGTCCCAAGTCTGAAGTGTAAATGAAGCAAAAGGTATTTGTCTGTAAATATTTTGCACAAAAAGGATTACTTCTGACATCATTTTGTTTCTATGACTATAAGTGACATTAACATTTTGTGTATTGAATTTGCAATTCATATATACATTTTTTGTAAACAAAAAAGAACAAAAAAATCAAAATTAAAACAAGTATTGAATTATAAAAATGACATAAGATTTCAATGTGAACAATAATACTCTTAATTATACTGTTGTAAATACCCCTTTTATTCTATTGTTCATACATCTCTATGTAAACTCAATAAGGACATTTATTCTATAATTTGTGCCTGCAAAGCTTAAAAACAAAAGATTTAATCAAAGAGCATGATTGCTCTGAGGAATACGATCGCCATTGTTTTCATTGATATTAGTATTATTCTCAAAAATAATTGAACTGCACATGTATTCTCTATTTGATTCAATCTGAATATAGTTTTTCAGCTTTAAAAAATAGCCAATCTCTGATACAAGTGTATATTCATACATAAACAAAGTAATTATTGTGTTTTAAATTTGCTCTACAGTTGCTTGATTCTTGGAAATTCAAACCCACTCATTTTAAAGATATTCCTTCTGAATGTTATCAATCCCACATACTCAGTGTCAAAAATATACATTTTTACAAGCACACAAAAAGTCACTCTGTTCTTTCTTTGGGTTTAGGATTCATATGGCCAAATATGTTAAAATCCTAGACGTCTTCCAAAACTGCACACATTTAAATGATGTCCGTGGTAAAGATTGTAAATTCTACCACAAATGAAAGCTTTTGGGAAAACAGTATCTCGAGCTACAATTTTTTCAAGCAATTGAGTTGAAAAAATAAATAACCTGCAAAGATAATGACTGTCGACATATGTTGATACATTCAAACACATATATATGGAACTTAAAATAAATTTTAAGACAGCGATTTGTACAATTCAATTTAACAAAAATTCTAAACGCTGATTTTTATGTTCTTCAACTTTGTATTTGATTTGGCTTTCTTACTGTTTTGATTCATGTTCCACTGATGAGTTTTATGTAGCCAAAACGCACTTCAAGCATACCAAATTATAAGTACCGTACAGGAGTTTTTTCTATTCTTGCGTTTGCTACTGTTATTGACTGTCAGTATGAAACAATCGACCTTTTACTTCAGATGCAATTCTTGGTCATGTCCAATGTTCATTACATTCAATGAAATTTTGATGAAGATACAAATACTAACAATTCATTAATGTCTAAATTACTTTCCCTAATTATGAATAACTGAGTACATTTATCAGTAAAATACTAAAAAAATTACAAAAAATTACATGAATTTTTTTTTTTTTTTTCAAAAATTTTCTCTGGATACTGTCTTGATCATGAAGAACAGATACATTTTACCCAATCCAGGTAGTACAATAAAATTCAATGAAATCTGGAAAATTTGGAAAAGTCATATTGATGTTTGAAAACCTTTAATTTTAATTTTTAAACTAAAAGTTAACAGCAAAATGACCCAACCAAGTCCAATTACAAGTTCTACACAGACAAATGCATTTTTTTTTCTTCTAAATGTTGCTCTGGACACTGTCTTTTGATTATTACAAGTCAGTTTTAACAGATTTTAATCCCTGACTTGAATGGAATAGTCTATCCAAAAGTATACCCCTGACTTAAATGGAATAGTCTATCCACATGTTTACAATCTATCAATGACCGAGTTCATTAATTATCTACTCAAAATTTTAACAAAGCAGGAATAATAGCAAATAAAGACCTCTGATAATTACTTAAATATTACACATGCTAAAGAAATTTGACTTTTTAACAGCATTCGATCAACGGTAAGCAACAAGTGGTATGTAGTTGCTTAACATTGATAATATGAAAGACTCAATTTTGGCTGAAGGGGTGTTCTACTTCTTCCATTACATTGTTGACTACATTTATTTTATTTAAATGTTGCACATGATTTAAAATCATTCAACAACAATAACCCTAAATATCAGATAGACACAGAAAGGATCTCTTGAGTTTCAAATCAATCAAAGGAGTAGGGAATCCAGATCAACCATTTAGTCTGATACCCCTCGAGGTCAAGAAAACCACTTAATCACATAAACAAACCGTTAGAATTATGATTTGATTGAGGTCAATTGTAGCAAGGACGTATATTATGTTAGTTATACGTCCTTGATTGCGGTTCTCCATTTCTTTAAGGAAGTTCAGTACCAAAGTTTCATTACGGAACATTAACATATTAGGAAAAACACCGCTTCAGTACTTATCTGACAGAAATAGTTTTATTCGGAACCATTCTCGCATTTTAATAAAACCGCAGAATTCCCTCTTTGACGTGATTCTAAATATATAAAACCCTAAATATAAATACTGCTTAATTCTGATTTTCCATATTGAAAAAAAAAGGCAAATAAAAAAGGGAGATATCAAAACATGAGGATTATGAAAAGAAAATTAACGGAAAGTTGTTTAAATTCAATTTGTTTGTTTGTTTTTACTTTTTATAACAGGACAATCTTAAGAATCTGAGTTGTTCCTTAATGTAAAGCACAAAACGGTTGACGTGAGAGCCTTGGAAGGGAGTCAATGGTAAAAGTCTACAGATTGCTTGGCAGCAATCGTATCCCAAAAACAGAAAATATAAGAAATTTATTTTAAAACGCACATTTTTTACAGATTACTACAACTTATTATATATTTTAAAAAATAGCCTTATTCTATAAATATGATAAAAGTCAGAAATTTTTCGATAAACAAACCCAGAGGATATTTTTTACATGAAAACAAACATGTTAAATATTTAAATATGCCATTCATATTGGTTATTTATAAATTTTGCTAGTTACTTCCACTGCTGACCTAATTTTACTTTTCTTGGCTTGCTTCTTATTAACTACTAATGCTGATGTTTCTGTTTGCAAGACATTTTTACTCATTCTGAACTCAGTCACAACTTCTGATGCTCTGTGTACTCTATATTTGTTATATTGGCTCTGTCTCTGGCTAGGGTTACCAAACCCTATACCCTGCAATAAATATACAAATTATAATGTCAATACATGTACTTTTACATAGGTTTTAACATTAGTTTTACTATATCCATAAATAAACTGTTGATGCAGATATATGTATTGCATGTATGTTACTTTGGTAGTAAAATGCAAATGTCGAAATTAAAATAGCAATACTTTAACTACGCAAAACACTGATAGTTAATGAACCATGATCGAAGGTCAAGGGCCAAATAATCTCAGTAAAAATGAGACATGTCAATGCTAATACAAGTGTTTATCTCATATCATTGATGTATAATAAGTGGTTCCCCGTAAGCTGAACTTACCACACCCTTAACATGTAAAACATGCAAAAGTTGAAATGTCAGTGAACCATCACTGAGAATTGGGCCATTGGGCCATATAATCTCCTTTAAAATGAGATGAACTAATGCTAATATAAAAGCATACCTAAAATAAAATGCTTCGCTGAGCGCAGCCTGATACGACTGCAGAGGTCGACCCCTGAACAGTTGGGGCAAATTTGGACACAATATTCAAGCTTGATACTGTCTGAATTTGGATTGTGATCAAATTTTTGACATAATATAGGTTTCTGACACAAAATAAATTTTGAAAAAAAAAATATGAATCCCTTCAAAAAATTGTGAAAAAAATCCCCCCCTCCCCCCAACTTTTTGAAACCCCCCTTGGAGCAATAACCCCAAAACTCAATCTTAGCCTTTCCTTTGTAGTATGGAACCTTGTAGTACAATTTCAGAGGGATCCATACATTTACACACAAGTTATTGTCTGGAAACTAGAAAAATGCTTGTTTTTGGACCTTTTTTGGCCCCTATTTCCTACTTGGTTGAGGCAATTAAGCCCAAACTCAATCCCAGCCTTCCCTTTGTTATATGGAACCTTGTGGTACAATGTCAGAGAGATCCATACACTTACACACAAGTTATTGTCAGGAAACTAGAAAGGTGCTTGTTTTTGGCCCCTTTTTGGCCCTTAATTCCTAAACTGTTGGCCCCATAACCCCTAAAATGAATCCCAACCTTCTACTTGTGGTATTAAACATTGTGGTACAATTTCAGAGCAATCGAAATACTTAAACACAAGTTATTATCCTGAAACTAGAAAAATGCTTGTTTTGGGCCCCTTTGGGCCCCTAATTCCTAAACGGTTGGGACCATCATCCCCAAAATCAATCCCAACCTTCCTTTTGTGGTATTGAACCTTCTTAAAAAATTTCATAGAGATCCATTCACTTAAACTAAAGTTATTGTCCGGAAACCAATGTGTCTTCGGACGACGATGCAGACGACGAGGACATAATACCATTATACGATCCAAAAAATTTTTTGCGGTTGTATAATTACTGACCTACCATTAGTGGTTTTAACCTGAAATAATCACAAATTTTAACATGTAAACTATGCAAAATTGTCAATGACTAAGGGGCAGAGCCAAGTAATCTCCATGGAAATTAGATGTGCCAATGCCAATATAGCTACACGCCAAATATCATTAACTTCCCATTAGGGGTTCCCATTAAACTGACCTAATCCAAATTCTAAAAAAAATGTTAAAGATGCTCCTGCTGAAAACAGTACACTTAAGGCTCATTTCTGTGACCTTGTAGAGGTGAGACAAAAACCAGCTTCATGTACATCATATACTATTTATAAGTATATTAGCTATACTTCCCAATTTGTCTGGATTTTTAAGACATACCGTGCAATTTACTACAAATTATGATCATCTCTCAAAAAATTTAAAATAAAGCACAAAAATGTAAACAAATAGAAATAGGTTATTTTACACCAATATATAGTGACAGACTGACGGTCTACAGAAGTATTCAATTTATGTTGTGATACTTTTGGACTGATAGCATAAAATAGGTCTGAATAAAAATAAAAATAAAAGTGAAAATATTTCAATTTTTCAGATGGATGACGAGGAGGAATGGTCAGACTGGTCTGACACTGACCTGCTGAAAATTCACAACTATTATGAATTAAATGGTGGACAGTCTACAGGTGAACCACATCATACAACAAGTGCCAGTCAAAATCAACATACTAAGAGCCCTGGAAATGGTGACAATGAATCAAACCATTGCCTTTCTGAAGAGTCTGAAAGTGGACCATCAAATAATTCAATTGAGAAATCATCAAATACAATAAGAGAAAGGCCAAGTCAGCATGATGAGATCCCTGGAATGGTAGAAATGAAACCAATGCATGTCGTTCTAATACATCAGAAATAGACCTATCCAGTACTTTAACAGAATAATCATCAGCTAATACTACAAGGGATATAAGTGGTGAAAATCAAGATGATTGGATCAGAGAGTACACAAGTACAGCATGAAGATGTTCAGTCAAAACACCAAAGCATACTTCCAAATAATAAAACAACAGTTGAAACTGCTGAACATCGAACTTTAGCTGGTTATACCTCTAATGATTCATCAAATGATGATACACCACTCATAAAGCTGACTAAAACAAACATAGGCTAAAGAAACAAGATGCTCTGAGAAAAGTGCTTCAAAAGGCTGTTAAATGCTAAACGTTATATAAACAATGTTCGGGATAAACGTATAAAAGCAAGCAACATGACACCAGTACCAAGAAAAAGCTTTACCATTTCCGTAAAAGACAAATCCTAATGAAACAGACACCTATGCCGACAAGTGATTTGTCTGATGATTCAGGAGATGAACTGTATATACCAAGTAAAAGGATCTTCAATCTTCAGACTCAGACATGACAACTGAAAGGGACTCTGTAAGTGAACCAGAATCTTTATCCAGTATACAGTTGGTAAAACCAAAGCAAAGGCATCGGGACAAAAATTGGAACAGAAAAGGTAAAAGTTTAAAAAGAAGTTTGGAAAGCAGAGGAAAATTATACATGCAACTAGCTCAGAGGTACAGATCAGGACCCTGGAAAATTAAAGAAAAGAAAGTAATGCAGAAGCAAATAGAACAAACTTAACAGAAACAGAAGCCATCAGATTAAGCCAAAAGGCAGCAATTAATAGAACGATCGTTCTGAAATACCACACAATTAGATTAGACAACCTCCTACTCAGTAATGGATTGAAAAGAATTCCAACAATAGCAGATGGGAATTATTTTTGTCAGCAGTTGTTAAGCATATCTCGCCAGAAGGGCATGACATGAATGTCCAAATCCTCAGGAAAAGCTGGTTGATCACATGTCACGTGAGGATTACCACTACAAGAGATTCATATCGTTTGACCATGAAACAACTGTTGAGGACAAAATCAAAAATTTGATAGTCTACTGCAAGATTTTAGTATTGATGGGCATTGGAACAATGAACTTGCTGACTTCATGCCTTTGGCCTTAGCTAATATGTACAACAGACCATTAATGATATATTCAAGTATGGTTTCAAATTCAGTTTATGACATTATTCCTGATTTACAAGACACTGAGCATTCTCAGGAGTATATCAAAGTTGCTTTAATTGCCATAACAGGTCAGGAGCATTATGATGCAGTATGTCATTTGGATGAAGTTCTTGAAAGAACCTCTCAAGCAGAACAATCTACAATAGGTGATTGCAGTCCACGTTATGAATAATGTGCGAACACCTATGACGAATAAAAGTAAAAGAAGTACTCCAGTAACACCAAGGAAACGTGCAAACTATAAAAGTCCTGTCAAGAAACAACTATTTCGAAAGAAAAAAAAGAATCAAGAAGTTTGGAAAAGAAATGTAAGGCAATTTAACAGAGTACATGGTTTACCTTATACTGGTCTAACAGGAAAAGAACAAGCAAAGAAAAAGATGCAATATCATGACTGTTCAAAATGTAAATTCAAATGCTCTTTAAAGATAACTGCACAACAAGCAGGGATATTTTCGCCCTTATTATCAGTTGGGATCATATGAGAAGCAAAGAAACTTTATTTGCCAACATGTAGAGCAAACTAAGGCCAAAAGATGTACCACAAATAGAAAAGAAAATTCCAACACCTATTTTTTAACTACAGACGGGAAAAAAGAGCGAGATTGTAAAGCTTTCTTTCTGGGATTACTTCATGTCAGCAAAAAAACAGTAGAATATTCCTTGAAAAAGAAACAGCATGGAGTATTTGTTGGCCGTGATAATCGCGGAAAAAACCCATCCATAAACCAAACTCCAGAAGGTGATAGGCATTTTATTAGGGAACACATACAATCATTTCCAACGGTATCATCACACTACACACGAAAGGACTCAAACCGTCAATATCTTAGCTCAAACTTGTCAGTACAAAAGATGCACCAACTTTATGAAAAATAATGTCAAAGGAAAGGCAAAAAACCATGTAAAATAAATGTATATCGTGATACTTTCTGTAACGAATTTAACCTGGCATTTCATAAACCAAAAAAGGACCAGTGTTCAACATGTACTATCTATTATGAGAAGAAACAAAGAGGTGAAATTACAAATGAAGACGAAGAACAATTTCAAGAACACCAAACAAAGAAAGAGAAATCAAGAGAGGAAAAAAGACTAAAAGGAAAGAGCTAAGACAGATAGATCTTTCGCTGTAGTTACCTTCGACTTGAGGCAGTGCTGCCAACACCCTGTAGCATGGTTGGGGATCTTTTTATAAAAGATGTCTGTCAACATACAACCTGTCACTCTATTCACTTGGGGATAGTAAAGGCACATGTTATTTGTGGGACCAGACGAATGGCGGAAGGGGTTCAAGTGACATTGGATCTTGCATACTAATGCACATCAACTCAATAGCGGAAAAAAATACCGCTGTTGAAGAAATTACATACTTTTCAGATACTTGTGGTGGTCAAAACAGAAACCAGTTTGTGGCCTCTGCATTGCTGTATGCCTTAAATTTTATTCAAACTTAAAGCAATTAATCACAAGTTTTTGAAAGGGTCATTCGAAATGGAAGCCGACTCCATACACTCGTCAGTGGAGAAAGCAAAAAAAGTATAAAGGTATACCATCCGTCACAGTGGGACACTGTTGTGTCAATGGCGAGGAAGAGAAATCCTTATATAGTTATTCCAGTAAACTATAGAGATTTTTATGACCTAAAAGGCTTAAAAACCGACTTTAATATCAATTTGAAAAGAACAGTTTCGGGAGAAACAATAAATTGGCTGAAAGTCAAGTGGATTCGGTAACGAAAGAAAATCCAGGAAGTGTATTTTTAGCAACGGCTTTGATCCTGAGAATTTTATGGAAGCTAAGTTCCAGTCAAGTAGTTTAAGAGGAAGAAAAAGAAGACTGGAAATATTAAACTGTCACCTTTGTATGAGTCTAAACTACAAATTTCTGCTGCAAAGAAAGCAGATCTCCTATCACTGTGCAAGAGTGGGGTTATCCCAACTACATATCACTCATTACTATGAAAGTCTTCCAGTTGGAAAATTAGTGAAGGACACCTTGCCAGAGCCAGACATTACAGAAGAAGATTTAATAGACAACATTTAATTCAAATCAAAAGTTTAATGTTGTATACTTGTAACAAATGATAAATCATGTTCTATTCAGTTTTGTTTTAATTACAAAAAGCCGACCGACAAAAGGTACCAGAAAAATCTCTGAATGCTCAGACTATTGTCAGGTCAATGTCATACAAAATCTAAATAAAAATCAACATTATTCATCAAATTTAACTGCGAAACTATACTGTAAAAATCTTAAATGAAATACAGAATAAACCAAACACAATATTTAATTATATTCACTTTTTTGCTTGTACTGACTGTAAAATCGGGCATATTTTATTACAAATTAGCTAAACACTTCCGTCAGTATAAATATAATCCAAAAATTGTCAAAACCTTACTTAAGCAATAATAGATTGATAATATTTAAAACACTAACATGATTAAACAGAAAAATGTTGAGCAAAAGGTGCTATATGGCAGATAGCACCTTTTTGCTCTAAATTTTTGTCACCTTTGTCAACAGGCAAAAAGGGGCTATCTGCATTGACCTATTTTATCCTATTTATACTTACTTAATCATTCCAAACTTTTGACAAATTACACACACCAACATTATCTCATATTTGACCAATTTTTAGATCATATAAATGACAAACTGATTTTTGATAATTTGATAAACCTTTAAACTCGATTTTCTCAAAACTATGAAATATGCAGATAACCCCTTTTTGCTCTGAACCCTCGAATTGACATTTTGGGGCTCCAGAATAAACAAAAAGAACATGGAAAAACTGATAAATAAATTACAAAATAAAGCACTTGAAAATTGAATGAGTTATGAGTTCTTTTGAAACATTATGTATTTATGCATACATGACATATCCAGTTCTAACAATTTACTACAAATTATGATCATCTCTCAAAAATTTAAAATAAAGCACAAAATGTAAACAAATAGAAATAGGTTATTTTTACACCAATTCGAGGGTTCAGAGCAAAAAGGTGCTATCTGCATTTTTCCACTTTTCTTACATTTTCATATAAAACTATGCAAAAGATCAACTCCATATTGTATAAAAATATCTAATATGTATTTATAATAATCAAACTAATAATGTTAATTAACATAAGGGGCTATCTGCAATTAAAAGAAACCATAAGAGCAAAAGGGTGCTATCTGCAATCCATGTAGAGCAAAAAGGTGCTATCTGACAAATAGCACCTTTTTGCCCTCAGTAACTGATTAAATATTTAGATAAGAAAAAGCCATGTGTTATTAATTTTATTTCTTAACATCCTATTTTCTACATGATGCTGATGTATAACATATGTGTATGAATGTGTATTCATTGAGGAAAACAGAATAACATTAAAGACAAAGAAAATTAATTTATAAAGGTAAGTAATTAAATATAATTACAATTTAAAAAAAAGTGATAATTTTTCAATCTTATTTGCGTAAATACAATTAAATTCATTAGATTATGACACCAAAAGTACCTTTAAACAAAAACAAAGCAAATCATTGCAGAATGTGTTGAGGGTCTACATGGGTGTGTTGATAAAATAACAGTTAAGTACTTGAATTATATTCTGTTTGTCATGAAATAAAAAATTTCAAACTCATTTTAGTATTATTTTAGAAGGAAATATGATAATCCTTCTTTTGAATTCAATATACAGTAACATCTTGAATCAAAATATAGTGACAGACTGACGGTCTACAGAAGTATTCAATTTATGTTGTGATACTTTTGGACTGATAGCATAAAATAGGTCTGAATAAAAAATAAAAAATAAAAGTGAAAATATTTCAATTTTTCAGATGGATGACGAGGAGGAATGGTCAGACTGGTCTGACACTGACCTGCTGAAAATTCACAACTATTATGAATTAAATGGTGGACAGTCTACAGGTGAACCACATCATACAACAAGTGCCAGTCAAAATCAACATACTAAGAGCCCTGGAAATGGTGACAATGAATCAAACCATTGCCTTTCTGAAGAGTCTGAAAGTGGACCATCAAATAATTCAATTGAGAAATCATCAAATACAATAAGAGAAAGGCCAAGTCAGCATGATGAGATCCCTGGGAATGGTAGAAATGAAACCAATGCATGTCGTTCTAATACATCAGAAATAGACCTATCCAGTACTTTAACAGAATAATCATCAGCTAATACTACAAGGGATATAAGTGGTGAAAATCAAGATGAAAATATGCAGATTGGATCAGAGAGTACACAAGTACAGCATGAAGATGTTCAGTCAAAACACCAAAGCATACTTCCAAATAATAAAACAACAGTTGAAACTGCTGAACATCGAACTTTAGCTGGTTATACCTCTAATGATTCATCAAATGATGATACACCACTCATAAAGCTGACTAAAAACAAACATAGGCTAAAGAAACAAGATGCTCTGAGAAAAAGTGCTTCGAAAAGGCTGTTAAATGCTAAACGTTATATAAACAATGTTCGTGATAAACGTACAAAAGCAAGCAACATGACACCAGTACCAAGAAAAAAGCTTTACCATTTCCGTAAAAGACAAATCCTAATGAAACAGACACCTATGCCGACAAGTGATTTGTCTGATGATTCAGGAGATGAACTGTATATACCAAGTAAAAAGGATCTTCAATCTTCAGACTCAGACATGACAACTGAAAGGGACTCTGTAAGTGAACCAGAATCTTTATCCAGTATACAGTTGGTAAAACCAAAGCAAAGGCATCGGGACAAAAATTGGAACAGAAAAGGTAAAAGTTTAAAAAAGAAGTTTGGAAAGCAGAGGAAAATTATACATGCAACTAGCTCGCAGAGGTACAGATCAGGACCCTGGAAAATTAAAGAAAAAGAAAGTAATGCAGAAGCAAATAGAACAAACTTAACAGAAACAGAAGCCATCAGATTAAGCCAAAAGGCAGCAATTAATAGAACGATCGTTCTGAAATACCACACAATTAGATTAGACAACCTCCTACTCAGTAATGGATTGAAAAGAATTCCAACAATAGCAGATGGGAATTATTTTTGTCAGCAGTTGTTAAGCATATCTCACCAGAAGGGCATGACATGAATGTCCAAATCCTCAGGGAAAAGCTGGTTGATCACATGTCACGTGAGGATTACCACTACAAGAGATTCATATCGTTTGACCATGAAACAACTGTTGAGGGACAAAATCAAAAATTTGATAGTCTACTGCAAGATTTTAGTATTGATGGGCATTGGAACAATGAACTTGCTGACTTCATGCCTTTGGCCTTAGCTAATATGTACAACAGACCATTAATGATATATTCAAGTATGGTTTCAAATTCAGTTTATGACATTATTCCTGATTTACAAGACACTGAGCATTCTCAGGAGTATATCAAAGTTGCTTTAATTGCCATAACAGGTCAGGAGCATTATGATGCAGTATGTCATTTGGATGAAGTTCTTGAAAGAACCTCTCAAGCAGAACAATCTACAATAGGTGATTGCAGTCCACCGGTTATGAATAATGTGCGAACACCTATGACGAATAAAAGTAAAAGAAGTACTCCAGTAACACCAAGGAAACGTGCAAACTATAAAAGTCCTGTCAAGAAACAACTATTTCGAAAGAAAAAAAAGAATCAAGAAGTTTGGAAAAGAAATGTAAGGCAATTTAACAGAGTACATGGTTTACCTTATACTGGTCTAACAGGAAAAGAACAAGCAAAGAAAAAGATGCAATATCGTGACTGTTCAAAATGTAAATTCAAATGCTCTTTAAAGATAACTGCACAACAAGCAGGGGATATTTTCGCCCCTTATTATCAGTTGGGATCATATGAGAAGCAAAGAAACTTTATTTGCCAACATGTAGAGCAAACTAAGGCCAAAAGATGTACCACAAATAGAAAAGAAAATTCCAACACCTATTTTTTAACTACAGACGGGAAAAAAGAGCGAGATTGTAAAGCTTTCTTTCTGGGATTACTTCATGTCAGCAAAAAAACAGTAGAATATTCCTTGAAAAAGAAACAGCATGGAGTATTTGTTGGCCGTGATAATCGCGGAAAAACCCATCCATAAACCGAACTCCAGAAGGTGATAGGCATTTTATTAGGAACACATACAATCATTTCCAACGGTATCATCACACTACACACGAAAGGACTCAAACCGTCAATATCTTAGCTCAAACTTGTCAGTACAAAGATGCACCAACTTTATGAAAAATAATGTCAAAGGAAAGGCAAAAACCATGTAAAATAAATGTATATCGTGATACTTTCTGTAACGAATTTAACCTGGCATTTCATAAACCAAAAAAGGACCAGTGTTCAACATGTACTATCTATTATGAGAAGAAACAAAGAGGTGAAATTACAAATGAAGACGAAGAACAATTTCAAGAACACCAAACAAAGAAAGAGAAATCAAGAGAGGAAAAAAAGACTCGAAAAGGAAAGAGCTAAGACAGATAGATCTTTCGCTGTAGTTACCTTCGACTTGGAGGCAGTGCTGCCAACACCCTGTAGCATGGTTGGGGATCTTTTTTATAAAAGATGTCTGTCAACATACAACCTGTCACTCTATTCACTTGGGGATAGTAAAGGCACATGTTATTTGTGGGACGAGATGAATGGCGGAAGGGGTTCAAGTGACATTGGATCTTGCATACTAATGCACATCAACTCAATAGCGGAAAAAAATACCGCTGTTGAAGAAATTACATACTTTTCAGATACTTGTGGTGGTCAAAACAGAAACCAGTTTGTGGCCTCTGCATTGCTGTATGCCTTAAATTTTTATTCAAACTTAAAAGCAATTAATCACAAGTTTTTTGAAAGGGGTCATTCGGAAATGGAAGCCGACTCCATACACTCGTCAGTGGAGAAAGCAAAAAAAGTATAAAGGTATACCATCCGTCACAGTGGGACACTGTTGTGTCAATGGCGAGGAAGAGAAATCCTTATATAGTTATTCCAGTAAACTATAGAGATTTTTATGACCTAAAAGGCTTAAAAACCGACTTTAATATCAATTTGAAAAGAACAGTTTCGGGAGAAACAATAAATTGGCTGAAAGTCAAGTGGATTCGGGTAACGAAAGAAAATCCAGGAAGTGTATTTTTTAGCAACGGCTTTGATCCTGAGAATTTTATGGAAGCTAAGTTCCAGTCAAGTAGTTTAAGAGGAAGAAAAAAGAAGACTGGAAATATTAAACTGTCACCTTTGTATGAGTCTAAACTACAAATTTCTGCTGCAAAGAAAGCAGATCTCCTATCACTGTGCAAGAGTGGGGTTATCCCAACTACATATCACTCGTACTATGAAAGTCTTCCGGTTGGAAAATTAGTGAAGGACACCTTGCCAGAGCCAGACATTACAGAAGAAGATTTAATAGACAACATTTAATTCAAATCAAAAGTTTAATGTTGTATACTTGTAACAAATGATAAATCATGTTCTATTCAGTTTTGTTTTTAATTACAAAAAGCCGACCGACAAAAGGTACCAGAAAAAATCTCTGAATGCTCAGACTATTGTCAGGTCAATGTCATACAAAATCTAAATAAAAAATCAACATTATTCATCAAATTTAACTGCCGAAACTATACTGTAAAAATCTTAAATGAAATACAGAATAAACCAAACACAATATTTAATTATATTCACTTTTTTTTGCTTGTACTGACTGTAAAATCGGGCATATTTTATTACAAATTAGCAAAACACTTCCGTCAGTATAAATATAATCCAAAAAATTGTCAAAAACCTTACTTAAGCAATAATAGATTGATAATATTTAAAACACTAACATGATTAAACAGAAAAAATGTTGAGCAAAAAGGTGCTATATGGCAGATAGCACCTTTTTGCTCTAAATTTTTGTCACCTTTGTCAACAGGCAAAAAGGGGCCATCTGCATTGACCTATTTTATCCTATTTATACTTACTTAATCATTCCAAACTTTTGACAAATTACACACACCAACATTATCTCATATTTGACCAATTTTAGATCATATAAATGACAAACTGATTTTGATAATTTGATAAACCTTTAAACTCGATTTTCTCAAAACTATGAAATATGCAGATAACCCTTTTGCTCTGAACCCTCGAATTGACATTTTGGGGCTCCAGAATAAACAAAAAGAACATGGAAAAACTGATAAATAAATTACAAAATAAAGCACTTGAAAATTGAATGAGTTATGAGTTCTTTTGAAACATTATGTATTTATGCATACATGACATATCCAGTTCTAATTTTTACCATATATTGAGACAGTGTGTGTGTATACATACCTCATTACCAAGGTACTGTCTATTGAGGCAGTGTGTGTGTATACATACCTTATTACCAAGGTATTATCTATTTTGAGGTAGTGTGTGTGTATACATACCTCATTACCAAGGTACTGTCTATTTTGAGGCAGTGTATGTGTGTATACATACCTTATTACCAAGGTATTATCTATGTTGAGGTAGTGTGTGTGTGTGTGTGTGTGTGTGTGTATACATACCTCATTACCAAGGTACTGTCTATATTGAGGCAGTGTGTGTGTATATACATACCTCATTACAAAGGTGCTGTCTATGTTGCGGTAGTGTGTGTATAAATACCTCATTACCAAGGTACTGTCTATTGAGGCAGTGTGTGTATACATACCTTATTACCAAGGTATCTATGCTGAGGTAGTGTATGTGTGTGTATACATACTACCTCATTACCAAGGTACTGTCTATGTTGAGGTAGTGTGTGTGTATACAAACCTCATTACCAAGGTACTGTCTATTAAGGTAGTGTGTGTGTATACATACCTTATAACCAAGATATTATCTATGTTGAGGTAGTGTGTGTGTACATACATACCTCATTACCAAGTAACTGTCCATGTTGAGGTAGTGTGTGTGTATACATACCTTATTACAAAGAACTGTCTATTGAGGCAGTGTGTGTGTATACATACCTCATTACCAAGTAACTGTCCATGTTGAGGTAGTGTGTGTGTATACATACCTTATTACAAAGTACTGTCTATTGAGGCAGTGTGTGTGTATACATACCTGTCCATGTTGAGGTAGTGTGTGTGTATACATACCAAAGGTCTATTATGTGTGTATACTACCTGTTACCAAGGTATTATCTATGTTGAGGTAGTGTGTGTGTATATACATACCTCATTACCAAGGTACTGTCTATGTTGAGGTAGTGTGTGTGTATACATACCTCATTACCAAGGTACTGTCTATGTTGAGGTAGTGTGTGTGTGTACATACCTTATTATTACTATCAATGGTTAATATTAATGTACTTAAGAATGTATCTTTATTCGTTTCAAAGTTAACGAAAATATTAGAAAGTAATTATTTTAAATATATTTCATTTCTAAGTTGTTTTATTAATTTCTATGATTGTATGTGATTGTATTTTGTATGTATTTACCTCTTGTTTCACATGTCAATGTGACGGAGTGCTTTTAAAAATAAAGCATAATACCAAGGTATTATCTCTGTTGAGGTAGTGTGTGTGTGTGTGTATATACATAGTTCATTACCAAGGTATTATCTATGTTGAGGTAGTGTGTGTGTGTATACATACCTCATTACCAAGGTACTGTCTATGTTGAGGTAGTGTGTATGTATACATACCTCATTACCAAGGTACTGTCTATTGAGACAGTGTGTGTATACATACCTCATTACCAAGGTACCATCTATATTGAGGTAGTGTGTGTGTGTATACATACCTCATTACCAAGGTACTGTCTATGTTGAGGTAGTGTGTGAGGAAAGTCAAATTCTCCCTCTTCCTCCTCTTCAACAATGTCAACTGGCATCTGTAGATCAGCTCTCATATTTTCCTGCACACAAAAATTAGTAATTTATTAACAAAGAAAGATCAGAAAAAGGGTTCCCACTCTCCCTACCTTTGTCATTTAAGGTACATGTACATAAAAACAGTACTATTCTATAATGTACCAGCATACACATATAGTTCATCTGGGTCCAGTCTGTTCACGATTTTTAAGTGCCACAATTCTCTGTATCAGCTTCTTAAGTTTCTTCTTCAGATACTTTGACCTAAAAGCTGTTTTTTACCATCAACCACCTATTCACTCAAGCATTTTCAAGGGTTTTAAACATTATTATTCAACTTGAATGACTTTAACACTGCCTATTCAAATTACATTTTCTGAGTCGAGATTATTTCACTAGCTTCACATATTTGTTTATCTGTATTGTATAAACTTCCTCTGATTTTAAGCTGTCAAGGTTCTATTGAATGGGATAATGTTGAATGTTCATTATATGTATGGATAGAATAGTAAATGTATTAATCAGATTTTTAAGTTGTTCAAGTAGGTATATGAATGTGAAACATTTCATTACGGTAGTATTGGTGTTTTTTTGCTGTCTTTGTTTGCAGATGCATTCAAGTATATATAACTTCTTTATTGATTAAACATTTTAAAAAAAATTACAACTATAGGGGGAGATAGCTCAATTCAGTTTGATAATCATGATAATAGAATATAATGTTAATTTAAATTAAATATTTTATTATGCAGCAAGAAAAAGTCTTTTTCAGGTAAAATACATAAAAGATATGAGATTTTTTTGTTCAAAAAATTATTGCATATATATTTTGTAACATGTCTGTAATTATTTCTCCATTTATTAAAATTTAATTTTGACATTCAAATTTCTTCCGTTCCTATGATTGTGTTATGCCATATAGTAATGTAACCAAAGACACAAATCTTTTTTTAAGGTTTACAATTGAAAAAGTTTGCAAACATAACCTATGATCTGAAAATGCATTAGAGAAACATATTCCATTTCTGTGCATCTTGTTTGATACATTATCTCTCCATTCACACTTGTTAAATTCTGAATATTTTAAAGGATCTTAAATTTACTCCCGATTTATGAATCCACTGATCATACCTTTATGGCTTTATAAGCATCCTGAATCTGTGAAAACTTGCGAGGACATGCTGTTGATGTCCCACTGTCTGGGTGATACTGTTTAGCGAGGCGTAGATAGGCCTCTCGTAACTCCTCCTCCGTACAGTCAGGTGACAGGTTAAATAATGAATAACAGTCTTTGACATTGTTTTTCAGCTTATAACCAATCTGGCAATTAATACTGCTAGTGAAAAAGAAGTGTTGGCCACATAAAATTATCTTTCCTTTCCAGGATAAAACTGAAGAAACATTCTGGTTTTTTCTTCTCACATTTGCAAAATAAAGAACTTCATTCTGTCTGAAACCTGATGTGGAGAAGTAGGATACAATAACCTGAGGTCCTCCAACATTAACTCTAGGTAAATTTATCAGTTCATTTGAGATAAATCTGAAACCACTACTTGACGATCTTGGTACCAGAGCAGTTGAAATGAACCTGTCACAACAAAAAGTAAATCTAGACTTCACATTAAATGAGGTCAGTCTTTTACTACAGTAAACAGATCTGTGACATATGCTGAGGTTTGGACAGACTAATGTATTTTTCTTTGGTAATAAATGTACATGTTGATGAAATGTGTGTATCCTTTTCTTTAGCATTTCCTAGGTGATTGTATCAGTGAATAGCATGACTTTTCCTTAAAATAGCATGACTGTTCTCCTTAAAATAGCATCACTGTTCTCCTCAAACCATCTTTAATGTTTATTTCTATAGTTCTACAAAATAAATATAACATTGTATATTTTAATTACCCAGGCATAACTTAGAATAAATATGGTTAAATATCTGATTTATCCATTCCATGTTCTCTTTATCTGCAAAATAATGAAAGTTGTTAGCAGATACTGAAGTACTAGGATTGGAAATCAGAACTCTCATTAGTATTGACAAAAGATCATCATGACTAAAAAAAGTTATTTATGTATGATTTCCTGCACCTGAATAAGATTAACATGATTAAGTGTTTAGCTTGAGAACTTATTGTATAATAAAGGACTGCTATGAACTGACTGTTTCTACATTTGCCCTGGTATATATTTTTATTAGCTGTATTGGCCCTCTACTTGGTTAATCTAGGGACCAATATCTTCAATATTGCCAGGGTCAATACATCAGATGGATTTTTCATGGATAGAATACTCATTTTCACTTGTAACTATAGCAATGTATAGTGAGTGATAAAATTTTGTGAGGGAATTCAATGTTTGCTATATGAAGTTCACTCTTAAAAGCATTAGATGACAATAGCCCTTTTCATAAACTCATTTACTGAATCATGAATTTTACACTTAAATTATAATTTAAAACAGGTTATTTCCCTTGTCTGTGAGAAATGCTCTGCAACAATAAAGCTCAATGATGAGTCATTGATTAGCAGTTTTTAATCCCTGTTGATTTAAAGATAATATTTGATTTATATAAATTTAGAAATAACTAATGGTGTTTTGTCTTCCAACATACTTGTAATCAAACTCTATTATAAAGCTGGAAATATTTGTGAATCAAAGTAACATATACTATGTTTCTGTTTAATTCTAATTCCTCTCACTGCAGCGAACCAGTATTTATACCAGTATACTTCCCAATAAAGGAAATAATTTGTACTAAATTGTAATTTTAAAATCAGATTTAGGCTATCCGAAGTGAATATCAAGAAATTCCTATCCCACTGAATTAACATGAATAATCAGAATGAAATTTTTTGTAGTATTTTAAAAAAATGATTTTGCTTGTATAATATCTTAAAGAAATTAAGGCTTTGAAAAGGGGATGTGAAGTACTTTCTATTGCTGATAATTTGCTTATGTGAGATCAGAAAACTATGCAAATAGACATATATTAATTTTTGTAAGTTCTAAGTAGCAAAAAAATTTGGTTGATTATAGTTCAGTGATAATTAAATTTAGAGAAGTTATCTTAAAAAAATTTCTCCCTACCCAACTCACCCTTCATACTTGTTTTGATATGGAATAGAGGACTGGTCATTGTAATTGAATCATTGGCAACTAAGGTGATTGAATTGGATGAAATAATTATTGCTTTACCTTTTATACCTGTTTACCTGTTGAAATTTTTCCTGCATGTATCATGTCACAACATCAGACATAAAACAGAGTGCCTTAACTCACAACTGGAGATTAGAACATTTTCAGCTTGAGTTTAAAAAAAATGGACTCATAACTGGGGATTTTTAATGAAATTTTATTGACATTTTTCAGTGTACATTTTAACATCTCTTATTTTGTAAGATAAGTATAGAATATCGAGATTTCTACACATTGATATCCTAAATATCAGCTGCGATCCCTTACATGAATTTTTTTGGTGATTTGAATCAAGCAAGGCTAGAAGAAATTAGAATTGTTCAGGAAACAACTTATTCTGAAGGAATAGCAGTCAGTATAACAAGATGAATATGGCTGATTTATGAAGAAATTGATGCACTTACGCCTCCACAATGGTGACAAAAAGGGAGGTAAGCTTGATCATGACTCATGAAACAGTTTATAGTAATGTTTACATGCTTTATCATTTTCATATGAACTAAAATACAGATACAATATCCAACTATAATTAGTGATTGAAAAATAATCATTCTCTTGACGTGATAGTGCATCACATATAAAATAAAGGAAATGTACAATTTTTTTTGTACATGTGGTCATTTTCCCAGTTGACTGATTTAACCCTCCTGCTACCCGAGGGACACATGTCCACACCAGCTGTGCCTGAGGGACACATATGTCGATATGTTTAATTGTGCAAGCGTCTAATCATTGCTGTATCTCTTTCAAATAAAATATCGAAGATTAAACTGTGTAATATTTTTCTTCGTAACATCATTAGGGCAAGATGACATATGTCGAAAGACATCATTGTGGGGCATAAGACGTAACAAACATCCAGCTATCGTATTTTCTGGCACAGGAACTGCAACCATACAAATTTAGAGGCAGCAAGAGGGTTGAAGGTTACGTGTATCTGCATGGCGCCACTGAAAAACACATATATATGAAAAAAAAAAGCGCAACATGTCTATATTTCGGTTAGTCCAAATAATTATGACGTCTTGAAAGGCTGTCACAGGAAGGCGTCAAAGCAAAGAAATATAATAGCCTTTCAAGACATCTTAATTATTTGGACTATATTTTGCTATGAATATTAACTTATTTTTGGCAGTTAATTCGTCTTTAGTGTTTTAAAAAATGATCTGCTAGTGGTGGCGAATGTTTGCTCCTTATAAGCATAATAGTTGTGAAAAGTCTTATGTAACCAATTTATGGACAGGAACAGAGGAATACTAGGCACACAAATGTCTTTACTGACTTCAGGTAAAAACCATGAAACAGCACAAACAGTTGTTTTCTATCTCACTTTTCAACAAAAAATTATAAATGTTGCAAATACATAACATACATCAGGAATAATGTACTTAGCTTTTCTTTGAAAATGTGTATGCTCGATGCTCTTCGGCATAGCCCTCACCTCTACCGTTACATAAAACAACATGACCTCAATCATGACCTATTCATACTGGTATTGTCAAACGTAAACCAGTTTGACTATCGACCTGGTATCAAAAAGTATTTCATAGCCTTTGCTCTACACTGTATTTTTACAAGATACCAGATTGAAGAATGGCAGCGTTCATGGAAGAAGATGGTCTTGCATCTGAAGATTTATACGCTGTTTTAAACGTCGACCGAAATGTATTGCTATAGCATTTTTATCATCTAAAAACTGTTTATGACAAATTCATTTGATTTCCAATTTAAAGCCACGTAATTGACTAAACTGACCCTTTTGACATTGAATTACATCATGCACATTTTTCATCTATATATAGTGTAAAAAAATAATAGTATTGATAAATTCAAATTTGATGTGTTATTAATGGAGCCAGGCATCATTACACCTTATTACTGCAATTTCAGTGTATCACAGCTTTTACCATAAAATTAATTAGATGTCTCAAAATAAATTGTCTGATGCCAGAGCAAAAGATATGTTCGAATGATTTCAATAAATAAATCTGATTGAGAAAACTTTTCACATTAGTCTATTTGTTCTCATGTTTATGATACCCAACCGAACACAGTTCTGTAGACTGTAATGTTTTTGACCTGTCAGTCCTTCGTAAAATTCTGTCAATTTGTTAGTCCGGTTCTTGTCATCGCAACTATTCTGAAACCACAAAACAGAATTTCATGAAACTTTGTAGATAATAAGAACATACTATGTAGATATGCATATCGTCAGGAAATTATGATTCAACAATTTTTTCTATGAGTTAAGCCACTTTTGGCCTTGATATACTACTGCAACAGTTTGTCATTGCAACTCCTCTGAAACCACACTACATTGTCCAGTGACAATGTGGGGGAGTGGGGTATGTGAGCATGCTCACAAAGGTTCTATAATCTAAAGAGTTGCTGGACCTATACTTTCTCAAATTTTAACACTTTGAAATAAGAAGGCTTATCAATAATTGAAATATTACATCTATCATGTCTATATAAATCTTTTATGCATTGCATCACAGAATCCCCTTAAAAATTCAAACCAGTATTTACAATAGCACCAACTGGTATTACTCTGTAAAACCCCTGTTTTCCCAGTATTTCCCACTAGGCTGGACAATATTCATAAAACCCGGGGTTTTTCATGTTTTTGCCAACCCTGAAAATAAGATGAATTTCTTTTTCAAAGTTCACAAAATCATGAAAATGAAAAAGACAAAAAATAAAATCTGTATAGAAAAAATGCAAGCATAGTCTTTTTACTTGTAAATTCATTGTCTTTAATAATCATCTGATATTAGTAAAAAAAAGTTAATAAGATTTTATGACGTCATGTTATTTTGTGACATCAAATTATTATGATGCCATAACATTACCAAGGAACTAAATCTATAACATCTTAATGATTATAAAAGTGAAATGTTCACCATGTACATGATGTAGTTAAGAAGGATAATAAAGAATCTGAAGATGGCCAGCTGCTGAATTGTCTTTAAAAATGGTTTATTTACTACAATAATGTAATATATGTTCCCTATAGTAATTTTGAAACAAGAAACAAAAAATGAGGTTAATAAGTTACAATTATCAGTGAAATACAGCAAATGTGTTTCTCCAGTGACGTATTCTCTTTCCATCCACCACGTACACATCAAAATCCTTAGATTAAAAATATTTATAAAAAAAGAAGATCATTTATGTAAGAAATCAGCACACCTTCTTATTTATTATTTAAATATTTAAATAAATTTGCATCAATATTGTGAAATTCTCCATTTTGGGCAATAGAATAAAACTTTATTGTAAGATAATGGAAAGGAGAATTACCCTTTGCCTCCCTACAACCATCATCTGACTAACCCTGGTTTTTTTTTATCGCCGACCCTGAACTGTTGTCTTTTCTTAATTTTTTTGGGGGAAATAAATGTTCAGGTTATCTTTCTATGCACAAAATTCCAATACTGTGTTCCAATACTTTGGATTCATTATTATTCGTGGGATACTAATTTTCGTGAATACTGGTGGACCAGGAATTTAAATGTTCAACAGAGTACAATTTTTATGTATAAAATATCCACTAAAGAAACACTTTTTTCTGAATCCACGAAAATTGGTCTCTAAGCAACTTTTATCTGTTTTCTGTGTTTTTATTGGTGTTCACAGATTCAAAATTAGATTGAGCCAGCTCGATTCTCAAGAAATAACATGTTGTTGGTTCATGTCTTTCATATTTGTTTTTCGTAAATTGTTTTTTTATAAGTTGTTGGTTCATGTCTGTCGTATTTGTTTTTCAAATGTTTTATCGTAAATTGTTTTGTTATAAATTAGGCTGTTAGTTTTCTCAATTGAAGTGTTTCATATTTTTCATGTTAATTGCTTACATTCACTTTATTTTAACTTTGAAGGATAGTTGTCTCATTGGCAATCATACAACATCTATTTATTTTTATATGTATATCTTTACCAGTTTAACAAAAATGTTCATTTCTGCCCTAAGTCAATCAGAAGTTTGATTTACATTTCAGGCTAGTACAGATGAAATCAACACTGCCTTTCGTAGATTCAGTAAAATCTTCCACCCAGACAAACATTTAGATGATAAAAAGAAGAAGCATGCAGAAAACATGTTCAATAAAATCAAGAAGGCTCATGAAGGTAAACTAAAATATATATGGATTTTCAAAAGTTCTTAAAGGTACATGTAGGAGATTAGTGAAGACGCTTTAAAAATGGGGTAACTACCTAATATAGAGAAAGATTGAGAATTTGACTTACATTTTCACTGTTCTTGACACCCACCCATAGTTGGTATTTCCCTCGAGTCTGATGTATGTATTTGTGAATGGAGAAAATACAAAGAAGACAAGAAAAATCTGTCTAGATTTCTTTAGATTATTGTGTCATTGGGTTACTGTCTCATTGACTTTTACACCAATTCTATATATAGGAGTTAACCTTTCATATGTCTAACTGTTCTGAACTTCATCTTCTTATCCTTCTGTCCATGTTCCTGGTCTCTTTCTAGATGGATATGGATAAAACTTTACACAGTTGTAGAACATTACCTGAGGATATCATGCCTATAGGAATGCAATCCAGGTCCAACAATTTGAAGGGGAGACAACGTTTTGTGGGTTCACTCACAGTTCTAGATTTAATTGGTAAATAAAAGACACATTTATGACAGTTTTGAAAATAAAAACTGGTTTGTTAACTATTTTGAAGTTTTAAAAATGTTTTTTTATATATTTATCTAATTTGAAATTAAATATTGATTTATGTAACTACATGTAGTTGATGAGAACATTTTTATATTATATTTTAGTTTTATCTGACCCTAACAAAAGACCAGTCTATGACCAATTTGGAATGAAAGGTTTAGAAATAGAAGGCATGGAGGTATGTATGTTTGTTTGAAAGATGAACTTAACTGCTGATCCAAGTCCCAAGGTTGTCAGAGTAGGGTTTGGTATACTAAAACTCAGTGTACTTGACAATATTGTTAGGGCTAGTTGAGATGATGATTACCTGGGTTCGACAATAACAATTGTCCGATTGCCTGGTACAAGTGAAAGTCATGATAGGGCAAGAAAAAAAATTGGAAGTGAAAAAAAATGTGAAAAACACAGAATCTAGTCTTAATAAGTAATTCTCTTTTAATCCATTAATCATCATATCAATCAATGCGACCCAACAATATTGACAAAATCAGGTTTAGTAATTTCCATTTCTAACTACATGTATAGACATGTTTAAAAAATTGGCCAATCATATAACAATTCTGTTGACGCATTCATTGAGGAACCAATCAGATTTGACCTAACTTATGTCCTCCGCGCAACACGTTGCAGGGGACAAAGAAATACTGTCCTTCCGTCCGGTCTTGTTAGTGCTCTCACGTGTACAATTCTGGTCAGATTTTTATGAAACTTATATCATAGGTTTATATCAGCAATTTCTTGGATGGATTCGAATATCAGTGCTGATCAATTATTTTTAAAAGAGTAATGCCCCATGGAAACATTAAATATATGGAAAATTGCATTGTTAGCGCTCTCATTTGTACAATTCTTGCCAGATTTTTATGAAACTTATATCACAGGTTTATATCAGCAATATCTTGGACAAGTTAATAAATCAGTGCCGATCAATGATTTTTGAAAGAGTTATGCCCCTTAGAAACATTAATTATATCGAAAATTGCATTGTTAGCGTTCTCATGTTTACAATTCTTGCCAAAAATTTTATGAAACTTAAATCATAAGTTTTTATCAGCTATGTCTTTGATGAGTTCGAAAATCAGTGCAGATCAATAATTTTTAAAAGAGTTATGCCCCATGGAAGTATTGATTATATGGAAAATTGCCTTATGAGCATCTAATATGTACAATTCTTGCCAGATTTTGGTGAAATTTATATTATTGGATTATATCATCAATGTCTTTGACGAGTTCAAAAATCAGTGCAGATCAATTATTTTTGAAAGAGTAACACCCGTGGAAATATTGGTTATATGGAAAATTGCATAGTTAGAGCTCTTATGTGTTCAATTCTTGCCAGAATTTTATGAAACTTATGTCATAGGTTTATATCAGCAATGTCTTTGATACTTTTGGAAATAAGTTCTGATCAAATATTTTTAACTAGTTATCCCCTTGGAAATATTAATTATAATGGAAATCACATTGCATTTGCTCTGAAGCCTTCATTTCTCTAAGATATTAATGAAAAGTTTTAAAGAACAAAAAAAAAGTGCTTTCTTAAGTTATTGCCCTTGTACCTTGGATAGATAAAATAATTGCAACACGGGGGGCATTGGATTTCTGTTCTTTATTCTTTTTATTTCATTGACCATGGACTTTTGAATGGAAATAAAGTAGAACATGCAAGGAGCCATTTCTGTGCATTATCAATTCATTTTAGTGAAACATCTTCAACAATGTCTTAGCAACACCCATTGATGAATGAAGTCAAAGGAGAGAAATTATTGGCATTATTTCACATGTCGAATTATCGGTTTTTATTTATTGGGAAATAACTGTATTTCATCGCAACCAGTGTAATGATAGATTTTAAGTATTTGACTTGTTTGCAGCTAATATCAAAATCAAAGTCAGCAGCTGAAATAATTGCAGAGTTAGCGAAACAAGAGGAGGAAAGAAAGTTACAACAGATGACAAATCCAAGGGTAAGATTTACATGACCTTTGACAGTATCTTATATTATACCCCTGATCCGAAGGAGGAGGGGGTATACTATTTTACCCCTGTCTGTCTGCCATGAAATTTCCATCATATTTTTCTCAGAAAGTACAAATCAGAGCTTACTGAATTATTGTATCCAGCTTAATGTGAGCATGCCATTCTGTGTGCTGCATATTCAGATTCATTCCTCATTAACTTCTGACTGAATTCCATACTTCAATTTTCTGACACAGAATGGTCTAGTAGGACATTTCCATCACACTTTTCTATGGAGCTACAAATAAGAACACCCTGAAATTTGTTATAAGGCTTAATATGAAGATTTACTGTTTGAAGTGTTTTCAGATCATTGCTCATCAATTTTCTGTTCACTAAATACTTACATATATATTCTAACACATAATAGCCACGAAAGAAATTTTTTAAAGAATTTTTTAGGGAACTACAAATAAAACTACCCGAAATTTTTATCTGCTTCATGTGAACATGCTTTACTGTGCAATACATTTTCAGATTAATCGTTCATCAACTTCCTGTTTACCAAATACTTATAAATATTTTCCAACACATAATGGCCATATATATGAAATTGTATTATTTGTCTCTGGTTTTGCCAACCAACATGAACATATTTTTCTTTTAAAATTTTCCTTCTTGCTCACAAAAAAAAATTCTACATATCTATTTTTTTAATCTACATTGTAATAAATTAACACTCAATAAAAACAAACATTTACTTTTTTAAAGATACTGTAAAATTGCAATATGAAATATGCAATCATCATATTTGACTTCTGGGAATATGGGATTTATCTTCAATAAGTTTATTGGATATTTCCCATCTAGTTGAAGCAAAAAGACTAAAGTCAGAGATTTTTCTTAATTTGAACATTTTTCTTCATAACAACAGTTTTCTTTTCTGGACCGGACCATAGTTAAAATAAAAAGTTGAAACGTAAACTATGCTTCAAACATATACGTCGTTAAAACGATTGTGAAGTACCCACTTCAAAACAATTATTTCTATCAAAGTTGTAAAAAATCATTAAGGTGACATGTGACGCCATTTAACCACATAATTTCATTAAAAAATATAATCAACACCTTTATTATTAGTCCATTGTTGCCAATAGCTATTAATGCAATCAGCTGATTATTGATTTTCTGTCAAAATCGTCACACTGGTTCAAGGTGAAATCCCAGTATTGTCTGATTAGGGAAAAAGTCCAAGAAACCAGAAAAGATCTACAAGATTCACAAAGTCAAACCGTTATATTTCTTTTGCCAATAATGAATTTTAATCTCCACAATTTTTATTTTTTTTCACTGTGAAACCCTGATTTATTGATTGATTGCTTGTTGTTAAATGTTACTTTCCTCACAACAGTATGTTATCAATGTGGAAATTTTATTGACACAGGAAGCCTGTATGTGTAAACCTTTGATTCAAATTTCAACTTATATTGCATAAAATTAATAAGATAAAAGATTATCTATTGAAATCCAGAAAGTAGTTTTCATCCATACATTAGCAACTGTGAAACTAAGAAACCTTAGATACAGATGCTTGTAGTAGTGTTATAGTACACCAATTGAATTATCTCATGTTAATAGATACTGATTTAAAATATATACTTATTATTTAGTCACAATATGAATAGAACTATTCTCCACAATAATGGCTTTATTACATGTATTTAAAGGAGTTAAAGAGTACAATTAATTTTGTATCAAAAAGAAGTTCCCAAAACCTGTTTCATCCCTTGTATGATCCAGCCATCTAAATGACTTGTTTTTATTTTTATTTTTGCAGGGTCAAGTAGTTATAGAACTTAATGCCTCTGATTTATTTTATAATGAAGAATATAAAGAATACAGGTAAAAAATAATTGTAGAGAAAAAAATCCTCACTAAAATTGTACAAATGAAAATAAATGACTCCACATTATTATGTATTGTATATTTCTCATAAGATTTGTTGTAAAATGAGTCTGGGTTTAGTGCAGTATTATAAGATATTTGTGTGTTTAATAGATATCTTATACTTCTGTATAAAGTGCAGTATTAAAAATGCCAAAACATATTGATATTGTCTTTATTGGTTTCCATCCGCAAAAAATAGGATCTGTATGGCAGAATTTTTTTTTTATCTTATCTACAAAATCCAGAAAAGTGACTTTGCACAGCTCAATCCAGATTTATGCTACACTTCTAGAATTATTGGCAGGCTACATGAAACTTAAAATTTACAATGTCTGACAACTTTTTCTCTCAATATTTGATTTGTAAGTTTTATCACAGATTTGACTAAATCAGTCAATGAAAATAGGACTCCTTGTCTGTTAGATCCACACAAAAGAAAATTTCTATATTATTTTTTTGCAAGGGTAGGTTCAAAAGTAAGGAACTGTAGGTGTGCATATATATTGTTTTGGCTTTATGTTGAATAAAATTGAGAATGGAAATGGTGTCAAAGAGACAACAACCCGACCACAGAACAGAACAACAGAAGGTCACCAATAGTCTTCAATACAGCGAAATGCTGGCCCTAAACAAATATATATACTAGTTCAGTGATAATGGCTTTAAACTCAAATTATACACAAGAAACTAAAAGTATATATTATAATTCATTATAGTTCTGGTTTAATTGCAGTATTATGATAAGTTGTGATAGTTGTATGATATATTCATGATAATAGTATTTGTTACTTTATAGTTCTGGTTTAAGTGCAGTAATATGATACATTTGTGATAGAGGTTTTATGAGACATTGTAGTTAGGGTTTAATTTTCTGTATTATAGTTTATTGGTGATAATGGTATTTGTTACATTATAATTCTGGTTTAAGCACAGTAATATGATACATTTGTGATAGAGGTTTTATGAGGCATTGTAGTTAGGGTTTAATTTTCTGTATTATAGTTTATTGGTGATAATGGTATTTGTTACATTATAGTTCTGGTTTAAGTGGTTTAGAGGTTAGTAGTATGAGTTTAGTACAAACTGTGGAATGTCCTCTTACACGGCGAGACACAGTCAGACTTGGTGGTAATGTGACTGCACAGAATGGAAATGGACAGGGAATGTTTACAACAGTATGGAGGAGGGTGTGGTCAGCTAAAGGTTGGAATGAGGTATTATAAATACCGGTAATATAATGTAAATCAATAATAAATAACGCAAGGGTCAGATAAATTATGTATGTAAGAGTGATAGAGACAGCCTTTTATTAGACTATTTTTGAATTCAGGAATTACATGTATATATTCAAAAACAAATATCTACATAGTACTGTGGATTCATTATTATTCGTTGGATACCAGTTTTTGTGGGTTTTGTGGGTACAGTTTAACAATAAATCCAAATGTTCAACGAATTACAAATTTTATAAAGGCTTTGTATGCAGAGATTGGCAAAACCACGAAATCAAATATCAACGAAAATGCAAGTTTTCCACAATCCACGAAAATAAATGAATCCACAGTAGTAAATGATTTATTGAATCACCTGACAGTGACCAGCTGTTGCAAGTGACAGAAAAAGATCAATTCTGTTACACTATAAATTTATCTGCAACTCCTTACAAAAGCCTGGACAGAATTCAACCAAACTTGTGGGTGCTCAAATGAAATATGAATAAATGACATATGATGTATACATCAAATGAGGCTCTAACCCATTAACATGGTAATAAGAAATGACATCTGTAAGTTTGATTATATATAAAAAATATATAATATGACAAGTGTTTAAATTAAATGCAAAGTGTCCTCAAATCAAAATACAGCATTGAATGTGCACGTACATATATGTTTTTTTAGAAATAATGCTAAAAAATCTATTGCTTTGCAGAAATCATCTATCATTGAGCATGATCAATTTGAAAGTGTAACAGCAGGTTAATAGAAATAAGAAGATGTGGTATGAGTGCCAATGAGACAACTCTCCATCCAAGTCATAATGTGTAAAAAGTAAATAATTATAAGTCAAAGTACGTCCTTCAACATGGAGCCTTGGCTCACACCAAACAGCAAGCTATAAAGGGCCCCAAAATGACTAGTGTAAAACAATTCAAACATGAAAACCAACCGTCTATTCTACATGTATATTAAAAACGAGAAACACTTAAGAACCACATCAGCAAACGACAACCACTGAAAACAGGTTCCTGACTATATATTTTTTTCAATTTCATTTTATATAATATTTTTATGCCTCAGCTCATGATCAATTAAGGTTCCTTTTCCATTTTTAAAATACAGAAACATTTCAGTCATATGAATCATGCATGATGTTAAAGTAGAATTTATTATTTGTAGTTTCAAGTGTCCATTGGTAATGGTTTTAGAGGAGGATTGCAGGCTTTTTATCAAATTAACAGAAGATGGTAATATATCAATGAAAAGGTGTACATTAGACAATATCTGGAATATACACAAACAATCAGACAACTCTATACAATGATAAACTTATACCTTACTAAAGACTTATTCAGACCCCCATAATATAAACATCAAAGTAATTGATTGATGTACATGTGACAATAACTGAAATATAAAGAGAAAATATATATACAATGATAAATCTCACACCTTATCATGCATTTGCTATCAGACATCCTTAACAAACTGACCACTTTATACTAGATATAAAGAAAATAAAAATATTTATTGATTATCTATACATTTTAAAACAAAAGGGAGTTTCTGGTCTACAATCTCATTGAAAGTGGGATTGATGACATTGACTTGTGACTTCATCATTTTCTCACTCTACTCGACAGATAAAAATCAGAAGTTGAGTAGCTTGACCTTGAAAACTATCACACAAAATGATCAAAGCAAACTTTAAGAAAATAGCAATGAATACTAAATATATGTTTATTACAAATGTCTACTTTGTATAGGGTGTATGTACATTATGTAATTAGACAAACCTGTACTGTTTTTCAGCTTTTGTGTAGGGTCAGTATCAATTTTAGCAGTGCCAAATGGAATAAAACCTGGATTGTCAACAGGTGAGTTTTTGTGTATTGGATCTGTACATTAAAACAAAATCTTTTATCTATATAGTTCAAATTTGTTTCAGCATAACCAATTTTCAATATTTATCATGATTATGATAAAGGGTAATTGCATATTATACTGTTCTTTATAATTTTGAAGAAACCTTCTGAAACAAAACAAATTAAACATATAAATATCTACTAAAAGAAAAGCTGTGGATGTTACTCCCAAAGGATCATACAAAATTCACTAATAGACCAAAAGTAAACATTAATTGTTACAACTTTAACAATTGAAAGAATGCAAACCCATGCATATAAATGTTAGTACACATGTATATGAAAAGGTTAGGCAATTCATTGAAGGTCAGAACGGGTCAGTAAAATAAGAAACTTGGATGAATTTAAGAGTATGAATATATGAAAGGATGAATGAATCAAATATGATTATGAGTATGAAATAAAACCAAAATAAAGGAATAATCTATTTATAACATACACACTTTATCTTATCTTCTTTAATTCATAGTTGTCTACCTATGGCACTGAAGCATCATATCAAAATGAATGTAAAAACATGTGCCGTTTCTTATTTCCTCTGAAAATCATCCTATTAAACCATTTGCGACCTTGTTATTATAAATGATCAATGAAAAAAACCTGAGGATTTCAACCAGTGATTAAGCTAGCCCTCGTCATTTACGAAACGGTTTTAAAAATGACAAAAGAATTTCAAATCAATTTCATCACTTATATTTGGAAAGTATAAAAATATTTTCGCATGAAAATACTATAATTCTACCTGTCTTCATGTTTCTAATAAGTTTATGACTCTCAGCTAATTAACGTTTACAACAGGTGTTCAGTTGTGATACATGTAATCCGCTTATCCCATCGGATGGGTCACTAATCCTTTAATTAATAAACCTCAAATTGATCATCATAATTATTTTTCCAAGTAAAATTGGTCAGTCTGCATTTCAATTTCAATATTTCTCAAACGGCAACAATTTGCAGTTCGTTTATCGTAGTTTCGTCATTTGAACAAAATTGTTTTGCCCCGGACAGTTCGCATTTTATTTTCAATATTTCTCAAACAATCACAATTTGCAGTTCGTTTGTCTTAGTTTCGTCATATGAACATATTTTCATCACATTTTATATAACTTTTTATCAAAAACTTTTGACAATTTCGATTAAAACGATAGAACTTAAGTCAAAAAGTTCAGAAATATTTTCACGAGTCAAACAGGTGCTTTCTTTACTATGTACTATGCATGCGTGAAAGTATTCTTATAAATTTAATAGACACTAAAACGTAAAATACGAAATCATTTAGTATCAAATTAAAACGAGAGAAATGAATAAATTTCTACCTAAGCAACTCAACTTAATTTAAAAAATGATAATTTCCTGCCTTTTTTTTAAACACGAACCAATCCGTAGATCTGGATTCATTCTGAATTTATTATTGTCACTTCCTTTTTTCATTTCGTTTAAAAATTGAAAGTAAACATGATCTATTCTTGATTAATTTACAATATGTACTCATTAGAATTGTTCCTAAAATCCTTGTTTCTAAGTTTATAGAAATGAATTCCAAATATCGATTTAAACGTTTTTACAGGGATAATGATTATGCAGTGAAATAGTAGTTACAAGTTCATTCTTACTGTGATTCCTGGTTTAAAAAAAAAGGAACCCGACTTTTGTTGATAAGGAATGTCCCCTGAAAATAGCTAAAGTGAAATTGTGAACTAGACTTCCGGATCCTTGTTCTAATCTTCATATTTAAGCATCACATCTGTCAAATCATGCTTAACTTCCAAGCATGCCTAAGTCCTTCATAGATGTATAGCTAGTAATATACATCCTTGGTCCCTTGCTGTTACCCAAAATAACGTTGATTTTCATCTCGCGCAGAAGTGACTAAAGCCCTCAAAATCCTAGCTAAAACCCTGATTTCAACAGGAAGTAAATAAAAAAACAAAATCTGTATCATTACAAGAATGTTTGAGAATGCATGTGATTGCATGTAAAGACATGGAATGCATGTACATGTTGTTTGATGTAAAAAGCATGTGTAATCAGTTAAAAAAGCTGGCATTATGCTTAAATTGCATGTGAGTTGGCATCTATGCTTTTATTTCTGTATTATAATAGAATAGACAATGGAAACGGGAAATGTCAAAGAGACAACAACCCGACCAAAAAAGTTCCTTTTGCATGTTTTTGTATGTACCTTTTGAGTCTTGATTACATCTTATTTATTTTTCAGTAATTGCATGGCAATTGGACAAAAATTTACAAGGAAAAATGCTTTTCAATGCCAGTATGTCTTCCTCCTCAGTGAAAACTCTGCTTATATTTGAACATCAACCTTACACAGCTAAATTATCATTACAGGTATATTCCATGTGTAATAATAATTGTTTATTTTGTGTTCTAATTTAATCTGTAGTTAAACTTCACTGAGATATATATATGTATGGTGGTGTATTATCAGTCAAACAATGCAATGTTGTAAGGAGACTTAGTGAAAGTTTACAGTGAAATATGCTTTTATCATTCTAACATCCAACAACTGAACAGAAATCATCTAAACTATATCAACTGTTGAGAGAGGATTCATAACCATTTTTTTGTACTAGTTTTGTAGATTTTGTGCATTAAGGTTTACCTTTGTATTTAAATAAAAAAGTTAAGTGTTTGTCAAAATCAAAACACCAGGGAATCAAGTATTCAAGAATTATATGTTTTTCCCTCAATCCATGAAAATTGATATAAATAGATCTGTGATAGTAAAGCTGTGCATCCCATCTTTTATAACTGCCTCCAGGGTTTTTACAGGGAGATTTTAAGTGTAGTGTAGAGTGGGAAGTGCCCCCTGTATTTTTGATAAATCTCCAGGCTAGTTGGAAAACAGATATTAGTTGAGAATTTTAGATCTGGTTTCTACACTAATGACACAGACAGTTGTAAGGAAAAACAAACAAGAATATGAACCTACAAATAACTGACTCGCATGCTCACTTTAATCTATATTTATTTTGTTTTACAGTTAGGTGTACAGATGGGAATACCAGCAAATTTCATCCAGGCTGCTTTATCCAGAAAATTTACATCACATGATGCTGAGGTTCGTGTAGCAGGAAAGTAAGTATGGCTGGAAAAAGGCATCTTTTTCTTTTGTAATTGCCATCTGTTTGATAGTGAAGTGGGAGACTGAGCAGTTTAGGTAGTGTCATGATGATGCTATAAGGTTAAGGGTTGACATGTTTATCTTGAGGGGCAAAAGGATCTTTTTCTTTTGTAATTGCCATCTGTTTGATAGTGAAGTGGGAGACTGAGCTGTTTAGGCAGTGTCATGATGATGTTATAAGGTTAAGGGTTGACATGTTTATCTTGAGGGGCAAAAGGATCTTTTTCTTTTGTAATTGCCATCTGTTTGATAGTGAAGTGGGAAACTGAGCTGTGACAGTTTAGGTAGTGTCATGATGATTGTATAAGGTTAAGGGTTGACATGTTTATCTTGAGGGGCAAAAGGATCTTTTTCTTTTGTAATTGCCATCTGTTTGATAGTGAAGTGGCAGACTGAGCTGTGACAGTTTAGGTAGTGTCATGATGATGATGTTATAAGGTTAAGGGTTGACATGTTTATCTTGAGGGGCAAAAGGATCTTTTTCAGGACGCTGGGATCAGTCTTTATTTGTGAAGGAATTTGGGATTTACACTCATCAGGACTCTGGAATTAATGATTTATTTTTCGGGATCCGGGAAAGAAAGCTTTATTTTTTCAAGAATTTGGGACTCAGCGTTTATTTATCCATGAATTCGGGAGGACACTCCCACCCCACCCCCCCCCTGTATCTTGTACAGTAAGGGATTGACTTCAAGATACAATTGAAGGATTTATATGAATAAAGTCCAATGTCTATGTTCAAGTTTTTGGTATGCAGTTTCAATAAATGTGTGTCTGACAAATGTCATTTAGCCTTGACCTCAGTTCCAGAGTTCATTCATCTAAAAAAAACACATGAATTTTCAGCAGGTGACTTGTTCAGTATCAAAGAAAAAGAATCAACCATTTAAAAGACAATTTATATATCGAGAAATGCTACCTATAATTAATGTTTACCATTTAATGAAAAGATTTAAATATTTGTTGAAGAAACAGAATGAATTACACTATTGATCAGTAATGTTAATTAAATATTTTAATGTTTCAGGCTTGGTACAATAGAAAGTTATATTGAATATGGTATTCAGAAAAAAATATCACAGTTCAGCTGGATAGGTGCTAAAATGATGATAGGGGTTCCTTTTGGTGTATATGTACAAATCAGGTATTTTTTAACAGCTTGTTAAATGCTAGAATGATCAAAAGTAGTTCAAATGAACTAAATACTTTTTTTAGGTAAATAGTTTATTTTTGGTAATTATATCACAGTGGGGACATGATTAACTAATAATCCTAAGATATGTGAAAATATATATTTTTTTTAGAAAAACCTGAAATAGGTAATAGCTTAACATGAATTACCAAAAATATTTGAATAACAAATTGAAGTGAATCCACAACCAAATAAGATAGAAGTTAGCAACTATAACTATAGGTCACTGCACAGCCTTCAGCAATGAGCAAAACCCACACCACATAGCAAGTATAAAAGGCCCTGAAATGACAAATGTAAAACAATTCAAACAAGAAAACTATCGGTCTGATTTATGCACAAAACAAATATGATATACAGCAACAACGATTACCACTTAATTACAGGCTACTGACTTAGGACAGGCACATTCAAAATGTGACGGGGTTAAACATGTTTGCCAGTGCCCAACCCTCCCCTAACCTGGAACAGTGCTAAACACTCTTCCATGATCCCGATCTTTCCTTTACAAATCTAGACTATATGTTATAAATGAAAAAAAACTTACATAAAAAACCTGCATAGTACAAATGTTGTCTACTAGTAAATATCGGTATGTTGTATACAGAAAATTTCGTTTATCCAATTATTCTGTTATTATACATTTGACAAGTGGCTGTACCATGTCGAGCTTTTATCTAATTTATATACGTTTTGAATAACTTATCAAATCAGAAACTACCTAAGATCTGTCATCAGCTGGAACTTTATAATGCGATTTTTTTTAATATCACTTAATACAACCACTGATGAGGTTCACAGATTTGAACATGACAATTAACATTATAGTTAAAAGTAGTTATCAAAGCACTCATTACTCTTGCTTTTTGATCTGGATTAGTGGAGTAACTTTAAGATTCAGATGAGACAATAAGGAGCTATGGTATATTGCCAATGGTACAACTAACCACAAAAAACCAAAAGACAAGGGTGTGTCTATTGTGAACAACTCCATATAAATAAGAAGATGTGGTATGAGTGCCAATCCAGTTTTGATTTTTTTTTAAATTATTGATTACATCTCATATAATGGTTGTTATATTATGATAAAGTCTGATATTTATGAAGAAAAGGAGAATACTTGACATTACTGAATTTGAAATCCAACGAAACAAATAACAAAAACTACACGTAGAAGTCAGTATACAGTCCTCAACAATATATAGTTATTAATATAATTTGTCAAGCTTTAAATCACCCCAGGTCCAAAACGAATCATTAAAATAAAGACTTCTTTTCTTACAGACTAGTAAGAGGACAACAGACTTTTGTTTTTCCGGTGAAATTATCAGAACACATAATGCCCAATGTTGTATTCTATGGAACATTTTTCCCTGTGATTGTATATTTTGCTGTGCGTAAACTTGTAGTGACACCCTACCTCAAAGAGCAGGAAGAAGAGTAAGTAAACTGGTTAGCTGTCAAGAAGTTAGGAAAGCAGTAGTAATATGTGTTGTAGGTAAAAATTTGATAGAACATTTTTGTACAACTGAAGAAAAAGTAGGTTATCTTGTTATTACTAAGAGGAGTAAAAAACAAGTAGGTAGTCTGGTTACTTGTTGTTAATTTATCCCTGTTTGTCTGGTTACTTGTTGTTAATTTATCCCTGTTTTTCAATTTAACAGGATATATTATATCAAAATTGTATGCAATAACACATTTTTCCAATAGACCATTTTCATATTCCGATGATTTTTTTGTTTATAGAAAACATAAAACAGTTAATTTTCTCCAAAATTTTTACCGATTGAGAGTTTATTTTACTTCTATACGTTGCTCTGACTTGACTGAGTACCAGGATGTCCTACCAAAGAGTAGGTAACCTGTCGAAAAATTATAAATTCTGTAGTTAAAATTAGGTAATATGAAAATAGTCTATTTAAACTGTAGCAATGGAATTGAAATCAGCAGTGTAGGAAGAAATATCTGAAATCATAAAAAATTATATAAAAGAAGCACAAACAAGGCAAATAAAAACAATGCAAAAATTAATGATAGGGAGAATGCACAAGCATTCACAACAATTAATCAGGGTTCAACATGAACAGTTGTCTAACTTCCCAGGAAAAGTTTAAGTAACATTCAAACAAACCAAAAGCTTCAACGCATTTAACCCAATTTGATTGGTAAAAAATTTCTCAAACAAAATAGAAATACAGAATCTACATGTATATGAATGAAGAAATGATGTGGAGAGAAAGACTTGAACTGGATGATGCTTGACAAAAATACTCAGATTTTAGTTTTCTGTCCCAGTTCCAATAATTACCACTGCAAAGTCAACATCCCGTTTTAGAAAACATGTGTTTTAAAACAAAAGTTAGACTCTTTCAGTATGTTATTACATAATAAAGAGTTACTGTGGATTCATTTATTTTTGTGGGTATCAATTTTCGTGGATTGAGGGAAACTAGTATTTTTGTGGTTATTTGAGTTCATGGTTTTACCAATCTCTGCATACAAAGCCTATGGCAATTTGTAATTCGTTGAACATGTGAATTCGTGGTTCACCTGTACCAACGAAACCCACGAAAATTTGTACCCAACGAATAATAATGAATCCACAGTAAGCGCAAATGTAAATTCACTGACATTCCACACTTCAAACGATGCACTGTCAGTATATCAATATATGAACTAATGTGAGTTCACAGAATCCATATCAAAAATACAAAGTAATCATTTTCATGTCAGTCATTGTCAGAATATCCTTTATTCCCTTAAGGTTACCGCTAAGTTACAAGTTACAAAGTTTTAAGAGATTAAAAACAGGATTAAAAAAATTGTCCAGCGGGCTCAAATTTTTGTTTGGAAGCCCCTTAGCCTATGACCACAATTTTTTTGTGTTTATGTGATATCATCTAGCATAATTTATTAGATTTTGATTTAGTGCATTGGTGATCATACTAGTGAATTGGTGGGTTAAAACTATTTAAAGCCTGTGTAATGAGGTAAATGCCAATTCACTGGTTCCAGGTGTAAAATAACCAATTCACTGTTTTACCTGTGTAAAATGACCATGAAAAATGTTTGTATTGGGTAAATGCTGGTGGCAAAAAGAAATAAAACAACAAAGAAATAATTCTGAAATTAACATGCTTTGTTTTTAAAAAAATAATTTCTTCTTTCCTATAAAATGAGTATTCATACATTTTAGAGAATTGGAGAAGAGGAAGAAAGACCATGCAGAGACTTTTGCCAAACAAAAAGAAGAGGCTGAATCTGCAGTATGTATAGATCACTAAGGTTCATTTCATGCAAGAATAATCAGGCTTAGAAATGGCAAGTTTGAAAGCTTGAGTTTGGAATTTGGCTAAAGCCGTAAATGTTAAAGATAGCTTAGATGCTATTTATACAGGCTTATTGCAAATATTCAGGTCATCTTCATGTATAACTAGTTAGACTTTGCAATTTCAAATATGAAGACGTGTCCTTCATATTAAAGGCTTAGCCATTTGATAGTGAGATTAGGGAATGTTGTTCTATGGACACATACATATTCTTATTTGAAGCTGTTTTAAATAAAGAAGACACTTTTTTATGGCCTTTACCCTTATAATTGCATTTTACTTTGCATATATAAACACACACTTTTAACTTTGTGATCTGCCCCAACCCATATGAAAATAATAAAAGTGCAATCCAACCCCCTCCACCATATATTTTAATATGTAACAGCCCTTAGCTGAAATTGAAATGTGAGTTTTAATGGTTGTGATGCTCATCTTGTTGCACATTTATTACTGTATATGTACTTATTTTCGCAGTGTATTTATTTTCACGAATTTCGTGGTAGGAAAATTTTCGCGAAAATAAATACATGCGAATTCAAATGCAGATTTGATGCATATAACAACCATTGAATAAATATCACTGGAATATACAACTGTACCTGCGTGTTCACCTTGTCGGCCTTAGATAACCTCAAATGAACCGTGAAACTGTTAAAACAACACCAGTTTAACAGAAATTTGTAGAAGGTCCTATAACAGCAACACTTTAAGGAATGCTCCAGTAATTTATTACGATCGACATGTTTTGGTGGCTAGGCTCCTGATGACAGGGGTCTAGCCACTGAAACATGTCGATCTTAATAAATTACTGGAGCATTCCTTAAAGTGTTGTTGTAATAGGATCTTCTACATTTTATGTTTTTATCGTAACGTCCCTGCATACCCGAGGTATCCACATTATGGAATCTACTGACAGAAGATTTACCAGGCATTGGTACACTTGTGTTTAATTTTAATTATAGAAATTTAATTAAGAATAAAAGGACAAAAGGGGGAAAAATGACAGCCCAAGCTAAATAAGACAGCTTTATAAAGTAATTAACGACTTAATCAGGTTATTAAACATCTATCAAAATAGACGACTGATTTAATGATTGAATAATCTTTGTCTATTTTGTTTCATATTGTTAAACAAATGAAGACCTAATTAATGAAAATTTTAAGAATCATAAGTCTGTTATTTATGTCCTGAAATTTTTGGAAATACTGCGAAGTTGAATACACGCAAATTCATCAACAATACCTTAATTGCGAAAAAAATACATATACAGTAATTTCTGGTTTAAATAGTGTTTGTAATGGTTTTTTGATGGTGTGGTCTGTATTGACAGGTAGAGCTCATGATGGGAACAGTGGAGAGAATTATAGAAACCGAGGAAAGTAAAAGTGGTCTAATTATAACCAAAGCAGTTTATGGTAGACTTCTGTCAGAAGGGTAAGTTACCATAGTAACTGATAAACATGTTTATAAATTTTGACTTGGATGGAGAGTTGTCTCATTGGCACTCATACCACATCTTCTTATATCTATTTAAATGTAATCAAAAATGTTTATGGTAGACTTCTGTCAGAAGGGTAAGTTACCATAGTAACAGATAAACATGTTCTTATTATAACCAAAGCAGTGTATGGTAGACTTCTGTCAGAAGGGTAAGTTACCATAGTAACAGATAAACATGGTCTAATTATAACCAAAGCTGTTTATGGTACACTTCTGTCAGAAGGGTGAGTTACCATAGTAACAGATAAACATGGTCTAATTATAACCAAAGCTGTTTATGGTACACTTTCTTTCAGAAGGGTGAGTTACCATAGTAACAGATAAACATGGTCTAATCATAACCAAAGCTGTTTATGGTACACTTTCTTTCAGAAGGGTGAGTTACCATAGTAACAGATAAACATGGTCTAATTATAACCAAAGCTGTTTATGGTACACTTCTGTCAGAAGGGTTAAGTAACCATAGTAACAGATAAACATGGTCTAATTATAACATTGTTTATGGTACACTTCTTACAGACAGTTGAAATACCATAGTTACAGGTATTAAAACATCATCTTAATACATGTATTTTTAAAGCATTTTTATGGTAGACTTCTGTCAGAAGGATAGGTTACTATAGTAACAGATAAAGATGGTGCAATAATAACCAAAACAGCCCAGTTTCTCAGGACTTTGTTACTGGCATAAAGGTTTGAATTAAATTTAAGAAGTTTATCAACAGTAAAGACCATTTGTCTTAGAACATGACTTTTATTGTGCCAAAAGGGATAATATTTTTTATAGGACCAGTTCTAATAATCTACTTGAACTTATTTGTATTGAGTCAAGTGATTTTTTTATTAATAATGAAATGTATCTATACTACTAAAATAACGAGGTATACTATATATTTACAGGGAATTATCTGAAGATGAATGTATAAATGTGACCATTCCTTTACAATGTCTAGTCAAGGATTCCAAACTACAGCTACCAGAAAGTAAATCTAAGGTATTTCTCACTTTTTAGATGGTTCAGGAATAGAATATTGAATTTCAGGGGAACTTTTTCTAGGATTCTCTGCTAAGAGATTTGCAAGATGATCCTAGAAGTAGCTGTTTCTATAAAAAAATTCTAATGTACATGCTTTGAAACTTCTAGCTCTTTGTGGGTAAAAGGTATTTTTCCATAGTTTTTTTCACAAATAATATTATACCCTACCCTATGAAGTAGCTGGGGTATATAGTTTTTGACCCATCCATCAGCCATCGTGGTTTGGAGATGCTTAATAAAGGAGAAAGAAAAGATACCAAAGTGATAATCAAACTCATAAGTCGAAAAACTAACTGATAATGCCATGGCAAAAACTAACTGATAATGCCATGGCAAAAACTAACTGATAATGCCATGACAAAAAACTAACTGATAATGCCATGACAAAACAGAAAAACTAACTGATAATGCCATGACAAAACAGAAAAACTAACTGATAATGCCATGACAAAACAGAAAAACTAACTGATAATGCCATGACAAAAACTAACTGATAATGCCATGACAAAAACTAACTGATAATGCCATGGCAAAAACTAACTGATAATGCCATGACAAAAACTAACTGATAATGCCATGGCAAAAAAACGAAAAACGATCAAAAGACAAACAACAGTATACAAAACACAACATAAAATACTTTAAATCATATTGCATATAATGAGAGGAAGATCCCTATTGATTTAGAGGTCACTTTGTCTAAGGTCATATATGCATGGTCAAAGTTACTGAATAATTTTAGACCATTGCTTCAGTAAAAGCTTGTGTAGTACGAGGCAAATGTAGTGTAATTTCTGGCAAAATGTTATTGTGAAAGGGTTAAGCTTATAGAAATCTTGATAATTTATTATTATAATCCATGCAACGAAGTTGTAGACAATTAGGACATACTATGTAGATGGACATATCGATAGGAAATTATGATTCAATGTTTTTTAGTCCCCTACCGACGAAGTCGAAGGGGACTTTAGGTTTGCACTCTGTCTGTCTGTCCGTCTGTCCATCCATCAGTCCGGCAAATCAGTTTTCCAGACTTTTTTATACGACCGCAAAAAAATTTTGCGGTCGTATATTGGTATGATGTTGGCGTCGTCGTCGTCGTCCGAAGACGCATTGGTTTTCGCACTCTAACTTTAGTTTAAGTGAATGGATCTCTATGAAATTTTACCATAAGGTTCAATATCACAAAAGGAAGGTTGGGATTGATTTTGGGGGTTATGGTACCAACAGTTAAGGAAAAGGGCCAAAATAAGCATTTTGTAACTTCCAGACATAACTTGTGTGTTAGTGTATGGATCTCTCTGACATTGTACCACAAGGTTCCATATCACAAAGGGAATGCTGGGATTGATTTTTGGGGTAATTGCCTCAAAATTTTAGGAATTGGGGCCAAAAAGGGCAAAAACAAGCATTTTCTAGTTTCATGACAATAACTTGTGTGTAAGTGTATGGATCTTTCTGAAATTGTACTACAAGGTTCCATATCACAAAGGAAAGCTGGAATTGAGTTTGGGGTAATTGCCTGAAACGTTTAGGAATTAGGGGCCAAAAGGGCCAAAATAAGCATTTTCTAGTTTCCAGACAATAACTTGTGTTCAAGTGTATGGATCTCTGAAATTGTACTGCAAGGTACCATACCTCAAAGGGAAGGCTGGGATTGAGTTTGGGGTGATGAATCATAAGGGGTTCAAAAATTTTGGGGGATTTTTTTTTCCTTTTTCCTTTTTTTCTTTAAAATTTTCCATTCTAAGTTGGTTATTTCTGATTTATATTTAAAAGCAAATAATAATGATATGGCAGGAGATACACACCAAACAGGGTGTGTAAATTATTATATAATAAGTATTGTGCAATAGCAAGAAATTTTCAATTGCACAGTATTGCGCAATAGCAAGAAATCTTCAATTGCACAGTATTGCGCAATAGCAAGAAATATCCAATAGCACAATATTGCGCAATAGCAAGAAATTGTCAATTGTACAGTATTGCGCAATAGCAAGAAATATTCAATTGCACAGTATTGCGCAATTGCAAGAAATATTCAATTGCACAGTATTGTGCAAAAGAAGATACTTTGTATAAATTGCTTATTTCTTGACCAATTTCAATGGGGTTTTATTCTTGAACTCTTGGGGTTCTTTAATATGCTGAATCTAACCGTGTATTAAGTTTTTGGATTTTGGGCCCCATTTTAAATTGGTCCACATTGAGGTCCAAAGGGTCCAAAATTAAACTTTGTTTGATTTCATCAAAATTGAATTATTGGGGTTCTTTGATATGCCGAATCTAACCGTGTATTTAGATTCTTAATTTTGGTCCCGTTTTCAAATTGGTCTACATTAAGGTCCAAAGGGTCCAAAATTAAACTTAGTTTGATTTTAACAAAATTGAATTCTTAGGGTTCTTTGATATGCTGAATCTAAACATGTATTTAGATTTTTGATTATGGGCCCAGTTTTCAAGTTGGTCCAAATCGGGTCCAAAATTAAACTTTGTTTGATTTCAACAAAATTGAATATATGGGGTTCTTTGATATGCTGAATCTGACCATGTATTTAGATTTTTGATTTTGGGCCCGTTATCAACTTTGTCCACATTGAGGTCAAAAGGGTCCAAAATTAAACTTTGTTTGATTTCATCAAAATTGAACTCTTGGGGTTCTTTGATATGCTGAATCTAACCATGTATTTAGATTTTGGATATTGGACCATAATAGGTGAATGTCCAATTTAAAATTTTTAAGTTCTTAGACCACATTCATTCTGTGTCAGAAACCTATGCTGTGTCAAATATTTAATCACAATCCAAATTCAGAGCTGTATCAAGCTTGAATGTTGTGTCCATACTTGCCCCAACTGTTCAGGGTTCGACCTCTGCGGTCGTATCAAGCTGCGCCCTGCGGAGCATTTTATTTCTTCATGCTTGAAGATATTGATTTGATATTTGGTGTATTGTTTTATCATGACAAGTTACAGGTCAAGTTCGATTTTCACGATTTTAGCTTTTCTCCTTGTTCAGTTAAAGCCCTTTCCATAGAATTAAATTTTTGATGAAATACTTATTAATTACTAGATTTCTGTTCAAAGGGAAATAACTCATTTTTTAACTTTCCCTAGAATTAAATTTTTGATGAAATACTAAGATGTATTAAGATAAATGACATTTTGGATTTTTTTCCTTTTCTTTAGTAAATTGTTTGAAGAATTTAGTGGTAGGTTTGTTTGTTATTTTATGTAGTTTACACCATGACAAGTTATAGATCAAGTTAGAATTTCGTTCCATTACAATGAATTTTTAACCGGTAGGGGACTATGTATTGCCATGCAATACTCACAGAATGCTTGTTTTTCTAGGAGTTATGCCCTTTGAATTTAGAATTTTGGCAATAATATACTGCAACAGTTTGTCATCCCAACTACTCTGAAACCACACAACAGAATTTCATGAAACTTTGTAGTTAATGAGGACAAAATATGTAGATGTGCAAATCCACAAGAAACTTTTATCAGTTGACTTTTGTAGGAGTTATGAGTCTTTGAACTTAGGAATCTAGTGAAATTTCATTTGCCCAGTGACAATGTGGGGTGTGGGGTATGTGAGCTCTTCATTGGATGAAATTATGACAACAAACAGTTAAAAATTGCCTACTTTTGTAATTGACAATGCATGCAAAATGTCTTCTTCATGGCTGATGTTTTTCACTTTTTACAAATTATCAGAAAATGAGATCCCTTTTTGGTTAAAGATGGTGCAAAACACATTTACAATGCTCTTCAACTTCGTACTTTATTTGGCCTTTTTAACTTTTTTTGATTCGAGCGTCACTGATGAGTCTTTTGTAGACGAAACTTGCGTCTGGCGCAAATACAAAATTTCAATCCTGGTATCTATGATCAGTTTATTTACAATAACAGTTTTATCTTGAAAATAATATTCCATAACTGTCTAAAATTTGTTTTAAAAATGCAATCACTGTCTTTTTGGAACATCTCTGTTTGGAATCTACTTCTAATTTAGGTGACTAATGTGGATTCATTATTATTCGTTGAATACCAATTTTCGTGTGTTTCATGGGAACAGGTGAACCATGAATTTAAATGTTCAACGAATTACAAATGATCTATAGCTTTGTACGCAGACATTGGCAAAGCCATGAAATCAAATATCCACGAAAATGCAAGTTTTCCTCAATCCATGGAAATATATGAATCCACAGTATATATGAAAAGAGGTGATAACTAAAGTAGACTGATATGATTTATTGTAAACGTTCTGATTGTTAGTGTTCATTTTTTTTTAATCCATAAAGTAAGTGAAGAAATATGTTACCCTACAAATGAGATGGTAAAAACTGTGAATCCTAATTGAGAATTAGACAAATAACTACAGTTAAACCTGCCTTAACGGTCACCTCGTTTCAGTGGCCAACTGCCTCCAATGGTCACTTTCAGACCCTCCCAAACTTTTTTTCTATATAATTTTAACTCGTTTCGGGGGTCACTTGTCTAACAGGGTCTGCGGTCACCTAATTTTCGAACGAAATCATCATTTCAGCTTTTAATAATGGTCATTTTAATGTTTTTAACTACAAAAAATCTTCATGACAAAAAAATATATGTTGTCAATATCAACGTCAAAATAAAAATTGAAACCTGTTTACAATCAAGATCGCCCAATAGAAGGTGAATTCGTGAATTTTCTGGTTTCTGCTCTTTTCAGTTTCCATTCAAAACCTTATCACCAACTTATTTCTCCAAGAATATTAACATATTTCGAATTTTTCGTCAAATTTACAGCGCTGTAATCTGCCATTATGTATTTCATTGCTCGCAAATACAATAACTCTACCGATTGAAAACACTAAAAACATTTACCACGATCCCGGTCATGGGTGATATCGGAATCGGAATTTTTTGGAACCTCATTTAAAAAGTCATCTTTCTTGAGCGGTCACTTTTAATACTTCCCATGAGTGACTGCTTAATACGGGTTTGACTGTATATATAATTGCAGGCTGATATTCTTATTTTGAATACCCCTGACAATTTGCAGGGTAATATTGCTAGATTTTATTACCATTGTGCATTTGCAGGCTGATATTCCTGCGTTGCGGGGGGACATAGAAATACCAGGCGTCCGTATATACGTCCGTCCATCCGGTCTTGTTAGTGCTCTCACATGTACAATTCTTGGCAGATTTTTATAAAACTTATATTATAGGTTTATAATATCAGCAATGTCTCGGACGAGTTCGAAAATCAGTGCCGATGAACTATTTTTAAAAGAGTTATGCCCCTTGGAAACATTAATTATATGCAAAATTGCATCGTTAGCACTCTCATGTGTATAATTCTTGCCAGATTTTTATGAAACTTATATTGTAGGTTTATATCAGCAATGTCTAGGACAAGTTCGAAAATAGGTGCAGATCAATTATTTTTAAAAGAGTTATGCTCCTTGGAAACATTAATTATGTGCAAAATTGCATTGTTAGCGCTCTCATGTGTACAATTCTTGCCAGATTTTTTTAAAACTTATATCGTCAGTTTATATCAGCAATGTCTCAGACGAATTCGAAAATCTGTGCCGATCATATATTTTTTTAAAGAGTTATGCCCCTTGGAAACATTAATTATGTGCAAAATTGCATTGTTAGCGCTCTCATGTGTACAATGCTTGCCAGATTTTTATGAAACTTATATTGTAAGTTTATATCACCAATGTCTTGGATGAGTTCGAAAATCTGTGCCAATCAATTATTTTTAAAAGAGTTATGCCCCTTGGAAATATTAATTATATCGGAAATCACGTTGAATTTGCTCTGAAGCATTCATTTATGAACAATTTTAAAGAACCAAAAAAAAGTGTATTTTTTAGGGTTATTGCCCTTGTACCTTGGATAGATAAAATATGTGCAACGCGTGGGACATTGGAACTCTCTTCTTTTGTCAGGCTGATATCCCTGGATTTTATTAACCCTTTTTATTTTCAGGCTGAAATCCCTGGATTTTATGATCCTTGTCTATTTGCTGGCTGATATCCCAGGTTTTTATAATCTTATTCTATTTGCCAACTGATATCCTATGATTTTATGATACTTGTCTATTTGCCAACTGATATCCCTGATATCCCTGGATTTTATGCCCTATATGCAGGTTGATATCCTTTTTTTTTTGTGCAGGCTGATATCCCAGGATTTTATGATCCTTGTCCAGGTGTTGCCAAATCACTTTATATACAATACAGGTTTAGAGACAAACTTCATGAAACAACAGTACCAGATGAAGAACCAATCAGATTACCTTTACAAAGTAAGTACAGGATGGTCTTTGTCAATGAAGAAACCAATCAGATTGCACAAAAAAATGTGTTGATATATAGGTATCTACTTTCAAAATTAAGTTACGTTCCTCGACCTGCAAACATGGCCGCTGTAACTATATAAAGAAGATAGGTTTGACAGCAATTTTTGCTTTATATCTAAAAAAATTAAGCAGTTACGGCAAAAGTGAGTAAAAATTATCAGGAGGTACAGGATCAATATACCTTGAAATTATCAGAGAAATTGGATAAACCATTTTGAGACTATTGCTCCTGAAATGTCCATTTGTTACAAATTTCTAAGTTTTAAGCTCTTAATTATATAACTTGAAAACAATAGACAAGACAGAAGACAACATTTACAAATAAAGCAACATGACCTGAATCGTCGGTCAATTCTGTATAAGAGTTATCGCCTTTTCATGATTTTCACATATTAGCAAAATTCAGTTGATAGAGAGTGCTTATACAGTATAGGTTTTTCTCGTTGTTGAAGTCTGTATGGTTGCCTTTGATTGCTAACATCCACTTCATTTGAACTTTGGTGGATAGTTGTCTCATTTTCAATCATACAACATCTCCTTTTTATATAGTAAACAACTAAAAAAAAACCAAATAGACAATATCTACAAATAAGTTTATTGATGATTTGATTTTAACTCATTTTGTGTTTAAGCAAAAAGAATTGAAAATTAAGCGAAACTGTTATCAGCCAAAAAGATCACCAAAATAAGATATACAAATACTGTAAATTCAAAAATTATTGCGAGGTTTTTATTAATGCGAATAATATGACTGGGTGAGTATCCAAATAATAAGAACTCGCATTCTGAATTCAATACATATATCTGTATGACTGAAATAGACAATCTACTTCTTAGAAGAGTACTGTTATTACCCTTTAGTTACAATTTTTGTCTCGCCGGCGAGACATAGGGATTGCTTTTCCAGCGACAGCGACAATGATGACGGCTTCAACAATTGTTAAGTTTTCTGCTTAAGTTAGTTTGATAGGATCTACTTGTGATAGATCATTGATATTTAATAGAAAGTTGCATTACTATCAGTATATATCAGTTGGACAACTATTTTGAGGCCCTGCCCAGTAGGACATGGTCCAGTGACTTTGAATTAATTAGCAATTTTCAATGTTAAGTTTTCTGCTTAGGTTAGTTTGATAGAATCTACTTGTGATAGATCAATGATATTTTGTATGAAGTTGCATTACTATCAGTTTGACAACTTCGGTCATGGTCCAGTCACTTTCAATTAATAAGCAATTTTATGCCCCACCTACGATAGTAGAGGGGCATTATGTTTTTCAGTCTGTGCGTTCGTTCGTTTGTTCGTTCGTCCGTCTGTCCTGTTTCAGGTTAAAGTTTTTGGTCACTTCAGGTTAAAGTTTTTGGTCACTTCAGGTTAAAGTTTTTGGTCAAGGTAGTTTTTGATGAAGTCCAATCAACTTGAAACTTAGTAAACATGTTCCCTATGATATGATCTTTCTAATTTTAATGCCAATTTAGAGTTTTGACCCCAGTTTCACGGTCCACTGAACATAGAAAATGATAGTGCGAGTGGGGCATCCATGTACTATGGACACATTCTTGTTAATGTTAAGTTTTCTGCTCAAGTAAGTTTGATAGGAACTTCTTGTGATAGATCAATGATATTTTCTATAAAGTTGCATTACTATCAGTACATATCAGTTTGACGACTATTTTGAGGCCCTGCGCTCTAGGTCATGGTCCAGTGACTGAATTGATAAGCAATTTTCAATGTTAAGTTTTCTGCTTAAGTCAATCTAATAAGAACTACTTGTGATAGATCAATGATATTTTGTATAAAGTTGCATTACTATCAGTACATATCAGTTTGACAATTATTTTAAGGCCCTGCCCTTAGGACATGGTCCAGTGACTTTGAATTAATTAGCAATTTTCAATGTTAAGTTTTCTGCTTAAGTTAGATTGATAGGTACTACTTACAATAGACAACGATATTTTCTATAAAGTTACATTACTGTCTGTACATCTCAGTTTGTCGACCATTTTCAGGACCTGCCCACTAGATTGTGGTCCAGTAACTGAATTATTAAGCAATGTTGCTGTCCATCAGATTGTCTTTTTTCTGAATTTTATGCCAACAGGCGAGACATATGTCTGTGTCAACAGTTTATTTAACTATTTAAGCATGTATGGCAGTTATATTGATAACTGTTCTTGTACTGGCCGGACCAGGAGGTATTATCAAGTAATCGCAATCTCGGCGAATATATAAACCAAACAACTTGTTTTGAAAATTGTAATTATGATATTCCACCAGATTGGTTACAGTAGTCAGTGTATTGGTAAACTGCAATAAAACAAAAAGCAATACTTACAATGTGTATGAATAGAACATATTAAAGTTTAAATGCAAATATTATATAAAATGATCAACCAAAAACGAAAGTAGAATTTACAGTTCAAATCTCAGATATAAATAACTTACAGTTCATATGTATTAAATAAATTGATTTAAACAGATTTAATTATCACAGTTTTTAATGAATCAAATGTACTTGACAGTGATATGTCACGATTTCCTCAGAAAATTGAATGTCATCCATGTAACGTGTGTTGAAATACTGGAGCAGACGATGTAAACGAAAGTTAAAGGCAGTCACGTACTAACATAAATATGGTGATGTAAGAAATCGGTCCAGTGCGATTTGATCTGGAAAAACTATGAATACATATACTAAACATTGACAGAATAATTTTAAAGAAAGAGACATTGTAAACAGCAATAATGATATTAAAGAACAAGATCTACAAATAAATCAATTAAAGTCAACTTAAGTGCTGCCTGCCTAGTATACTATCTAATGGTAAGAAACTTGTGGTCATTATAAATTAGTTTTAATTAACTGATAGATCTTTATACAATTTAATTATTTTTCAGGTCATGCAATAAGTGAAGATTCTGGAGGTGTATGACATAAGGAAGATAGTTAGAGAAAACTTGTGTGCCAATCTGTACTCTATACAAACCAGCTGACTGAAGGACTCTAGTCAGAGTCTGTTTTATCACTGAACAGAATGGTTCCTGACAGAATCTGATCACTAGAGTGTTTACTACAGCTGGATGTGGTTTCTGTCATATTGACAAATCAAAATATAACAATTATTGAGAAGTTGTTCAAACATGATAAATTACGTGTTGAAAGATGATCTGGTACAGAGAATATTTTCATTTTCACTTATGTTTACGTCTTTCAAGAGACAAGACCTAGGATTTGTTATTCTATGTTTTTTGTTTTCATATAAAGTATCAACACTGTTAAGTTTTCAAATCAGGTTTTTTGTTGAACATATCTTGTTAAATTATTGATATAATACCCCAACATCAAGAACAATAGAAAATTGCAAGAATAAATTGTCAGGAAGTTCCATAGAAAGTGCTTAACACGAAATATAGTATTTGCAAAATTGGTGCTTTCTTATCAGTTGGCTTTATGCATAATTACTTATGATTATTAATATTGAACGAGACAGATATGTTATTACACTAGCATCTCAATATTGATGAGGAACTTGACCCTGCTTTCCTTTGACATTAAATGATGTAAAATTACAGTCTTTAAAAGGGTAAACCAAACATACTTTCACCAATGCTATTTTGATGGAATTTTTAAGAAAAGATCCACAATTGAATTATTTGTGATTTTTTTTCTGGTATTTTTCGGCTTGCAAAAGTAGCATAAAAAGTTGGTTTACATTATTCACTGCTCAATTCAAACAATTGACCCAGTTTTCTATGCAAAGGAAAGATTTTCATTGTCCTGTATATTACATGCATATAAATTTTGTTGTCCGTTTTATTGCTTTTTTGACATTGGGCATTGACTTTAAAGCAAGTAAAACTACTTAATATCTTTGTCAACAGTTTTATTTACTGTACCAACTTGTTTTACTCTTATATATAATAACTTTTACTCATATCTATTGCCTTATTTTACTTGGTGTGTGTTTTGTTTTTAACTATTAGTGAAAATAATGATTGTCATGAAATCGGAGGAAAAATCTTACAACACAAATCATACATTTTTAGAAGAGTCAGTTATTGAGCCATAATTTCTCAGGTGGAACTCGTACAATTATTTTTCAACCATTGTATCTTTTTTTGCTCTTTTGAAAGGCAAGATGTGTCATGTATTGATGTTTTAAACATAAGAATTTACAAGTATAAAAAAGGGGAGGAGATTCCCTTAGAAAATTGTGTTAACAAATTATTTCAACTTCATAAATGGACACAGGGTAGTTGTACCATGAGCCATGAGGTAAAGGTCAAATGAAACATATCATACGGTTCAATGTCTTTCATTAAGGCTTTAAACTTTATTACTGATATAAAGATTAGCTTTAAAAATTTAGATCTTGGATACTGTGTAACCTACAATGATGAAACATGGTGTATCTTTTTTTTTTATGAAGTTTTGACAATGTTGTAGATGTCTAAAAATAAAATTTAACCACAGACTGAATCTACATGTTGACACTGCTGACAATGCAGGAATGTATTTATAGGATCTTTATGTCTACGACAAAATGTCACAGATTCTACAAAAATTGGTAATACCTTTTACATTTGGATTGAAATGATCAATTCAATTTATTTTAATTATAATGGTTTTAAATACAATATGTGTACCAAAGATATTATATTTCAATATTTTCCTTATTAAAAAAAAAAAAATTTTAACAAAAAAAGTATTTTGAATTCTATTCTTGGTCATTTATTATTAAAATTTGTATTTCCAGTATTTAATTCTGGAACATTTGTTTTTTTTCTTTAATACGGAAATGTTTTAATTCAATAGAATTCACATCTAAAATATGAAGACTCTTACTGCTATTGTACCTTAAAGTGTTTTGCAATGTTAAAGTATTATTTCACTGTCAAGTCCAGTAAGATAACTTTAGAATGTATCAATGCTCTTGATGCTGTCGGTGGATGATGGAAAATGTTATGTATGATGACTTCAAATAAACAAATTAAACACTACTTTTATGAGTATTTTCTCAGTGGATTTATCTGTGGTTAGTGGTTATATAAACTAGCCATCATTCCAGGGCACCTGGTTAAGCATTGCCATCACTTGATGTCTGTTGTCATCTTGTTTTCTGAAATGTTTGGGATGATCTTGCCTGGGCTTGACTGGATAAATGTATTGAATGTGGATTTAATAGGTATTTGTTAAGCTATTCCATTAAAATGTATGTGGAGGTAGGAAGGAAGTTTAATTATTGAATGTGGGTCATGGGTCTTTTTTCAGTATGATTACCATTTTGCAAAATTATTTAAAAATGGTTCTTGGTTGTAGGATATTTTGAAAGTCCTTCCTACCCTCCCACATACATTTTATGGAATAGCCCTAAGCTTTTTATGTTGTTTTATGACAATTAAAAATCATTTTTTACATGCTGTTCCCCAGGTTTTTCCTTTGAAAATGACATGTATGCCACCTGACATTCTGCTGGGGTTATTAAATTACCCCCTTAAAGTACATTCTTCCATCTATTGAGTATGGTTTGTCTGACAAAGTTTACATTTACTTTAAAAGGTATAATTTTATTTTGTAGAATATATTTAAACATATAGAAGATATGCCTGTGGAAAACTTTTCTTCAAATTTTTCAAAAGTTACATGTTGAAGTTAGCTACAATTTGGGTAAATTCCAAAATAGGGTACAGGGTTTGTTGTCAACTATTGAAGATTTCAGGCTAACACCTTTGTATTTTGCCAAACAATTGTTCTTAAACTGAAGATATCCATTTAGGTGGGATCTACATTTTCCTTCATTTTCACAAATATTTTTTTAGTTACAATGTTTTTAAAATGAGTTTGATGTAATTTCACTTATACAACACTATCTTTCCTCCTATACATTTCTAGGAATATCATTGGTTAAAAGCAACCGTGTGGAGACTGCGTATATTTCATATGGGGTTTATATAGTAGGTGTGGCTTCTTTTAATACACGGTTAGTAGTGGTGTTACGTCCCTTTATAAAAACAACACAGCCTCGAGGAAAAATCTGAAACGTTTCACCCGGACAACAGATGAAGAAATTGATGATGAATGATTGAAATAAATGCAGAAAACACATTAAAAGCTAACAAGTTGTAACTGTTGGCATTTGTTTTTGTATAGACTAATGGAAGTAGGTTCTTTATATTGAAGACTTCATCACTTTGATAGGCCATTAGTCGAAATGTCACATGTTAAGATAGTTGGCAAGATAAATTTGTTACACAGTGTGCTAGTAACTAATAGTACATAATTCATAATTTGTCCATCTAACTTTTTGAATTGTAAAATTTTAAACTGAACTCATGGGTTTTGAAGAACAGTGGTTAATATACTAAAGGTGTTCAAGAGGGATTCATTGAGGTGTTAATTTTAACAGGCAGTGGTCTTGACCTAGCAATAAAATTCACCATTCAGTATAATGAAAACACAATTTGAAGCATAACAAAGTATTTATAACTGCTTTAATCTACATTATTTTGATAGTGGCCTCATTGGTAATCATACTACATCTTCTTATTTATATACAGATTCCTTGAATTAATTGATATGAAACAAGTATCTATGACATAACAATGTCAAACACAATAACCAAGTCTATACAATAAAACACAGAAAACTGAACATTGAGCAACAAAAAACCTATAACAAACCAGAGTCTAACTTGGTTAGTCACACCTGTCTGTACATAGAAAAGAAAAATGTCTGCGAACCCTGCCAGAAAGACATACAATCATTCTATACACCAAAAATAGATGACATATTGCTCACAAAAACTTTATGATGAATAATGAACCATGAATTAGGTCATCAGATGCACTCTGCAAGACGGACATGCATACCTTACAATCATTTTATACACCAAATTTTATATTTACTAAATGCTACAACAATAGTTTTTCTAAGCAGTCACTGACAATATGGATAAGAACAATAAACCAGAGGGAAACTACAGAGCAAAAGGCATCTGTATAGAAGATAGGAATTAATCAGCTCTTCTATTTATACAAACAGCTTATGCCATGTGCCAACCCTACATTAGCATCTCTTTTTCTCATATTCTGTCACAATTGTTGAAGGCAAAACAAAAACCTAAAATATATTACAATCACCATCTCGAAAATATATAACAAAATTCATAATTTATAAATATTTTTATTATTAATTTTTTTTAGGTCAGATATAAAAATTTCTTGGATTCTCATGTTCATAAGCATCTAATACAGCTTAACAGCATCTACAACACGACATATGTATCTATATTTAATGTCATGTTCTAAATACATTGTGAACAAAATTCACATCGGCATTAAAATGTTTGATGGGGATTAAGAAATACATTTATAGTCTTTTCATCACCTGATTTTATTTTCAGACTACGTACTAGCACAGTTCATTTTACATAAAAAAATTAGAAAGTCTAACCAATAAACGATACAAATTCTCATCTTAACAAAATATCAAAACACAGATCTACAGCTCCAGAAAGTATACAATATAAATATAACATTTGGCAGCATGGTATAAAAAATCTTATTGATGATACACAATCACAACCAGGCTCATATTTTTTCATACTGAGGAATTATATTGATAAACTTTGGGCATCTTGGCTTATCAGAATTAAATTGATTGAGCATTTTCAACACATCTTTTTTAAAGCATGCCATGCAACTATGAAAAAAAATCTCCTGAAATGTTGTCTTTGTAAGTTCTATATTAATCTTTTTGTAGTAATGTAGAAATGTGCGTAGTCTTTTAATCTGAGTGCTTTTGAGTTTTGTGTATATATTTAAAAACTACAACTTATATATAATTGAAGGCATTATAAACAATGTAATTATTCCAAAATTCAAATATATTTCAAATACCTGTTACTTGCCAAATTAAATGTTTAGGCAATGTACTTCATAAAAACATAAAATACAGGAATATGAGTTATTTTACACAATATATTGACCATTTGACTCATGTATGTTAAGACATAATACACAGCAAAACCCTTGCCATGATATGTTATTCCAGACTCCAGGCAAACAATTTTATAGTTGGCAATGCTTGCTATATATTTTTCTCAAAATATCCTTCAAATTAACCAAACTTTTTAGTGAAATCTGGCAAATCTCTATGATGAAGTCACAGTATATTCATATCACAAATCCATCATTTAAAGTTTAAAAATTGGGATGAATAATTGTATCACAAGACTTCATATTTGGTTGATTTATGGGGTCAAATAAGCCCAAAAATGTATATCTTCTAATTGTAAAAATTCTCTTCAGTTTCGATTTACTGCTATAATTTCCAAATACATCTGAAATTGATAATTCTATATATGATCACAATTCCATATGGAAACAAGCCACACCCAACATTGATAGTAACTCCATAAATGCTGGGAATGCACTACAGAATCCAAAGATGTACCAGTAATAGTCACATGGCCAAAACTGAAACAGGAAGTAAACTAATGCCACTGCACCAGATGCATGTGCTGCACAAGCTGTTCAATTGTCAAGGATAACATTCTGTTGTAAGTATGCTTATCTCCCTTTAGCAAACCAGCCAAGGGAAGTAATTGCAATATCAAGTTGTTTGGTAATCATGATCAATATTTCCCACAATTGTACTGGAGCATTTTAACATAGTTAACATCAAAGAATTTCATTTTTACACTTATCTATAAAACTATATCCAAACAAAAATACTTTGTAACTTTTGTTATAATAAATATATACCATTACTCAATTATTAGATCCATTTTTCAACTGTTCTATGTATTCTTTTTAGCAAATTTATTTGCACCATGTTTTGAGAATTTTTATACAGCATAAATCTAACAAACACTTGTATCAAAAATAAGGGCTATAAAAGTCCTCTTCTACAACATCCAATCAATATCATAACACAGATTTCTGTAAATGCCGGCAGAGCACTTGAGAAGCTGAAGATATACCAGTACCGATAACAAGGCCAGGATCGAAATATAAAATATGACAATGCTACAGCTGCCCCAGAATGTGCTGCAATTGCTAATCAGTAGTCAAGGAATTCAATCAAGTTAAATAAAAGAAAACACTGTAAAAATATTTTTCAACATTAATGTCATTTTTGAATTTTTCCTCAATCATATAACAAGTCGGCCTATCTGACCCTCTACTTTTTTCATATTTGAAGCTGGTACTTTGTATGTTTAAGTAGGTTATTGTCCCTTTATGTGGCTGGTTCTCTTATTCACAAGAAAGATGCATAAATTTCACCTCGTTAATTTTGTTCTTTTGTATTATGTACTTTTAAAGGAGTCAGCTTGGTAAGAAAGATTGCACTTACCACAACTAATTCTATACATTTTAGATTTTTCTTTAGAAAAATCAACCTTCTACAAAAAAAACACTTTTTTTGCCACATCTACATATGCTTATTAAATGTGCAAAATTTCATTCCCTTCCTAAATAGAATTGAACCAAATTGACTTCCCATACTCTAAGCTAGCATATTACCATAATACTACTGATACAGTTGAAGTAGAATCAGAATCAGAACTGAACTACCTGAATATTTATGACTTAGAAATGAAGAAAGCAAGGCATTAGTCCATGTGTTGGCCAAGATACTGACAAACTCACATAGATAATCATGATAGGTTAAGTGCCTCCATTAATGTTATTATTTTTTAACCCATCATTCACTGTACTTTATGATAAAAAAGGATACATAACATGCTTTGCATAGGTAAAAACATAGAGATGCCACCGATGAATCCTATCAGCTCTATACCAAATAATCCTAGAGCTACAGACAGACCAATTATCATCCTGAAATAGATAAAAATAAGTTTAAAAACATAGAGATGGAGCTGATGAATTCTATCAGCTCTAAACCAAATAATCCTAGAGCTACAGACAGACCAATTATCATTCTGAAATAAAAGGAAAATATGATCATCAATTCAATAAATCATTCCTAAGTCTAATCAATAAAAAAAAGAGTTGAACTCATTGAAACAGAAACATTACAAAACAAAGGCCAAAACAAACTGTACACTTGATACTATTTTATTGTTGTGATGATTTATCTTTGTTACCTGGTATTAGATTGCTCTTCGCAGAGTTCTTGAAGGACACTGCCCTGGAGGTCAATACCAGTAAAACACTTGTCATATCATCATCTTTTTTATAGATTTTAATTATATTAGTGGCATGGATAATACTGTAAATTATTGTGATGTTTACATGTACATGTAACACCAAATTCAAAAATCTCTGTACCAGAATAATGGCCAGAAATTCTTCTCTTTATCATGTTTATACGAAAAGTTTGTTATGATTAAGTTTATAGTGTACTTACTGCATATCTTTTTCATCATATTCTGATTGAGTATAGCTACTGGGCAAACATTGTTTAATATTCTCATCCTGAAAAAGAAAACAAAAAAATTTGCATTAATTTCTTCATGTTTTTTTTCTCGGTGCTGTTTTATTAGCTCCTGGTACATGTATGTGTTTAATGGTATAAATTGATAATTCAATGCTCAAGGCTAGATCATGCAGATATGTATTTTTACATAATTACAGCCCTTATGTTGTTAAATAAGGAACTTGCATACATGAAGCAGAAATTGTTGTTCTGAAGTTAAATGTGATTGAAATGACAGAAAAAAAACCAATACAATTCATATATCATTAAGTTACATTCTCTATTATAAATTCCATGGTTTTGACATTACGGGTCATTCCGCCAGATTCCCATAAGCACCGGGAGTCATTCCGCCTAAATACTTGGACACACCAGGTCATTTGGCTCTGATTTTATACATTTACATTTATGTAATTTGGTCATGTACATTTGAACTGTGCATTTGGTCAGAAATAATATGTAATAGAACTCTTACCAAGGCCAAACTGAGCAATGTAAGAACCAAAAACCAGCATCAACAAATGAGCTTAACTAATTCATGATCAGCAACTCTTTCTTTCTGGCTTTTCACAGACAATAAATAAATGATTGATGAAAGTTGTCAAATAGTTAATTAGTGTTATCATTTCAAGGCCATAATTTAAAAAAACATTTTTTAAATAACTATAAATCCTTTTTAACATGAATACTGTAAAATAAGAATTTTGATAGTGATATTAAAATCCTTACATAAAATATGCAATTAAAAAATTGGATTGTGTCTGAATAAACATATTTAAAACTATATTTTATTGTTTTAACATTACAAGTCATAACTAAGTGTTCAAAAGACAAAAAAAACAAAACAAACAGCTATCAAACTCGTTACAAACTGTTAAAAATAATAATCTTTCATTTTTTTTTTATTAAAATTTTCATTGTTTTACTCCTACCAAGCTAACTACTTATATTTTACTTTATCCCAAACACTGAAACACATAACAATAATACCAAATTAGCTTTGTAAATATCAATTAACAGTGATCTTCAATAAATCCAAATAAAAAATTAATCACCTAATCACAAAAAATCACAGATTTTATTCATGAAAATATAAATATTTTGATATACATCTAAAAAACATCTTCTAATTCAATGGTATTCGAATAAAAATAGGGTGCAAATGGACCCAAGGGGCAAACGTGTACATGCCTCTACAATAACTTTTTTTCCAACTTGCCCAATAGGACAAGTACATACCAAAACTTACTTGTACGAATGGAATTGTAACTTGTCCAAAAAAAAACACTTTATATTAACCTTTTTTGCATTTTAGGTTGATTTAATGAACAAAATGAATTCAAACATTAGAACAGAACTTGATTTATATCTCTTGATATCCTTTTCAAAAATATGAGTCGAGAACAACTGAATCTAGTCATGTCTAGTCACAGGATTTATAAGGTTCTAGTTTTCATCAAAGCCAAAGCCTCATCAGACTAAGCACATCAGGCACAGTCTGGTAGGCCTGTCAGTCTACACTCATTTGGTTTGTATCCTGGTCTTTTATATTGATAAAATATTGAATATTATGATTAATGCCTTACTACAATCAGCTTTGATTTTAATATATTAAAATGTTTATTCAAACACGATCAAATATTGTTTGTCTAAATATGATCAAATATGATTTTCTGAATTCTATGGTCAATAATTTCTTCATTTTTATTTTTAAAATATTTTAGTTTAATAAAATTTATCATATAAAAAAGAAGATGTGGTATGATTGCCAATGAGACAACTGTCCACAAGAGACCAAAATGACACAGAAATTAACAACTATAGGTCACCGTAAGGCCTTCAACAATAAGCAAAGCCCATATCGCATAGTCAGCTATAAAAGGCCCCGAAATAACAATGTAAAACTCATATATTTATTATAAAGCAACAGAAAACTAGGGAAACCAAGCACTGGTTTGTCTTGGTCCCGAAATGTCTCCAACCGTGCCGAACTGTCTATTAAACATGGAGCCGATTCGTTTCATGTCTTGTTACCTGATATACAAAGCGCACTGCTGATTCCGATTGGTAAGACTGGTTTCAGAGAATAGTATGCCTTTTATCTGTTATAAAGTATCTGACAAAAAACCAGTTTTAAATTATCGATCAAAAGGAAACATGTCAAATTAATATTTGTTTTTATCTTCTTTTCTTGTTTTTTGTTTATTACTTTGATCATCAAAGTTGGATTTCATTTATTTTCTACAGAATGATTTTACTTGTCCCGTCGGACAAGCTTGATATGGCTTTCACTTGTCCGACCGTTTTTTCCTCTGGTACCTGACAATCGGACAAGCGTTATTGTCAAGCCCTGGTGTAGGGTGCGAATGTGTTTTGGGAGTGAACGCACTCGATACTTTCACCGATGCAGAATTTTCTTGATGCTGATTTGTCTAAAATTTGTAGCACCTGTCTCATATCACTGTCGCAGGAAGGCGTCAAAGCAAAAAAATAAAATAGCCTTTCAAGACGTCATAATTTTTTGGACTAATCTCTTACTAGTTGTGATTTGTATTGTAAACACTATTAGTCATTTACGTTGTGTAATGTGGTATCAGGTCCGTTGGCTCCCAATACACTTTCGCACCCTTCAGGCCTAAATTACAATATTGTTTGTTTGCCCTTTTCAGACCCTATTTTTTGAAACAGGGTAGGTAGGTAGGTAAAATATTTTATTTTTCTTTGCCAAAAAATAACTTGGCACGGTACATTTTTTGTCATGGGTAGGCAGATAGGTAAAATATTTTATTTTATTTTATATAAACGAAATCTGCATGATATCATTTTTGTCTATACTGCTTTTGTTTATGTATGCTTTGTTTGATTTTGATTTAAAACATCTTGAGATCCTTTTGTATGCATCATCTGCAATTAACTTTAAAGTATGCACATACAGCTTAAATGCACACTGTAGCAAATGCACAGTATTTCCTTAACCAATCACTGTAGAACGTTTGTTAGTTTATAACATGTTATATGTTGGGAGTCACAGTGCAATATAGCACAAAGGATCAATAACCAGTATCTCTTAGCACATAGATACTGGGGGTTCTAACATGTGCTGCAGACCAAACAGATGGCTTGAAGAATCATTCTGCTCTTGATTGAAGTAAAAGAAAATAAGTGATTTAGGCATTGCAAGATTCACTAATTTCAAATTCATATACTGTAAATTCAGAAATTAATGCGAGGTTTTTATTATTGCGAAAAATGCGACAGAATTGTAAACGCAATAATTTCAACTCACATTTTGAAATATTTTATAGGAATTAAACAGGATTTTTCTCAAAATCGTAAAAAATAAAATCGCATTTAAGTCTAAAATGACAAAATTGCAATAATAAATGCACGCAATAATTTCTGAATTTACAGTACACTTTTAGATTTCAATAACTTAGTGTTTATTATAATCTTCCTATGTCATTGGTAAACTGTAATAATATACAGAATGATTTTTCAATACCTGTCAGAAATGAAAAAGTATAAGATCATGAACTTGATTAAGATATATCTGAAGGTTGCATTTCTGCAAATATCTTATATGCAATTTCCAAGGAACTCCTTTTACGGCTAAAACTGTACCACTTTTACTATGAAGTTTTGAAAAAAAAATATATCTTAGAATGGAAAGTTCATATGCACTATTATTTTTTCAAAGGTCAAAATATAGGGCTGTGCGGCATATTTTCAACGTTTATATGCCTGGAACTTTTAAGAGTTTAAACTTACACTAAAATTCTGTACTACCCCTACCTTGACCTGAGGTTTTCCACAGATGCATATGTATATTTTCTGGTTACATTTCCAAGTTAATGTCTCTATGAGATGAAACATAGAGATCATATCTGGGAACCAGTACGTAAACAAAATTAATAATCTATGAATATTATATATCTCACCAAAAGAGGCATGGTTTGTGAAACAGCTGTATTTAAAAGTGCAACCTGTAGCATGTTTTTATTCACATACTAACAATTTTATCAGAATCTGAACTTAAATTACTTAAGACATATCTGTGAAAACAAAATAATCTCAATATTTGACTAGAATATAAAGCCACTGTCAAACAATGCATTCCCCTCATCATCATCTTGCAACAAGTTGAAAGACCTTATAATAAGCATTCGTTTTACCGGTATTTTACTTTCAATCCATTGAGAGTGGGATAACTATAGAGTGTTTAAAGGTTTCCTTGGTGTGTTTCATATAAAAATGTACATGACTTGAAACTTAATTGTATTTTACATGGCATTTATAAATGGTCTGTATGGCATGTATGGGTAAACTTGGCGATTTTACTGCCAATTAATCTCCACTTTATAGGCCTTTGGTTCAATTCAGATATAAATAGTATGTCAAAGGCATCGTTAACATGGTCATACTGATCTACGGATCACCAAAAACCAACCCTACACAGGCTATAGCTACAAAGTCTTCACAAAATTTCTTTGTACAATTTGAACGTTGATAAATTTGTTTTGAACCAAACATTTTCTTGATTGAACCCTGCTCTTCAAGTATATAGACACACCGGGCAATGTTCGTCATGATTTCCAAACTTTCGACATCGATTTCAAACCAATCACCTGCCAATGCTTTGAATCTCAAATGCAAGTGATCATGTCAAATGCTCACATGATACCAAACCGACTAAACCGTTTACGGGAAATATAAAAACCTGAGGATTCTGGTAAAAAAAAGTTTTGAGCGGTAAATACAAATATAGATTTCCAGTAAAAAACGAAAAATCAATTAAAATAAAATATTGTCGGTAAATACAAATAAAAGATTTTCAGTCGGAAACAATTCATCATGTTCATTGGGTCGGTCGGTAAAGGGCAAACAATTAATATTTTAATTTAGGCCTCACATTCGCACCTCACACGTTAGCCCCATAGGTCCATTCACACCCAATTTTTATTCAAATTCCAGTTGAATTATTAGATATTTTGTATATGTATATACCAATATATTTATATTTTCCTGAATAAAAATTAGGGAATTATTATATAAAATGTTTTTTTTTATTAATATGATGATTAATTATTAAATGTAAATTATGTATGATTTCTATTAATTGGTATTTACACAGCTAAATTTGGTATTATTGTTATGTGTTTGAAAATCATGATTGTTGTTATTACTTGCTTTGATGTAAATACTGCATGAAGTTAGCTTGGAATGAGTAAAAATAATGAAGATTTTAAATGAAAAACATGAACACGATGAAAGAAAATTGTTTTAACAGCTTGGCCCCTTTGATCTCATGTGTTATGAAGCAATGAAAAAAAATATTTATAGCAATACAGTAACCAAAACTCGATAACAAAATTATTAAACACAAAACCAATAAAAAGAGTGCGAACATGAAAGGTGCGAACGGACTTTGGGTGCGAACGTGTATGGAGCGAAAGTGAAAGGGGGCAAACGTGAATGGGATCGAACGTGTTTTTGGGTGAATGTAGTCCAAATAATTATGACGTCTTGAAAGGCTATTTTATTTTTTGCTTTGACGCCTTACAGCGACGTCATAACGCTGAAGCCATCTTTTTTGGTTGGATTTTGAGAGGGAATTTTGCTCTCAACTTTGAGACCCAATTTAGCCATAAAATTTTCATTGGAGGCTTAAAATGTTTGCATATATAAAAAGTCTTACCTTTTATGTGTTTGTTTGTGCAAAATATTTCCAATAAATCCCTAAAGTAATAATAAAATAAGTTACAATTCCATCCGAGGCGTACGATTATCTACTGCTTTTTTTTAAACGTTTATCTGATCTCTTTTTAGGAGCGTATAAAATAAATTTTTGCACCAAACTCGGTAAAATTTGACAGACCCGAATTTACGGAACCTTTGTTTTATGTTGTCCGGAAATTCAGGTCCGTCAAATTTTACCGAGTTTGGTTCAAAAATATATTTTATACTCTTAAAGTGAAGCATCTTAAGGAGAAATCAGCTAAACGATTTAATAAAGCAGTAAATTCCCTCTCAAAATCCAACTGCATATATGAGTTCGGCGTTATGACGTCGATGTAAGGCGTCAAAGAAAAAAAATATAATAGCCTTTCAAGATGTCATAATTATTTGGACTAGGGTGAATGGACCCATATTCGTGTAATGTTAACTTACTTTCGACCAAAATAAAACTATGACTATCACAAGATGGGCGACAATTGTGAGAAATCTTGCTGGAACAAGACCACTTATTCTCATTTTAACTGTATATCTGTACTGTATGTATTCCTTGTAAGTTGTAACCAAAAATTTACAAATTACGGCAGTATACTTCTTGCCAAGTGTTGTTTTTAACTCCTTAAATATGCGTAACCATTCAGTTTTACTTTCAAAATATATTGGTTATGTCTTTGGTGACAATTTGTTATGTAAGATGTACACAATGCATAAGTATCAAAATGTTGGTATGTCTAAGCTTGTTTAGCGGCCATTTTCAAACAAATCATTTTTAACTTCCGAATCCGGTCACGCTTGCGCATTCACTGTGGACACGTCTCTTCATCCAGCTTGAAACTTAACCGGCGAAACTGATTTGTTTACAAACTTATAACACAAGAGAATGGTAACGAATTATTCTTTTAAAATTTTAAAAACCATAAGCTTCTCGATCTGTAGTAGCTGGCAGGTTAAGAGGCGAAATACAGTAAAAATCAACGTTTGATGTAAAAGGGGGATGTGGACCTTGTTGACACATTTTTAACATTATATATATTGTAGGTTACCATTATTACACTTAGACAGCAAGGGTAAAGCAAGAAGAAGCTTAATTAATAGTAATTTGTGAAATTATGTCATAATGTATTGGTCAATAACAATGGAGTGAAGTCCACACAGGTTCGAATAACCTAGTCTGTATGGCATGAGGCTAGGACGTAGGAAGGCGTCACAGAAAAAAAAATTTAAATAGCATTGCAAGACGTCATAATTATTTGGACTAGCATGAGGCATGTTAAGTAATCTGCTTTCTGGGGACACTGTCTTTATTGACAGGAATCTGGCTCTGTTTGCCACTAAAACGTCAACCCTGTCTCCTCTTATTCCTGTTTGTCCTGTTTCAATTGCCCAGAGTCTTTACACCCTATTTATATAAGAGTCTTCTTGACAGGTGCTTCTTCGCTTTCAAGACGCGACGGCCATATTTCCATGACATCCATAGGATGTGTCGGCCATACCGCCACATTGTCCATGGGACGTATCGTCCATACCCTGTAAAGACGTATCGTCCATACTTTAAATTTTAATTCCATTGAGCATGTTAAGGTTATAACATAAAATATAATAATACAACACTACCCAATGTATGTTTGTATCCGCTTGAACTCAGCTTGGGTGCTGTGTTTTTATAGTGATCTCGATTTGTATTTCCTTTACAATTTCATGACAAAAGCATAATTAATACTTATGTTCACCAAAAAAATAATAATGAGCAGTTAACAATCTTCTTAAATTTTTTTAAAAAATTTAAATCATTATCAGATTACTTTGTTTTATCATGTTTTATATTTCAAACTAAACTTATTGTTTTAACCATGACAAATTAATCTCCCATTTTGGATATTCATTCTTATTTGTTTTATTTTTTCAGTTTGTTTCATGCAAGATATTAAACATCCATTTAGAAAATAATATAATTTTAATATTACATTTGTAGATAAAACACATTTATATATGATATATACTGTATATAATGCGTATGTCAAGTGTATAACAAATAAAAACATGACAAATAATGTAAAACAGCACAATACATTTACAAGTTATAATAACCATCTACATGTATATATCTTAGTACATGTAGTACAGTAATAACTTTTTATGAAGGAGAATTTAACTGGGGCTTTTTTTATATTTAATTACTATTCATACTGTTTGGAAAAGGTGTCAGTGATAAGGAAAACATCATTTCAAAAAGATATCCAAAAGTTGCATTTTGTGTCCACTTGAGTTTTACATCAGCTGGTCCAAGACCACTTTTACAGGCTATGACCAGAAAATACTACCATTTTAGAAGCCATGCTCATAGTCATAACTGGGATGTGAGGAAATAACCATTGCTTCCAGGGCTACTGAAAATATTTTAATCACCCAGTTTTATTGTAATCCTTGTGAGTGACTGGGGAAACATTAATTCTATCCTTGTTCTAGGTGTTTAATACCTATTTGGCAATGGATTATCATGATCGTGTTTTTTCTGGAAGTCTTTGAAGCTTTCATTTGAGAATATGTAGACAACAAACATACCCATCATTGACATCTGAAAGAAAAATACCAACTTGTAGTTTTGTTCTAGCTAAGATTTAAAGGGGGAGGGGCACATTAGCATGATTAGTTTGGTTTCTTGTCTGAAAAGGAACAAAGTTGATCATGTCTAGAGATGAAAGATTGAAGTAATTAATCATTTATTCATTTATTTTTGATGGTTTCATGATAATTTGGGGTTGTAAAAAGTAATGAATCATTTATTCATTTATTTTTTATGGTTTCATGATAATTTGGGGTATAAAAAGCTATTCTCAGAAGTTTTAAAGATCCTTTTGAATTGAAAAGTATATATTTTCCTTCATAAAAAAAATTAAAGTGCAGGACTTTTAGGGCAGAGGGGTGCTCAGAAAGGGTTTAAGGAATTTTTAAAATATAGTATTTACAGCTTGATACTGTTCATTCTTAAGATCTTATATATACAGAAACATGGATATCTAATATCTAATGAATTATGTATTGCAGCCGTTACATTTGAATATAAAGCGGGTTTTGACAGCCCGATCAGACCGTGTTAAATGCATGGGTCTGCACCCAACTGAACCATGGATGATGGCAAGTTTGTTTGATGGCAAGGTGATCATTTGGAATATTGAATCTCAGGTATATGAATATTGACTTTTATTATTCTTTTCAGCCGCTACGTTTGGATATAAAGCGGAAGCTGTCAGCTAGGTCTGATCGTGTCAAATCTGTGGACTTGCACCCTACAGAGCCATGGATGCTAGCCAGTTTATACAATGGAAATGTACACATTTGGAATTTTGAATCACAGGTATCTCAAGGTTTCTCTAGGCTAGCATGTGAGCAAGTGTACCAGACTCGCACAATGCTCCAAGCAACACTGGTATAATATGCTGCATGTTTTCCCTATTGTTTTGTCCATACCTTTGTCCAGATACCTTTATATATATATGCTCTAACCATGCTAACCAATGAACCTGCTTTACATGTTTTAATGAATGTTATTTGACATAAAAATATGTATGTATTAATTTAAGACTTACTATTTTACTGTGCTCAGTCCTTTGTCAGTGTTCTCTCCAGAAATTTCAAACAGTTTCCTCAATGTTCCTGTTTCAGAAATTATTGGCATAGAAAAAATCCGAAATTTTTACATTAAAGCTCAGCACAATTTTCTATTTGAATTATCAGAATAAAAAATGTAACTTTGGAAATATGTACTATGGAGAACACTTCCTCCTCCTTTAAGCTTTTTTAACAAAACAGTCCAAAAGGGAAAGGCAATTCGCACTCTAGAGTATTTTCAGATTGTGGATATAATGATTGTGCCAATTGATATAATGTTTGATGTAGGGAAATTAAATATTTTATGAACTTTACATCAGATGAATTGTAAAAATTTAAAAAAAAATATCAGGTTGGTACATGTAATACACTACAAATAGCTCTCTTTTTAAATGCTGTTTTGCTGTACTCTTTTATAAGCTTGGTTTGAATTTTTCTAGTATTTATTATTCTATATATTACAAGATAGATAACCAATGTACAGTATATAACCAAGTATGATCTTGTCATTATATTTTCACACTATTTTATGTTTATGTCAGCTCAGCCCCTTGCTTAGGTATTTCAGGAATATTGAGTTTTCAAACATTTGCACTGTCTTTTTGCATTATCTTGGTTATGGAATATTTTTATTTAAGCAACATGGATATGGGATTTGTAATTTTAAATTAATTAAGGGTTACTTTAATTTATATAATTTATTAGTATTGTATGGATATAGGATGTCAAATATATACCCCTCACTGCTTCTGCTATTACAAAAATCTCTGAATATTTGTAGTAACCATCAACAGCTCACAAACAAATTACACAAATGCAAGATGATTGTATATAGAAATCACTTCAGTGGATAATTTCTTTGTGACTCATTTTATAAAAATAATTTAAAAATGTTAAAGAATAATTATTGTAGATTTACTTTGTGTTTACGACAATTTTATAATATACCATTTAAATGATATATAGAACTCATTCAGAACCAATAGAAAATACTGAAAATTTATATTTATTTGTTTCACAAATGAATATGCAAAACTTATATTATTTTCCATTTATTACATGTATAACAATTTATAACTTGTAGAGTGTGATTTTCCTTTTCATGATACAGGTACATGCGTGAGACATTGAGTTGGTCAATATCTGTGAATTAAATACCATCTCATTTCAGACTTTAATCAAGTCCTTCGAAGTATGTGATCTGCCAGTAAGAGCTGCTGCATTTGTTCCTAGGAAGAACTGGATTATCACTGGATCTGTAAGTAATTTATTTTTTCCTGTAGACACAGTAAAGGGAAATAGAAGGATAATGTCTACCGTAGTAAAAGTTTAATTGAATAGGAACATAGAAAATGTTTTAAAACTTTTGTGGATTGATATTTGGAATTCATTTGAGTGAATTCTCATGTTATGTTAATTAGATGGTATACAAACATAACTTCAGTGATGGCACATAGTTCTCATTTAAACCCTGTGGAAAATCACATTTCTAACTTCTTTTCTGAATCTTCATGACCAATTTTATTCAAATTTTGTATGAATGATGGTTGGAAAGCCCTCTACATGTTTTCTTCATCTAGTGCTGATTGGCTGAAAAACATTGCTGAAAGATTCTTTAATTTTGATTGTCCAATTTCCAAAATCTTCTCATCTAAGCTATAGGGTGGAATGATTTGGAAACTTTCAAGGTTTGATGTAAACAAAACCATCAGTAACACTTGATTAACTAAATTTGTTAAAAATCATCTTTGAGGTCCAAGTTAATCAGATAAATTGAAATATTAGGATTATAATTTAATGTTACATGTAAAAAAAGTCTATTAAAAGTTAACAGTTTGCTTGGATAATTTCATGAAGACGAAAACAGAATGTGCTATTAATGACTTGAAAACTGAATTTGTTTTTTTCCTCTCATTATAGGATGATATGCATGTACGATGTTATAACTACAATACACTAGAGAGGGTTCATCAATTTGAAGCCCATTCAGACTACATTAGAGCTATAACAGTCCATCCTACACAGCCTTTCATCTTAACCAGTAGTGGTAAGTTCATGTAGGGAACTAGAAAGTAAGTAGGGTCCATCACTATTATGTATATGATAAACTAGACCCATCTCTGACTTTATAAGATCTTTAGCAGTTCATCCTATACAACCCTTTATCTGAGCAGTAGTAATAATAATAATAATAATAATTCTTTATTTAAAGAGGGTAACACAGTTAGCTATAAAACTAATCTTCCCTGAGGCCCTCATGAAATACAATGAAATATAACAAACAATTATGAAATATCAAACAAACACACATATATGAAAAAATGAAATAAAAAATTGTTATGAAATATACAATTTTCAAAACAGGTAAAAATTACAAATTCATATAGTATTGGCATCATTCAAATTACCTCAACAATATCTTAAGTTTGAGTAAGTGTTTGAAAATTATTATACATATAAAATTACACAGCTTCCTAATGTTCCAACAAGTAATTTTTTAAATCTTTTTTGAATGAGCTTGTACTTGAGGTTGATTTTTTCAGGGATATTGGTAAGTTATTCCATAAAATAGATCCTGAATATATAAAAGATTTCTTATACAGCTCTGTTTTGGCTTTTGGAACTTGTAAATTTTTGCAAGACGCATTCCTCAAACAAAATTGGGTTATTTCTGGCATTTCTTTAAATTTTTCAGTGAGATATATAGGGGCTTCATTGGTAAGTTCATGTAAGGAACTATAAAGTAAGTGGGGTCCATCACTGTATATATGCTAAACAATGCCCTTTGTTTTGAAGCCCATTCAGACTTTTTAGATCTTTATCAGTCCTTCACTAGGGTTAATAAAATAGACATGCTAGAGAAAGTCTATCAATTTGAAGCCCTTTCATTTCATTACATTATCCCAGCAGTCCATCCTACATAACCTGTTTTTTGGCAGCGGTAGTTACTGAGGGATAAGACATTAAGACTAGATTGTCAATCTGTAAACAAGAAAGGACAATATAGTTGAATGCATTAGTTTGATAGCAGTCCATCCTACAGAACCCATTATTTAGTTGGAAGTATTTATGGGGACTTCAGACTAAAGGGGATCAGTTGCTAGATGTCTTGCTGTATCAGTTTGAGGCATGTTAAAATTACCAATATCTGAAATATTTAATAAGCTATTATGATATTGAGAACAGGGACAATTACACAGGTTTTTTTTTATGAACACACTCATTATATATAGGGTTACTTTGTTATTTCAGATGATATGTTGATCAAGTTGTGGGACTGGGAGAAAAAATGGACATGCACACAGGTTTTTGAAGGACATACTCATTATGTGATGCAGATTGTAGTAAACCCAAAAGACAACAATACATTTGCCAGTGCCTCTCTGGACAGAACAGTCAAGGTAATTAATCCTTCAGACAATACATTTGCAGTGCCTTTCCAGACAGAACAGTCAAGGTAATTAATCCCTCAGACAACAATACATTTGCCAGTTCCTCTCTAGACAAAACAGCCAAGGTAATTAATCCCTCAGACAACAAAACATTTGCCAGTGCCTCTCTAGACAGAACAGTCAAGGTAATTAATCCCTTAGACAATACATTTGCCAGTGTCTCTCTAGACAAAACAGTCAAGGTAATTAATCCCTCAGACAACAATACATTTGCAGTGCCTTTCCAGACAGAACAGTCAAGGTAATTAATCCTTCAGACAACAATACATTTGCCAGTGCCTCTCTAGACAAAACAGTCAAGGTAATTAATCCCTCAGACAACAGGACATTTGCCAGTGCCTCTCTAGACAGAACAGTCAAGGGAATTAATCCTTGAGACAACAATACATTTGCCAGTGCCTCTCTAGACAAAACAGTCAAGGTAATTAATCCGTCAGACAACAATACTTGCCAGTGCCTCTCTAGACAGAACAGTCAAGGTAATTAATCCTTCAAACAACACCATATTTGATAGTGATTCAATATGCTACAATTAAAACAAAATGGTATTAAAGAAACTTAATTATTTATTATTAGGTGTTTCTTGACATGATAAGTTCCAGTTTTCATGTGAGTTTTACTGTTTGTTGATTTGTTTTGTTGATTTGTGTAATTTTTTGATATAAGGAAATATTGTGCAATTGCTTGTCAGTAAAATTCATTGTGAGCATTCCTTTTTTTTTTTACAAATTATTGTTATTTGCTTGGAAATGCATAATGAATAGAATATTAGTGTTTACAATAATGTTATCTATTATAGGTATGGCAACTAGGATCTCCAACACCAAACTTTACCCTGGAAGGCCATGAGAAGGGAGTTAACTGTGTTGATTATTATTCAGGGGGAGATAAACCTTACTTAATATCAGGAGCTGATGACAGATTGATCAAAATATGGGATTATCAGGTAAATTAGGAAGTTGATAAAGAGATGTACAAAATGAAATTATATTTGAACAGGGCAAGTCTTCAACTTCTTCTTTTCAATGACTAGCTGCCAATAATCTGTTTGGCCTTTAAACATTCAGTAGGGTATAGAAATAGAACTAGGTTAATAAACCAGGATGATGTGTTACATAGAAATTTTTACTAATCCTCCAGGAATCCATCTTGCCTCAGGCCAGTTGTAGAGTTGTTGTTTTGTTCCCTATATCATGAATACAAGTTGAGATGGAGAAGAGTAAATTTAAGATGGCTAACGTTTACCAAATTATACATTTTTATACATTTAGAGCTTAATGAGTGATCACAGTTGGGGGCAGGTACCCTAAACATTATATTACACATTTGTATGTCACTGTGTGGTCCCAATTAATGGATATATGCCTTTCCCATGAGCAATTCAACTAGAGGTCATCTCATGATCCCAACTTATTGCGAAGTGTCTTACTATAAGCCAACTTGAACACAGTTAGAGGTTGCAATTGTAATCTATATTGATAGGCAAGTGCACGAACCAGTAGGCAATACCTAAGAAGTCACTGTATGGTTTCCATTGATGTAAAAGTGTTTTAACCATTAGCCAACAAATCTAGAGATCACTGTATGATCCCAGTTGAAAAGAAAGCATTCTAATCACTAAGGAAACTTTAAATTCCTACAAGTCTATACAATGTATAGATAAATTCAACAGAAACAAACAGATATTAAACAGCGTCAAAATATTGGACAAAAATTAACATGGAGACAAGACTTTTTTTATTGAGAGGCAGGCATAAATAAAATAAACCTGTTTCTAGTCATCAAATATCAAGACGGTCTCTCCCCTCTCCAAATCATTTTATTGCAGTTTTCAAACAAGTTTAAAAGTTGAGTAATAATTTCATTACAGAATAAAACCTGTGTACAGACCTTAGAAGGGCATGCTCAGAATATCTCAGCAGTCAGATTCCATCCAGAACTACCCATAATTCTCACAGGAAGTGAAGATGGTTTGTACAATAAATATTATAGAAAATTGATAAAAGAACAAAAAAATATTTAGCATTTTATCATAAGGAAAGACAATTTTATTTTTCATTGTTTTATATTTCAAACAGTTAAATAACCATTCTACACAGACATCATTCCATTTCATTTCTCAATTTTAAAGTTTTTGAGATGATTACTGATTTGAAGAGAACTAATATCTATTGTGAAAGAGGAGATAACTTAAATGATTTGAAATATTTGAAGACATTATTTTGGTTAACAGTGTTAGGGCTATTCCATTAAAATGTATGTGGGAGGGTAGGAAGGGAAGTTTAATTATTGAAGGTGGGTCATGGGTCTTTTTCAGTATGCATCTATTACCATTATGCAAAATTATCTAAAAAATGATTCTTGGTTGTAGGGATATTTTGAAAGTCCCTTCCTACCCTCCTATATACATTTTAATGGAATAGCCCTTAACAGAACTCACATACCTTTCATGTCTGAATAGCGAAAGAGAAAAAATGCATGGTTAGGTGATCATGAACTAATTCAATATTTAAGGTCACCTAAACTTGTCAGAATCTTTGAACAATTCATATCATTTTGAAGGAATGCCTCAGTATACTGCAAAGAATTCAAACTGTTTCATTTTTGGAAATATGACGAAGTCAGGTGTAAGGTAAACATCTGCAACCCAACATCAAAAACTAACAAAATCAACATCAAGAAAGTCTTACACTTAGTTGAACTATATCTTTTTTCAGGTACTGTGAGGGTATGGCATGCCAATACATACAGACTGGAGAGTACATTAAACTATGGCTTAGAGAGAGTATGGACTATAGCCTGTCAGAGGGGCTCCAATAATGTGGCTTTAGGTTATGATGAAGGAAGTATCATGATTAAGGTTAGCACACATACGACAATTAAAAACATTTATATATATATTATAAAATGATTTGATCATCTCTTAATGAGAGTGCTATGTAATTAAAGTCAATTTTATTTTTTACTGTAAATACAGAATTTTTTTATTGCATTTACTTTTGTGATTACTGAAGAATAGACAAAAATGCAAGATTAACTATTGCTTTTTCAGAAATGCTGCATATAAATAATGCTATTAAAATCTCAATTTTTCTTTTTGCCAAACCAATCTTGTCACAATTTTCTTCCATACTGAAAACGTCATAAAAAAAAAACTGAATTTACAGTACATGGTTAAAAATCACTAATAATTTGGTTTCAATCGATTAGTTTGTATATGTATGTTACTTATTTATCTAGAAATCATCACAAAATTACATAAGTTACCTGAAGGGAACATACTACAGTAGCTTAGGTTCTGTTAATTTTAATTTATAAAGCAAAACAAGTTGTTTGTTTATCTGTTGTTTATTATTTGTCATCCAAATTGCAGAGTTGAAATTTTTCATGTCAAAACTTGCAAATCAAATTTGTAGATCTGTGTTTAAGACTTTTCTTTAAATTTGTATTTAACCATTAAACAACTTTCACGATATTTTTCTTGCACCATAGAGGAAAAAATCTGAATATTCTTTATTTACATAGTTGGGAAGAGAAGAACCAGCCATGTCTATGGATAGTAGTGGAAAAATCATCTGGGCTAAACATTCTGAGATCCAACAGGCCAATATCAAAGCCATAGCAGACCAAGAGATCAAAGATGGAGAAAGGTTACCACTGGCTGTTAAAGATATGGGAAGTTGTGAGATCTATCCACAAACCATAGCTCACAATCCCAATGGAAGGTAACTATAACCATAAACTATTGCTCATAATCCCAACCAGAAGTTACAGTACATGAATATATGTACAGACTATAGTTCACAATTGCTAACAGGTAATCATATTTATCCACAACTTATATGACTAAAAATAGATATGGGGTCAACGTCAAATGAGATCAGTTCAACAACACAAATGCCAAGTAACCACTTGTGACAAATGAGAAAACCAATGCACTGTTTAATGATGAAACAATAAACGAAAAACAAATATGAAGGACAGCAACCAACTGCAACCACTGAAAATTGTCTATTTGTGTACAAAAACTATATCTAACATTGTCTATAAGTACTTTCAGCACTTTGATCTTGTTTTAGATTTGTGGTTGTTTGTGGAGATGGAGAATATATCATTTATACAGCTATGGCTCTTAGAAACAAAAGTTTTGGTTCAGCTCAGGAGTTTATATGGAGTAATGACTCATCAGTGTATGCCATTAGAGAAAGTTCTAGCATGCTCAAAATTTACAAAAATTTCAAAGAGCAAAAGGCTTTCAAACCTGACTTTGGAGCTGAAGGTAATTTAGTCATTAGAATAATTATATTCTCTCTAACGAATGATATAATATAGCTAAATACATTAAGATCAGCTATTTAAAATGTCAGTGACATGGATCTTCGTGTGAGTTTTGTTTCAGCTTCAGTTATTTTGGGTTTTTTTCCAGGACTTTTAAAGTTATTAGCATTGTCCTTAACAGAAGTTATCGAGTCCACTTGTCAGTTAGTTTGTGCATAATAGGACAGCTAACTCTTCGTTTGTATATTTAAATACCAGTTACAATGAAATAATTTCTATTTGGTGTAAAGGTTGCAATCATGCAATCAAAACCCAAATGTGGCTAGCTTGGTAGTTATCAATTTTCCAGATTTTATCACTACTTTTGATATACACAAAACATAGTGCATTGAGCACAACATTCTATACATTCAACCTATGAAAATTTCAAGAAATTTATCATTGAAATATATACTTTGATACTCAGGTTACAAAATGATGTGTATGTCTATAAATATTCTTATCAAGAAAATTACATGAATTGTGCATGGTGCATGAAGCTAGTATCTGTTTTAAAAAATATCAATGATGTCATTGTTATAGTAATATTTTAAAATTGGAGTTATCTCCCTTCAAACATAACTGTAGTTGAAACAACTTCAGTTATATCTCAAATTTCATAGTGATGCCTTCCAATGCTTAATACATTGCAATGTTTAGTTTTTAGTTTCCACTGTAAAATGAATGGAATCTTTACCCTTCAGTGCTCACAAGCTCTGTGATTTCTCATTATTGAATTCTTATTTTAATATTTAACAAGAAATTTTCAAGAAAATTTTGCTTATAAGCTAGCTCATTTAGAGAGAAAATCGCATGAAAGATGTATCTGAATTTGTAGATATTTATAAAAATGTATTTTCATGTTTTAGGTCTTTATGGAGGAAATATGTTAGGAGTAAGATCTGTGAGTGGACTGGCATTTTATGACTGGGAAACAACAGAACTAGTTAGAAGGATTGAAATCACACCTAAAAATGTAAGTTTACTTTGGAGTTAGATCTGAACAGACCAACACTTAGGGTACCATCAGCTCAGTAGTCAGTGCTTCAGAAGATTACATGATTTGAATGATACATTTTGTCTATGAATTAACAACACTTAGGGTACCATCAGCTCAGTAGTCAATGCTTCAAAAGATTACATGATTTGAATGATACATTTTGTCTATGAATTAACACTACTGAAACTACTAATGATAAATAAACTGATCATATATACCAGGATTAAACTTTGTACACCAGACGCGTGTTTTGTCTACAAAAGTCTCATCAGTGACGCTTGAATCAAAAAAGTTTAAAAGGCTAAATAAAGTACGAAGTTGAAGAGCATTTATTTAGGCACTTTGTTTTATATGGTCTAAAACATTTTATATTTTTTACTTTGCAAACATTCAGTCTTCAACTCACCTGATGAAGGTAATCCAGAAACATGGGTCATGTACACAGAAACAGTAACATACTTTTTTATACACATCTTTTATTATTCTTTAAATTTTGCATGTGTTTGATTACAGATATTTTGGAGTGAGAATGGTGAACTGGTATGTATAACCACAGAGGAGTCCTTCTTTATATTAAAATATAACCAGGAAGCAGTAGACAATGCCAGATCTTCTGGAGGTAAAGAGGACATCACAGAGGATGGTATTGAAGATGCTTTTGAGGTACATATATTTATATAGCATTAGATATTGATTGTCTACAATAACTGTTAGTTCTTAAGTGTTTTATCGACCGCAAAAATTTTTGTGGTCGATATTGGTATGACGTTAGCGTCGTCGTCGTCGTCGTCGTCCGTCGTCCGAAGACACATTGGTTTTCGCACTCTAACTTTAGTTTAAGTAAATGGATCTCTAGGAAATTTTACCATAAGGTTCAATACCACAAAAGGAAGGTTGGGATTGATTTTGGGGTTATGGTACCAACAGTTAAGGAATTAGGGGCCAAAAGGGCCAAAATAAGCATTTTGTAACTTCCAGACAATAACTTGTGTAAGTGTATGGATCTCTGACATTGTACCACAAGGTTCCATATCACAAAGGGAATGCTGGGATTGATTTTGGGGTAATTGCCTCAAAATTTTAGGAATTAGGGCCAAAAAGGCAAAAATAAGCATTTTTCTAGTTTCAGGACAATAACTTGTGTAAGTGTATGGATCTTTCTGAAATTGTGCTACAAGGTTCCATATCACAAAGGGAAAGCTGGAATTGAGTTTGGGGTAATTGCCCTAAACGTTTAGGAATTAGGGGCCAAAAGGGGTCAAAATAAGCATTTTCTAGTTTCCAGACAATAACTTGTGTTTAAGTGTATGGATCTCTGAAATTGTACTGCAAGGTACCATACCTCATTGAAGGCTGGGATTGAGTTTGGGGGTGATGAATCATAAGGGGGTTCAAAAAATGGGGGATTTTTTTCCCCTTTTTCTTCCTTTTTTTCCTTTTTTTTTTTTCTTTAAAATTTTCCATTTTAAGTTGGTTATTTCTAATTTATATTTAAAAGCAAATAATAATGATATGGCAGGAGATACACACCAAACAGGATATGTAAATTATTATATAATAAGTATTGTGCAATAGCAAGAAATTTTCAATTGCACAGTATTGTGCAATAGCAAGAAATCTTCAATTGCACAGTATTGCGAATAGCAAGAAATATCCAATAGCACAATATTGCACAATAGGAAGAAATTGTCAATTGTACAGTATTGCACAATAGCAAGAAATATTCAATTGCACAGTATTGCGCAATTGCAAGAAATATTTAATTGCACAGTATTGTGCAAAAGAAGATTCTTTGTATAAATTGCTTATTTCTTGACCAATTTCAATGGGGTTTTATTCTTGAATTCTTGGGGTTCTTTAATATGCTGAATCTAACCGTATTAAGTTTTTGGATTTTGGGCCCGCTTTTAAATTGGTCCACATTGAGGTCCAAAGGGTCCAAAATTAAACTTTGTTTGATTTCATCAAAATTGAATTATTGGGGTTCTTTGATATGCCGAATCTAACTGTGTATTTAGATTCTTAATTTTTGGTCCCGCTTTCAAATTGGTCTACATTAAGGTCCAAAGGGTCCAAAATTAAACTTAGTTTGATTTTAACAAAAATTGAATTCTTAGGGTTCTTTGATATGCTGAATCTAATCATGTATTTAGATTTTTGATTATGGGCCCAGTTTTCAAGTTGGTCCAAATTGGGGTCCAAAATTAAACTTTGTTTGATTTCAACAAAATTGAATATATGGGGTTCTTTGATATGCTGAATCTAACCATGTATTTAGATTCTTAATTTTGGTCCCGTTTTCAAATTGGTCTACATTAAGGTCCAAAGGGTCCAAAATTAAACTTAATTTGATTTTAACAAAATTGAATTCTTAGGGTTCTTTGATATGCTGAATCTAAACATGTCTTTCAATTTTGATTATGGGCCCAGTTTTCAAGTTGGTCCAAATCGGGTCCAAAATTAAACTTTGTTTGATTTCAACAAAAATTGAATATATTGGGTTCTTTGATATGCTGAATCTAACCATGTATTTAGATTTTTGATTTTTGGGCCCCATTATCAACTTTGTCCACATTGAGGTCAAAAGGGTCCAAAATTAAACTTTGTTTGATTTCAACAAAATTGAATATATGGGGTTCTTTGATATGCTGAATCTAACCGTGTATTTAGATTCTTAATTTTTGGTCCCGTTTTCAAATTGGTATACATTAAGGTCCAAAGGGTCCAAAATTAAAATTAGTTTGATTTTAACAAAATTGAATTCTTAGGGTTCTTTGATATGCTGAATCTAATCATGTATTTAGATTTTTGATTATGGGCCCAGTTTTCAAGTTGGTCCAAATTGGGGTCCAAAATTAAACTTTGTTTGATTTCAACAAAATTGAATATATGGGGTTCTTTGATATGCTGAATCTAACCATGTATTTAGATTCTTAATTTTTGGTCCTGTTTTCAAATTGGTTTACATTAAGGTCCAAAGGGTCCAAAATTAAACTTAATTTGATTTTAACAAAATTGAATTCTTAGGGTTCTTTGATATGCTGAGTCTAAACATGTCTTTAAATTTTGATTATGGGCCCAGTTTTCAAGTTGGTCCAAATCGGGTCCAAAATTAAACTTTGTTTGATTTCAACAAAAATTGAATATATGGGGTTCTTTGATATGCTGAATCTAACCATGTATTTAGATTTTTGATTTTTGGGCCCGTTATCAACTTTGTCCACATTGAGGTCAAAATGGTCCAAAATTAAACTTTGTTTGATTTCAACAAAATTGAATATATGGGGTTCTTTGATATGCTGAATCTAACCGTGTATTTAGATTCTTAATTTTTGGTCCCGTTTTCAAATTGGTATACATTAAGGTCCAAAGGGTCCAAAATTAAAATTAGTTTGATTTTAACAAAATTGAATTCTTAGGGTTCTTTGATATGCTGAATCTAATCATGTATTTAGATTTTTGATTATGGGCCCAGTTTTCAAGTTGGTCCAAATTGGGGTCCAAAATTAAACTTTGTTTGATTTCAACAAAATTGAATATATGGGGTTCTTTGATATGCTGAATCTAACCATGTATTTAGATTCTTAATTTTTGGTCCCGTTTTCAAATTGGTCTACATTAAGGTCCAAAGGGTCCAAAATTAAACTTAATTTGATTTTAACAAAATTGAATTCTTAGGGTTCTTTGATATGCTGAATCTAAACATGTCTTTCAATTTTGATTATGGGCCCAGTTTTCAAGTTGGTCGAATCGGGGTCCAAAATTAAACTTTGTTTGATTTCAACAAAATTGAATATATTGGGTTCTTTGATATGCTGAATCTAACCATGTATTTAGATTTTTGATTTTTGGGCCCCATTATCAACTTTGTCCACATTGAGGTCAAAAGGGTCCAAAATTAAACTTTGTTTGATTTCAACAAAATTGAATATATGGGGTTCTTTGATATGCTGAATCTAACTGTATTTAGATTCTTAATTTTTGGTCCGTTTTCAAATTGGTATACATTAAGGTCCAAAGGGTCCAAAATTAAAATTAGTTTGATTTTAACAAAATTGAATTCTTAGGGTTCTTTGATATGCTGAATCTAATCATGTATTTAGATTTTGATTATGGGCCCAGTTTTCAAGTTGGTCCAAATTGGGGTCCAAAATTAAACTTTGTTTGATTTCAACAAAAATTGAATATATGGGGTTCTTTGATATGCTGAATCTAACCATGTATTTAGATTCTTAATTTTGGTCCTGTTTTCAAATTGGTCTACATTAAGGTCCAAAGGGTCCAAAATTAAACTTAATTTGATTTTAACAAAATTGAATTCTTAGGGTTCTTTGATATGCTGAGTCTAAACATGTCTTTAAATTTTGATTATGGGCCCAGTTTTCAAGTTGGTCCAAATCGGGGTCCAAAATTAAACTTTGTTTGATTTCAACAAAATTGAATATATGGGGTTCTTTGATATGCTGAATCTAACCATGTATTTAGATTTTGATTTTTGGGCCCGTTATCAACTTTGTCCACATTGAGGTCAAAATGGTCCAAAATTAAACTTTGTTTGATTTCAACAAAATTGAATATATGGGGTTCTTTGATATGCTGAATCTAACCGTGTATTTAGATTCTTAATTTTTGGTCCCGTTTTCAAATTGGTATACATTAAGGTCCAAAGGGTCCAAAATTAAAATTAGTTTGATTTTAACAAAATTGAATTCTTAGGGTTCTTTGATATGCTGAATCTAATCATGTATTTAGATTTTTGATTATGGGCCCAGTTTTCAAGTTGGTCCAAATTGGGGTCCAAAATTAAACTTTGTTTGATTTCAACAAAATTGAATATATGGGGTTCTTTGATATGCTGAATCTAACCATGTATTTAGATTCTTAATTTTGGTCCCGTTTTCAAATTGGTCTACATTAAGGTCCAAAGGGTCCAAAATTAAACTTAATTTGATTTTAACAAAATTGAATTCTTAGGGTTCTTTGATATGCTGAATCTAAACATGTCTTTCAATTTTTGATTATGGGCCCAGTTTTCAAGTTGGTCAAATCGGGTCCAAAATTAAACTTTGTTTGATTTCAACAAAATTGAATTCTTAGGGTTCTTTGATATGCTGAGTCTAAACATGTCTTTAAATTTTGATTATGGGCCCAGTTTTCAAGTTGGTCCAAATCGGGTCCAAAATTAAACTTTGTTTGATTTCAACAAAATTGAATATATGGGGTTCTTTGATATGCTGAATCTAACCATGTATTTAGATTTTTGATTTTTGGGCCCGTTATCAACTTTGTCCACATTGAGGTCAAAAGGGTCCAAAATTAAACTTTGTTTGATTTCATCAAAATTGAACTCTTAGGGTTCTTTGATATACTGAATCTAACCATGTATTTAGATTTTGGATATTGGACCATAATAGGTGAATGTCCAATTTAAAATTTTAAGTTCTTAGACCACATTCATTCTGTGTCAGAAACCTATGCTGTGTCAAATAGTCAATCACAATCCAAATTCAGAGCTGTATCAAGCTTGAATGTTGTGTCCATACTTGCCCCAACTGTTCAGGGTTCGACCTCTGCGGTCGTATCAAGCTGCGCCCTGGAGCATTTTATTCCTGCATGTTTGGAAGTTTTCAAAACTCATGTTACCAACAAATAAACAAAGGAAGATATCAAAAGATGGTAGCATCTAAAGCTGCATTAACTTAGTTTTTACAATGTCTACCCACCTTAACTGTTGAAAATGTTTATAATTTTCCCCAGAGTGTAAAAAAGTTACGTCCCCTGAACACATTGAAGAGCAGAAAAAAAATTGAAAGGACTTCTGGTTCCATATACAATCAAATTATTTATTTAAAGCTAATCCATCCATGGTGAGTAAGAAAACAAATTTAACAGTACATAAGATAATTACATATTGTAAAGTAGGTCAACCTGAATGGAGGATGGGAAATTTGCAATTTCACTTAAAGAAAAATGATTAAGGGACAGAATTATTCTAACAGGCCAACTCTTATAAAGTAGCAGTAATCATTCTTAAATAAGCAGAGTGCTTGGGACTCTCTTAACATGCTGTATCAGATTTAACATCTCCATCCCAACGGTACTATTATTGATAGAGCTATTATTTTATGTATTGTAGGTGATAGGTGAAATAGAAGAAACAGTGAAAACTGGAATCTGGGTTGGAGATTGTTTTATATATACTAACAGTGTTAATAGACTAAATTACTATGTTGGTGGAGAAATTGTCACTGTAGCACATTTAGACAGGTGAGATTTACGGTAAAGTAGTTAGACAAAAGCCTTGATGATTACACTTAAGAGGAGTGAGAAAATGCAACTTAACAGATATTCCAATTAGAAAATTTCAGTATATTAATAGAACAGATTTTTATGCCCCACCTAGGGGCATTATGTTTTTCGGTCTGTGTGCCATTCATTCGTTCGTCCGTCCGTCTGTCCCGCTTCAGGTTAAAGTTTTTGGTCAAGGTAGTTTTTGATGAAGTTGAAGTCCAATCAACTTGAAACTTAGTACACATGTTCCCTATGATATGATCTTTCTAATTCTAATGCCAAATTAGAGTTTTGACCCCAATTTCACGGTCCACTGAACATAGAAAATGATAGTGCGAGTGGGCATCCGTGTACTATGGAATAAATCTTTATGGCTGTTCTTTGTCTTAACAGTTGTCCTCAACAAATTATAAGTTGAAGTGTTCATGCCTTACAGAAATGTAAAGTTGCCCTAGACCCTTTTATCTTTATAAATTAAGCCAATCTGGTTTTAAAGTAAACAAAGCTTGTGGTAGTAGGGATACTTTATAAAAAAATTGTTGTGCATTCCGAAATCAGAATTGTAAGTTTCCTAAAATAACTATACAGGTGATAATATGAATAATATTTTCGATATTTCAGAGTGATGTATCTCCTTGGCTACATACCTAAAGATAACAGATTGTATTTGGGTGACAAAGAATTAAATATAGTCAGTTTCTCATTACTGTTATCTGTGTTAGAATATCAGACGGCCGTTATGAGGAGGGATTTTGAAACAGCTGATAAAGTTTTACCCACAATTCCTAGAGAACACAGAACAAGAGTGGCTCATTTTCTTGAAAAACAGGTAACAATCATATTTCATGTTCACATAGGATCACATCTTTGAATGACTTTTTGTTATTAATTATACTTTGTAGTATTTTAGATTGTTACTAACAAATTCATAAATAAGATCTGCTTATAACATTTATAAAGACAATGACTCAAGGTTCCTTTCATGCTAAATCTTTTTTATTTCAGGGATTTAAATCACAAGCCATGGCTGTGACCTATGACCCTGAACATAAGTTTGAGTTGGCTTTACAGTTGGGAGAATTGAAAGCTGCTTATGAGATAGCAAAAGAAACTGAGGTAAGTTCTGTAATCTTTCTTATAAAGGTATTCTATGGAAGACAGAATTTTATATGAAAACAAAGAAGTCATTCCAATTCCTAATTTCTATGAATACATATAACTTGAAACTTTCTACACAAGGTTTTTGTGTTTTGTTTTATATCTGAGAGTGGGATAATTATGCTCGTTTCTCTTGTCACAAGATTACAGAGAAAATACTTTAAAAAAGATTAATTTAGGTCTACCGTTGAAGCTGACAAATTAAATAGATAAATTTTTGTCAATGTCTAAAATTTTGCAATGCTTTTCAATAAAACAATTGGCTTAAATTGTCCTTGATTATTTCAACAGGTAAAAGTTTTATTGTTAAATACACATTAGACTAAAGTTTCATAGTTATTCTTATTCTTTATATTTTTTTCAGAGTGAACAAAAATGGAAACAGTTGGCCGAATTAGCCATAAGTAAATGTGAGTTTGGACTGGCCCAGGAATGTCTACACAATGCCAATGATTATGGTGGTCTCTTACTACTTGCCACCTCTGCAGGAAATGTTGGCATGGTTGCAAAACTAGCACAGACAGCAGAAAAATCTGGACAAAATAATGTGGCATTTTTATCGTACTTTTCACTGGGAAGGTAGGTAAAGGTAAAATTATGGAGGCTAAAAGGAACTAGGATAAAAGCCAGAAAATAAGTTAAGCTTTTTAAGCAATTTTATTGAGGATTTTGATTGAATGTCATTAAAAATTTCACAATGTGTTGGAAATCTTGTTCGGTAGTAAAATTTGGTGCACAAATTTATGACTGAAACTTTCTTTAAAAATTTCTTGTTTCAAAATATTTTTACTTTTCGCTTTTCTCATTTCAAAAAATATTTGTTATCTAAACTCATCAGATGTAAAACCTGTTTTGATTGGCTTACACTCTTTGTTAGTGTTACAGTAAACCTATAGCAGTGTCCCATTCGCCAGTTAAATCATATAAAATGTCTTTCTTTCACTCTTATTTATAAATGTTGCATCATAATTGAAACATAATCAGTATCAGGTATAATGCATGTTTAAAGTTTCTAGTCAACACTTTATTGTAATTTTTCTTACCAAAAGAATGTTTGGACTTTCTTCTCAACACTTTATCATAATTATTTTCAGGTAAGAAGTATGTTCAGATGTTTGATTCAAAACTTTATTGTATTTTTTTCAGACTAGAAGAATGTTTAGAAGTTTTAATTAACACAGGCAGATTACCTGAAGCTGCATTCTTTGCCAGAACATACCTACCTAGTCAAGTGTCCAGGTAATTTATCACAATCAATGTCTGGAAATTTTATTTTATATGCAGATTTGATGACTACAGCATTTTTATGGCCCATCTACATTTGTAGTGGCATAATTATATCCAGCCTTTGCATCAGTCCTGTTTCTGGGTACTGTTTAGATTTAAGGTAGTAAATCATAAAGTTGTGGTTACATCAGTACTCATGTAATTTATAATGTGAACTTTTTAAAATATACCTCAAATTACGTAAAATCAGATTTTGGGATTAACTGAACATAGAAATGAGATAATCAGAGGTGTATTGTTGTCCTTTTCCATCTTAAGACAAATCTTGTTTTGATATAACTTTAGTTGTAGTGGACTGGTCCTTCTGATAAGTTTCACCTAAAACATATCATTTAGATATGACTTTTGATTGTTTTGGAATATGGAAGCCATTAGTGACAGGAAACTGCCAAGATATTTACAGTTATCAGTAAAAGGGAGTGTGTGCTTTATATCAGTGAGACAGCAACTCAATGACACAAATTACACAAGACATCTTGTGGTCAACATACAGTTATCAGTAAAAGGGAGTGTGGGCTTTATATCAGTGAGACAGCAACTCAATGACACAAATTACACAAGACATCTTGTGGTCAACATACAGTTATCAGTAAAAGGAGTGTGGGCTTTATATCAGTGAGACAGCAACTCAATGACACAAATTACACAAGACATCTTGTGGTCAACATACAGTTATCAGTAAAAGGAGTGTGGGCTTTATATCAGTGAGACAGCAACTCAATGACACAAATTACACAAGACATCTTGTGGTCAACATACAGTTATCAGTAAAAGGGAGTGGGCTTTATATCAGTGAGACAGCAACTCAGTGACACAAATTACACAAGACATCTTGTGGTCAACATACAGTTATCAGTAAAAGGGAGATATCAGTGAGACAAACTCAATGACACAAATTACACAAGACATCTTGTGGTCAACATACAGTTATCAGTAAAAGAGTGTGGGCTTTATATCAGTGAGACAGCAACTCAATGACACAAATTACACAAGACATCTTGTGGTCAACATACAGTTATCAGTAAAAGAGAGTGTGGGCTTTATATCAGTGAGACAGCAACTCAATGACACAAATTACACAAGACATCTTGTGGTCAACATACAGTTATCAGCAATATATTCTGTTAAAATTCTCTTCTAAAGTTCATCCTTTACATAATATTCTGATAGTAATTTGTAAATCTGAACTATTACCACAATTCACCTTTTCAGAATCTAAAGCATTCTAGGTATTATTGTCAAAAGCATACACCAAGATGTTTTGATTGGCTAAGAATATTCTAAACAGTAGAAATTCAACCAATGACACAACGTTATTTTCATTTTGGGTACAAACAATGAAATTACCCACAATTCTTTAGAATCTGAAAGGGCGAATTGTACAGACCTAATTCATAAATCTGATTTCTTACAAACAGCTGTAAAAATATAAAATTTTAAACTTATACAGGAGGGTCCTTCATTTCTGTATTCTTTAATTTTAAGGCCATTTTTCTCTATTCTTTATACTTTGCTCATTATTCTCTAATCTTTATATTTTAGCACCTCATTATTCTCTATTCTTTATTTTTTTGCCCATTATTCTCTATTCTGTAAACCCCATCCACACCCTCATACAGTCATACTATAATCTTGTTTCCTTTACAGAGTAGTACAATTATGGCGGGAGAATTTAGGCAGTGTAAACAACAAGGCAGCTAACTCACTGGCTGATCCAGAGGAATATGAGAACTTGTTCCCTGGCTTTGTTGAGGCACAGAAAACAGAACAGTTTCTACGACCACAGAGAAAAAGTTTAATACCAGCTAATAAATACCCACAAGTTCCTGTAAGTTTTATGTATTGTTAATTAGAGTTGGAGTTTTGTATCCATTGATTTACTTTCAGCTTTATTAAGGCTCCTGTTACAGTTGAGGATTCAAAGACTAAAGATTTTAGTTCTAATCATTCATCTTTCATTTGGGGGTATGGGATTAGGCATGTTTTATAATTCCAATAAATTGTTAGATTCTCAATGTCTTGAAAAAAATTATTTATTTATTAGTGGAAGTGAAAAACATTTTATTACACTGTAAACAAAAATACAGGTTAATCATATTGTCGCTAGGTTTCCAAAATGTTGTATATGACTTTTTGCAAAATCTACTTTTTTACATAAACCGGCTTGGCGGAAGAAATCTCTGATGTTCCAAAATAACACACATTTAGACCAATCAAAAACATTTGAAAAAACATATGACAAAATTGCCAATCTCAATTATTTGTAAAGTTTGCTTCCAAAATGTTGTATGTAAACTTGAAAATGGTTGTTTTATGGCTTTTGGAATCAAAAACTTGTAGATATCTTTATTTCAGTGAAAATAATGTTAGTTTTTATACGACCGTAAAAAATTTTGCAGTCGTATATTGGTATGACGTTACGCGTCGTCGTCCGAAGACACATTGGTTTTCGCACAATAACTTTAGTTTAAGTGAATGGATCTCTATGAAATTTCACCATAAGGTTCAATACCACAAAAGGAAGGTTGGGATTGATTTTGGGGTTATGGTACCAACAGTTAAGGAATTAGGGGCCAAAAGGGCCCAAATAAGCATTTTATAGTTTCAGACAATAACTTGTGGAACGGTGTATGAATCTCTGAAATTATACCACAAGTTTCCATACCACAAAGGGATGGTTAAGATTGACTTTAGGTGGTTATGGCTCAAACCGTTTAGGAATTAGGGGCAAAAAGGGGAAAACAAGGGTTTCCTGGTTAATGGACAATTTAAATGCAGTGTAAGGAGGTAATCCAAATACATTAAAAGTATTTAAAAATTGGGATTACCTCCTTACATTGCTTTTAAATTATGTATAAAGATGTTGTTTTGTCTTGAGGTGATTAGCTGTCAATTAATTTTTAGAAGTTACTATCAAAGGAATATTAATTTTAGCCATGATTATGTATGTCATTTTCTATTTTAAGACTTTTATGATGTATTTAAATTGGTAATTATGGTTGCGAACTCCATTGGAAATTTGAATTGAGATTATGACCATATCTTGAAGGAAAGATTTTTTTTTTTTTGGAAAAAGGGGAGGGGGCAATTTTTCTCATTTCAGATTTCAGAAATCAAAAGAAAATTTCTTCAAATATTTTTTTTGCAAAATAAAGGGGTCAATATGCAACAGCATGGTGTATTGCACAAAAGCAAAAATTGAATATAAATTCAAATCATATAACCAATTCTAAGTTCTTTGACTACAGTTATTCTGTGTCAGAAACCTATTATGTGTCAAATATTTAATTACAATGGTCGTATCCAGCTGCACTCAGCAAAGCATTTTATTTGTATTATCCAGAAATGTCCAAGTTTTTATTTCACAGCCATTTACAAAATGTTCAAGTTCACATACAACATCTTGGAAGCAAATATTTCAAACCAAATTTTCAAAGCCTCTTTGTGAGAGTTTTTGTTGTTGGAAAATTTGTAATTACTACATTTTGGTAGCCCAGCAATGATATGAACATTACCCTGTTGAAGTGATACCAATAATTACACTTGGAAGTTGGAACTAGTTCTTCTAGCCATATATTGATTGCAGTGAGTGTTAGAGGGGGCATTAAGATGAAGAACAGTAATATAAGTGCTGTTCCTTAACTTTTGGCTTTATGGGTGCCAGTAGGTATATATTGTGTCATATTATAATACACCATATATAAAAATAAGAAGATGTGGTATGATTGCCAATGAAACAACTATCCGCCAGAGACCTCTTCTTTTCCATCTTTTATTCAAGTCTTATCCAGACTAAATCTTGTTGAAGAGTGGCAACTATTACACTAATAATCTTTTTCCAGTCTAATCATGAACGTAATCCAGTAGAAGAGATGCAGGCTGCTGAACAAAGTGGTTCATTTGTTTTTGTATCGGATACGTTACAAGAAAATGATGAGGAGGAGGAAGAGGATTTTAAAGAGGCAGAGGATGTTCCAGTATCTCAAGTAACACAGGTACTGTTATAATACCATATGAAAAGTTAGGGGAAGGTTTGGGCATTATCAATCCATTCTCCATGCTGGCATTCTTATTGAGGAATATTATATGATTGCCAATGAGACAACTATCCACCAGAGTTCAAATAATGTGGATGTAATTAAGCAATTATAGATCACCGAATAACCTTCAACAATGAGAAAAACCAATACCGTATAGTCAGCTTTAAAAGGCCCAGACATGACAAAGTGTGAAATAATTCAGTCAAGAAAACTAATGGCCTAATTAATAACAATGTAATTTAAGTAAAAGAATTAGTTTACATTGAAATAATTGAAGAAGTTTTGTTTAAACAGTGTACCTATGAACCAAAGTACTAAAACATCCAATAGTGTCTATGAATTGTTCTCTATGTTTTGTTATATCATTATAGAAGCCTGCTACACCCAAACAGTCTACAGAACCTCCTCCTGAACCATCAGGGAAACCATTATCCCAGGCAGGCATGGATGATATAGAGAAAGAATTAGAACTGGATTTAGAAAATATGAAATTTGATGACGATATAGATACTTCTGTAAGTTGATATAAGGATTATTTGTTGTTGGTTGACAACAGATGATAGTATGTGTAGGAGAAGCCAGAGAGTTAGAGCTTGCTTTATAGTAAGAGTGGCTGCTTATAGTCTATGGTGACCTTTAAACATTCATATTTTGTTATTAAGTGTTGTAAGGTGACTGTCATGTTGATGTTCAACCTTTTTTATTGTCTTGTTTTAGATAATTTTTGTTCCTTTTTTCCTATATTTTATAGAATCTAGTTTATTCCTTATCTAAGTTTCAAGGTTGTTTTATCATTAGTAGAATTCCATTTAACCCAAATGCAAATTAGGTAAAGTACATTATGTTCATTTAATTATTACTTTTTAGGGGATTGATGACCAAAAAATTTTATCAGAGGTAAGAAAGGGCACTTGTTTTCTGCATGGCAGTTTTATAGTTACTGTAGTTTTAGTTAGTTATTTTAAAGAATTAATGGATTACCTCCCTTTGGAAGGAGTTGCATTAAATTGAATTGACATGTATTCAAGGAAATAAGGTGTACATTGAACCACCCTTTTCTGTCTATCCTTCAGATAATTATTTTAACACAGCTTAAACTTTTTAATATTCTTTAATATACAAGTATTATTTTATGGAAATGATGCCAGAGGGTATCCTGGGATATTAAAATTGGTTGGCAATGAATTTCTCACATTGATTGTAGTGTATGTATTGATATGCAGCCACTACCAGCTAGAAAACGGACATTAAATCCTCTTGCATTGAAAGTGCCACAATCTTTGCATGTATAGTCCCTTCGTCAGATAATTTGATTCATCAAAAAATTTTTAAAAAACTGTATTTATTTTAAGTTGCTATATTACATATATATTTTCTCACATTTGGAAAATTAATGTCTCTTCAGTGAAGCTCAAGATATCAAAATATTTTAAAATTCGAAACCTTAACACAACTATTGAAGAGCCTATATGACCAAAAGTAAAACACAAACCTGGACAAGTAATTGAGCTATGCATTGGGGATTTATATGCCTAAAGGTTTCAAATTTTTTTTCTCCTAATTCTGATTTATTACCTGAATCAGAAACTTGTAATTGGTTGAGGATTTGGTTGTTGAGCTTATCCCTTATTATAACGTGTTAACTGTACATATAGTAATACTTTATAAAGTTTATATTGGTTTAATTATTCTTTTGGTCAGCCTTTAAGATTTTCATATATTGCTTATAATATTTATTCTTTACTGGTGCCTAAGTCACTTAATGTTAATTTTGGCTGAGGCATTTATAACCTTAGGATTTTAAATCTAATTTGATCAGAATTTGTTTTATTTCCTTCATGTCATGCTGTATTAACATGTTAGGTGTTATGTTTTCCATTCTAATGCACTTTGTTTGTAACAACAATTTTGATTGGATGACATGATATATATTGTGAGAGGGTAAAATCCACGGTTTTCCTGTCTGTAACTAAGGGAAGCCACCATTTTGAACTCCAGAAATTTATTGGTATGTTATAAACAAATTAATAAAATGTCTTACCTGAAATCTCCTTTTTGTCAAATTTCTATCATTCTGAAGCACACAAACGTCTGCTGTTTATATTTGAAGCCAGAAACATACCTATGACCAGGGTTTCCGCTGGCGGTCGCCATTTTCGCATTTTGCGAAAAAATAAAAATTGTGGCGATTAAAATTCGTTATTGGCGAAAGAATTTGGCGAAAGAAATATAACTGTTCAACTGCCTCCATCTTGTTTACTTTTTTTCGTGTTTCTCGGACTTTTTCCCTGATCAGACAATACTGGGAATTCACCTTGAACTCGTTACGACAATAATCATCTGATTGCATTTTATAGCCATTGGCAACAAAGGATTATAATTAATAAATGTGTTGATTGTATTGTTTCGTGAAATGGTGTGGTTAAATGGCTTCACATGTCACTTAAAGGATATTTTACTACTTTGATTGAAATAATTGTTTTGAAGTGGGTATTTTACAATCCTTTTAGCGACGCACATTTTACGTCTCCTCTTTTTCTTTTAACGATGGTCTGGAAAAAATCTGTTGTTATGACAAAAATGTTCAAAAGTAAGAAAAATCTCTGACTTTAAATTTTATTTTATAACTTTTGAGAGTAATAATTCTTTTGAAATTGGTAATTTACAATCGTTTAGCAACGCACATGTTTGAGGCATAATTTTACGTCCAAACTTTTTAATGATGGTCCGAAAAGAAATCTATTGTTCAGAAAAATATTCAAAAGTAAGAAAATCTCTGATTTTATCCTTCAACTAGACAGGAAGTATCTTATAAACTATTATAGATGAATCCTGTGCTCCCTTGCAGAAGTCAACATGATGATTTCATGATTTTATTCTATATTGCAATTTTACAGTATCTTTTAAAAACTAAATGTTTGTTATTATTGAGTGTTTTTATGACAATGAGATTAAAAATATATATTTAGAATTATAAAAGACATAGTTAGTTTTCTCGTTTGAATTGTTTCACACTTGTCATTTCGGGGCCTTTTATAGCTGACTATGTGGTATGGGTTTTGCTCATTGTTGAAGGCTGTACGGTGACCTATAGTTTGGTAACTTCTATGTCATTTGGTCTCTTGTGAAGAGTTGTCCCATTGGCAATCATACAACATCTTCTTATTTTCATATACTAGTAGCAATGTGGCAAACTAATTTTTTTTTTTGTTAGAGAAGAAAATTTTAAACGAAAAATATGTTTTTGTTTGTTGGCGAAAAATATAGTGTTTTGGCGAAAGAGGTGGCGAAAAAGAAAATTGACCCAGGGGAAACCCTGCCTATGACCATCAAAGACAAAGTTTTGATGAATTTTCAATTGATTGTTAAAATAAAAAAATGAATAAAATGGAGAGTATTGTATTTTAAGCTTGGCCTATGGAAAACAAAGGGACATACAAACTCATAAGTTGAAAATAAACTGACAACGCCATGGCAAAAAAAGAAAAAGATCAAAAGACAGATAACAGTATACAAAACACAACATAGAAAACTAAAGAATGAGCAACACGAACTCCACCAAAAACCAGGGGGTGATACACCAAGCTAAGATTACAATGCAGTTATTTCCTAAGTATTTAGAACACAATACAGTTAATTATTTAACACTTGGTGTGATAATATTGACAAATATAATGTTATAATTCATTATCACATTGGTTGCAGTGAATTACTGTAATTTCCCAGTGAAATAAAAACCGATAATTTCACATGTGAAATAAACTCGATAATTTCACTCCTCTGACGTCATACAGCAATAGGTGTTATCAAGACATTGTCCATGACGTTGGATCAAAGCAAATTGTGAATGCATAGAAATATATATAGTTCCTTGCATTTTCTACTTTATTTCCATTTAAAAGCCTATTGCCAATGTAATAAAAAGAAAAACTAATCGCAGAATTCAAATATCGAAAAATATTCAACTCATGACCGAACAACACTGAAAATTAACTGATGCGCTACGCCCATTCATGAATTAATGTGTTAATCGGTCACTTATTGAATATTTTTCGATATTTGAATTCTTCGATTAGTTATTTTATAGATAGAGCATGACATAAAAGAATATTTTATAAAATTTCTACTAACAGACTAGATAATGTATTTAGATATTTGTACATTTTATCCATATATAGATCTATATCATATCTAATTGATCTATTTAGGTAAAACATATATACCCCATTGATGCTTCTCATATCAGTGTTTGAGTATTCAGATGCAGTTCAATAATTCTAAATTCATACAAAATTTCTCAAAAATCTTAAATACTGCCAAATTATATAGGTCTTGCCTTAAGTCAGCGTTTCAAAATATACTCTCAACTGCAATTAATTTATAACTGGAATTTTAGTAATATTCATGAATTTTTTGTATTAAAACAATTCAGAGTCAGCTGGTCATCATTAAACATATTTCTTTTTGACCCCAGTAACCTTTAAAACTGTTGTATTAACATGAATGGAAGTTGGTGAATAGCATTGCATTATATTGTATTACATTTTTTACTGACAACTGAAAAAAAAATAATTAGCTGCCCTGTTTACTGTTTTCAAATCTGTGAACAACAGCTATTAAAGTAAAATTACCTAATAGGATGTGGACTGAATCAGCATACTGTCCTTTTGTTACGGGGGAAAAAAATGAAAAAACAACACGTTATAAATTTCATGCATCCAAAGCATTTTTCTGGATTTACCTTCATCAGGATCGTTCAAAACCAAATATTTGAAAACCAAGGATGTATAAGAACCGAAACAGTTGGAGAGTTATATAACAAAAAAGGACATAAATAAAAGCAAAATCCATCTTGGGTCAACTTTGATCAAATCAGGTTTCTGCCAATCTGGATAAATTAATACCTGAGAAAATAAATGAATACCTGCAAATTATTACCTATTGCTGAACATCAATGTCATTTTACATGTGGTACAAGAAAAAAAATTAAAATACATGTTCCTGTCTTTACAAAATATTTGTTGGTTATTTGTGTAAGCCTTATATTAAGTCTTGAATATCTCTTGTGGTACTGTGTCATTCAAGTACAGGAATTTGTATTATTCAACTAACAACTAACTGTCCAGAGAAAGATTTAAAATAAAATGAGTTTTTATCAGACAACATGAACAAATGTAATGGTTTTTGTAAAATTTCTGTTTAACATCCCAAAAGTCACTGAAAAGTCTGAGGTAAGCAATTGTCTGATCTTAATGGGGATGTTAATCCAATTCCCCCTGTTACATTTCCATTCTTTTTTTACTTAAAACTATTTTTGCAACAACTGTTTAAAACTCCTGTTTCTAATTATATGTATAATTAATTCAGCAACTTGGGTTAGGGATAGTTCATAGAGCAAATATAAAGCTCATTTGCTATGGAAATAACAGTTTAAAAGGTCAGTTAGAGTTCAAAAGAAGACTGAACAGACTTTTATTTTAAAGGTGAAAAGTTTAATTGAAAGACGAAGGAAGATACAGAACAACTTTGTTGAATACTCTTTTTCAAAATATATATTTTTATTTTTCATTTCTGACATTAAAAATATTAATTTACCAAAAGAGGAGACAGAAAATCTTAGTCCCATGAAACAAAATAAAATATTTGGTGATCTTAAAGAGCATGTAACAGCATTAATACAGCTGCAACAAATTGTATCTTACTATGGCATAGATTTGTTGCCCTTGTTTAATAGTGGCTCTGAATCAATTTGGTCATTTATCTGTAGACACGAAATTACTTATATAAAAACAGGCGATCCCTATGAAATTTTAGTGCCATACTCCTTTTTTTAATGGAAGGTTTTGACTGAAATTTAAACAATGTGATTGTGGTTACTTTTTTGATTTCTGAGCAATATACAACACACAATATGATTTCAACCATAAATGTTTTAATTATTCTTTCAGCTTGGATTGGAGATTTCTTATTGACTTTCCTTGACAATAACTTTGGGTATGTTGTCAAAGGTATTGAAAAGCTCTGATAGAGTCACCAATTTGAGTTACCCTCCCTGTTTCTTTTTTTTATAATGTCCAGGAAATAGCACATTAAGCAAAAGACGAGTTTTGTATTCCATATTCTGAGAGATGGTATATCATACTATATTTATTGTAAAAGTTTATGTTATATCTTTACAGGATGTGAATTTAGATGAAGACTTACTGGAGGACTGAACTCTTATAATAATGTGATCAGAAAATGAACCAATCATAGACATTGTTACATGTCACCCATCATAAACATTGTATGAAATTTGTTGATAGAATATTTATTATTAAGTGCTCTGTTATTGTCTTCATATTTTATTGTCATGGAATAATGAATATCTATTGTGAAATATTTGAATCAGAAAAAGACAGATCAAGTAATAAGTAAATATTATTACTCAGAATTTGACTCTTACATAGTAGTGCAATAGAAAAGAATGTTAAAAAGTCTGAAAAAATTATAATCCATTGAATCCAGCTGTTTACCATATCTGTATGAACCAAGAGAAATTTTATGGCACCACACATTTGATTTTGTAATATAGCAATACTTTGCAGCTAAAACCCTCAATTTATAGGTGTTACCGCAATATTATTAACACATGTAACAGTGCCAGCTTCATTAATTAAAAGTCATTCCCACTTAATGACTTGTTCTTGAAAACTCAGTTGTTTTTAATGTGTAATTTTTATGTATATTGAAGGATTTTTTGATTCTTTTTCTTTTAACACTATGAAATAAAAATTTGAAAGCAGATATTTAGAAAAATTATCTATCTTTGTTAGTTTTTTCACATAAAGTATGAACAGTAAGACATTAATGAAGTATTTGACATTTGAGATGTTAATAACTTAGGTATTTATTTCTTAACATTGTTTGTTTCCAAATGAGATATTGTATATGATACTGTAATTTGAAAAAGGGGAGGAGAAAAATAAACAATGAAACTTAACTTCTGTTTTTTATTCATCTAACACGAAAAAAGATCTGTCTGAACCAACTACTGTTTTAAAATTCACTGGACTAACCAAGAGAAGTCACCATTTTTAATTCTGAAATTTATTGATATGTGGTGTCTCCAATCATAAACATAATTGTAAAAAAAATTTCCTAAAAATTGTCTTCTTGTCCAAATTTGTTCCATTTTGATGCATAGTATATGCAAAGCATAGTCCAGTCTTAATGTATGGCATTGTAAATGAAAATATTACTGTATAAATTTGATGTATGCTGAAATGCTTTTTTGGATATAGCTCCATCAGGAATGCTCATATCTTAAAATATGAAAGCCAAGGATGTATACATACCTGAATAAATGTACCTGTTACTTAATACAGGTGAAGGTGCCAAAAATAAGGACTTTTTAATAACCCCCAACAAGAAGTGTAGGTGGCATATTTTGGTTTACCGTTATCTGTCTGTCTGTTCATCCTTTGCATGTAGGATACATGGTTTGTCCAACTAACTTCTCCTAAATTTCTAAAAAAATATGTATGAGGGACATTTTAAACAAACCTAAATTCATGTTGGAAGTAAAGCAACGTAATATCTTTTGATACAAATTAAATCATTTTGGTTAGAGATGTCATTTGATGCAAAATTTGAAAAAAACATGTAAAATTTGGTAACTCATCCTTCAGTTTTCAAGATAGAACTTTGTGTTATGTAGGGTATCATTATATATATTAAGGGTGTATCAGGGTTTCCATTTTCATATATATTTTCAACTAATGACAGAATTTTGAACTTGATTGCAGTTGGCCACAAATGTGGCTCAGAAAACCATTTAAAATTTCTACTAACATTAATGGTTACTGAATGTTTGCTGCACAATATTCATGTATTTTCGTCTAGTTAATGAGATTTGTCAATGAAATATTGATAAAAAAAATGTTTAAGGTAAATACAGCTTTATTTTAATATTTTACTGTGCCTATTGCTGTGTATTTGTTTATTCTACATTGACTAGAGTTATAGGGGAGGTTGAGATCTCACTAAACATGTTCACCCCCGCATTTTGCGCCTGTCCCAAGTCCGAGCCTCTGGCTTTTGTTAGTCTTGTATGTTTTTAATTTTAGTTCATTTATATGTTTCGGAGTTTAGTGTGACATCCATTTTCACTGAACTAGTACACATTTGTGTTTAGGGACCAGTTGAAGCCTGCCTCCCGGTGCGGGATTTTCTCGCTGTGTTGAAGACCTATTGGTGGCCATGGGCTGTTTTCTGCTCTTTGGTCGGGTTGTTGTCTCTGACACATTCCCCATTTCCATTCTCAATTTTACTTTAACAGTAGAAAAAAAAGGCATTTCTTCTTCATTTAAGTGTCTTAACATAGCTGAATTGGCACTTCCATTTATTTTGTTTTGGTTTTTATACGCCCGTTTTCGGGACGTATTATGGTTTTCTAATGGCCAGAATTTGACTATTAAATGGGCCACTGTGCGACAAGCTTCAACTTCAATTTTGCAGGGCATTATCTAATCTAAAAGACAAATGTGCTATTGTTGCCACTTACAAGGCTTCTTATGATATCATAACAAAACACGATATTTGCTGATGTACAAAATGCATGCATGGACATTTTCCAGTAGTAATGAGCACTATGTGAGTATTGCATATACTATATCTCAGTTTCTTCCAAATGTTGGTGATACTGGATGAGTTTACATTGCTATGGGACACACATGCAATTGAAAAGGGACAAGTTGAATTTTCAACTCATTCTGAAATTGTTGGAAATTTTCATCTTTAATCAGTTCAGAATACATTTTCAAGAGCTAGCAACCAAACCCTACCTCAGAGGATGTTATCTCTGACTTGATCTGAAACTAATTCAGTTATTAAAGATTAAAGTGCTGAAAACAAACTTTCAAACTTTTGTTTATGTTCAGAGGCCACAACTTCAGCAGATATTGTATAACTGGAACAAAACTTTAAACTCAATCTGTAAGTACTGATGATGTATGTATTGGATACTGGTACAGACACTTGAGGTCACTGAGACTGGCAAAATATGAATCTTGAGGTCATTAATATTGGCAACAATTTGACACTTGAAGTCAATGATAATGGCCAGAATTTGACACTTGAGGTCATTGATAATGGCCAGAATTTGACACTTGAGGTCATTTATAATGAACACAATTTGACACGAGGTCATTGATAATGGCCTGAATTTGACACTTGAGGTTATTGATAATAATGGCCAGAATTTGACACTGGAGGTCAGCGATAATGACCAGAACTTGACACTTGAAGTCATTGATAATGGCCTGAATTTGACAAATGAGACTGCTGATAATGGCCAGAATTTGACACTTGAGGTCATTGATAATGGGCAGCATTTGACGCTTGAGGTCATTGGTTTTGGCCAGAATTTGACACTTGGTGTCATTGATAATGGCAAGAATTTGACACTTGAGGTCATTGATAATGGCCAGAATTTGACACTTGAGGTCATTTATAATGAACACAATTTGACACGAGGTCATTGATAATGGCCTGAATTTGACACTTGAGGTTATTGATAATAATGGCCAGAATTTGACACTGGAGGTCAGCGATAATGACCAGAACTTGACACTTGAAGTCATTGATAATGGCCTGAATTTGACAAATGAGACTGCTGATAATGGCCTGAATTTGACACTTGAGGTTATTGATAATAATGGCCAGAATTTGACACTGGAGGTCAGCGATAATGACCAGAACTTGACACTTGAAGTCATTGATAATGGCCTGAATTTGACAAATGAGACTGCTGATAATGGGCAGAATTTGACACTTGAGGTCATTGATAATGGGCAGAATTTGACGCTTGAGGTCATTGGTTTTGGCCAGAATTTGACACTTGGTGTCATTGATAATGGCAAGAATTTCACACTTGAGGTCATTTATAATGGCCAGAATTTCACACTTGAGGTCATCGGTAATGGTCAGAATTTGACACTTGAAGTCATTGGTAATGGCCAAAACTTTACACTTGAGGTCATCGATAATGGCCAGAATTTGACACTTGAGGTCATTTATAATGGCCACAATTTGACACCTGAGGTCATTGATAATGGCCTGAATTTGACACTTGAGGTTATTGATAATAATGGCCAGAATTTGACACTTGAGGTCATCGATAATGACCAGAATTTGACACTTGAAGTCATTGATAATGGCCTGAATTTGACAAATGAGGCTGTTGATAATGGCCAGAATTTAACACTTGAGGTCATTGATAATGGCCTGAATTAGACACTTGAGGTCATTGATATTAAAATACACCTGTGATGTAAATCTTTTGTTCAAACTCTCCATTATTTCTCAGGAATGGAGAGTTATTTTCTTTTGTTCATCTTCATTCATCCGGACGTTTTGCCCTTTGGATATTTCCATTGGCACTTTCTTAAAAAGTGTTCACCAATGGAAATAATCCTAAAGGACGAAACGCGGTATTGAACGAAGATGAAAACTTACTAAAACGACTGATAATGGAGTTTATTTTAAACAGGGATCGTAGTAATACAATGAACACCAAATATCTCATTATTAATAAACAGCTTTTATTTGCGAGTCGTAATTCCATTGTATAACATATAGTATCGTTTTCACTAAAATTCCACAACATTATCCATATTTTGTTTTCCGATGCAAATCGTGGCTGAGTTTTTGTCACGGATAGTATCCAAGCGGGTAAAAACGAATATTTTCCATTGAGTGCCATTCCTCTTCTGTGCATCTACAAAATATTAAATGTGTTAACTCAGATGAAGTCTTTTGTGATATTGAACACATTAACATTATTCAAAAAGGAAAATAAGTATTAGATGCATGATTTTTTTTATTAGTTGTTATTGGCTTTGAACTAGCTGTCAGTAACTGCGAGTATTCTCAGATCTGTACTTAGTGTCTTTTTGTTGTGGGGATGTATAAGTACCCTGCCACGTCCACTCTGTGTTTTTGTTACTTGTTTTTGTGCTTAGTATCTATCGGATGAGTTAAGCCCTTTTCAACTGATTTTTATAGTTTGTTCATATGTTGTACTGTTACACCACTGTCCAAAGTTAGGGGGAGGGTTGAGCGCCCGCTAACATGTTTAACCCCGCCACATTCTGTATGTGCCTGTCCCAAGTCAGAAGCCTATAATTCAGTGGTTATCGTTTGTTGCCGTATATCATATTTGTTTTTCGTTCATTATTTTGTATATAAATCAGGCCGTTAATTTTCTCGTTTGAATTGTTTTACATTTGTCATTTCGGGACCTTTTATAGCTGACTATGCGGTATGGGCTTTGCTCATTGTTGAAGGCCGTACGGTGACCTATAGTTGTCAATTTCTGTGTCATTTGGTCTCTTGTGGAGAGTTGTCTCATTGACAATCATACTACATTTTCTTATTTTTATATTCACTTTCAGATTTGATTTTAATTTTACCGTTTAAGATATCATTTGCTTGAAATTTAAAGTGTTGTATTTTGATTTTGTACAGCAAAAATCGCTTATTCCATTTTATAATAAATATACATTAACAAAAGAAATATTACTCGGATAGTTTCTACAATAAACTGAAATGGTCAAAATGGCGTATTCGGTATATTATTTGATTTTTTGTTGTTATAATTTGAATATAGTATTAATGAATAGAATTTGAGGGGGTATGGATAACATTTGAATAAGACTTGAGTTAAATATTGGGTGGGATTTTTATTCAATTTTCAACAGAAACGCGTAACATAATCGAATTCCTTTACTGTTGTTATATGTCCAGTGGCAAATATAACAGTTATATCGGCAGTGCAAATGACGTCGTTAATCTTGAAATGTTTTAATGAAATCAAAAAGTAGTTTTCACACTCAAGTTAATGACTTACAAAACGCAATCTAGAAATGTTTTAAATCACTCGGGTTATTTTTTTTTCTAAAACTGTTTGCCTCCTCTCTGATAAAAGGGAAGAATGAAAAATATTTTCAGTTTGCTTGTATTGCTATTTAAGACTTGTCCGCTAAAACATGCATAACATTTTTTTCGTTGTTATGAGCAAAGGGAAAGAAAACAATGTTGGGTTATGCATGAAACATGAAACACTGTTTTCTTGTTTAATTCTATTTGATCTAATAGAATGGTTTGAAATATCGAATCATATTTTGTTTCAAATATGACTTATAATCGAACACACCCTCATTAGTTAAATAACCTATACCAGAGTGTTACATACCTGGAAATTTATTCTAGTTGTACCATGTCATTTTTATCAGACGATTCTACATCCAAGATTTATCAAACGAAAAACACACATAATCCATTAACATATATGCATAAATACTTTTTTTCTCTCCCGAAATACTACGTAAAGAAACAAATAAATATCCTTTCAATCACACTACAAGAAAGACGTACGTATGCAATGACTTAAAACATACATCTGGATGAACTTAATTCAAGATCTTTTTATAGTAATTATTCTACTGTTCATAAATACTTCGTTAAGTGAGTAGATGGTCAGCTTGATCTAAAATTTTGCCTGTGGATTATTGGGTACAACACGGGGAAATGAAAAGAAAATCATTACAAAATGAAATAATTTTTTTAAAATGTTATAATCTGAAGATTCGTTCTTAATATTAAAAGGTGTATTTTAAGTTAGCGAAAGTCCAAATAACTGTCCATTCCTGGGAAATAATGGGCGTCGGCCCTACGGGCCTCCGCTCCATTATTTCCCAGGAATGGACAGTTATTTGGACTTTCTCTATAACATAATGGCCAGAATTTGACACTTGAGGTCATCGATAATGACCAGAATTTGACAGTTGAAGTCTTTGATAATGACCAGAATTTGACAAATGAGGTCGTTCATAATGGGCAGAATTTGACACTTGAGGTCATTGGTTTTGGCCAGAATTTGACACTTGATGTCATTGATAATGGCCAGAATTTCACACTTGAGGTCATTGATAATGGCCAGAATTTGACACTTGAGGTCATTGGTAATGGCCAGAATTAGACACTTAAAGTCATTGGTAATGGCCAATATTGGACACTTGAGGTCATTGATAATGGCCGTAATTTGCCATTCTGTAGTAGTATTAATACATCTACTTTACAACAGTTAAGACTTTAATTCCGTTCAGACTCCAAACTTATCAAATCATTTGTCTTTGAAAAAAAAGAATTGGAAAGTGTGTGGATATCGTGTAGGGACTAATTGGTCAAAAACCTAAGTCCTACCGTTTTTAAACTTAAAGCAAAACATTAATTGGTCAAAAACCTAAGTCCTTACCATTTTAAACTTAACTATTCTGTAAAAGATATTATTAGTCTCGTAGCTTTTCATCAGTTACATACTGGTTTAATTTGTAGACAGATGTATAGTCATCAGTTATCCACAATTTCTCGAAAATTTAGACTTAGCTTTTATGAGGTATGTGACAGAGTTACTAGGTTTTTATTTTAACCCTCTCCCTTTTATAAAATCGATAATTAGATTAGCAAAACGTACACACAGTGAAAGCGTGTATAGAAAAAAAAACATTTAACTCTTAAAAACGGTAACATAGTAAAATAGATAGCAAAAATTGCAATATAAATAACAACTTGTACCGTATCAATGAAAACATCTAGCGACTGAAATGAATATCAACGTACTAGATGGGTAATCTTGCCTCCCTGCACTTACCGCAGGAGATATTTTGTTGGGTTTTCGTTCTCATACTGATAGACATAACTTCATAAAAGATGTTAGTTGTAGTGTTTGTTCTTAGAACCGATCTGATAGGTAAAGAACCTTTTGAACTGATTTTAACAGTTGTTCTATTGTTTTAGTGTTACACTCCAATTTAAGATAAGGGCGAGAGTTGAACGAACATTCTCATTTGCTAGTGTGCCTGTCCCAATGTTCCTACCCAGGAGCCTGTATTCCATTGGTTGTTGTTGGTTTTAAGGTTCTAGATAAATGAGAGAGTTAAACGAAGATTCTCGTGTGCTAGTGTGTATGTCCCAATGGTCCTGGCCAGGAGCCTGTATTCATTTGGTTGAATTTGGTCTCCAACGTTCTAGATAAGTAAGATCGTTGAACGAACATTCTCGTGTGCTAGTGTGCCTGTCCCAATGTTCCTATCCAGGAGCCTGTAATTCATTAGTTGTCGTTGGTTTTAACGTTCTAGATAAGTGAGAGAGTTGAACGAACATTTTCATGTGATAGTGTGCCTGTCCCTATGTTCCTACCCAGGAGCTTGTATTCCATTGGTTGTCATTGGTTTTACCCAATAGTCCTAACCAGGAGCTTGTAATCCATTGGTTGTCGTTGGTTTCAAACGTTCCTGATTGTTTTTGCGTTTTCTCCCACAGTCTATCAGTATCTTACGATTGTATTTATTCTTAATAGCTGGAGGGTAAAAGGAGTGCGGTTGTTCGTATGCCCCTTTTATTCGTTTCTTTCAAAATGTATTCTTAAATTAGATTTAGATTTTTTCTTCATTATGGCGTGTTTTTGGAACAGTACAGTACAACATCTTTAAACGCAACCTCTGATTTTAAATGTTTGTTCTTATGTTGACTATTACACCACAGTCTCAGGTTAGTGGGAGGGTTTGACGCTAGCAAATATGTTTAACCCAGCCATATTATGTATGTGCCTGTCCCAAGTCAGGATCCTGTATTTCAGTGATTGTCGTTTGTTGCTATATATTGTATTAATTTTGTTTTTCGTAAATTTTTTGTACATAAATCATGCCGTTTGTTTTCTCGTATGAATGGTTTTACATTTGTCATTTCGGGGCCTTTTATCGTTTACTATACGGTATGGGTTTTGCTCATTGTTGCACTGAGGTCGTAATGTGACTTATAGTTGTTAACTTCGTTGTCATGTGGGTCTCTGGTGGAGTGTTGTCTCATTGGCAATCATACCGCATCTTCTAATTTTGATAACTACCTTTCGCCTACTACTTTGCATGTACCCTTGTTAAAATGAAGTTCTTCTCTTCCATCTTCATGATCAAACGGTTATTGCTATTTTGACTTCGTCTTGTTGTAGTTGCTTTATATTATTTTTATATTACAAAGAAAGGGCATTAAGACTTAAAAATAATATTAGACTTGCAGCTTCGTGTAGTGTAATTTAAATTGTATTTGCTTTTGCTGTCTTCACTTCAAATTAAACAGAAAACCTATATTCTAACTCGACCTAAAAGACAAGAAATGGCTATGCTAAAGTTGAGTGTATTTACCAATTTATTTTCTTACACAAAAAGATATTATGTAGATTCATTGACAGAGAAGATGACATGTGGCTGCTGCAAACGCGCCTGCTTCAAACGTGCCTGGTGCCATCGTGGTTGCTACTAACGTTGGAGGTACAACAGGTGGTTAAGTTGTTGATATGCCTGGTGCAATCGTGGTCGATATTAACGTTGGAGGTATAGTAGGTGGTGAAGTTGGTGGTGTGCCTGGTGTCATCGTGGTTGATACTAACGTTGGAGGTATAGTAGGTGGTGAAGTTGGTGGTGTGCCTGGTGTCATCGTGGTTGATACTAACGTTGGAGGTATAGTAGGTGGTGAAGTTGGTGGTGTGCCTGGTGTCATCGTAGTCGATACTAACGTTGGAGGTATACTAGGTGGTAAAGTTGGTGGTGTGCCTGGTGCCTTCGTGGTCGATACTAACGTTGGAGGTATAGTAGGTGGTGAAGTTGGTGGTGTGCCTGGTATAGTAGGTGGTAAAGTTGGTGGTGTGCCTAGTGCCTTCGTAGTCGATACTAACGTTGGAGGTATAGTAGGTGGTAAAGTTGGTGATGTGCCTGGTGTCATCGTGGTCGATACTAACGTTGGAGGTATAGTAGGTGGTGAAGTTGGTGGTGTGCCTGGTGCCATCGTGGTTGATACTAACGTTGGAGGTATAGTAGATGGTGAAGTTGGTGGTGTGCCTGGTGTCATCGTAGTCGATACTAACGTTGGAGGTATAGTAGGTGGTGAAGTTGGTGGTGTGCCTGGTGTCATCGTAGTCGATACTAACGTTGGAGGTATAGTAGGTGGTAAAGTTGGTGGTGTGCCTGGTGCCTTCGTGGTCGATACTAACGTTGGAGGTATAGTAGGTGGTGAAGTTGGTGGTGTGCCTGGTGCCTTCGTAGTCGATACTAACGTTGGAGGTATAGTAGGTGGTGAAGTTGGCGGTGTGCCTGGTGCCTTCGTAGTCGATACTAACGTTGGAGGTATAGTAGGTGGTAAAGTTGGTGGTGTGCCTGGTGCCTTCGTAGTCGATACTAACGTTGGAGGTATAGTAGGTGGTAAAGTTGGTGGTGTGCCTAGTGCCTTCGTAGTCGATACTAACGTTGGAGGTATAGTAGGTGGTGACGTTAGTGGTGTGCCTGGTGTCATCGTGGTCGATACTAACGTTGGAGGTATAGTAGGTGGTAAAGTTGGTGGTGTGCCTGGTGCCTTCGTAGTCAATACTAACGTTGGAGGTATAGTAGGTGGTGACGTTAGTGGTGTGCCTGGTGTCATCGTAGTCGATACTAACGTTGGAGGTATAGTAGGTGGTAAAGTTGGTGGTGTGTCTGGTGCCTTCGTAGTCAATACTAACGTTGGAGGTATAGTAGGTGGTAAAGTTGGTGGTGTGCCTGGTGCCTTCTTGGTTGATACTAACGTTGGAGGTATAGTAGGTGGTAAAGTTAGTGGTGTGCCTGGTGCCATCTTGGTTGATACTAACGTTGGAGGTATAGTAGGTGGTAAAGTTTGTGGTGTGCCTGGTGTCATCGTGGTCGATACTAACGTTGGAGGTATAGTAGGTGGTAAAGTTGGTGATGTGCCTGGTGTCATCGTGGTCGATACTAACGTTGGAGGTATAGTAGGTGGTAAAGTTGGTGATGTGCCTGGTGTCATCGTGGTTGATACTAACGTTGGAGGTATAGTAGGTGGTAAAGTTGGTGATGTGCCTGGTGTCATCGTGGTTGATACTAACGTTGGAGGTATAGTAGGTGGTTAAGTTAGGGGTGTGCCTTGTGCAATCGTGGTTGATACTAATTATGATTATACAAATTGGTAATATCGATAAACATATCCACTATCAAATACAGAAGAAATACGGAGACGTGAAGTTAAAGTCAATCAATAAACACTAGTCGGCGTCCCAAACAACACAAAATCCAAAAGGTCAGCATTCAGACAAATGTCTATACAATAGTATTAGTTATAAATCTATCCAAAATAAGAACAAATAAGAATAAGAACAGAGATTGTATGTACAAATTCTCCAAAGGAGTTAAACATTACTATATTACCATGAACAACCACCGACGATGCTTTGCTAGGGGTGTGGATAAACTGGGCGTTTCGGTAGGCAAATCGTCAACGGTTAAAACTGTGACGTCAGCTCTATCTCTGATTTGAGATCTATACGGATGTCGAAAAGAGACTGAGTATCTCTCCATGAAAAGGTGTTATCCTGAAAGCTAAAGGTATATTTTTTGTCAAAAAATATATGACAAGGTATGTATTTTTATATTAAAAATTTCTGGATGTCATATTGAAATGATATATATATATATATACAAGTCTAAATTGAAAACAACGTTCAAACCTATGATTGCGTTGGATAAAAACAGCAATTTTTATACGTGTGCATGCAAAACAAATTTCTTGATAGAGGGGTCTAAATACAGCACAAACAACATTTTCCAAAAGACCAAAAAAGTGAAAAAGTATATTTTAACAAAACGCATTTGACTAGCAGGTCGAACAACGGATCTTCTTAAACCCTGCTGACTGCATGCCATGGCGATTGCCAAATAAACGGATTACCAGATGCCAGGGAAGAACTAAAAAAAATGCTTCCGCAAATTTACAGATCTAACATTGTTGGGCTGTTGTTTAGACGAATTTATATATACAGAATGTATTTTCAGCCTTGTATCACCATCACGTACTGCTGGTGATCCGATGGATACAATCTGTTGTAGAGTCGTCACTGGTTCAGACGTACTTATAATATAATTATTTCTGTGACTGCATCTTATATTAATTTGTAGGATCCTTTACAATAGATAATTCAGCTGATCTGTAACAATTCCATCTTCATACCTTATATATCATTTACTGTGTTACGACGCTAGATAAAAACTGACGAGGAAAGGAAACATCCGGCCACCGAAAGCTTTATTATTATAGAGCCTAGGTGGTCGAGTGGTCTAGCGCGTCGGGCATAGTGCAAGGCGATTTGGTGCCACGATATCTCAGTAGCATGAGTTCGAATCCCGGCCAGGGAAGAACAAAAAAATTTGCTTCCGCAAATTTACAGATCTAACATTGTTGGGCTGTTGTTTAGAAGAATTAAATATATATATATATATCCACCCGTAACCATAAATCGCTCACCTTATGCATTTTACAATTATTGTGCGTATATGGAGCACATTCGTCACGATCAACAAAGGAGTACGGGCTATAAGGACCTAAAATGGCCCCAGATTTACCTAAAAAATAAAAGTTTAAACCCATGTGATTTTTCTACATAAATTATTAGAATATGAATCAATGATTTAAAAAAACTGATTTTATCTAACAAAAAAAGGTATAATGACGTCACAATGGTAGGTGAAAATGACGTCATAAACGGAAAAAGACGCAAAAATACGGAAATTAGGGTGGTTTTCCTACATTTTGACCACCGCACCATGCTTGCACCAATTTAAAATTTAATCAATTTGACAAATTATTACATATTAAACTTCAGATAAAAAATCTTTTTGGTGCAAGGATGGTGCGATAGTTTATTTTATAATTTTTCATAGCCAAGCAGAGCAAAAAATCCTGAAATTTGTCTTTAAAATGAGACATAATCGTCTGATAAAGTTTAAATTATACATTATTATGCTTATATGAATTTAACTTTTCGCTTATACATCAGTAACATGTATTTCTGTTATGATTTTGGCAAGTATACCTAGTTTAACTTTTTCAAAAATCCAAAAGTAATGAACAACATACTGTTAGGGAGTCAATGATAACTTTTAGAAACAAAAATTTAATATGATATTTAATATAGACATACAATGTAACTAAATCTGATAATTTCTAATGTTTCCTCTAATCTAAATTAAAAAGTTGGTGTTAGAAAGGGGACAATCTTCTCAAGTTTTGTATCAGGGTTGGATCCATGATTTATGAAAGAGGGTTTGGGGTTGGGGGTTGTGTGTGGTTGGGATAAATTCCATAACACAAAATGTTTCGTAAAGAGATTTAAAAGATTCAATACCTAAATTTACATAAATGATGAGAAACGTAAGATTTCTTTATAAAATGATGCCACCCTAACTAGAATTAGATATATGTCTTTAGTGATAATAAGTATAATAAGTACAAGTTTCATAACATTTGGTTGTGGCGAAGTAAAGTAAGTAATGTCAGTGAACGGAAACTGAAAAATGCGGATTTTTCTACTTATAAAGGGACATTACTACAGAAGAGTGAATGTTACGCCACCTAAATTCTAAATTGATCTGTGTTTGGTGATAAAATGGATTGTATATAAGTTTCAGGATATTTGTTTGTGGCAAGGTAAATATAGAGAATGGAAACCAATTTCGATGTACGGATGGACAAGGAGGACAAACCGTAATGAATCTGGGTCTGGTCGATCAAAATCAAGTTCTCTCCCATTCACATTCACTTCCTTTAACGTGTCAATCCTGCAGACTCTACATTAGTACTATAATGAAGATACACTTATATAAAGGAAAACACCCTTTAATGCATGTTTTTATATTTCTTCATTTTAGATAATTAATATTAAGATTTTCTTCTTGTGGCTAAATTATTCTTTTCGTCGCTAATTAGTGTAACCTCGGGGTGGGGGCATTAAAAACTTAATAGGACTCCACCCAACACTAGAGACAAAATATGTTAATGTAATAGGATTTAAAGAATATGTAAGGTGTATGCATATTAATTCATGAAAAAACAATGTAATAACCAACAATTTCCTCGTAAGGGCAATGTTACAATATTTTACACCGTAGATGGACTCTAGAAGTGCATTTCATTACCACATTCTCTTAAAGAATTACTTTTGTTTGTCTATAGTTTTGATTGTTGATATTTCAACATTGATTCTTATTAATTTACTTTGGAGTTTATTCCTTTTTACAATGTGCATCTTGATTTATTTTTTTGTAGCAAAATATTAAAAGTTAAATCTTGTAAAATATAAAACAAATTGCCGTTGCTATGGACAAAGATTTGTTGCTATGGAGAACTTACAATGATTTTTCCAAGAAATGTGCATTACATTGAGATGCATTTAATTAGTGTATAAGTGTAAATATCACTGCATATTACACAGAATTGATTTTAAATTTAAATAGATTCAGCTGTATATTTAGCATTTTTAATGAGTTTATCTCCCTCATTAAACTGGTTGCTAGGCAACATAATATACGCGATAGACCCAAAATGCCACCATTTTCAGAATGTCTTTGGTATAGAGTTACAACAAGACAAATTAAATGAAATTTTGGGGTGGGGCCAAAAATGGCCCTTATAGCCCCTTGTCCTTTTAAAGACACCAAAGACGAATAAACTGCGGAACTAAATTAATTTTCACAATGAAATATCGGCATGTTGCGCGTTTTCAGTCATTTGCGTTGTCCAAAGGGCGTCGGATCCTCCTAACTGCAAAAATATCATTAGGTGCAATACTGATAAGTTAAGAGAATGTTTTTTTTTTCTTTTTCAATCAATACTATATGCACAGCAAAGATATAAACAGAATTGAGAATGGAAACGGAGAATGTATCAAAAAGACAACAACCCGACCAAAGAGCAGATAACAGCCCAAGGCCACCAATGGGTCTTCAACGCAGCGAGAAAATCCCGCAACCGGAGTCGGGCTTCGGCTGGCCCCTAAACAATAATGTATACTAGTTCAGCGAAATGAACGCCACACTAAACTCCGAAACATATAAATGAACCAAAATTAAAAAACACACAAGACTAATAAAGGCTAGAGGTTCCTGACTTGGGACAGGCGCATAAATAACATTTTTTTATGATATCTCAACCCTCCCCTATACCTCTAGCCAATGTGGAATAAACAAACACATAGCAATACGCACAGTAAAACTCGGTTTGTAAGAAGTCCGATTGACAAAGTGTAATAGGAGGCAGGTTTTACCTGTGAAAGAGGATTTTGTACTTTTGGTAATCTGATCAATACAACATGACAGTCTCCGTCAATAGCGTGAATACACAAGTGCAACTGTTGTAAACAAAGTTAATAATTTCGGATTCACTAGTACTAGTATATTAATATTTATTTAGACTTTTTTCATTTTATTGATTTTCTTTCTGTTATGATTACTTCGTCCTGTATAAAATGTATGCTGTCTGGATTGTTTCCCTTTTTAAATTATTATTCATGTTACTCGAATTAAACATGCAACATTCCCTATAGCATTGTAAAAGTTAGTCTGGATAGCTATGCAAAACTGCAATTAATCAAGAGCAGCTTGACAGTTTTTCCAATAAATATCCACTTGATGGCATTCATTATCACACCATTATGATTAGCATACCTGAGACACTGCTAGAACCAGATTTTGATTCATTAGAACCAGTGTTTAATTCATTGGAACCAGTGTTTGAACCATCAGATCCAGAGTGTGATCCGTGAGATTCAGATTTGTAAACTTGGTGCTCCTATAAAAAAAATATGCATCAACCAAAATGCAACTTTTAACAGTGTATTCAAAAAGTGTTGGGCCAAATATCAATCTATAACTTGATTTTGTCTAAGGTGAAGAGCAAACTTCATACAACGTTACCGTTCGGATCATACTTCCCTCTCTCTACAAAGAAGCAAAGCATTATGTCACCAACGTTTCGGAGGGGGAAATATTACGTTCCTCTATTGAAATAAGAGCCACTCGATTGCTAATGCTAAAACGTTCATATTTAGGTGTCACACTCATTCACATTTAAAAACATGTGTAAAAGTAGCCTTACCTGCTTTTAAATTTATTGTTTACAAAATTTAGCAAATGAATTTATATGAATGGAAACCTTTTCAATGAGAAATATATTTTTATCATATGAGCCCTTGTGCATGCGTCACAATTTTAGGCTAGATGTGTTAAACATTATGCTTATTAAGATTTTCAGAAAACCAGAGTGCTTTTTTTCTAGTAGTAGTGGACTTCTGGAACATCATGTTTCACTAGAAGATTTAAAGCGTTGGTTGAAATTGGCATGTAAAATCTCAAATCGTTTAAATTGTTTTACATTTGTTATTTTGGAGAGTTTTATAGCTTGCTGTGCGGTGTGGGGTTTGATCATTGTTGAAGACGTAAGTTTACCTATAGTTGTTACCTTCTTCCCCATTTGGCCTCTTGTTTTAGAGTTGTCTCATTGGCACCCATGCCGCATCTTATATTCTTATATATAATTCAGGGATAACTTGGTTTCCATGAAGCTAAACTTAAGGTAAAATATAGAGAGAGCTGTGACAATTGAAAATGTGGTTGAATATAAAGGATTTTCATTTGGTAATGCGACATCTTTAGGTATAAGAAGATGTGGTATGAGTGCCAATGAGACAACTCTCCATCTAAGTCACAATTTGTAAAGTAAATCATTATAAGTCAAAGTACAGCCTTCAACACGGAGCCTTGGCTCACACCGAACTGCAAGCTATACAGGGTCCCAAAATGACTAGTGTAAAACCATTTAAACAGGACTACCAATGGTCTAATCTATATAAAAACGAGAAACGAGAAACACTTATGAACCACATCAACAAACGACAACCACTGAATATCAGGTTCCTGACTTAGGACAGGTGCAAACAAATGCAGCGGGTTTAAACGTTTTAATAGGCGCCAAACTTCACCCTACCTGAAACAATAGCGTAACATCACAACATAGAAAGACACACTATAAAATATCAATTGAAATGGCTTAACTCAATCAAAAGACATATTAACAAAAACAAGTGAACATACACTGAACGAATGAATTTGATCTATGACACAATGTAAATACAAAATTAATAAAACAAGGGGTTAGATGTCAAACAATATCAGAAAGACAACCATAACCTTGGACAAAATGCCGCCAAATAAAATAACGTACACAGGTAAATAAAAATAATTTTGTTGTAAGGTATACATGGAGTACGGAAATAATTTTACAAAATACATAATTTTGTTGTTCCTAGTACGAGAACAAAGTGGAAATTTATCGTTATACTAAACACTTATCAAAGGTGGTATCTATTAAAAATAGTGAAACTAGATATAACACTGAATAAGTAAACATTAAATAACAAAATACATTACAAATTGTATCAACAGGTCAAATTAACACTCGCAGTTACTGAAAGCTAGTTAAAAGCCAAAAACAATTAATAATAAAAATCATGCATCAGAGACTGAAATCAACTAAAACACATCCTAGGGATTTAGCGTTTTAACGTCATGGACAGTCAAAGAAGACATGATCTTTACCCACTGGGAAACAAAATTACCATTCAAAAAAAAATGAACAATAGAAAAGAAAACTTAATTATTGGAAAATTTCCTATATTTTATCATGGTCTGAAAGATATGAAAGAGTTATGAAAATGTATATGAAAGTCCAGTTTTATTCCATGAGTATGAAATAGTTCATACATTAGTCTTTGATGCATGTATTTCCTATATTTTTATCTTGGTATGAAAAATATGAACTCTTTCATACTCATGGGAATAAACTGACTTTCATATACATTTTCATAACACTTTCATATCTTTCATACCAAGATAAAAATATAGCAAATACATGCATGAAAGACTAATGTAAAGAATATAACTGACCTGAATATAAAGAATGGTTTCCAGAATAAGAATGATAAATATAATTATAAATATCACAATAAAGTGTCAGTGTTCTGTATCTCTGTGAATAATTTGAATTTAAAAGAGTGCCTCAATATCAAAGGAGTTCACAGAGTAACCAATCGGAATAAAGAAATAGAAAATCCAGGATGTAAATACCAAAGTGAATAGAAAATCAAAGTACTGTCATACTGTATACTCTGTCAGAGTCAGTCAATAAGTCAATGCACGAACAAATATATACAAATACTATTTATTAAAATAAATAATCAATTCAATATTACAGACATGATATAACCACTATATAAAGAGGCATTAAATACCAATAAAACAAAACTAAACAAACGAACGTTGACTCGATACTCTCATAATACCTTGATTTTATTATTGTCGTTATATCTTAACTTTATATTGTTCAAGAAATTATATCGCAGTTACATAATTATACATATTGATGAACTTAAAGTAAAATGCATGAATTATTACAACAGAAGAAAACGCAACTTATTATATACATGTATAAATAAAAATAAGGAGATGTGGTATGATTGCCCAAGAGGTAAATATCCACCAGATTTAGTGCGTCAAAGAAAATCTTTAAACGACTATCATTAAGCTTTTTTTTCGCAAAGATTATACATGTTGACTGTTAATGACGTCTTTACACTAAATCCATTGGATGTTGGATGTGTACTGATTGATACTGATTAGTCTTAGATACATGATGTTTTTATTAGTTGTTATTGGCTTTGAACTAGCTGTCAGCAACTGCGAGTACTCTCAGATCTGCAATTAGTGTTTTTGTTGTTTTTTTTTGTAGGAATGTATATATTGCCTGCCACGTCCGGTTCGTGTTACTTGTTTTTCTGCTTTGTATCGATCTGATGAGTTAAGCCCTTTTCAACTGATTTTTATAGTTTGTTCAATTGTTGTACTGTTACACCACTGTCCCAGGTTAGGGGAGGGTTGAGCGCCCGCCAACATGTCTAACCCCGCCACATTCTGTAAACTCTCCACCAAAGACTAAATGACGTAGTTCTAAGTTAACAACTCTAGGTCACCGTACTGCCTTCAACAATGAGACAAACCAATAACTCATAGCAAGCTATAAAGGGTCCCGAAATAACAAATTTAAATGTTAAACAATTAAAAAAAAATTAACGGTCTGATTTATGTACAATAACAAAACAATAAACGAAAAACATACATGATATACATTTCTTTATTCTACATTGGCTAGAGGTATATGGGAGGTTGAGATCTCACAAAACATGTTTAACCCGCCGCATTTTAGCGCCTGTCCCAAGTCCGGAGCCTCTGGCCTTTGTTAGTCTAGTATGTTTTTAATTTTAGTTCATTTATATGTTTTGGAGTTTAGTGTGACGTCCATTTTCACTGAACTAGCACACAATTTTAGTTAGGGGCTAGCTGAGGACCACCTCCGGGTGCGGGATTTTTCGCTGCATTGAAGACCCATTGGTGGCCTTCGGCTGTTGTCTGCTCTTTGGTCGGGTTGTCGTCTCTTTGACATATTCCCATTTCCATTCTCAATTTTATCAACAAACGACAACCACTGAATTACAGGCTCCTGACTTGGGACAGGCACTTATAGCTCCCCCACAGTTTTTGTTTTCATTTGGAATAGTAAAGTTCTTGGCGTTGCTAAGAGTGTTGATAACTTTCTCAAATATTACCATATTACAAAGAAATGTACCGCATAACTTATCAAGTAAATCATGTGCCTAAAGCCTTTAAAATATACTGTACACATGAGTTAGGAAATGCGATTATACATTGGATAAAAGATATACGAAGAAAACATTTTCTATTGTTCTTTTATATTTAGAAATAAACAGAAATAGCATCAGTTGTTTGTTCCCTTTTGAAAAAAATGAGAAAAATTTGTCCACCGTATGATTTTTCCTTTCAAGTATATATGAGTTTTGTGTTTTTTCTTTCGTTTAGCTAATGAACACTGAAGGCAAAGGATATAAATAAGTTTCTTTGTTCATGATTTGGGGTGTAAAATATATAATTTACTAAGCGAATCCGGCAGCGAATCCATCCTTGTAAATTTACTGTCAAAACGAAATTTGCTGTTTTTACGTTTTTTGTTACTTAGATCACCAAATATAAAACAACCTGCACACATGACCGTTTTTTGCTTTGAATCAGAATCTGTTAGAAAAAGATTTACCTGTCCTAAGTCAGGAATCTGATGTTCAGTAGTTGTCGTTTGTTGATGTGGTTCATAAGTGTTTCTCGTTTCTCGTTTTTGTATAAATTAGACCGTTGGTTTTCCCGTTTGAATGGTTTTACTAGTAATTTTGGGGCCCTTTAAAGCTTGCTGTTTCGGTGTGAGCCAAGGCTCTGTGTTGAAGACCGTACTTTGACCTAGAATGGTTTACTTTTATAAATTTTAACTTGGATGGAGAGTTGTCTCATTGGCACTCATACCACAGCTTCTTATATCTAATTAATCTTCCAGTCCTCCTTTTCACGATCCCTTTTTCTTTCTATCTATCTATCTATCTATCTATCTATCTATCTATCTATCTATCTATCTATCTATCTATCTATCTGTCTATCTGTCTATCTATCTATCTATCTATCTATCTATCTATCTATCTATCTATCTATCTTTCTTTCCTTTTTCTTTCCTTTTTCTTTCTTTTTTTCTTTCCTGTTTTTCTTCTTTTTTTCTTTCTTTCTTTTCTTTTCTTTCAAATCAACCTTATCCAAAAATGTTAATTATCTACGAAAAGAGGTTTGTTGGTTGATGAAATCGATTTAGATCAATTTAGTACCAGACATGGAAGAATTGATGAGTTACGCATCTAAAGTAAATGAAAAAATTAAAACAACACGTTATAAATTTCAAGCGTCCAAAGCCAACACCATAAGAACCGAAACAGTTGCATATATGACCAAAAAGTTCCTAAAAAAACCAAATTCATCTAAGGTCAACTTTGCCTGAGGTAGCTGAAACCTTTATTTCTTTATAATTTCAAAATTTATAAACGGACAATTTTAGAAAGGTGTGTTATATAATTTAAGATTCATCATATGAAACAAGAATAAAACTATCATGGTTTTGAAGAAAGTCATATTTATTTCCAAAACAAATGGTAACCGCAACATTCTCTGAAATCTAATGTAATAGCAATGACGCAACTTGCCATTATTGTGTGGTGTACATTTTACAAAAAGAATGTTACTTGGACAACCATTATGAAGGTTAAAAAAAAATGCATATTTATAATTATGGTTATACTGAAGGGCGTTAAACATAACATTTGTGAAATTTTTTTAAAAAATGAAAAAAAAAAATCCCAATATAAACACAAAAGATTAATAGTTGAAAAGTGAAATTTGCCTTAAAAATGAAAACAACACGTTATAAATTTTGTTCATCCGAAGCGCTTTTCTTGATTTACCTTCATCAGGAACGCTCAAAGCCGAATATTTAAAAGCCAAGGATGTATAAGAACTGAAACAGTTGAAGAGCTATATGACAAAAATATTACTGGCACATTACAACATGCTGTCTCTGGTAGTCAACATTATATTTTTATTTCATATTTCAAAACTTGTGGAAAATATTTAATTATTTCTTAAGTTATGCAGCTTTTTTTAAATGATTCGTGGGGTTCACGTCACTAAATATCAACCCGACTACCCAAAATACGAATGATATCTATATAGAGTTCATGATGCATCTATCAATCTGCTTATAGCTCCGAATATAGACAGGTTGTGAATACACAAAATGTCGGCATTCACCTCAAAAGCTAACCAAACCTTTAAACAGACTCATTCGGAAAGGATATAGTTACGATACTGTAGTCAAGTCATTAAGGATTGCATACTTTGGTATTAATATTGATTCACTCATAGGGTCTTTGCATCGGAAATAAACACATTTATTCTAAAACCAGTTGTTGGCATGATACGGGTTATGTTCTTCTCATATATTTTATGATGGTATGATACTAAACCCTAACGGGAGGGATTGTACTTGATTTTCATATGATGAAGACATAATCTTTCAATCAGTTTAATTGAGGTCTGGAGCTGGCATGTCAGTAACTGCTAGTAGTCCTTTGTTCATTTATGTATCATTGTCATTTTGCTTAGTTTCTTTTGTTACCTATTCTGACATCGGACTCGGACTTCTTTTAAACTGAGTTTTACTGTGCGTATTGCTATGTGTTTCTTTATTCTACATTGGCTAGAGGTATAGGGGAGGGTTGAGATCTCACAAAACATGTTTAACCCTGCCGCATTTTTGCGCCTGTCCCAAGTCAGGAGCCTCTGGCCTTTGTTAGTCTAGTATGTTTTTTAACTTTAGTTCATTTATATGTTTTGGAGTTTAGTGTGACGTCCATTTTCCCTGAACTAGCACACAATTTTAGTTAGGGGCCAGCTGAGGACCACCTCCGGGTGCGGGATTTTCTCGCTGCATTGAAGACCCATTGGTGGCCTTCGGCTGTTGTCTGCTCTTTGGTCGGGTTGTTGTCTCTTTGACATATTCCCCATTTCCATTCTCAATTTTATTTGTGCGTGAAACATTTGCCACTGGATGTTAAACTATCTTAGACATCAAAGATTAGAAATCAAGATATGCAAAAACAACCTCTTTAAAATCTGCTGTAGGACGAACATGTACTTATGTCTTTTGTTAGTTTTTGCGCTGGGTTGCTGTTTCATTCATATATAGCATGAGACAAAAGACACTTCATCAGCCTTTAACATGTAGACAACTACTTGTATTCATATCAAAAATAGTTTAAATTATATATTTGTTCCACTAAGACAATGACATTAAAACAAAACATGAATTTTCTTTATAAAAATACCAGTTCATTTCAGAATTATTTTTAAATGGATATTTAGTTATTTGCTGGATCTAACTAGGGTTTTAGCAGAATCCAAGATCCTCCCAGACCAAATCTGGATAACACAACTTCTCCTTGTAGACATTACGATTCAAATGAATTTATTTAAACTAAAAATATTATTATGCATTAAATCTTTGTTTTTATTGCTGATAATAAATAGTGTATAGATTTTATTAAAAAGCGACATCTGACGGCAAACTTTTCCCAGTGGTGCGAGAGGTAACAGCTTGCATTGAACTGAGTCATATATATGGATACAATATAGATAAATAATAATATTACATAGGAAAATCGAAGATTTATGGGACATCAAAATATACCGGGAGATAGATATTCACCGGGAGATTGATGTTCGCCGGTATCTGGATACACAATTAAAAACAAAATCTGACTTAAAAGTTTTCGTGATTAAATGGACTGAATTCAGAAATCTGTAAAAGTATGCCTTACGTGCAAAGACAACTTTTTGTGTTGACGTTGCAATTTTATTTAGAACGCAGTGATGTCCATTATGAATAATAAGACTGATGAGTAATTATAGGCAAGTATTTTGTTCACTGTTAACATGGTGGAAGTGTTCAAGCAATTTAGTATTTTATCTAAAAAGAGTTTAAATTTAAGATAACTATCAAGAATGAAGGTGTCTGAATAACAGTTAGTGGTTAAACTGGCGATCATTTTGTACTATATATGCTGTGTGTCTGAATAATACGGGTGGAGTGGTGACGAACAAAGTCCATTTCCTGGTTATAGTGAATGTACTAGTATCTTAATCGAGTTAAAAAAAGATGTGATACTTTGCATAATAATAATAAAGTCACAGAAGAACAACAGTTACAGTGGACCCGGGGGTAAATGTACCAGGAAGGCTTGTATAACATTCCCTATTTTTATACAGTATCTGCCATAACACCTATCAATTCCACTCTCTAAAGGTTGTAAGTTTTGGTGAATGTTGAGGCTAAAAATGACAAGATTAGCATTGTTATTATTATTTAGAAAAAAATGTCTATGGGGTTAAAATCACTGTCCGTTATTATTTTCTGGAATTTTACGTAATGAAAATTAAAGCCCATCGCCTTATTTTGAAAAGAATGAAATAACCGACTGATAACGAATTTCATAAAAATGGAGAGGAGGCAAGAGACACTTTGACCCTTGAAACAAAACAGATAGGATGCAAAGAAAATTAAATATCTACAGGGACAAAAAGAAAAGATATCTTTCTGTTTTTAAATCAAAATCCGAAACACCCTTTACGCGTTGAAAAATTCAAGCATGTTTTAAAGTTTGAACCTCAATTTTTGTCTTCAAATGCGAAAATGAGAGTCAATTGTAAAAATGAGAAGAAGTGGTATGGTTGCCAATGAAACAACTATCCACTAGATACAAAATGACATAGATTTTAGCAACTGTGCATACTAGTATTTGTTTTTTTGTGTATATTTGAAACACATTCAACATCTCACAACCATCTAAATTATGAGATACGAATAATGGTCTCTTTAAATCTATAATTTAAAGAAAGAAAAAACGTTCTCTACGCATTATTTTTTATAGATTTTTTGGGTGAAAATTACATCTTCCCATATCATAAAATGTCATACCATTTCAAAACGTTTCTGAAAATATACTAAAAGGGGCCATTAAATGTAGTGATAGACTGGGCAGAGATGATCTACATTATAGAAACATCTAGCTGCTTCAGGTTTTTGGTGTAATACGAAAGAAGAACAAGAAAAGGAAAAAGCAGAAGAGTAAAAGAAGAGAAAGAGAGAGTTTTCACTTTATATAGAGATCAGAAAAGATGAAAATGAACAATAATTATATTATCATGTACATAAGTTGCGATTTTTATCCGCTTTATTTCTCTTTACATATAAACTAATCCAAACCCTTGCCAACTATTTGAATAAGTCTGCATGCTGCTCAACATACTTACTCTTTCTTAAGTTGCATACATCTTTCGTACCAAAATCTATCTGCACCATTATTGCATAAAATATCTGGACGCCTTGTTGTCCGAATAACCCCAAAGAACAACATCCAGCTATTTATTGTAACCAATCCTAATACATAAAATAAATATTGAATAATTCAGGTTTTGTGACATTTACTCAACTGGAAAATTAGCTTTATTGAAGATTTAAACAATAACTAATATATAAAAATAAGGAGATGTGGTATGATTACTAATGAGACAACTATCCACCAAAGTTTAAATGAAGTGGATGTAAGCTATTATAGGCAACCGTACGGCCTTCATTAATGAGATAAACCCATACTGTATAGTCGGCTATAAAAGGCCCCGACATGAAAAATATAAGACAATTCAATTGAGAAAACTAACGGCCTAACTTATAACAAAACAATTTACGAAAAACAAGTATGACAGACACGAACCATGCATATTATATATAAGTCGATGAACCAATAACGTTCTATAATCAATACGTTATGTCAAAGGACAATGGAACTCTTCTACTACCACTGCTGGTGGACGGTTAAGTCTCCGAGGGTTTCATCAGCTTAGAAGTGAGTCTGTACTGACGTTATTTATAACATGCATTTCTTCATTGATAAAGACATCATTACGAAACTATGGATCCAACTTACTTAGATGCATTTGTCAATGTAGATGTCTTTTAGTCCTACGGCTCCTCACCTATTCATGCCATCTCGTTTGAATTGTTTAACGTTTGTCGAAGGTGGTAAAGGGTTATTTTCGTGCAACGTGTTTTGCCATTTTATTTCACGTGCAGCCGTGAAAAAGGTTCGTTATTCACCGTGTTTCGTGAAATCGGTAAAAAGATCAACGTGCAAGAAATTTTTAACTGTTCGTTCATCGTGAAATGGCAATTTTATTTCGCGTTCTTCCGTGCAGATACCCCCCTTTATGCCCCTCTTTGTCATTTCGGGGCCTTTTAAAGGTGACTATGCGGTATGGGTTTTGCTCATTGTTGAAGACCGTGCGGTGACCTATAGCTGTTAATTTCTATGTCATTTGGTCTCTGACAAGAGTTGTCTCATTGGCAATTATACCACATCCTCTTATTTTTATATTTACATATCCTTTGCTTTTTAACTGTTTGGTTTGGGGCGTCCTTGATGAAAGAAAATCCAGAAAAGCGCTTCGGACGCACAAAATTTATAAAGTGTTATATTCATTTTGCGAACAAATTCACACTATTCTAATAATCTTACCCTTTTTCATTTTCAGGAAATAAACCCCAATGCCTTATACTATTAGTATTCTTTGATAAGAATTGTCAAAGTGTATGAAAATAAGAAGAATTGCGAGTATTCTTTTATAAGTAATTTCTAGTTATTATTTATTTGAAGCTTTTTCCTTCTTTTTGTTTATCCCTTATACTGACATTATTTAGTCTATTATCTATACTGATTTTTATTGTGTGTAATATAAAGTATATACTTAAGCGGCGTAAAGCAATCACCAATCAATCAATCAATATATACTTTAACTCTAATTATCCACGGTTCTATTACAAACTAATACGTTTTTAATCGTTTACCTTGAAACTGTTCTGACTCATTTGAAAGCAATCACATTTAGCTGTTGATATTAACTATAATACACATTTTTAGTACTCAATTTAAAAAAATGAAAATTATGGGCACAGGACGTTTGCGCATTTTTACCTGTAACACAAAAGGACACTTGCGCTCAAACAAAATGGATAATTGCACTTTAAACTTTGATTTACCTGAACCAAATTGACCAGACATTTGCGCTTTTTATCCATGAAAGTTAACCTGTAATCTTAACCAAATTTATCAAAGTCAAGGGATGATATTCACACATTTTTTTTAAAGTTAACCCGTACATACCACAGATTCACAAAACATTTATTCAAGTAAAACATAGATAAAACGAATTTGTTATGGATGGAACACTCATAACTTTGTACTATCTTTTTAGCAGCTTTATAGTGTTGCCGTATTCATCTGACACAAACATGATGGCGAAATATTTAGTGATTTGGACTTGCTCCGTGTCGGATATAAAATTTCTTAAATATTCATCTCTATTAAAAAGAAGCAATTTTATAACTTTGTGAATATTCAAAATTACTCTCTTTTTTAGACAAGCAGTTATATAAAGATTGTTTAAAGTGCGATGGTTATATGTAGATTCTTTTTATTTCACAAAATAAACTCATTAGTGTTACTTCATTTTTTCAAATAAAAGATGTTACCTTTTTTCTTTTCACTAACTGAATGATATGTAATTTTCAAAATTCTCATGAACTCATTGAAGTTAATTTTTCCGGAAAAAAAAATAAGAATTCTGTTGGATATGAGTCAGTGAAAAGTCATCAAAAGTTAACTTGAAGACGTCCCGCGCCGAAAATTATATTATGCAATTTTCTATTATAGTATTTATGTCACCCGATCGACAATGTCGGGTGACATATTGCTTTTCCTCTGTTTCTTTTTCTGTATTATTAGGTCTTTCCACTTTTCTGTGGAAAGACCTATTGTATTTGTTCTGATTATTATTTTTTTTCCGCCAAAGTTTGTTCTTGCGACAAATTTTTGCAATATGTCGCTTAGATATTTCTTATGTTGTATCGTATAGTTTATGCGCTTTTAAATTTCCCCATTCTAAGCCGAGCAATTTTCTTTGTAAGAGTTATCTCCCTATTCACTGTTTATAATGTGTGTGTATCTTCTTTGTAACAAAAAAAGATATCGACAAAATTCTTTTTTTAAATTGTTCGTTACATCCTCAGAAATTTTTGGCTAATTTGGATCGAAGCGATTCGATGAAATTTTATAGGAGTTATCTACCTTTACCAAATAAATTTGTCGGTATGTTTTTTTAACTCATAAAGCTTTAACCGTATAACCCTGGAATATTTTTATTTGAGTCCCCAAGGTCCTAACTTAGAAAATGAGGTCAAGGTCAAAGGTCAAGGTCAAAATCTCAATTTTGACTTTTCTTTGTTTTTGCATCTTCTCCGCAACGTTTAAAGATATATATAAAAGAACAAGTGCAAAATGATTGCTTTATTGTAATGAAGATATGTTACATTTGGTCTGAAACAATCTAATGGCATCTTATAGGAGTTAGTGCCCCTGAAATGTCTAATTATAAGGTTAATTGATTATTACTTCAACTTGGTTCATTATAAAGCCATATGACCTTTAACAAAAGGTTGGGTGACATATGACCTTGAAAAATGACAACCGGAAGTGACCTTGAGAAAACCGGAAGTAGCAATTTTTGCACTTTTTTCATGAAAAAGTACTCGGAATCCATATATTCTGTAATTTAATTACATGAACTCATCACTAAAGACTAGATGTGACTTTCGATAAACCGGAAGTGACCAATTATCTCCTGGTTTACAGGCAAAATTATAAAGAAACTATATATTTTTGGAATCAGTGTGAAAGAAGCTATCATATGAGACCGGAAGTGACATTGACCTCACCGGAAGTAGCAAATTATCTCCCTTATTTCTCTCAAAAAGTATATAGAAATCACTTATTTATCGCATCAGTATGAAGAAACTTATGATTGGATGCAAATTTTAAGTTTGAGTAAACAGGAACTAGCTTCTTTTCAATATCTTTGAAAATTTATGTGGAAAGACCTTCAATTGTTCTCTGAACAATTGGTTTTTAATTATTATTATTATTTTTATTATTATTATACTTCCACCTCATTTGTCTTGGAGTTTTTTCAGAGCCAATGGAACCAATCTAAGTGATTGGTCACTATAACAAGGAACACCAACTTGTGCGTTGCAGTGGAACTTTGGAACTAAATAAAATTTTGGGGTTTAGTGAATTATTTAGGTATGCGTAAACTTAAAATCATCAAATTTTGATACAATGTAGCTGTGCACTATATACAGGTTTTGGATGATTTTGACTATGATCGGAACTACTATGTTGCGATGGAAAACTGCAGCAAAATTTCAAAATTTCAAAATGCTTCAAACTTGACGAAACTTTACAGTAATGATGAGCGCCATTTGTAGATGTGGCATTTGGCGTTAGAATTTCCAAAATGGCTGCCGTTACCATGGAAACAATGCAAAAAAGGTCAAAATGCTCAAAAACCTTTCAGTAGCATTTCCTCTCTTAAAATGGTAGGTCAAACCCAGTGAAACTTTAATGGTATGTTCCCTCTCATGTACCAATGGGGTACCTTTCATTAAAATTAGGAATTGGTCACCGTTACCATGGAAACAGCAAAAATGTCCAAAATTTCAAAATGCTCCAAAATTACTGAAACTTATTATGATTGTTGACTGTCAATTGTAGACTACACTTTAACTTTGGAATTTCCAAAATGGCCGCCGTTGCAATGGAAACAGAAATATGTAAAATTTCAAAATGCTCCAAATGTTCTGAAAATTTACAGAAAGATGTATAGCCAAGCATATATGTGCATTCATTGTTTGAAATTTTTGAAATGGCTGCCACTTAGTGGCAATGGGGGAAGGGTGACATCTGCTATTGCATGCAATAGCAATTCTAGTTACAATTTGATATTTGATTTGTCAAAATCATTTCATTTAATTGATTAGATAAGTACTTTGTTGTGCATCAGTGCTCACTAAATGCAGTTGGTTTTCAGATTTATTGTGTAAAAAGTAAAATAACAAAAATACTGAACATATGTTTTCACCCAATATTTGCTGTTGGTTACTTTAACATATATAAGTCAAATGCAAAAGTAACTATAAATGTGCAGTATCCTACATTTGCACAAGACAAAATAATGTACCTGGTAATAAATGTTGAATTATAATATGCTTAAAGAGCAAATTGTCATATGTTCGGATATAGTTGACAGCAAATCACCCTGTCCCCCCAACCAAACCTGAAAAAGGGTAACGGTATTGTCCTCAACGACGAATAGTAAGTCGCTAAGAACATTTTAAAATTAAAAAAAACTCATGAAAAATTCATCCGCATACTCAGGTAAGGGCATACATCTGTCAAGGTTGAATTGTCCAATAACATATTCACAAAAACAATTTAATAATTTTATACTATCGGGGATATTGATTTGAGAATTCAATCCATTGGTTGAACGAAAGTTGTTGATAGCTGACTATACGGTATTGGTATTGTTCATTGTTGAAGGCCGTACAGTGACCTATTGTTGCTTACATCTATAGTGGATAGTTGTCTCATTGGCAACCATACCACATCTTCTTATTCATGTATAGTGTATACTTATTAAAACTGACACAAATTCAATTTTTTTTATGTCTCATCGGCAATCATACCACATCCTTTTTATCAGCATATTGTATGCTTACTCACGTTGACACTTATTTCTTGATAGACGATTTTCTTCAGGTATGCTTAATTCCAAACGGAATAAAAAGTCGTTAGAATAATATCCAAAATCTGTTTATGATCTACATTATCCCTGAGAGTGATTCATAGACCGTTTAATTCCAGCATATTTAATATTGTTCTATACACCAAATGATCGCAATATTAAATAAGATTAAGCATGCACATACAAAAGTAATCACTTCTAACGTCAGTATAAGTAAACAAAAGTCGGATAAATGTTAGAATAAATACATTTTTGCAAAGTAGAAAAAGTGAAGAAGTGATTTTTTTAGAACATTGTCAATCGCTGAGATCCCATTTTCTAATTACAGAGAAATGGACAAGTCCTTTAATTATGCTATGTATTTTATGTACATATATGTCACTTCTCATCTTTATATGAACGTTTTGGAATAGTTTGATATTAAAAGTATATGGTGCAGAGAATGCAAAGTACAATGATTTCGGTTTGTATTAAATGATATTGAAATATGTTGTTCTTTTTATTTATTCTAGTTTACAATAATCGCATAACATTATGTCATGTGACTTGCGGCACTCAATATCCGACAGGTCATTGTATTTAATAACATAAAATTGGAGGGTACTATTTTCAATAGTAATCTATTTCATGATTAAAATTATTTTATACCATAGTAAATGCCTGAAGCTAAATATCAGCTATTTTCATTACTGATTCCCTGTATTCATTATTAAACAATTGTATGTTTGAAAGGTTTCGACCGAGTTTTTTGTTTTTTAAAAAAAGCACTGGGGATAGTTGGAATAAAAGTTAAAATTGATTTAACAATTCTGAAAATTAAAAACATTTCAAGATTATTATAATAACTCTACTATACTGTTATATGTGAAATTACAACCATCATGATCTAATGATATCATTGACATTGTGTGGAGAAGAATGTATATAGTACAAATTATGCGATCGTTCAATTCTAAAAAGGAATTATGTGGTACAACAATTGTTCAACTTTTCTGTAGTGATAAGGACAATCCCAGATACTAGATTAATAAATCTTTAAAATGTCAACAAAATGGCTGAGAAGGAAGGTCAGTGGCAATTTATATTTAAAACGTAAATGAATGAAAGGCGCAATATAGCCAGGCGGAAACATTTGATGAAATTTCACGATTCAGTAGTTGACTATCATCATTTTCTTAATATAAATGGTCTTTTCTTTCTTGATATTGTTTTCTTCAACAACTTACATACACATTTGATTCAATTCTTGAATGTTGCCAATCATTAGTTTGAGGTTAACACTAAAATATGGGATACCCCTTAAAATAAGTTTATTTTTCTTTTCTGAACATTAAAAGTATGGTGAAAAGATATAAGTACACATGAAAAAACATGCAGAGAAGGCAACTATAAAAAGCTTATTTAGTATTTGCATACTAGTATCCCTTTTTTTGGGTTTCCCTTTTTCTTTGGGTTTTGCATTTGGCTTTGTTGAATGTTATGTCTATATGTAAGTTTATGCTGCTCTTTTTATGATAAAATGAAAACTAAAGTCAATAAATTTAGTGAGTCCGAAGCGCCTTTCAGGATTTATCTTCATTAGGAACGCTCTAACCAAAAAAAAAGTTAAAATCAAGGATGTATAAGTACTTAAATAAGTTAAGTGCTAAAAATGTGCCAAAGGAATGTTATCAATAAATCATGTCAATACCAGAGTTGTAACTACTGAGCTGATGATACCCTTGGGGACTATCATTGTAGGTTTTTCCCCCCGTTTTTCATGCATGTTCTTTGCCATTTGCATCAAACTTTTTATAAACATTTGTATATATAGTAGAGTGTAACTGGTTTTAAAAGGCCCTTTGTTTGCTGAAGTGCTATACGATTTTTTATTGTACGTCACGCGTTTCTAATTTATGTGAAAGTAGAATAACACAACGTAACTGGAAGCGAAAATAATCAGAATAACAGAAAACCAAATTGAATGAGACCTGTTTGAATATCTGAATATATTATTCCAAAAGATACAGATATGGTTTTGTCTATTTCTTATTTTTACTCCCACTCTCCTCTGTTTGGAGCTCGAACGTTTCCCTTAACTTTTCGTTTTTACTTTTATTTGTATCTTTTTAACTGATTTATGAGATTTTGGTTAATTACTGTTGCCTTAACTCATAGCACATTGAAGCAAGATGATTTTACTGAGACGATGGTTGTTTTCGATTGATGTAATTATTATTTCGTAGGGAATTCATATATACTACATAAAGTGCAAAGCTTCAGTCAAAATTACAAAAAAAAAGACACATATAAAAATGCAGGTCGCTCTAACCGCTCTAAATAGCTAGGTAACATCTGTGTAAACAATATTAATTTTTAATACAAGGAAGTATACGTCAATATTACATATTTATTGAAATCAGTCATCTGAAACTAATTTCACAGCTATATACAAATATCTATTTTTCTCTTTATTAATCATTGGAAATGGATTTCAGTGTTAGTTGGAGTACGGCTTGCACTACTTTTTTCTGATATGACCCATAATTTTAGTTTACTCGCATGTCCAAAGTTACCTACCGTCAGTTGTCTTCGTGAAAAAATAAACGACCACAGTTTTAGCCCAAAACATCGGGTCTCGATCGTATCTGATGGAGATTGCCAGAAATGTACCAAAATTGGCAGCATACTTTTCATAGCCTTCCACATAAAAACATGTTTTATCTCTTCAAGACTATGACAGTCAATATCCCTTGTTCTATCATTTAATACGTTGGGTAATCCTATATTTTTTACGATTAATTACACTTACCTTAAATATTAGTATATGCTTCACATTTAAATTTTACGAAGCGCTCACAACCTTTATGTATCTTTTTACCAGTTTGATAGCGCGTATTAGTAACAGTGTAATTACTTTTTTCAGGTTTGATATCACGTATAAATAATTGTTTAAAAATAAGTAGATGTGGTATGATTGCCAATGAGACAACTATCCACCAAAGTTCCAATGAAGTTACTATTTTCAGGCTTGAAATCACGTATAAATAATTGTTTCTGTTCCATTTCCAGGCTTGAAATCACCTGCATATTTCTTTTTCATGATTATTATCTCGTGTTATCAACTATATTATTACTTTTTCAGGTTTGATATCACGTATTGATGGAAGTATCATGTTCTCCATCACAACAGAAGCATCAGCAGCTGTTATTACATTAGATCCTTGGGATAAACTTCTTATCATCGCCAGCGCTGGTCTCTTCCTGTTGTTTGTACTCGTCTGTCTCATGTGTGTCTTGTCTCCATTCTGTTGGTTGTATCACTACTGTCCTTTCCAGACCCATGCACCAGTAAAAGGTATGTATAAATCTAACTTGTACTCGTCTGTCTCATGTGTGTCTTGTCTCCATTCTGTTGGCTGTATCACTACTGTCCTTTCCAGACCCATGTACCAGTAAAAGGTATGTATAAATCTAACTTGTACTCGTCTGTCTCATGTGTGTCTTGTCTCCATTCTGTTGGTTGTATCACTACTGTCCTTTCCAGACCCATGCACCAGTAAAAGGTATGTATAAATCTAACTTGTACTCGTCTGTCTCATGTGTGTCTTGTCTCCATTCTGTTGGATGTATCACTACTGTCCTTTCCAGACCCATGCACCAGTAAAAGGTATGTATATCTAACTTGTACTCGTCTGTCTCATGTGTGTCTTGTCTCCATTCTGTTGGATGTATCACTACTGTCCTTTCCAGACCCATGTACCAGTAAAAGGTATGTATAAATCTAACTTGTACTCGTCTGTCTCATGTGTGTCTTGTCTCCATTCTGTTGGTTGTATCACTACTGTCCTTTCCAGACCCATGCACCAGTAAAAGGTATGTATATCTAACTTGTACTCGTCTGTCTCATGTGTGTCTTGTCTCCATTCTGTTGGTTGTATCACTACTGTCCTTTCCAGACCCATGCACCAGTAAAAGGTATGTATATCTAACTTGTACTCGTCTGTCTCATGTGTGTCTTGTCTCCATTCTGTTGGATGTATCACTACTGTCCTTTCCAGACCCATGCACCAGTAAAAGGTATGTATATCTAACTTGTACTCGTCTGTCTCATGTGTGTCTTGTCTCCATTCTGTTGGTTGTATCACTACTGTCCTTTCCAGACCCATGCACCAGTAAAAGGTATGTATAAATCTAACTTGTACTCGTCTGTCTCATGTGTGTCTTGTCTCCATTCTGTTGGATGTATCACTACTGTCCTTTCCAGACCCATGCACCAGTAAAAGGTATGTATATCTAACTTGTACTCGTCTGTCTCATGTGTGTCTTGTCTCCATTCTGTTGGATGTATCACTACTGTCCTTTCCAGACCCATGCACCAGTAAAAGGTATGTATATCCAACTTGTACTCGTCTGTCTCATGTGTGTCTTGTCTCCATTCTGTTGGCTGTATCACTACTGTCCTTTCTAGACCCATGTACCAGTAAAAGGTACGTATGAATCTAATTCGAATATTGTCTCTCTCTTAGCTTTATACTACTACTGCAGAAAAAGAGAGGCGAAGGATACTAAAGGTACAACCAAATTCAAAAGTCGAAAACAAACTGACAACGCCATGGCTTAAAAAGAAAAAAGACCAACAGATAAACAACAGTACACAAAACACAACATAGAAAACCAAAGACTGAGCAACACGAACCCCACCAAAACCTGGGGATGATCTCAGGTGCTAAGAAAGGTTTGCATACTGTTGGTGTCCATTGTGACTTTTAATTGGCTGAATACCACTACTCTTTATTTTGCTTTGGGCATGTGACAGCGGCATAGGTGTCCTTTACTCCATTTAACTATAGAATTTAGCAATTGATTCGAATAAACATTAAAAATAAAAAAAATTGTGTGTTTTTTATAAAACAAACAAACGTGTTGTTATGAGACAAATTCAGCTTTCAATACATTTGGACACTGGATTGTTGGTCCCTCTGTTAGCTGCATCGTGAGGTCCAACAGGGTCTTTCATATTACAAACGAATGTGTTCTCTTTCATTGCTAATGATCTCAAATCAACAGTTTCCTGTGGACTTTTAAACGTTCGTTGTTTGTTTCTATTTGATATATATATGTATGAATGAAAAGATATGTTAGGGGACTGCCCCTCGAGGATTGCCCATAGAACGACACTCCCCAAGTGACCAAATGACGTAGAAGTACGAAGGTCACCGTACGCTAATTTTAGTTTGAAACACAACTAAAAGTCTTCTTGCATTTTCAATATTGAACTTCTACACATAGCTAGCTTTAGGCATTGCATGAGGTCATGTTTTGCTACATTCGTTCATTCCGCTGTTGTGTAAGATATTTATTCGAAATATTGAGTGGAATAAAGAGAGGGATTCCTGTACAGGGTCAGGATATTTTAAGTACTTAATGCTTACTTGGAACCTGTGCCTCCCAGCATTTTACAAATTTGATACAACGCCAGATTGGTCGTACTTGGTTTTTTTTTGCACTTGATACAACGGTTGACCGTACCAGTGTAATGTTTGGTCGTTCCTGGTTTTTTTTTTTTTAACATTTGCTACAATGTTTTGTCGTATCTGTTTTTTTTTAACATTTGCTACAATGTTTTGTCGTATCTGGTTTTTTTTAACATTTGCTACAATGTTTTGTCGTATCTGTTTTTTTTTTAACATTTGCTACAATGTTTTGTCGTATCTGTTTTTTTTTTACATTTGCTACAATGTTTTGTCGTATCTGTGCTTTTGTCACATTTTTTATTCATATTTATTTGAAATATAACAAATTTTCGATTTATATATATCTATAAAAGATTACGTCCAGACCTAGATTATAAATCCATATTTGAAACGTGTTGTTTTCTCATTGACATGACACACGTGGTATTATTATACATAATATATTATGTAGCATATGGCGAATTGGCAAATTATCACCTAACTATATCCTGCCCTGATTTAAAATAATTTTTGGGATATATTATTGACATGGTTTTGATATACTGAGAAATAGATGTGTGCAAAATATGTTTTGTTGTCTGAAAAAATGGTTTACCAAAAATAAAGGTAAGTAAAGATTTCAGAGATTAACAATACAAATTAAACGTCGGATGTCTGAACGTTAATGCCGGAAACAGTAACCGAACACCATAAGGCAACCAAGAGTTGGTATTATACAGACTTTCTTATACAAAATACATGTAGTTCCACCGAGGAGCAAAAACTCTGAGAACTTTATATCGAGTCTCTGTCCATTGTATTTGTTTGTATTTCTGTTCATTGGACATTTGACCACATGAATAGTTATTTTTTTTGTTATAATAAGCTAGTAACGTACCGTGAGATTGGGGGATAGTTTTCAAGTTAATATTCATAACATGAAAATGAAAAAAAATGAAAATATTTATACATTTTTACAGTTAATGCTAATACCATTACTGTAAACCGTGATATACATTGATTTGATAAACAGTTAGTTTCTATATAAAAATTATACATACAACAAAAGAGCTGAATATTCATCAGCATTTTGATTCGATTTGTTTCAGAAACTTCACTCTATTAACAAAGGTATCAGTTTATTTAGCGAGTGTTCTGGCCAATGTTTGTTAATCTAATAAAATCTTCAAAATTAACAAACAATCAGTGTGTTCATGATGCTACTTTTTTCTCTCAAATGACTGAAGTGTTGGAAGTAATAGAATTTTTTTAACAAGGAGCATCTTGTATATTTTGTTGGTACAAATTATAAATAAATGGATTTTGAGTGGTAAGAATTTTCCATAATTTCACAAGACTAATTAACGAGAAAATTTAATGAAAGCAATATACTTACCACTGGCGGATTGTTTCCATTAGAGAGAATATCTAAAAGATCAGCTGATGAGACAAAGTAAAATATTGGGAATGCAAGTCTCTAAGTTTCCAAATACTCAGCCAAGGCTTTCTCACACAGGATCAGATTTTCTTGCAAGGTATCAAGTTTTATATATAAATAAGGTTGGTTAGTCTGCTGTTAAGCATTTGATTTTGTCCGATTTTCATTATCTTGTTTGAGCACAATTGATGTGTACCTAAGATTAGGTTACATGTCTTTTATAATGGCCACCATGTTTATGTTCTAAACGATTTGTCACAAACTATGGAATATAGATGATAGACTGACAAAAATTGAACTGTAAATATTTAACTAGTTTTGTTTTCTTTGTGTTGTTTTGATATAACAATTTTAATTATGAATTGGATTGATAACAAACCAAAAGTATGTCATTACCGTCGACGCCACTAATTCCACTGCCTTCATTCAATACCATTGCTTTCATCTAATACCACTGCCTTTATCTAATACAACTATATATGTACTTCATCAAATACCTGTGCCTTCATATACCACTGCCTTTATCTAATACCATTTCCTTCATTGCCATATATTCGATTTTGGATTGCACTTGCTGTTCAGTCACTGCTTGCTATGATTAATGTATGATGAATCACCAAGATTTTTTTTTATCATCTTGATTACATTGTACTCACAAGAATTTTTTCTCCGCAAGGTGTTGACCAAGAGAGACACACGGTGACGGTATAGGGATATTTCTCTCTTCAGTTATGTCATTTGAATAAAAAAATGATTTTAAAGGAAAAAAAAATTCAAATAACTACCGTAAAAATTTGAGCACTGTTGAACGTTAAAACAGAAATACGCACAAAAAGTGGTTGAAGATAAAAAAAAAAAAAAAAAAAAAAAAAGTAAACAAAAAGATATAGCCGCAATCTGAACAAAAAATCATTACCTCTAAATTAGCCACGTTTTCACGTCTTGACACTTTGTGAGGTGGTAGTGGCAGAGATAATGAAGATTTTCGGTATACAATTGTTTTTGTGAACAGTGTATCCTAGAGAGAAACTGATGGATTCTCATTTAGCAGCTTCCAGATAATACTGATCTAAGTAAAACGCTTAAGCTCATATTTGTCTTTTACATCTACAAAGTGCATGAAATTCCAAATTGTTTTATCTAAATGAATTCGCCTTCTGACGTTTTCAGTTTGACTATTATATATCATTAAAACAAATGTTAAACTCTCTGAGTGTAACCTTGTTTAGTTATAAAGATGTGTGCAATGAATTATATAATATTTTCGATGTGAGTTCAATGTCCGGAGAAATCTTTGGATGATGAATCAGTAAGACCTTGATTATATTATTTTCAGTATAGTGTTGCATATTTTTCAAGGTCATGATCCAGCGCAAGGATATGGATCAACCTCCACTGGAAGTCAAAGTCCTCGATCTGAGTGCATGCCGTTATCTCCACGCATGCGTGTTGGATCCGTCAAAGAATCGTCAGAATTTTCCGACTCTAGTGGTCCTAGCATGATAGAAATGAAAAGGGTAAACTATTTAGAATACTAGTTATTTTCAGGTGATAAATACAGACTGTTGTCACTTACAATCACATAACTGAAGTGTTCGGGGGTAATAATATCCAATTGCAGACATGAGTTTGGCCATATTAAATTGTCCTTACATTCTTATCCTCTCCAATAAGTTGTTTTATTTCAAACTTTTATATCTTGCTACAATATTTCAGAGCTTTATTATAATTAATGTCCTATTAGAAATTGTATTGAAGGGATGCTGCTTTAAAGACAGCTAGTTAACTAAGGTTTCTTCATGGACAAGTTTTTGTATGAATGCTGTATGAATGCCATCATGATGGACTTGAACGTTATAGAATATCTATGTCACAGATTAACATGAAAATATTTTATTTGTCGTAGTCATAATTTTGACCATCTTAATTACATCATTCTTTTTGTCGAATATGATATACCTCTAATTTTTATTTTTACTTTTTATGAGAAATGGGACCTGTGCCACTAATATAAACTGCTTACCATTCCAGAGCCTTAGGTTAATGTTGCTTTTTCTTAACTTATTGAACTGTGTTTTATTGTATTTCATTTTGCAATGCTTGTGTCGTTTCATTGGTAATATTCGTATCCGTTCTTTGATTCGAAAGACCGTTTTCCTTTTAAAATCTTCTTCACTTTTATTACAGTTCTTTCAAAGTATATGCCCAGTCTCAACATTTTCCATTTTATATTTAAAGCTTTGTCGAAACTTGTGATATGTACAAATAAAATGCAGTAGAAATGGAATTGGAAAACTGCCACAAATATAGAAACTATTTAAATATAAGAAAGCTAATAAATAAGTTTTGAATGGTATATGTAAATTAGATTTATATATGTATAAAATAATTTATAATTTAATATTTCTACACTTATGTCAATGTATCGTATTTGCTTTCCAGATTTATGCATTCCATTTTATTCATCATAAATATAATAATGCTAATTTATCGAAAATGTTAGATAAACCAAGGACAAATGCATGTTAATTGTAATATCTACTTTTAGCATATACTGATTATGAATAAATGAGGGTGTGGGTGTGGTTTTACAGAATTCAGAATAATGGGCAAAAAATATAAAGAATAGAGAAAAACGGAAAAAAAAGAATAGAGATTAATGAGGTGCTAAAATATAAAGAATAGAGGACAGTGGGCAAAAAGTAAAAAGAATAGAGAAAAATGGCCTATAAAATTAAAAAGGAAGGACCCCCATCCAGATCCTCATAACTGGAGATTTGGCGTATACGTCCATTGTTTGATTGATTGTCTTTATTTCCTCCATGTATTTGAAGATTATACGAACAACATCACAAACATTACAACATTTAAGTATAACACCAATCAAGAAGGGATATGTATAGTTACGTATAGGAAAATATTGTCTTGTAGCAAGATATAGCTGAAGTCTAAAGGATGTTATTCGATAGATTCTTAATATTTTTTGATTTTTTAATCTCGCGTTTCGTTTTGAAGGGGCCAAAAACAGGAACTTCTTTGAGAAATTATGTCAGATATGTCATGTTAAAGAGGGGATATTGCGAAAATACCAGGCTTAGAGAAGGAAATTTTTTCGGAAATTCCTCTCAGTCTTAAGACCGATTTAGGTCGCCAATATCCCTCCTGAACTTGCCATACCTTTTTAGTATACCTAATATCATTTGGAATGGTTAAGTTAAGCATGCTTTGGCTACCAAGATGTTAGCAAATATACTGTATTCAATAAAACGCAAACAATCAAGCACTCAGTGAATGGTAAAAAAGGCATATACGATTTGGCTAATGCCACTGCAGAGAGGTAAAACAGGCATGTCATTGTCTATTTACCACGGCTTTACCCCGGCGGCGGTGAAATATGAAAGATATTCACTAGAAAAAATGGAACTACATGAAAATAACAATGACTATCAACACATAAAAATCCAACAAACTATTATAAGGTATAATTTAGTCAAATAATGCAACTTTTACATAAATTCTTTTAATTTATGAATAATTTCCAAACGAAGTTTGTCTTTGATTTTGATTTTTTCAACAAAATTAAACCAAATGATTTATTCTTATAGGCGCAGTGGAAAGATGGTTTAATGCAGAAGAGGAGTTTGAGTGTCCCTAATGTTGACTCCATGGACCATAGAGTAACGTTACTGAAGGGGAGTTTGGAATTTACAATGAAATACGATAAAAATGAACGTAAACTAATAGTTAACATCTTAAAAGTAACCGAAATGATCTTGAGTGACACAGCAGCAGTGATCTCCCCTTATGTGCGCGTGCGATTTTACAGGGTTCCATATCAATTCTTTAGTCTTAGCAAGGATCACGTGATAAATAATTTACATATAGAAATTCGAACTAAAATGAAGAAACACAATGACAATCCAACATTTAATGAACTTTTTGTAATTCCAATAGACAAAGACGACTTAAAACTATATACTGTAAAATTACAACTGTGTGACCTAGATAAATATTCCCGCCATATTGTTTTGGGTGAGGCAACGTTTACACTAAAGAAACTTAATCTGGCGGAAAACGAAGACGCTGAATGTTCTGAGAATCTACAACCTCCTATAGACGTAAGTAAAACTATGTTGTTATTCATATCACAGAAACATGTCTAACAAAAATCTACGGGAATACATTTTAGGATTCTGCTTTAAATCTTTTAATGCATCGCTTTTATCATTGGATTGGAAGACGAGTACGGATCTCCTTCAAATTTTGCGGATAATGAGCTAGTGTTCTCTTACAATTTTGGTGTTTCCCTGAGTATAAACTTGTCTTATTAGGACGTGTTCGATATACTCAAAACAAATAGGTTTTATGTTATTATGTCAATACTCTTTAGGCAAAATAAAATTCGAAAAAAATTGACGCAACGTATACTATATGAGGGTCTGGATAGGGTATACATAATAGAGAATAATGGACAAGAAGAACAGAATAAAGGATAAAGAAATAAAGAATAGACAAAAAATTAAACACAAAAAAATAAAATAAAAGTGTAACGCGTACACAGGGTAAGCGTGTCCATTTCTATTTTAGATTGAGTTCGTTACCAGTTTCATACTGGATCCAAAATTGTTCTATTTACAAAATATATGAACACGATTATTTTATTCATAAAGTGATATCAATGAACTTAAATATATACAACTGCTATTTGCGTTCTCTAATGAGCTAACTACCTATAACTTTTCTACTTAAGATATATACAACTGGTACAAATATGTACTATTACAAATTTGTCCTGGGTCAGGAACAAACTTGTACTCCTGGTACAAATATGTACCCTACAAGTTTACACACTTGTCCTCTTTGTACAATTATGTACCCTACAAGTTATCACACTTGTCCAATACGGTACAACAATACGGTTCAGCTTGTTAACGCCAACTTGTACAAGTCCGTATTTCTAACAGGCACCAACCTGTTCTTTATTACACTTAAGTAATAGTAACTATTATAAGAGACAACTATCAACGTACCGTACCTTGGTCTTATGTTTCCATAGACTTATGACTATCGATCTTGAGCAAAGAATCGCTCCTGCTTTTATACCCCAATGGTAGCCGTACCATTCTTGAATGAGGGATGTTCTTCCAAAGTGCCTCATTACTCGTAATACAGTTTCCACTGGAACACCCCTTCACATTTGACCTGACCCAAGGTTTACCCGCGAAACATCTTATTCTTTTCTATGTTTTATTAAAGTATATACAAATACATAAAATAAGGCTTCTACCAAACTGTAACTAAGGTAAATAATCTAACACAAGATACAAAATCATCACAAAAGAATAGAGAATATTTGGGTGTTAGAATATACAAAGAATAGAATATAATGGGCCCTCAAAAATTAAGAAATAGAGAAAAATGGCCTAAAAATTTGGGGAATATAGAAATGAAGTACCCTTCTATATAAATAAAAGTTTCAATGACCCAACTAGAATACTTCAAGTTCTGACCTTTTTTTTTATTATTTTATTTCTGCACATATGTTTATATAATTGATTTTTGTGATGCAAAGCTGTTTAATACGATACAATGGAAATAACGTTTAGTTTATGCATTTAATATAAAACGATGATAACATCTTTTATAGTTATATATCATATACGAAAATTAAGTATTATAAATAATAATCTGTTTCAATAGAATCAAATAATATTGTTTTCTTCAATAGGAAGATATAGGAGATGTTTCTATAGGACTAAATTATCTACCAACGGCAGAAAAGTTGTATCTAACTATTGTAAAAATCCGCGGGCTTCGACCAATGAATAAACAAGATAACACAACTGGTAAGTTACTATTAGTATTATCCAAAGAGTTTTGCAAAAATATCAGAGCCATCTCTTATAGGAAAGACAAACAGTGAGTTTTCCGTTTATCCCAGTAGGATAATTCCTATAACATCTGTGTAATTGTATTATTACATATCATATAGCTAATTTGCTTTGTGACGGTCCTTTCTTGCCCACGATCACATTATAGTGTACTATGTCTTTCATCCCATACTGATATAATGGTTCTACGACAGCAACTTCCTAACGAGACCATGTAAAATCACTTTCTCGACCACAATCACTTGCACATGATCATTTGCTGTAGCTACTAAATTGACCTTCTTGCTTGACCACAATAACTATCACTTAATGATTTGATGTGTCCACTACAGTGACTTCCTTGCGAGACCAGTCATAATTGATTGTCACATTATTTTAAAAACATGCTTTGTTGTTGTGTTAGTCTGTTTATGTATGTAGTTGTTACTTTAATCGTTTGAAGGAACGGAATTAGAATAAAATTAGTTTCATGTCCGTAGACGCTTATTTGTTTTACCGACTCTCTTAGACGTGTTCCTGTAGTAAACTATTATCTTTTATGAATATGTTTGATGCTTTATTTATATGTTTCAATCGATTATACTGATTTATTGTCTCGATTCTCTTATTTATTGTAATAAACAAATTAAAGGCAACACATGGTACTGTCATGTTGGTATCCAATTTGAACTTATAGTTTGGTTTTAAAGAGCCTAAAGAGATATATACTAGGTTTTAGTTACATATCGTTTATGGTAATCCGTCAAACTAGCCTGTTTCTATCTATTTCATAGAAAAACAAAAGATATAGGGTATCCATCCATGACACAAAATAAGTACATTCACAGTAAAAAACACACAAAAAGCAAAGGAACAAAATTGCTGTTCTTCATCTCAAAGACAGAATAAGCCTTCAACACGGAGCAAACAAAAAAAATGACACCTCACTGCAAGTTTTAAGACGGTCCCTAGCACTTGTCTTGTTAAAATTTTCGATTTGTTTATTCCATTTTAAAGCAGGTAGATCAAACATTATTACCATTTATATTGCATAATATTTGTTGAAATATTTACATAGTAATAATAATCCTTTTGTAACACAATAACTGTTTTATTTTGTCCCATTTATTTCTTGATGCAAGATTCTCGAAAAGATAGATGTCGAAACTATTCAATTTGATTAAGTCAATTCCTGAATCTTGAATCTTTATTCACGGAATCCTTAGTCGAAAAGTGGACGTTAAACCACTAATTGAATAATATTTTATTAAAAAATAAGCTGTCTGTCTATAAGTTATTATATTTTTTCAGATGCATATGCCCGGGTCGCTTTAATGTTCGATGGTAGACATCTTAAGAAAAGTAAAACAATTATCAAAAAAGGAGATCTTAATCCCGAATTTGATGAAACATTTGCATTCGATGTTCCAAGTCAGAAGCTTGGAAGCGTTTATTTCCGAGTGTCATTGCTACACGCTGGAAAGACTAAAGAAGAACATAGATTATTGGGTCGTGTTTACATTGGACCGAATTTAGATGCCGATTCTCATGCACACTGGATGGAAATGATTCAGTTGCCAAGGAAACAAGTTACAGCTTGGCACAAAATCCAAGGATAAGTCGAAGTCGTTACATATTTCAATCTTATCTTGGATCCAATAACAAAAATTTCACAAAGAATTTTGTGTTTACGAAATCTATTCACCATGAAGTGTGCGCTGGTTAAGGAACTGTGTATTGTAAAACAAGCTCTTTTTCATTAATTATAGAGGTATAGAGCGGGAATTGTACAAAAGATGCAATTGAAATCGTTGAACATACGGCATTTTGTAAAGAAAACTCCATCAGTTTGCTATCCACCTTTTTTCAGTTTGAAATGTAAGCCTCTAAAAGCACTAATCATTTTTTTCGTGGAATGAGCTGTGAGAAATGGAGATAATGCATTGAGAAAAACTAAATTTTGATTTGTGTGAAATTCTGAACTCTCCTGATGATGGTTAATATACATATACTGAGTAAAAAGTTCAGTAACAAATTTTCTTAATATCATATATCAAAAATAAACTACCGGTTAACTTCTTCAAATTACAATAAATCATTATTGTAAAACACTCGACAAAAACTCGAATATAAAAGATATCTTTGCAATTTTTGCAATGCAATTTTTACTTTTTTTTTAAATCAAAATATATGTTGCTAAACTTTATTTACTTACTATAAACACGTCTATCAGAAATTAAACTTTATAATTTACAATGAATAGGCTGATACAGTCAATTTGGCAAAAAAACAAAAAAAAAAAAAAAAATGTTATACTGTACTTAAATTTTGAATTGTATCCGGTGAAAAGGCTTTCCCCGTGATATAGTGATATAGATTTAAACCAGAAGGAACTTATTTTTTTATCTTATGATATTTTCTACATCTCTAAAGTAACCGGTGTCTATTGAATGTAATGGCGGATGACACAATAACCCAATACTATAATGATAATCCCTGTTAACCTATTTATTGTGTTCTAACTATATAATATATGTAAAAGATGTTATGTATAAATTATGTGTTAATAGTACCTGTAGGAATCAAATTGTTTATATACTATTTAAAGTATGGTCCAAGTGTTCAACAATTACAAAATTGTATATAATCTACACCGGGTTATAATGTCACCAGGAATTATTTATATAATAACGATTACAGTGGAAATTCATTGGAAGTTTATGGGAATTCATGTTAATTTTCACTTGCAGTTAATGTAAGTGTAGATTGCCTGTTAATAGCAGTGCAAACTATTTTAGTTGTTAATTTTATGTTACATTAAAAATAAATTAATATCATTCCATTTAATGTATGTCTCCTTGTTTTTTAACAGAAAATTTGATTTTGTTTTCTTCAAGTTATGATAGTCAATTATAGTAAATCAGATCAACAAAAGAGAGAAAGATGACCACACATTTTATTTTGTTTTAAATTCTAAGAAAAAGATTGGTTAATATACTAATCTTCAATTTTATATCACTACTCATATCGATCGAAATGATTAGGCTGGGCTATACATATATAATTATTGTTGTCTGCAAATAACTTATGTTGTAAGCACATTGGTTGCCTTGGAAGGTTATAGGGGATTGTGATACTGTTTATATAGACGAAACGCGCGTCTGACGTACAAAACTATAAGTCTGGTAACTTTGATGAGTTGTTTTTGTTAATCAGTCAAACCCTGTTGGTGCATCAGGTTCACGTCGTATTCAAGTATAAATCAGATCTGACGCATAAAAATATTTTTATTTTGATTAACTTTTATTGACAGTTGCTGCTTGCACCTTTCAAGGATAGTCCACAAGTGTTCACATTCCTACCACGAGGTTCTATGATAACCACATGTGTTTACCATCCTACCATGAGGTTTTATGATAATCCACATGTGTTCACATTCCTACCACGAGGTCATATGATAGTCCACATGTGTTCACATTCCTACCACAAGGTTCTATGATAGTCTACATGTGTTCAAATTACTACCACGAGGTTTTACGATAGTCCACATGTGTTCATATTCCTACCACGAGGTTCTATGATAGTCCACATGTGTTCACATTCCTATCATTGACTTTTATTCAGAATTGCTTTCTGAAACTTTGAAGGAAATTCCAGATGACTTTTATTGAGAGTTGCTGCCTGTACCTTTTGGAGGATAGTCCACATGTGTTCACATTCCCACCACGAATGTGGTGTCTCTTTTTTTAATCATATTTAGATTGAGCCATCATATATAAAATACTGAAATCAAGACAAACAACCACCATCTACCCCACAATCCATTACTAGTATCACATAATCCTTATGTGTATGGTAGACAGGCTTATTGTAGGACTCTGAACCGTGATGGTCACGGTGAAATGCGATGGTTTGACGCTAACGTGCGTTTTTGATCACACTGAAGTTCTATGGTGGCATTCTGACGGTATAATGTATCTTGTTGATAGCTACGTCAAAGTGTGTTGGTGTTTATGCTGAAGTGCGATGAACTTTTCAATATTTTTCATGTTCAAATGTCTACGAAGAAGTCAATTTGTTTTTTATACGACAGCAATTTTTTTGCGGCCTTATAATGGTTTGACGTTGTTGTCGTCGTCGTCGTCGTCGTCGTCAGAGGACATTTGGTTTCCAGTCAATAACTTGACTATAATGTATGGATCTCAGTGAAACTGAACCACAAGGTTCCATACCACAAAAGGAAGGTCGGGGTTGATTTTCGGGGTTATTTTCCTAACTGTTTAGTAATTAGGGACCAAAAATAAGCATTTTTCCTGTTGTAGGACAATAATTTGTGTGTAAGTGTATGGATCTCTTCGAAATTGTACCACAAGGTTCCATACCTCAAAAAGAATGTTGGGATTGATTAAGGGTTATGGCCTAATCGTTTAGGGGTTAGAGACAAAAAAAAGAAGGATTTTTTTGGTTTTCGGACAATAACTTGAGTATAAGTCTATGGATCTCTATGAAATTGTACCACAAAGTTCTATACCCAAAAAGGAAGGTTGGGATTGATTTTGGGGGATATGGCCCTAATCGTTTAGGAAAAGGGGCCAAAAACAATATTTTTCTAATACTTTGTATAAATTGCTTATTTCTTCTTAAGTTTTGAATTTTATGGGTTCTTTAATACACCGAATCTAGCCGTGTTTTAAGATTTCATGTTAAGGATTTGAGTTCCAAAGAGTGCAAAATTAAACTTTTGTTTGATTTCATCAGAAACTGAATTATTTGGGTTATTTGATATGCTGAATCTAACCGTGTATTTAGGTTTTGGATTTTGGGCCCGGTTTTCAAATTGGTCCACAATAAGGTCCAAAGGGTCCAAAATTAAACTTAGTTTGAATTTAACAAAAATTGAATTCTTGGGGTTCTTTGATATACTGAATCTTAAAATGTATTTAGAATTTTCATTTTGGGCCCAGTTTTCAAGTTGATCCAAATCGGGGTCTAAAATTAACTTTGATTTCAACAAAAATTGAAAAATAAGGTTCTCTGATATGTTGAATCTAACCGTATATTTAGATTTTGAATTTTGGCCCCGTATTCAAGTTGGTTAAAATTGAGATCAAAAGGGTCCAATATGTAACTTTGTTTGATTTCATTAAAAATTGAATTCTTGAGGTTCTTTGATATAGTGAATCTAACCATGTATTTAGATTTTGGATATTGGAACTTAATAGGTAAATGTCCAATTTCAAATTTTTAAGTTATTAGACCACATTCATTCTGTGTCGGAAACCTATGATGTGTCAAATATTTAATCACAATCCAAATTCAGAGCTGTATCAAGCTTGAATGTTGTGTGTCCATAATTGCCCCAACTATTCAGAGTTAGACCTCTGCTGTCGTATCAAGCTGCGCCATGCAGTGCATTTTATATAAAATATAATCTTAAATTTCTTGTCTATTTATTACATCTTCCATCGGATATTCCAACTGAAAACAAATAATGAAAATATCCGATGAAAATTACCCCCAAAAAAAAAAAAGAGAAATGGATTGTTTTATATTATAGAACTAGACGGACAATAACAGTAAGGGGACGACCGATTGATATTCTAGGGAGGGGTCGAAGGGTCAGGAGGCCTTTTTGCGGAATTATTATTAATTTTTATCGCTCTATGCATGCTTATTTTATCAGCTCTTACCAGACTAGCATATTCATATTCAAAATCCTCAACAGTACGGCATTCAACAATGAGAAAAACCCATACCCTATAAGTCGGATATAAAAGACCCCGACATGAAAAATATGAAAAAATTCAAACGAGAAAGCTAATTGGCAGAGGCCTAATTAATAACAAAACAATTTACGAAAAACAAATATGACAGACATGAACCAACAACAACCACTGATCTAAAGGTACCTGAATAGGGACTGACATATAAAGAATGTGTTAGAAGGGGTTAAACATGTTTGTGAGCGCTCAACCTCCTACCCTAATCTGGGACAGTGATGTAACAGCACAACATAAGAACAAACTGTAAAAATCAGTTGCAATTGGCTTAACTCAAAAGATCGGTATGAGGCACAAAACAACTAACATAAAAACAATAGACTTAATGCAAATAAGTGTACTCGCAGTTACTGAAAGCTAGTTCAAAGCCAATAACAACTAATAAATACATCATTTTCTCCCAGACTAAAGTATCAATCGGTACACAACCAACGGATTTAGTATACAGACGTCATAAACAGTATAAGAAACGTATGACCTTGTATACCCTGCATGTATACATACATCTTTTATATACAAAAATAATCCGGTTTAGTTACTTTAAACTAATTTGATACATAGACAAGATGTCTTGTTCGACCGGCATTGACAAATCTTGTAGTTTAAGACTATTCTTGAAAATCAAATGGTCGGAGCGTCGATTAAGCCGGAGATGTTTAGCTAAATTAAGTTAGGAAAGCATGAAGAAAAATGTCACGAACACAGCGATTTCTTCCTACCATTTGTTTTTGTTTTTACACTCATTATATAATTACACCAATGCCAAAACAGAACACACTATTAAAGTTATGTCTTTCAAATGAGCTGACGTAACTGAATTTTCTAATAAATCATAATTGTAAACTTCCATTATGTCATTCAAAAGAAAACATTCTGTTGTCATTTTGCTTAGTTTCTTCTGTTACCTATTCTGACATCGAACTCGGACTTTTTTAAACTAGTTTTACTGTGCGTATTGCTGTGTTTTTGTTTATTCTACATCTGCTAGAGGTATAGGGGGAGGTTTGAGATCTCACAAAACAAGTTTAACTCCGCCGCATTTTTGCGCCTGTCCGAAGTCAGGAGCCTCTGACCTTTGGTAGTCTTGTATGTTTTTTTTAAATTTTAGTTCATTTATATGTTTCGGAGTTTAATGTGACGTCCATTTTCACTGAACTAGTACACATTTTTGTTTAGGGGCCAGCTGAAGCCCGCCTTCGGGTGCGGGATTTTCTCGCTGTATTGAAGACCCATTGTTGGCCTTGGGCTGTTTTATGTTCTTTGGTCGGATTGTTGTCTCTTTGACACATTCCCCATTTCAATTCTCAATTTCATGCTATATTCGACGCCAAATTGAATTTGTGTTTTATTGCTTCTTCTTCCGAATATCTCCAGAAGAGGTTTAGATTATTTTTTATGAACTCTTCACCAGAAGATATAATATTCTGGAGATGTACATAAGAGAACAATAAAACACGCCCTTGTAAATATGGCCGTAATTGTATTTTCAAAATGTTGTCTATGTATCTAAATCCTTTAGATTTTCTTAATACTACAGCGACAGCCACAGACTCAGCAAGATATTGAAGATATGGTAGAATTTTCTAACAATCATTTGACAGTGGAATATTTTTTCTAGGTTGTCTTCTCTCAATTCTGGCGGGAAATTAAGGGAGGTAAACAGACAAACAAAACAAGGAACGGAAGATATTCTTCACTTTTGGGTAAACTGCTCTACGCTACAGATGATAAGAAGAAACTTTCATATGATGAAGACATTATCTTTCAACCAGTTTGATTGAGGTCTGGCATGTCAGTAACTGCTAGTAGTCCTTTGTTATTTTATGTTCATTATTGCCATTTCGCTTAGTTTCTTCTGTTACCTTAACTAACATCGGACTCGGACTTCTTTTAAACTAAGTTTAACTGTGGTATTGCTGTGTGTTTGTTTATTCCACATTGGCTAGAGGTATAGGGGGAGGGTTGAGATCTCACAATGCATTGTTGCGCCTGTTCCAAGTCAGGAACCTCTGGCCTTTGTTAGTCTTGTATTTTTTTTTAAATTTTGGTTCATTTATATGTTTCGGAGCTTAGTGTGACGTCCATTTTTTTATTTTGTAGGGACCAGCTGAAGCCCGCCTCCAGGTGCAGGATTTTCTCGCTGTGTTGTAGACCTGTTGGTGACCTTGGGCTGTTTTCTGCTCTTTGGTCGGATTGTTGTGTCTTTGACACATTCACCGTTTCCATTCTCAATTTAATTTCTAAACCTTATACACGAAGTGTTAATAGATAATTTAGGGGATCAGGATATTACGAATGAATTAATGACCAGCGATGAACATTTGTGTCAATTAATATTGACTGCTCAAAATACAGGTTCTTAAGTGAAAAAACAAAGGAAAGAATATAAACATTATCTAGAGATATCTGTCATAAATTGTTTCAACAACGGGCAATACTAATTGAACAGTAATGTTTAAACTCAAAACACTTAGTTATAATGTAGTGAAAGGAAAGACATAACATTAGATGATGGAGTGTTGTATATAGTGTAGTTATATTCTATCCTTTTAATACGAAGAAGCAACTTTTATATGTGAATTATGGACCTTTTATAGTGTATCACATTCCCCAGAGGAGATGATTAATATCTCTTTTAACAGTTTTACCTTTTAAGCTAGTTCTGAGGATTTTTAACCGAATGAGTGATTTTACACCGATTTATGAGATTGATGGTTCTCCTGACATAGGAGGGAGTTGCAGTATAGATAAAACAGGTAGATAAGCGAGTAAACAGGATGTAAAGTATTAATTTATGGTTGGTGCTAGATCAGATCGCTTAAAGGTAGATTTTCGGGTTACATCGGACATTTTCATTAAAAAAAACTTACCGGTGACGGAGATGCATAACTACGGAAAATATATACTCATTATATATTGTCTATGAATTTAGGAAAAGTATACTAAAGGGATAATAATATTGTACGATAGGTTTATCTTTATGATATATGACACCACGAAATTTAACGAGACTTGCGAGGATAAGCAATTTAGCTAATTAAGACTGAGTGGCTATTTTGCCGGCACCGGCAATTAATACTGATAGAAAATAATTATGTGCGATTTTGCCGGCACCGGCAATATAGAAAATAATTATGTGCGATTTTGCCGGCTCCTGTTATATTATCTGAATTGAAGCCAGAAAAACAGCATTTTTTTTATATAGAAAAGCTATTTTACCGGCTCTAGCAATTAGTGAATTTGTTATTTTGCCGGTTCTTTGGTAAGAATAAACTCAGTTTAATATTTACTTTGAAAAGTACAAGGGTGTGGGGCGGTCATTGGTCCATGTCTGTTGTGTTTACGTCCAGAGAGAAACAAATTGATAGTTATAGTAGTTTTATATTGATTAGTGACTGATTGTAGTGAATAATTTGATATATATAAACAATAAGTGAACTGAAGATGATCCTAAATCAGTTTGATTCAAGTTTTATGGTTGGTTTCGATGGAAATCCACTTAGTCAGATTGGAGCTGGTGATTATGTTCAAACAGTAATGGCGCCAAATTCATTGGTCAATATCAACAGTCAACCCGGTGATTGCAGAAGCACTGTGAGTACAATAGCAGAAGTTTACAATACACCAAATTCTGTCCCTACACCTACTCATACACCTAGAAAACGACGTTTGTCAGAGTCCGATGAGACATCAAGTGAAAACAAGAAAATGAAAAGTTCGGGGCACCCCCCAGTAGCCTTATCTGACACTGTAACGTTCAACGCTCTTGCAAACATGATAACCAATTTGACCGAAAGCTTGAATAATCTTGGTAGTCGACTAGAGAAAAGAATCAGTGATATAGAAGGAAATGTGGAAAACGTCTGACAGTCAAATTTAATACGGTTATAAATGATAGAGTGAAAGGCGAAGTTGCTAAATTGAAAGCAGAAATAACGACTGAAGTAAGTGAATATAAAGACAAAGTTGAAACCCTTGAAAAGTCATATGCTGAAATAGTAACATCAAAGTGTGATAAAACAGTTCAAAAACAGAATCTGAATATTATTGTAAAAAATCTTCCTGTAGAACATCGTGAAAATACAGACAAAACCTTCCTGAAATCAAAAATGACAACCTTAATAAAAGATGGTTTGAAGCTAGCTAATGTTTCTGTTAAAGATGTTGTCAGAAAACAAACTTATGCAGGCAGTAATAAACCAGGTATCGTAGTCATTGGAATTGAAAGTCTTGAACAAAAGAAATTGGTTTTAAAATCAAAGAAGGTGTTAATGAATTCTTCTAAGTATTCAAGAGTGTACATTGAAAACGATATCACTTATGAACAAAGAATCAATAACATTAACAACCGTACAATTTTGAGAGCCTTGGGCAAAGATAATGATTTTGTTGTTAAATCTGGTCGTATTGTTAAAAAGCAGTATAATAACACGTCAATTAACAATGTAAACACTACACAACGGACAGAGGATCAAATGAAAGCCCGTAAGCAAAATAGAAACGATATTGATTCACACTCGAAAACGGCAAAGCGTACGAAAATTCTTCGGATGGATGGCGAAGATACTCCGGAAATAATAGGCGTGGTAGAGACAGAGGAGGTGCCGGCAAACCACGTAACGGATAGGTCAAATGTGGGTTTTGGAACATAAACGGCTGGAGTAAAAATCCGAACAGTGACAAAAATAGTTTACTAGCTTCGTGCTTAAAGAATCGAGGTCTGCATATAATTGGTCTTGCGGAAACCCATCTTGTGGGAGAAAATATTATAAATATTGATGGTTATAAATGGTACGGAAATAATCGAAAACTAATCCACGTACGTGCTCGAGCTGGATCCGGTGGCGTAGGATTATTAGTGAAAACGATATGCATTCACAGTTCAATGTAGTGAAAGTGGACGCATCAACAGACGGAATTTTATGGGTACAATTTTCTGAAATTAACAACCAAGATAATTGCTTTTTGTGTGTGTGGTTTATCTACCACCGGAACACTCTACGCGTTCGGTCAACATCCATGATTTCTTTGATACGCTTATGTCCAAAATATATACAATTCCAAATGGTAGTCCTTTTATTTATGCGGTGATTGGAATATTCGAGTCTCCGACATTGAAGATTATATACAAGGAATTGACTTATTACCAGAACGTAATGTTGTAGATTTTACACCTAATAGTTACGGCGACTTGTTTTGTGAATTTTGAGCAATATTAATTGTTGTATTTTAAATGGTCGAAATTTTTCAACAATGACTTTACGTTTGTGTCAAGCAGAGGATCATCGGTCGTTGACTATTGCGTAGTACCTTATGAGAAACTGTCATTTTTCAAAACTTTGAAGTCATTCGAGCAAGAACTCTAATTGAAGAAAATGCAGCCGTAGGCTCTTATGACCCGAAACATATACCGGATCATTCTTTGTTATGCTGGACATTTGTCATACCTGGTTATGATGTTCAACAAACCGTGTCCGATCAATTGACAGATAACGGTACTGTAAGACCAGTTAAATACGACACACGGAGTATTCCGAACGATTGGATGTCTGACAATGAAACAATTTCCAAGCTTAACACATTTATCACTGAATTAGAGGAATCTGAAATAAACCAGTTAAATTTAGACAATAAATATGAAGATTTTGTTAAAATTGTACATACTGAAATGGATTTAAAGCTAAATAAACGTAAAACTAATATATATGATGGCAAAAGTAACAAAAGGAGACGAATGAAAAAATCGTGGTGGAACGACAACTTAACACTACTTTGGAACGATGTATGTAAAGCCGAGCGTGCGTGGCATAAGTGTCATAGCGGATGCAAGAAGGATTTACGCCATATATTTGTAGAAAAACGAAAATTATTCGACAAAAGCAGTCAGAAAGCTAAACGACAGTTTTGGTACCACAGTCAGAAACAACTTCTAGATGATCAACGACGGGATCCTCGAGAGTTCTGGAAGAAGATTGGTAAAGTCGGCGTTGGAAATGAACGACAGAAATCTATACCGATGGAAGTGACACTAGACGATGGGACAACTAGTACAGATACAAACACTGTGTTAAATAAATGGAAAAACTGTTTTGATAAATTATTAAATTGTAATAATCAGACCATTGACACTAATGTTAATATTAATATTCCAGATGATTTTTTAGATAGGGAAATATTGTTTGAAGAAGTAGTAAATGCTGTTGCTAAAAGTAAAAATGGCAAGTCACCAGGTATTGATCAGTTGTCAGTAGAATTATTTAGAAATAATGCATTGATGTTAACTATGCATAAGTTATTTAATATATGTTTCAAGTATGGAAAAATTCCTTCTGTATGGGGTAAAAGTATTATAACCCCAATTCCTAAGTCTTCAACTTCAGATCCACGAGATCCTTTATCATACAGGGGCATAACTTTAGCTCCCTGTGCATATAAATTATATTGCAGTGTACTAAATGATAGATTAGTGTATTGGTTAGAACAAAGAGATATTATTCATGATGAGCAAAATGGCTTCCGTAAAGGTAGAAGTACCATTGACCATCTAAGTACATTAACTTCAATTATTGAAACTAGAAAACTGAAAAAGTTATCAACATTCACAGCTTTCATAGATTTTAAAAAAGCGTATGATACTGTTAGTAGAAAATTATTGTTTACTAAATTGGATGATTTAGGAATTAGTACACATTTTTTATGTACATTGAAAGCTATATATTCACATGTAGAATGTTGTATTAAACTTAATGGAAATATGACAGAATGGTTTAGTGTTAATTCAGGTTTAAAACAAGGATGTGTATTATCGCCTGTTATGTTTAATATTTTCATTAATAGTTTAATTGATGTTATAAAAGCACTAGATATTGGTGTAGACATTGATGGTGAAAAAGTTGGTGTACTTTTATATGCTGATGACAATGTATTTATTGCAAAAAACGAAAATGATTTATATGTATTAAGAAATTGGTGTGTTACCAATTGTATGAATGTAAACTTAGATAAAACTAAAGTTGTACATTTTAGGAAGCCTTCGGTTCAACAAACATCTAAATCTTTTTGTTAAATGATAATTATACATTACAAATAGTATCATGTTACCAATGTCTGGGTCTACTATTGACATAATTTCTCGATTATCATGAGATGACTAAAGCCGTAGCAAGATCTGCAAGTCAAGCGCTAAGTTTATTGATTGTTAAAAGTAACGCACATGGTGGTTTCCAGCACAGTACCTTTACGACATTATTTGATACTCTGGTATGGTCAGTCATAAGCTACGGTGCATCCATTTGGGGCACTCGTTCATTTTCTTGTATAAACGCTGTCCAGAACAGAGCTATCAGGTTTTTATGGGTGTTGGCAAGTATACGCCAAATGATGCTATTAACGGGGATATGGGCTGGAGACCACCTAGTGTAAAACAATGGCCATGTATCTTTAGGCACTGGGCAAGATGTAGTGTCATGACCAATGACAGAATAAATTATAAAGTTTTCAAATGGTCACATAAAAATGCTGTAAATAATAAGAAAAACTGGTGTAATAGAGTCATGAAAAAACTTAAAGGTTGTAATTTTGATTTGTATACTAGTATTGATAGTGTGCTGCATAAGAATATTGTTCTGCAACTTGAAAACGTTTTATTTAATAAATATATTGCAGAATGGCAAACGAAAATTTTGTCACAGGGTAATGGTAACAAGCTTCGTACTTATAAGCTATATAAATCACAATATTGTACAGAGTTATATTTAAAACAAAATATGTCTATTAAATTTAAAAGTGCTTATGCAAAATTTAGGTGTGGCGTTGCTCCACTTAAAATAGAAACAGGACGATATGAGAATAAACCAATAAATGAAAGATCTTGTTTTATGTGTAAAAATGAAATTGAGGATGAAAAACATGTATTTACTTTATGTCCTTTATATGCAGACCTTCGAAATATATTGTATAGTGAAGCAGTAAAACATAATGATCAATTTTATAACTTGTCTAATGACGAAAAGTTTATATTTTTATTCAGAAATGAAGAACTATGTCAGGTAGTTGCTAAAACCTGCTTTAATATTTTATGTAGAAGAACAAATTTCTTATTTGTATATAGCTGATGATGTATTTTAAATCTTAGATATTTATAGTTTTAAAATTATGTTAAATATTGTATATAATTAATCATTTAATAGTCTCTCATAATTCTTAATAGAATGGCGCTTGTATATGTTTTAGTATTTAAGCTAATGATATTTTACTGTTAGTTTTAATATACTATATGTTTTATATATGTTTTTCAATATTTTATGTTATACGCAATGTTTTATATGTATATTGGAATGTTTAATGTTATACAAGTGGTGAGACTTTAATAAAATATTGAATCTGTAATAAATTAATGATATGCCGGTAGTTAAATAAGAGCTAACAATATTTGAGATACATATAATCGTTTAAAAAGATGCACCAGTCAAAGTGAAAGTAAGAATTGATAACAAGAAATAAAAACAAAAATATTGAGGGTCAGTGTAACACTTATTAATTCAAAATATCAAAAAGTTTTTAAATTTTAGTTTTTTGGATTTTTGATTAAAGTTTTAAAATATCAATTTTCCAAATTTTGTGTTCCTTTTAAATTTTGAAAATTTCACCAAACAATTAAAAATTTAAAATCATAAACTTCGTTTTAAAATTTAATAGTTTAGATATTTAAGCAAACTTTAAAAATACTAAACTGAACGAACAGAACAGTTTCGATCATTTCGCTGTTTGAATTTTTGATTTTTGATTAAAATATAGGAAAGGGGGAAAGGACTAAAATGTGGATATATGTTACAAGTGCGAAACTGAATAAGAATGGAAGGAATCGAAATGAAATTTATCAAAGCAAATCAAAACGGAAACAATATTTTTCTGAAAAACTAGATTTAATATAAATTATAAAAAAGAGGCTAACTTAGACCTACTATTGAATCACTAATTACCGGGTTTGTGATAACATGACCAACACGACGGGTGCCACAAGTGGAGCAGAATCTGCTTACCCTTTCGGAGAACCTGAGATCACCCGGTCCCAGTTTTGGTAGCGTTCGTGTTGCTCAGTCTTTAGTTTTCTATGATGTGTTTTGTGTACAGTAACTATTGTTTGTCTACTTATCTTTTCTTTTTAGCCATGGCGTTGTCTGTTTATTTTCGATATATGGGTTTGAGTGCCCTCTTTTGTGTTAAAAAAAAATAATAAGAAATATGTTTCTTAAAGTTTAAAAAATAATAAGTAAGACCTGGTTTTAACACTTTGATTCTCTATAACTAAATGAACAAAATACAGAAATTACTTGTTTACCTTGTGATAACTACAATTCTTAAATAGCGAATAAAAGGAAACGGGATATTTGATTTTTGAAATAATGGATAGTTCCGTATTTGTTATTTGCACTTTTGTAAGTTATTGTACGACAATCAACTTTGAGCAAAATACAAGTACACATCCACGTCCAGTCAGAAAGGGACGTGTAGAGAGAGTGTCACGCTCTCTGCACATTACGAACGATTACAACAACTCTTTAAGTGGTTCATTGATTGCAAAATTTCTGTCCCTATCCAATATACCCTCATTTTCCATTGGCGATCTAAATTTGTCGACCTTCATCCTGAACGGAATCTATTACAGAACCTACCTATTGTATTTATTGTTTATTTGTTATCGTCCTGAACATGCATGAAATATTTGCCACTGGCTAACAACAATCAATCATTTAAAATAGGCCGTTTATATATAAAGTGTTAAGTAACTCAGGTTTAAACTCCCTCGGGCAAAGTTTTCCTTAGAAGGATTTTGCTATTCTTAATGTCCCTTTTGGCAATACACCTCTTGATCGAATTGTTTCAATTCTTATATTTACTTGGCTTCTAAATATTCAGCTTTGAGCGTGCCGAATGTAGGTAAATACAAAAAAACTTCGGATGTATGCAGTCTAGTGTTGTTTATTTTTTATTTACGGTCGTTAACCGAGAGATTGGTCGGTTAATCTACCCGAGTATGCGGTTATATGGGCGGTTGGTCTGTTAATCGGGTCGGTTATACGTCTGTTAAGAGTAAAATCACAACTTTAATGTTAAACTCTGTTAAATATATCGATTTTCATAGAATATTTTCCGCCTGTAAAAACATTTCATAGTCTGCGCAGTTTTCAGTAAAACTAAAAGGCGTCGCGCAAGTATGTGGTATTTATGCTTATACACATAGCAATTTTTTGGATAAAAGGCGAAAAAAAAAAATTTTTAGATATCATTTAAAGGACATAAAATAGTACTTTGGTTCTAAAAAATAAATTGACATTAGTAAATATTTCATAACTGTAATATAACGTGAGTAATACCACATTTTAGTGAATATTAGGGGAATAAAGTCTGTTAATGGGTTGGACAATTTAAATTGTGTCCGTTAAGAGTTATTTAGCCACGACAACAGTTTTGCTACCTTTATAGTTTCCCATTGAAAAGTTAAGAATGAGATGTACTTGAGTAGAAAAAATGACAATACGTTGCAACAGTATCCTTCTAGTAAGAGCATTTTATTTTGACTTTCTTCGCATTTTATTGAAGGGTGTGTCACTTCAATATAGCGTTATATGGATTGGCCGCTGGAATATGCATGAATTTATTGTTCATGTGTTGTTTCCGTATATTTTAGCCACTCGTCTTGAGCCTACCCATTTGTTCCGATAACATCCCATATAGCAATCAAATTATACTGTTATTGCCATTCAGAACTCTCAACAGACCAATTAACAGACCGGGTTTTATACATCCGACCCATCAACAGACCAGGTTTTTGATAAAAATGTATTTATGTCACCAAAATACAGATTTTCGTGTAGATTTTACACATAATGATATCATTATGGTTAACAAACATAATGCCTGTCTTTTTTCGATGTTCAAAATATTGCATGCAAGTAAATTCAACCATCTTGTCATTTTGTATACATTTTGTGTGTGTAAATGTGTATAAATTTATTGATGAGTAACCCGCCTTTTCATTTTATAGATCGTTTATCGAAGCTAGAAAAAATAATTACACCGCTGGATTCAGTACACTGAATTGTTTTGGCAGACATGAATAGTTTTATGATAAAAATATATTTAAAAGTTGCCTACCTTTGTGTAATCTGATGAAACATACTGACATTGCAATGATTTTCTCAATAACACCTGATTAACAGACTTTAGCCAACCCGATTAACAGACCAATAGCCCATATAGCCGCATACTCAGGTAGATTAACCGACCAATCTCTCGGTTAACCGAGTGACGGCCGTGCATTCACTTCAAATGTTATTGTCAATGGCAAATAGTACATGGGTGGATTAAGTTTTTGTACTGTAATCTAATTGATTGCAGGAAGTTCTCTTTAGTAGAAAATTTGTTTTGTATTATATTTTCTGATTTTTACTGCGGTTTCTATTTTTAAAACTCATGAGTTCGCCTCTGTAATATGTATCAATCATTTAATTATTTACTGTAGATACAAAGTTAGCACGAGATTGAATGAAAGAGACTATGAATCCCCTGTACTCGGTGCTATAAGTTTCTATTTTCAATGATTGATTGTTGTTAGCCAGTGGCAAATATTTCATCCATGTTTCTGACCCCGGACTCGGACCTCTTTTAAACTGAGTTTTACTGTGCGTATTGCTGTGTGTTTGTTTTCGTCATTGGATAGGGGTATAGGGGAGGGAGATCTCACAAAACATGTTTAACCCGCTGCATTTTTCCGCCTGTCCCATGTCAGGAGCCTCTGGCCTTTGTTAGTCTTGTATGATTTTTAATTTTAGTTCATTTATATATTTCGGAGTTTAGTATGACGTCCATTATCACTAAACTAGTACACATTTGTGTTTAGGGGTCAACTGGAGCCCGCCTCCGGATGCGGGATTATCTCGCTGTGTTGAGGCCCATTAGCGGTCTTTGGCTTCTTTCTGCTCTTTGGTCGGGTTGTTGTCTCTTTGACACATTCCCATTTCCATTTTCAATTTTATCTTGCAGACTGTTTCGAAAAATATTTTAAAAGTGGATATGTTTAAGATATTGCCGTATGGGGTATATAACTGGTAAATCGCAATATCAGATCACACAAAGGTAGGCAGAGATCAGACTTGGCTGTATCGGGTATATTACTGGTTAAACACAACATCAGATCACGCAAAGGTAGGCAGAGATCAGACATTGATGTACGGGGTATATAACTGGTCAATCACAATATTAGATAACGCAAAGGTAGGCAGAAATCAGACATTGCTGTACGGGGTGTATAACTGGTTAAACACAACATCAGATCACGCAAAGGTAGGCAGAGATCAGACATTGTTGTATAGGGTATATATCTGGTTAAACACAACATCAGAGCACACAAAGGTTGGCAGAGATAAGACAATGCTGTATTAGGTATATAACTAGTAAAACACAACATCAGATCACGAAAAGGTAGGCAGAGATCAGACATTGATGAACGGGGTATATAACTGGTAAATCACAATATCAGATCACGCAAAGGTAGGTGGAGGTCAAACATTGCTGTACAGGTATATATCTAATTAAACACAACAACAGATCACGCAAAGGTAGGCAGAGATCAGACATTGCTGTACGGGGTATATAACTGGTAAATGACAATATCAGATCACGCAAAGGTAGGCAGATATCAGACATTGCTGTACGGGGTATTAACTTGTAAATCACAACATCAGATCACGCAAAGGTAGGCAGAGATCAGACATTGCTGTACGGGGTATTAGCTGGTAAATCACAACATCAGATCACGCAAAGGTAGGCAGAGATCAGACATTGCTGTATGGGGTATATAACTGGTAAATCACAACATCAGATCACGCAAAGGTAGGCAGAGATCAGACATTGCTGTACTGGGTATTAACTGGTAAATCATAACATCAGATCACGCAAAGGTAGGCAGAGATCAGACATTGCTGTACGGGGTATATAACTGGTAAATCACAACATCAGATCACGCAAAGGTAGGTGGAGATCAGACATTGCTGTACGGGTATATAACTAGTTAAACACAACATCAGATCACACAAAGGTAGGCAGAGATCAGACATTGCTGTACGGGGTATATAACTGGTAAATCACAACATCAGATCACGCAAAGGTAGGTTGACATCAGACATTGCTGTACGGGTATATAACTAGTTAAACACAACATCAGATCACACAAAGGTAGGCAGAGATCAGACATTGATGTACGGGTATATAACTGGTAAATGACAATATCAGATCACGCAAAGGTAGGCAGATATCAGACATTGCTGTACGGGGTATTAACTGGTAAATCACAATACCAGATCACGCAAAGGTAGGTGGAGATCAAACATTGCTGTACATGTATATAACTGCATGGTTAAACACATCAGATCACACAAAGGTAGGCAGAGATCAGACATTGCTGTACGGGGAATATAACTGGTAAATCACTTTATCAGATCACGCAAAGGTAGGCAGAGATCAGACATTGCTGTACGGGGTATATAACTGGTAAATCACAATATCAGATCACGCAAAGGTAGGTGGAGATCAAACATTGCTGTACAGGTATATAACTGGTAAAACACAACATCAGATCACACAAAGGTAGGCAGAGATCAGACATTGCTGTACGGGGTATATACCTGGTAAGTCACAATATCAGATCACGCAAAGGTAGGCAGAGATCAGATATAGCTGTACGGGGTATATAACTGGTAAATCACAATATCAGAAAACGCAAAGGTAGGCAGAGATCAGACATTGCTGTACGGGGTATATAACTGGTAAATAACAATATCAGATCACGCAAAGGTAGGCAGAGATCAGACATTGCTGTACGGGTATATAACTGGTTAAACACAACATCAGATCACACAAACGTAGGCAGATATCAGACATTGCTGTACGGGGTATATAACTGGTAAATGACAATATCAGATCACGCAAAGGTAGGCAGATATCAGACATTGCTGTACGGGGTATTAACTTGTAAATCACAACATCAGATCACGCAAAGGTAGGCAGAGATCAGACATTGCTGTACGGGGTATTAACTGGTAAATCACAACATCAGATCAGGCAAAGGTAGGCAGAGATCAGACATTGCTGTACGGGGTATATAACTGGTAAATCACAATATCAGATCACGCAAAGGTAGGTGGAGATCAGACATTGCTGTACGGGGTATATCAATGGTAAATCACAATACCAGATCACGCAAAGGTAGGTGGAGATCAAACATTGCTGTACGGGGTATATAACTGGTAAATCACAACATCAGATCACGCAAAGGTAGGTGGAGATCAGACATTGCTGTACCGGTATATACTAGTTAAACACAACATCAGATCACACAAAGGTAGGCAGAGATCAGACATTGCTGTACGGGGTATATAACTGGTAAATCACAACATCAGATCACGCAAAGATAGGTTGACATCAGACATTGCTGCACGGGTATATAACTAGTTAAACACAACATCAGATCACACAAAGGTAGGCAGAGATCAGACATTGATGTACGGGGTATATTACTGGTAAATGACAATATCAGATCACGCAAAGGTAGGCAGAGATCAGACATTGCTGTACGGGGTATATAACTGGTAAATCACAATACCAGATCACGCAAAGGTAGGTGGAGATCAAACATTGCTGTACATGTATATAACTGGTTAAACACAACATCAGATCACGCAAAGGCAGGCAGAGATCAGACTTGGCTGTATCGGGTATATAACTGCATGGTTAAACACATCAGATCACACAAAGGTAGGCAGAGATCAGACATTGCTGTACGGGTATATAACTGGTAAATCACAACATCAGATCACGCAAAGGTAGGCAGAGATCAGACATTGCTGTACGGGGTATATAACTGGTAAATCACAATATCAGATCACGCAAAGGTAGGTGGAGATCAAACATTTGCTGTACAGGTATATAACTGGTAAAACACAACATCAGATCACACAAAGGTAGGCAGAGATCAGACATTGCTGTACGGGGTATATACCTGGTAAATCACAATATCAGATCACGCAAAGGTAGGCAGAGATCAGATATAGCTGTACGGGGTATATAACCGGTAAATCACAATATCAGAAAACGCAAAGGTAGGCAGAGATTAGACATCGTGTACGGGGTATATAACTGGTAAATAACAATATCAGATCACGCAAAGGTAGGTGGAGGTCAAACATTGCTGTACAGGTATATATCTAATTAAACACAACAACAGATCACGCAAAGGTAGGCAGAGATCAGACTTGGCTGTATGGGGTATATAACTGCATGGTTAAACACATCAGATCACACAAAGGTAGGCAGAGATCAGACATTGCTGTACGGGGTATATAACTGGTAAATCACTATATCAGATCACGCAAAGGTAGGCAGAGATCAGACATTGCTGTACGGGGTATATAACTGGTAAAACACAACATCAGATCACACAAAGGTAGGCAGAGATCAGACATTGCTGTACGGGGTATATACCTGGTAAGTCACAATATCAGATCACGCAAAGGTAGGTGGAGATCAGACATTGCTGTACGGGTATATAACTAGTTAAACACAACATCAGATCACACAAAGGTAGGCAGAGATCAGACATTGATGTACGGGGTACATTACTGGTAAATGACAATATCAGATCACGCAAAGGTAGGCAGATATCAGACATTGCTGTACGGGGTATATAAATGGTAAATCACAATACCAGATCACGCAAAGGTAGGTGGAGATCAAACATTGCTGTACATGTATATAACTGGTTAAACACAACATCAGATCACGCACAGGTAGGCAGAGATCAGACTTGGCTGTATCGGGTATATAACTGCATGGTTAAACATCAGATCACACAAAGGTAGGCAGAGATCAGACATTGCTGTACGGGGTATATAACTGGTAAATCACAATATCAGATCACGCAAAGGTAGGCAGAGATCAGACATTGCTGTACGGGGTATATAACTGGTAAATCACAATATCAGATCACGCAAAGGTAGGTGGAGATCAAACATTGCTGTACAGGTATATAACTGGTAAAACACAACATCAGATCACACAAAGGTAGGCAGAGATCAGACATTGCTGTACGGGGTATATACCTGGTAAGTCACAATATCAGATCACGCAAAGGTAGGCAGAGATCAGATATAGCTGTACGGGGTATATAACTGGTAAATCACAATATCAGAAAACGCAAAGGTAGGCAGAGATCAGACATTGCTGTACGGGGTATATAACTGGTAAATAACAATATCAGATCACGCAAAGGTAGGTGGAGGTCAAACATTGCTGTACAGGTATATATCTAATTAAACACAACAACAGATCACGCAAAGGTAGGCAGAGATCAGACATTGCTGTACGGGGTCTATAACTGGTAATTGACAATATCAGATCACGCAAAGGTAGGCAGATATTAGACATTCCTGTACGGGGTATTAACTTGTAAATCACAACATCAGATCACGCAAAGGTAGGCAGAGATCAGACATTGCTGTACGTGGTATTATATGGTAAATCACAACATCAGATCAGGCAAAGGTAGGCAGAGATCAGACATTGCTGTACGGGGTATATAACTGGTAAATCACAATATCAGATCACGCAAAGGTAGGCAGAGATCAGACATTGCTGTACTGGGTATTAACTGGTAAATCATAACATCAGATCACGCAAAGGTAGGCAGAGATCAGACATTGCTGTACGGGGTATATAACTGGTAAATCACAACATCAGATCACGCAAAGGTAGGTGGAGATCAGACATTGCTGTACGGGTATATAGTAGTTAAACACAACATCAGATCACACAAAGGTAGGCAGAGATCAGACATTGCTGTACGGGGTATATAACTGGTAAATCACAACATCAGATCACGCAAACGTAGGTTGACATCAGACATTGATGTACGGGGTATATAACTGGTAAATCACAATATCAGATCACGCAAAGGTAGGCAGCGATCAGACATTGCTGTACGGGGTATATAAATGGTAAATCACAATACCAGATCACGCAAAGGTAGGTGGAGATCAAACATTGCTGTACATGTATATAACTGGTTAAACACAACATCAGATCACGCAAAGGTAGGCAGAGATCAGACTTGGCTGTATGGGGTATATAACTGCATGGTTAAACACATCAGATCACACAAAGGTAGGCAGAGATCAGACATTGCTGTACGGGGTATATAACTGGTAAATCACTATATCAGATCACGCAAAGGTAGGCAGAGATCAGACATTGCTGTACGGGGTATATAACTGGTAAATCACAATATCAGATCACGCAAAGGTAGGTGGAGATCAAACATTGCTGTACAGGTATATAACTGGTAAAACACAACATCAGATCACACAAAGGTAGGCAGAGATCAGACATTGCTGTACGGGGTATATACCTGGTAAATCACAATATCAGATCACGCAAAGGTAGGCAGAGATCAGATATAGCTGTACGGGGTATATAACTGGTAAATCACAATATCAGAAAACGCAAAGGTAGGCAGAGATCAGACATTGCTGTACGGGGTATATAACTGGTAAATAACAATATCAGATCACGCAAAGGTAGGCAGAGATCAGACATTGCTGTACGGGTATATAACTGGTTAAACACAACATCAGATCACACAAACGTAGGCAGAAATCAGACATTGCTGTACGGGTATATAACTGGTAAATGACAATATCAGATCACGCAAAGGTAGGCAGATATCAGACATTGCTGTACGGGGTATATAACTTGTAAATCACAATATCAGATCACGCAAAGGTAGGCAGATATCAGACATTGCTGTACGGGGTATATAACTGGTAAATCACAATATCAGATCACGCAAAGGTAGGTGGAGATCAAACATTGCTGAACATGTATTTAACTGGTAAAACACAACATCAGATCACACAAAGGTAGGCAGAGATCAGACATTGCTGTACGGGGTATATACCTGGTAAATCACAATATCAGATCACGCAAAGGTAGGTAGAGATCAGATATAGCTGTACGGGGTATATAACTGGTAAATCACAATATCAGATCACGCAAAGGTAGGCAGAGATCAGACATAGCTGTACAAGGTATATAACTGGTAAATCACAATATCAGATCACGTAAAGGTAGGCAGAGATCAGACATAGCTGTACAGGTATATAACTGGTAAATGACAATATCAGATCACGCAAAGGTAGGCAGATATCAGACATTGCTGTACGGGGTATTAACTTGTAAATCACAACATCAGATCACGCAAAGGTAGGCAGAGATCAGACATTGCTGTACGGGGTATTAACTGGTAAATCACAACATCAGATCACGCAAAGGTAGGCAGAGATCAGACATTGCTGTACGGGGTATATAACTGGTAAATCACAATATCAGATCACGCAAAGGTAGGTGGAGATCAGACATTCCTGTACGGGGTATATCAATGGTAAATCACAATACCAGATCACGCAAAGGTAGGTGGAGATCAAATATTGCTGTACGGGGTATATAACTGGTAAATCACAACATCAGATCACGCAAAGGTAGGCAGAGATCAGACATTGCTGTACGGGTATATAGCTGGTTAAACACAACATCAGATCACACAAATGTAGGCAGAGATCAGACATTGCTGTACGGGGTATATAACTGGTAAATGACAATATCAGATCACGCAAAGGTAGGCAGATATCAGACATTGCTGTACGGGGTATTAACAGGTAAATCACAATACCAGATCACGCAAAGGTAGGTGGAGATCAGACATTGCTGTACGGGGTATATAAATGGGAAATCACAATACCAGATCTCGCAAAGGTAGGTGGAGATCAAACATCGCTCTACGGGGTATTAACTGGTAAATAACAACATCAGATCACGCAAAGGTAGGCAGAGATCCGACATTGCTGTACGGGACCGGTATATAACTGGTAAATCACAACATCAGATCACGCAAAGGTAGGTGGAGATCAGACATTGCTGTACGGGTATATAGCTGGTTAAACACAACATCAGATCACACAAAGGAAGGCAGAGATCAGACATTGCTGTACGGAGTATATAACTGGTAAATGACAATATCCGATCACGCAAAGGTAGGCAGATATCAGACATTGCTGTACAGGGTATTAACTGGTAAATCACAATACCAGATAACGCAAAGGTAGGTGGAGATCAAACATTGCTGTACATGTATATAACTGGTTAAACACAACATCAGATCACACAAAGGTAGGCAGAGATCAGACTTGGCTGTATGGGGTATATAACTGGTTAAACACATCATCAGATGACACAAAGGTAGGCAGAGATCAGGCATTGCTGTACGGGGTATATAACTGGTAAATGACAATATAAGATCACGCAAAGGTAGGCAGAGATCAGACATTGCTGTACGGGTATTAACTTGTAAATCACAACATCAGATCACGCAAAGGTAGGCAGATATCAGACATTGCTGTACCAGGTATATAACTGGTATAACACAACATCAGATCACCCAAAGGTAGGCAGAGATCAGACATTGCTGTACGGGGTATATAAATGGTAAAACACAACATCAGATCACGCAAAGGTAGGTGGAGATCAGACATTGCTGTACGGGATATATAAATGGTAAATCACAATATCAGATCACGCAAAGGTAGGTAGAGATCAGACATTGCTGTACGGGGTATATAACTGGTAAATGACAATATCAGATCACGCAAAGGTAGGCAGATATCAGACATTGCTGTACGAGGTATTAACTGGTAAATCACAATACCAGATCACGCAAAGGTAGGTGGAGATCAGACCTTGCTGTACGGGTATATAGCTGGTTAAACACAACATCAGATCAAACAAAGGTAGGCAGAGATCAGACATTGCTGTACGGGATATATAACTGGTAAATGACAATATCAGATCACGCAAAGGTAGGCAGATATCAGACATTGATGTACGGGGTATATAACTGGTAAATGACAATATCAGATCACGCAAAGGTATTCAGATATCAGCCATTGCTGTACGGGGTATTAACTGGTAAATCACAATACCAGATCACGCAAAGATAGGTGGAGATCAAACATTGCTGTACATGTATATAACTGGTTAAACACAACATCAGATCACGCAAAGGTAGGCAGAGATCAGACTTGGCTGTATGGGGTATATAACTGCATGGTTAAACACATCAGATCACACAAAGGTAGGCAGAGATCAGACATTGCTGTACGGGGTATATAACTGGTAAATCACTATATCAGATCACGCAAACGTAGGCAGATATCAGACATTGCTGTACAGGTATATAACTGGTAAATCACAATATCAGATCACGCAAAGGTAGGTGGAGATGAAACATTGCTGTACAGGTATATAACTGGTAAAACACAACATCAGATCACACAAAGGTAGGCAGAGATCAGACATTGCTGTACGGGGTATATACCTGGTAAGTCACAATATCAGATCACGCAAAGGTAGGCAGAGATCAGATATAGCTGTACAGGGTATATAACTGGTAAATCACAATATCAGAAAACGCAAAGGTAGGCAGAGATCAGACATTGCTGTACGGGGTATATAACTGGTAAATAACAATATCAGATCACGCAAAGGTAGGCAGAGATCAGACATTGCTGTACGGGTATATAACTGGTTAAACACAACATCAGATCACACAAAGGTAGGCAGAGATCAGACATTGCTGTACGGGGTATATAACTGGTAAATGACAATATCAGATCACGCAAAGGTAGGCAGATATCAGACATTGCTGTACGGGGTATATAAATGGTAAATCACAATATCAGATCACACAAAGGTAGGCAGAGATCAGCCATTGCTGTACGGGGTATATAACTGGTAAATCACAATATCAGATCACGCAAAGGTAGGTGGAGATCAAACATTGCTGAACATGTATTTAACTGGTAAAACACAACATCAGATCACACAAAGGTAGGCAGAGATCAGACATTGCTGTACGGGGTATATACCTGGTAAATCACAATATCAGATCACGCAAAGGTAGGTAGAGATCAGATATAGCTGTACGGGGTATATAACTGGTAAATCACAATATCAGATCACGCAAAGGTAGGCAGAGATCAGACATAGCTGTACAAGGTATATAACTGGTAAATCACAATATCAGATCACGCAAAGGAAGGCAGAGATCAGACATAGCTGTACAGGAATATAACTGGTAAAACACAACATCAGATCACGCAAAGGTAGGCAGATATCAGACATTGCTGTACAGAGTATTAACTTGTAAATCACAACATCAGATCACGCAAAGGTAGGCAGAGATAAGACATTGCTGTACGGGGTATTAACTGGTAAATCACAACATCAGATCACGCAAAGGTAGGCAGAGATCAGACATTGCTGTACGGGGTATATAACTGGTAAATCACAATATCATATCACGCAAAGGTAGGTGGAGATCAGACATTGCTGTACGGGGTATATCAATGGTAAATCACAATACCAGATCACGCAAAGGTAGGTGGAGATCAAACATTGCTGTACGGGGTATATAACTGGTAAATCACAACATCAGATCACGCAAAGGTAGGCAGAGATCAGACATTGCTGTACGGGTATATAGCTGGTTAAACACAACATCAGATCACACAAATGTAGGCAGAGATCAGACATTGCTGTACAGGGTATATAACTGGTAAATGACAATATCAGATCACGCAAAGGTAGGCAGATATCAGACATTGCTGTACGGGGCATTAACAGGTAAATCACACTACCAGATCACGCAAAGGTAGGTGGAGATCAGACATTGCTGGACGGTGTATATAAATGGTAAATCACAATACCAGATCACGCAAAGGTAGGTGGAGATCAAACATCGCTCTACGGGGTATTAACTGGTAAATCACAATATCAGATCACGCAAAGGTAGGCAGAGATCCGACATTGCTGTACGGGACCGGTATATAACTGGTAAATCACAACATCAGATCACGCAAAGGTAGGTGGAGATCAGACATTGCTGTACGGGTATATGGCTGGTTAAACACAACATCAGATCACACAAAGGAAGGCAGAGATCAGACATTGCTGTACGGGGTATATAACTGGTAAATGACAATATCCGATCACGCAAAGGTAGGCAGATATCAGACATTGCTGTACAGGGTATTAACTGGTAAATCACAATATCAGATCACGCAAAGGTAGGTGGAGATCAAACATTGCTGTACATGTATATAACTGGTTAAACACAACATCAGATCACACAAAGGTAGGCAGAGATCAGACTTGGCTGTATGGGGTATATAACTGGTTAAACACATCATCAGATGACACAAAGGTAGGCAGAGATCAGGCATTGCTGTACGGGGTATATAACTGGTAAATGACAATATAAGATCACGCAAAGGTAGGCAGAGATCAGACATTGCTGTACGGGGTATTAACTTGTAAATCACAACATCAGATCACGCAAAGGTAGGCAGATATCAGACATTGCTGTACCAGGTATATAACTGGTAAATAACAACATCAGATCACGCAAAGGTAGGCAGAGATCAGACATTGCTGTACGGGGTATATAAATGGTAAAACACAACATCAGATCACCCAAAGGTAGGTGGAGATCAGACATTGCTGTACGGGGTATATAAATGGTAAATCACAATATCAGATCACGCAAAGGTAGGTGGAGATCAGACATTGCTGTACGGGGTATATAAATGGTAAATCACAATATCAGATCACGCAAAGGTAGGCAGATATCAGACATTGCTGTACGAGGTATTAACTGGTAAATCACAATACCAGATCACGCAAAGGTAGGTGGAGATCAGACATTGCTGTACGGGTATATAGCTGGGTAAACACAACATCAGATCACACAAAGGTATGCAGAGATCAGACATTGCTGTACGGGATATATAACTGGTAAATGACAATATCAGATCACGCAAAGGTAGGCAGATATCAGACATTGATGTACGGGGTATATAACTGGTAAATGACAATATCAGATCACGCAAAGGTATTCAGATATCAGCCATTGCTGTACGGGGTATTAACTGGTAAATCACAATACCAGATCACGCAAAGGTAGGTGGAGATCAAACATTGCTGTACATGTATATAACTGGTTAAACACAACATCAGATCACGCACAGGTAGGCAGAGATCAGACTTGGCTGTATGGGGTATATAACTGCATGGTTAAACACATCAGATCACACAAAGGTAGGCAGAGATCAGACATTGCTGTACGGGGTATATAACTTGTAAATCACAATATCAGATCACGCAAAGGTAGGCAGAGATCAGACATTGCTGTACGGGGTATATAACTGGTAAATCACAATGTCAGATCACGCAAAGGTAGGTGGAGATCAAACATTGCTGAACATGTATTTAACTGGTAAAACACAACATCAGATCACACAAAGGTAGGCAGAGATCAGACATTGCTGTACGGGGTATATACCTGGTAAATCACAATATCAGATCACGCAAAGGTAGGTAGAGATCAGATATAGCTGTACGGGGTATATAACTGGTAAATCACAATATCAGATCACGCAATGGTAGGCAGAGATCAGACATAGCTGTACAGGGTATATAACTGGTAAATCACAATATCAGATCACGTAAAGGTAGGCAGAGATCAGACATAGCTGTACAGGTATATAACTGGTAAAACACAACATCAGATCACGCAAAGGTAGGCAGAGATCAGACATTGGTGTACGGGGTATATAACTGGTAAAACACAACATCAGATCACCCAAAGGTAGGCAGAGATCAGACATTGCTGTATGGGGTATATAATTGGTAAATCACAATATCAGATCATTCAAAGGTAGGCAGAGATCAGACATTGCCATATGGGGTATATAACGGATTAACACAACATCAGACCACACAAAGGTAGGCAGAGATCTAACTTTGCTGTATGGGGTATATATATATTGTATATACTTACTGTGAAAACCTGATTAATTTAAAATGATCATAAAGTGTTGTCCCCTTTGGTCATGTTAAAATGCTTGTCATAATTTTTAAAAAGGAATCTAAAAAATGAATGTGGCAAAGTTTTTGGCAATTTGTCATTTTCATAAATATTTCACAATATCATGCACAAAGACATGTGCCATGAGATGAAACACTGAATGTTAACTAGAGGCTCTAAAGAGCCTGTGTCGCTCACCTTGGTCTATGTGCATATTAAACAAAGGACACAGATGGATTCATGACAAAATTGTGTTTTGGTGATGGTGATGTGTTTGTAGATCTTACTTTATTGAACATTCTTGCTGCTTACAATTATCTCTATCTATAATGAACTTGGCCCAGTAGTTACAGTGGAAAATATTTTGTAAAATTTACAAAATTTACAAAATTTATGAAAATTGTAAAAATGACTATAAAGGGCAATAACTCCTTAAGGGTCAATTGACAATTTTGGTCATGTTGACTTATTTGTAGATCTTACTTTGCTGTACATTTAATGCTGTTTACAGTTTATCTCTATCTATTATTGCCAGTTCATTAGTAGATTGTTTTCTATATTGATTTTCTACTGCAGTTTCAGAAAAGAAGATTACAAAAGGAAAACATTTTGTAAAACTTACCAAAATTTACCAAATTAATGAAAATTGTTAAAATTGACTATAAAGGGCAATAACTCCTTAAGGGTCAACTGACCATTTTGGTCATGTTGACTTATTTGAAGATCTTACTTTGCTGAACATTATTGCTGTTTACAGTTTATCTCTATCTGTAATAATTTTCAAGATAATAACCAAAACGGCAAAATTTCCTTAAAATTACCAATTCAGGGCAGCAACCCAACAACCAGTTGTCCAATTCATCTGAAAATTTGAGGGCAGATAGATATTTACTTGATAAACAAGTTAATCCCTGTAAGATTTGCTTTAAATGCTTTGGTTTCAGAGTTACAAGCTAAAATCTACATTTTACCCTATGTTCTATTTTTAGCCATGGCAGCCATCTTGGTTGGTTGGCTGGGTCACCACACACATTTTAAAACTAAATACCCTAATAATGATTGTGGCTAAGTTTGGTTGAATTTGGTCCAGTAGTTTCAGAGGAGAAGATTGTTGTAAAGATTACAAAATTTACAAAAATTGGTAAAAATTACTTTAAAGGGTAATAACTCCTTAAGGGTCAACTGACCATTTTAATCATGTTGACTTATTTGAAGATCTGACTTTGCTGAACATTGCTGTTTACAGTTTATCTCTATCTGTAATAATTTTCAAGATAATAACCAAAACGGCAAAATTTCCTTAAAATTACCAATTCAGGGGCAGCAACCCAACAACCAGTTGTCCAATTCATCTGAAAATTTGAGGGCAGATAGATATTTACTTGATAAACAAGTTAATCCCTGTAAGATTTGCTTTAAATGCTTTGATTTCAGAGTTACAAGCCAAAATCTACATTTTACCCCTATGTTCTATTTTTAGCCATGGCAGCCATCTTGGTTGGTTGGCTTGGTCACCGCACACAGTTTTTAAACTAAACACCCTAATAATGATTGTGGCTAAGTTTGGTTGAACTTGGTCCAGTAGTTTCAGAGGAGAAGATTTTGTAAAGATTACAAAATTTACAAAAATTGGTAAAAATTACTTTAAAGGGCAATAACTCCTTAAGCGGTCAACTGACCATTTTGATCATGTTGACTTATTTGTAGATCTTACTTTGCTGAACATTATTGCTGTTTACAGTTTATCTCTATCTGTAATAATTTTCAAGATAACCGAAACGGAAAAAATCCTTAAAATTACTAATTTAGGTGCAGCAACCCAACAACCCATTGTCCGATTCATCTGAAAATTTCAGGGCAGATAGATCTTGACTTGATCAACAATTTTACCCATATCAGATTTGCTCTAAATGCTTTGGTTTCAGAGTTATAAGCCAAAATATACATTTTACCCCTATGTTCTATTTTTAGCCATGGCGGCCATCTTGGTTGGTTTGGCTGGTCACCGGACACAATTTTTAAACTAGATACCCCAATGATGATTGTGGCCAAGTTTGGTTAAATTTGGCCCAGTAGTTTCAGAGGAGAAGATTTTTGTAAAAGTTAACAACGCCGACGGACGACGGACGCCAAGTGATGAGAAAAGCTCACTTGGCCCTTCGGGCCAGGTGAGCTAAAAAGTATCTTATTGTAACAAACAGGCTTCAGGAATTATTATCCCTTGATGAATTCTGAAATTTTTTTTTGTTCTTTGGTCAGGTTGCTGTATCTTTGACGCATTCCCCATTTCCATTCTCAATTTTAGTATACATTCATTAATTCATGCATCAAACTTTTGGCAGATATTCTTGTATTGAAAACAGAACAATTCTGAATACTAGTATGCTTTGGGCAATGGAAGTTTAAGTGCATGAATACATATATGTACACTCTATAACATCAAATTTTTTGAATCCAATAAAACAGCAATAAATCAAAATTTCTACTTGATGTGTCAATGTTCATTATAAGCTTTTGAATGCTATCTATTGTGGATTATCTGGTAAGAGACAAATCAAACATGTATGTCATCAAGTAAAACAAGTTTTCATACGTTTAGGTAGGAACATGGTTACCAAAATGAGGATTCTTGAAAAAGTTCACAATTTAAAACATGAAAATTACTATCAACAAAATTAATAATTGCACAGTAATAGCTGTAACTATAGAAAACAATATGGACATAACAATTCATTTACTATTGCATGCTTATAAAGAAAAATAATATTTGATAAATATGCATTATGCTATGACCACAACATCACATTAAATGACTGTCTACCACTGTAATAAAAATATATAAAAAAAATTGTTGCATCATCATGAGCTCATTGATAAGTCATTATCTACCAATTTCAACAAAATGTATTGTTTAATTTGAAAAATATTAAAGTTCGTCCATGCTTAAGTCCAATATTCCTGCAGAACAGGAGAAAATGTCTCATTTAAAAAAAAAATACTCTCATACTCTAACACATATGGATATGAGAATGTATTCACTATGCTTATGCTTTGTAAGAGAATACAATTATATTTATAACATATGATATAAGAAGATGTGGTACTGGTGCCAATGAGACAACTCTCAAACCAAGTCACAATTTGTAAAAGTAAAAACATGTTGTTAATAAATTTGTACCTCAAGATTTTTTCCCAATACTATGCCTTCTAATAAAGTTTTAAAAAACCTCGAAAAACTTGGCATTTGAGGATGAACTGAAACTCATCCTCTATATCATTATAAAAAGATATACATATTCTATTATTTCATGTTATACAATAAAATCTTATTTTCTATAGTTAAGTTGTAGCTACTAAATCTTACTTTCGCAATACATGTTTTGTAAACATTGAATTTGGTTTGCATAAATAATTATTTAGATATCTCTCTTATTCACCATTTAGTAAAATAAAAGTTTTCAGGTTCACAATTTCAATAACTTGACTCTTATACCTGGAACCAGCAAAAGTAATAAAATTGCAGACAAAAATTTCCAACATATATCTGATCATATCATTTTGAAGAAGTACGAAACTGAGCAAGTTGTTTTGGCTGTACCTTCCATCACTTAAACCTATAACAAACAATTCATTTCTAAAAAATACAACCAAATACACTTATTTTTGGATGTCTCCTAATTCGCCATAAAAGTAATTATAACAGTTTTCAATACATATGTTGTGCACCATAAGTTCATAATTACCCCAACATTTCAATAACTTGATGCTGACATACTTTAAACTAGCAAAAGTCAAAAGATAAAATATAGGTTTTCAAGACACTATTGTTAATAATATGGACAAGCTTAAGACAAAGCCCATAATTCACACTTCGGTAAGGACAACCATGTTTATACAAGCAAAATTAACCAATAATTTACTATAATATATTTTATTTCACAATATTTGTTCTATATAAGAAAACATCGGAAAATCAACAATACTAAATTGACTTGTTTTTTCTTCAATTATCCTTTGTACACTCATTCACTACTATATTGTATCAATTTGTGAATATCTGTACGCAAGAATAGCTCAGACTGAAATCTGTTCAGACCTTCCACCATCATAACAAAGCTTACCATCACCTAGTAAAAATATAAATTAAATGTGTTATTGTAGTAGTTTTGAAAGGTATATTCAATATGAAATAAATTGTATTAGGCACAATGTAATCTAAATAAAGGCAACAGTAGTATACCACTGTTCTGAAGTCATATTAAACAAAATATTTGTTCACTGTTTAAAAAAAGATTGCTTTACCATCAAATTGTAAGTTTGTAACTATGTAAAGGTTTCAAAGTCAATGAAAATAATTTCAAACAAACCTCTGGTAAAAAGACATCAAGAAGCTTCTCATCATTTTCTTTTACAGCCCCTATACTGCTGATCTTATTCCTCAGTTCAATATACTAATAACATAAAAATAAAAGAATTAGTATCAAATGAACATATCTATTTTTCCTCGTCTCTTGAATGATATGGAAAAAAAAATGAAAATGTTATGCTTGGTACTACAAATGATATCTAACAGTGCATGGTAATGTTTGAAGTTGGTTGACTTCTAAATGTTAATCAAAACATTTTGATGCAATTTTAATGCATATGATATTTAGTTTGTTACCTGTAGTTTTAAATCTTTACTTACTATTTTTCAGAAGGAATGAACTGAACACAATTCAACATTTTCACATCTTTTCTATTCTTTGAATTGTACTGTCTGAAAACATTCCAACAAAACGAAGGCAACTCTGCTGTTCTAATGTTATTACATAATTTCTGAAAAAAAAAAGCATATTTTGAATCAAAGACTGATTGATAAATTGTGATTGTTCTTTAAAATGTCAAATGTCATAATGTTTATATTCAAATTTGAAATACGTTTAAAGTACAGAACAAAGCCTTTGAAAATGCTTACTACTAAAACTTCTTTGAAGCTTTAAAGGGTCTAATACTGAAATATCATGACAGATTCTATTAATATGTCTTTTTATACAGTCATTGTTTAGCTATCTGCATTTATAATAATAATTTTCAATATAACAACAGCTTAGAGAGAAACAAGATATTTAGGGATGTGTTCTTCTGATGCTTCTATCTCATTGGAATCTAGTTCAGGAATTATTTCAAAACATGTGACACCAGGGAAAATATCAATGAATTTAAAAAGTATAATGAAACTAAACTCTGTGCAAAAGTATGTACTTACAATAAGCAGTTTTGAGTAACAAAAGTTTCAAATTGTATAACCATGACTAATACATACCTTTATATCTACCATATCCAGAGTTTCAATAAACCTCACATCATCCTTGTAAATATTGAGGCTAGAAAATAAATATCATCAAGTAAATAATCAAGTATATGCAGGATTTTCAAATCCAACAATTCCCTAGATATACACACGTTAAATAATGCAAGTACATGACTTACTAAATGAACAATAATATGTTAGAAAATAAATCACACAAACACAGAGATTATCACTAGATCTATTTCAAAGATTGTAAATAAACTATTTGCAAACAAAGAAATTGATGAGCACACTATAACTTCTTAAGTGACTGCAAGAATCCTAAACATGGATACATGTACCTTCTTCCTAAAATACATAAAATTCGGCAAGACTCATTAGAAGCTATCAAAATAGATGGGTATAAAGAGGAGAATTAGCTGTGCCTTTCAGGCCTATAATCAATAAATGCAATTCTCCAACTAGAAGAATTGAAAAGTTTTTAGATTTAATATTAAAACCTTTATTGAGGAAACTAGAGTTTTACATTCAAGACACAAAAGATTTTATCAATAGGATAGAGTCAATGACCTGTGTACATAACTGTACACTAATTGCCTACGATGTAACTTCAATGTATACAAACATGAACATTGACAATTTACTAGATACAACCAAGAATTTCTTAGATCAAATTGATCGAACAAAGTATAAATTTAAAGTACCAAACAAATTAGATCTAATATCTTTTGCAAAATTATATTGGAAAACAATGAGTTCCAATTTAATGGGACTTTATATAAACAAGTTATAGGGCGCCACAAGGTGGAATATTATCACCCACTGCCACCGATCTGCATCTGTCAACAATACTTACACAAATCTTAGACAGATTTCAATTTAAAAATAGCATTAGTATGATTTGTCAATATCGTGACGATGGTTTCATGATTACAGAGTGCAACAAATCACAAATTGATGAGTTCTTTGCAATTGCAAACAACATTGACCCTCTACTTAAGTTTACGTATAATTTCTCCAATACAGAAGTGACGTACTTAGATACTGAGGTGTACAAAGGGGAGCGTTTTAAATCGAGTGGTGTCCTTGACATCAGGTTACATGTCAAACCAACTGAAACTTATCAGTATCTCCCAATTACAAGTGCACATCCTAAACATACTTTTAAAAGTATTATAACAGGTGAAACAATTCGTCACATAAGAAACAATAGCAACGAAACTGATCTTAACAAACATCTTCTGACCTTGGAGAATAAACTTATAGATAGAGGCTATGATAAGTTGGAAATTGCAAAAACATAAAAGATGTGAAATACAAGATTAAACCATGTAAACGATGCAGTACTCTGTCAGATAATTTTAGAAAAAGGGAAATTCCACTTACACTAGTTACTAAATATAACCCCACAGTTATAAATCTTAACAGAGCTATTAAGAAACATTGGCAAATTTTGCAAAGAGATGAATATTGTAAAACAATATTTAAACAGATGCCTATCATTGCGTATAAACGCAGTAAAAATTTAAAAGAGCACCTAGCAAAAACAAGACTTTTAAATAGGGAGACTTTTGAGAAGGGACCCTTGCTAAAATAGAACTTAGCTAAAAAATCCCGAAACACCGTTAATTAATTATATATATATATTTCTAGTAAAAAGGCAATTAGTCATTTCGACTCTATAAAAACGGTGTCAAGTCTTGAGATTTAAGTATGTATGTTGGCGATGGGAATCTATGCATTTGTGGAAAGTTTTACCCAAATGTTTGTAAACAAGTGAATGTGTAATTGATTACTAAAAATACCTCCTGTAATTATTGTTAAACAGGAAGTTGATGAAACTTATCACATGGTATAGCATGCTCACATTGGGTTGATTCCAAATTTTAGAAAGCCTTGATTTTTGTTCCATTACACTATAAGGTATGGAATACTATGCCTGTCACTTTTCAAAGAATAAAGGTCTATAATTACTCAATGTCATATCAAAATTTATCAAAGCCTTAAAGGCTGTAAAAGCAATTGCTGCCAAGTTAATGTTTTGTGACTTTTATTTTCATCCACATGTATAAGAATGAGAACAAACCTGACAGGATTCTTGTGAGAAGTAAGAATGTTTTAACTTTATATCAATAAAAGACTTTAGCAGAAAGTCATTTTAATATGTTTTACATTTCACAAGGAGATGATACCAGGCTAAAGTTGGAGGCAAATATATGTGCTGAAACATATAACCCAACGATGAAATCATTATGGATTATCCCTGGTAGCGTTTGTAACTGGGCAATAATTTCCTTTATTGATTTAATTTTAAGAATTTTCATAATTGATTTAAATTCAACCATTCAGTTAAACATTTCAACTTTCCAGACACAAATGTTAAAAACGGAAAGAAAAAAATATCTTACAAGACATTAAACATGTGAAAAGAAATATATATTTCAGCATACTAAAATATTTTCCTAATGTTACTTTGTCATCATTTCTTAAATCTAAGTCCCAAACATTATGGCTCAGTTGATATGTGCCATCCTCGTGCAATTCAGAAAAGAGGGTATCACAGACAAACATGACATTAAATCGTCAATTTACTGAACCAGAAAAAACAGCTCCACGTTGCCTTGATATTTATAAATTTTCAGGAAATATTGCGAAAAATGATCTTCAATATTTCAAAGCATGTGAAACTAGATATCATTGAGATTGGAGCCATCTCTGTGGGCCCGCTGTGTGTGGTAAAAATTTGTATCTTTATCATTGGACATGGGGTTGTCAAATGAAACCAAAGTTTTGACCTTGACCTTTGACCTAGGAAGTTCTACATTAATTATGACACACCCTCTGGTGTTGGTTTATATACATATCAAGTATAAACTTTGAAATCATAACGGTTCTCAAGATATAGAGCGGACACGATCTTTACCATAGGACATGGGGTTGTCAACTAAAACCAAAGTTTTGACCTTGACCTTTGACATAGGAAGTTGTACATACATTATGACACACCCTCTGGTGTTGGTTAATATACATATCAAGTATAAACTTTGAAATCATAACGGTTCTCAAGATATAGAGCGGACACGATCTTTACCATAGGACATGGGGTTGTCAACTAAAAAAGTTTTGACCTTGACCTTTGACCTAGGAAGTTGTACATACATTATGACACACCCTCTGGTGTTGGTTAATATACATGTCAAGTATAAACTTTGAAATCATAACGGTTCTCTAGATATAGAGCGGACACGATTTGTTACGGAGGGATGGACAGACGGACGGACAGACTGATCACTATAGGGCCGCCATTCGGCGGGCCCTAATAAAATTGCCAACACGGTGGACCATGTGGACCGTAGAGTGTCAACAAACGTAGTAGACTCGTCCATTGGAAAGACGAGGATAATTATTTCAATATTTGTCATGCATTCCCGGTTTTGATATCCAAAAGGACGTACTTTTTTTCAATCTATGAAACAAGAAAATTCCAAATTGTGAATATCTCTTCATCTTGACTTGGCGTCTATCATGTTTAGACGGGTCCATTTCATTAATAAGGTGATGGATAAATCTTACAGAGTTATGACAAAAAAGGAAAACTAACTTATTGTTATGTGTTTTTAACAAAGGTTTCGTTCCGCTAAATTATTTGCGCAAACAAAGTAACAAAATAGGTCAGTTTAGTTTGTCTATTTTTAGATTACAGGTAATCATTTTACACTGTCGATAAAATGGATTTATTACAGCGCGGAGTCTATCAGTATCAACACCAATTAAAATAGAAGGGCCCGATACATCATGGAAGTATTAAAATATGTCAAGAGTTATTAGAATGTGTAAACTGTGCTACTTTTAATTAAATCAGAAATGCGAGATAAGATTACATTACTATAACCTGTGTAGTGATTTTGATTTTTACGAAAAATTTATGAATGAACGATAATTTTATGAATGAACAAGAGCACCTGACCTCTTTCTAAAAGAAACACCAACTACACACATAAAACCGTATTTAATAAGAGATAATTCAGTCAAATTTTCAATACTAAATCAACAACTGAAATGATTTCATATTTTGTTGAATTATCGCATGAACGGAGAACGGAATTGCAGGTATAAAAATGCACTTTTTTTCACTCTGACTTCTATGTTATTTGATAGTCAAACGGTTGTCCCCTTAAATACAAAAATACATCTACAAAAACATATGTTGAAACTTCTTCAATTCACTAATATTTTTCAACAGTTTCAACCAATGTATTGCATTAGAAAACATACATAGGTGTTTAAGAATGACAGACCAGGAGCCTGTTTAACAAAAAAAATTTGCTTGTTCTGGGCGGAGTCTCTGATCTACGTTACAAAGATGGCCATATGCAATGGCATAAAAGCAATTGCTTTAATAAAAAACTAAAGTGAGATTATTTTAATAGTTTAAACCAGTCACCAAAGTTTCATGAAAACTACTTAAAGCACTGATGAGTTATTGTAAGAAAAATGGAAAATCACCTTCTTTTAATGAATAACACCCACTAACTCTGACACATAAAATCTAAAATTTATAAAATCAAATGATATAAACAATTCAGCAAAGTTTCATACAAATTGGTTAAAGCGTTTTGAGTTATTGTTGAACAGACAGACAATAGTATACCATAATATGTCCCAGTATAAAATGTAAATAAAAAACCAAACCCTGTATCCTGGAAATTTAATAATGCGTCTCTGGGTTATCCTGGCAGGACATATCATCTTTTAGTGTTTTGAATCAGAGTCCTGCCTTTCAAAACATAGCTATGGTCAGTTTTCGACTTTTCTTCCTGCAAAACAAAATGACATTAACATACCACTATTGATGTTCCCATAAAATACAATATAATTATTTTAGCAAATACTATTGGTTTAATAAAGGAATTTTGAACTAGAGGCTCTAAAGAGCCTGTGTCGCTCACCTTGGTCTATGTGCATATTAAACAAAGGACACAGATGGATTCATGACAAAATTGTGTTTTGGTGATGGTGATGTGTTTGTAGATCTTACTTAACTGAACATTCTTGATGCTTCCAATTATCTCTATCTATAATGAACTTGGCCCAGTAGTTACAGTGGAAAATATTTTGTAAAATTTACAAAATTTACAAAATTTATGAAAATTGTAAAAATGACTATAAAGGGCAATAACTCCTTCAGGGGTCAATTGACAATTTTGGTCATGTTGACTTATTTGTAGATCTTACTTTGCTGTACATTATTGCTGTTTACAGTTTATCTCTATCTATAATAATATTCAAGATAATAACCAAAAGCTGCAAAATTTTCTTAAAATTACTAATTCAGGGCAGCAACCCAACAACGTGTTGCCTGATTGGTCTGAAAATTTAAGGGCAGATAGATCTTGACCTAATGAACAATTTTATCCTCGTCAGATTTGCTCTAAATGCTTTGGTTTCAGAGATATGAGCCAAAACTGCATTTTACCCTATGTACTATTTTTAACCATGTCGGCCATCTTTGTTCATGGTGGGGTCATCGGACACATTTTTAAACTAGATACCCTAATGATGATTGTGGACAAGTTTGGTTAATTTTGTCTTAGTAGTTTCAGAGGAGAAGATTTTTGTAAAAGATTACAAAATTTACAAAAATGGTTAAAATTGACTATAAAGGGCAATAACTCATAAGGGTCAACTGACCATTTTGGTCAAGTTGACTTATTTGTAGATCTTACTTTGCTGAACATTATTGCTGTTTACAGTTTATCTCTATCTATAATAATATTCAAGATAATAACCAAAAGCTTCAAAATTTTCTTAAAATTACCAATTTAGTGGCAGCAACCCAACAACAGGTTCTCCGATTCATCTGAAAATTTCAGGGCAGATAGATCTTGACCTGATTAACAATTTTACTCGTGTCAGATTTGCTCTAAATGCTTTGGTTTCAGAGTTATAAGCCAAAATATACATTTTACCCTATGTTCTATTTTTAGCCATGGCGGCCATCTTGGTTGGTTTGGCAGGTCACGGACACAATTTTTAAACTAAATACCCCAATGATGATTGTGGCCAAGTTTGGTTAAATTTGGCCCAGTAGTTTCAGAGGAGAAGATTTTGTAAAAGATTACAAAATTTACAAAAATGGTTAAAATTGACTATAAAGGGCAATAACTCCTTAAGGGTCAACTGACCATTTTGGTCAAGTTGATTTATTTGTAGATCTTACTTTGCTGAACATTATTGCTGTTAACAGTTTATCTCTATCTATAATAATATTCAAGATAATAACCAAAAGCTTCAAAATTTTCTTAAAATTACCAATTTAGTGGCAGCAACCCAACAACAGGTTCTCCGATTCATCTGAAAATTTCAGGGCAGATAGATCTTGACCTAATAAACAATTTTACCCCATGTCAGATTTGCTCTAAATGCTTTGGTTTCAGAGTTATAAGCCAAAATATACATTTTACCCTATGTTCTATTTTTAGCCATGGCGGCCATCTTGGTTGGTTTGGCAGGTCACCGGACACAATTTTAAACTAGATACCCCAATGATGATTGTGGCCAAGTTTGGTAAAATTTGGCCCAGTAGTTTCAGAGGAGATGATTTTGTAAAAGTTAACGACGACGGACGACGGACGCCAAGTGATGAGAAAGCTCACTTGGCCCTTCGGCCAGGTGAGCTAAAAACTATATGAACTGTGATATTTCTGTTGATACACAATACATACTGTAATATGCATATTAAAGGTGAATACATGAGAACTTAGACCAAAGACAAGTCTGGCCAAGACAACTTGGACCAATTGTAAGACAACCACAACCATTTCATGCAATCTTTACCCAAAACCTAGTAACACTTTCGGAAGTAGCTGGTGCAATTGCGATTTATCAAACAAGTTTATAAGAATGGTTTAAGAAGATCATGCTTGTTGTTTCTTTATTTAAAATGACTTTTACTGGTTTCGGTACCAGATAGGAATTGTCAGTAATGGCAAAAAACTCTCTTATAATTTTGAAATTGCTACCTTATCATGCTTATCAGTTGAAAATATAGTTAATGGTAATATATGTAAATCGCAAATACACATGTAATATTGTTTAAGTCAAGGATTTGTACAGTAAGGTTACTATACAAATCCTTGTTTAGGTTAAATACTTTTTCCGCCTTATATTGGATCTTCTTTTGATGTTTCGGTCAGGACCATGCTGACATTCTCTAACATCATATCCCAGAATAATGCAAGGACAGCCATTGGTATCTATTTTACATCTGTCATCAGCTTTTCCATCTTCCCACCAAATTTTATGTGCTTTGTAGTCTGTTAAAACAAGATCAATGGTTTCAGTGTTGAAATAATACATTCTCATTTTTAATTATTCTCTTAATGTAAAACTCTTTTGTCTTGTTGGTCATAGGATTTTCATACTGAGTTATCACATAAAAAGACAGTAAAAAGTAACAGTAGAGAAAATGATAAAATATTAAATGCAAATAAACTAATAAATAACGCAAGTTAATAAACTGCAATTAGAAATTTTACCATTTGGTATCACATAGTAAACAATTGGTTAATACATGTATTAGATATAAAGTATTCTCATATAGGAGTGGTGTTTCATTGCGAAACCTGGTTGTTTGCTTATAAATGATAAGTTGCATTGTTGTGAGTTTAAATATTTGTTTTTCAACAGATACATCCAAATGTTTATAGTGAATATGACAGCTGTTTTAAGTAAACATGTGACTTATGCGGTGAAATAAACACTTTGCTATCTTTTTCCCCAAAACCAATAACCAAGGAAATAAACCAATTATTAATAAAAGAACAGTTCCATTGTTGCACATATTTTATCTATCCAAAAACTCTTTTATTAATCTTTAAAACAATTCATGAATGAAAAGAGTGCAGGGAACAAACAAGTTCTTTTATGATGTAACCTTAAACAGACGTATATTTTTGGGGCCTTAAATGTTAAAATCCCTTATTCTATCATTAGTTCTATCTAGATTCCATGTATGATGCAAACCTGAAAATATCTGAAAGATAAACATATTAAGCAATCTGCATTTTTCAACAGTTTTGGAGAAGTCATGTCAATTTGGACTCTGCCATAAAAATCCTGCGCATGAATTGTCCTTATCAATTTTCCAATGTTAAATGTTCTGGTTTTAGTCCTAGAATGTCATCTTGTTTTCAGACCTCCTGTCTCCACTGGTGATGACTATTTTCACCTGTCCAGTTACTAAGAAGTGTTACAAATTACATTATATGCAACACATAAGTAGTAACCAGAGAGATTCAGCACTTGAAGAAGAAATACTGAAATGAATAACATAAAATATTTATCTTTTAAGTGCAAACAAATAACTGGAAATAGGCCACTTCATCTCAGTCCTGAGGATTTCATGGGCAAATAAGAAAATCGCTCGGACAGAACCAAAAAGGATAACCCTGGAGAAACTTTCTCTAAATGCTGGTTATCCTCGTGTGATGTGTTTTCGTACTAATAACAATTTTCACTGCTTACGGTTTTCACTGTTGAGTTTTTATTCACGTGTACTCAAATTTTAAAAGCATGTTCTGTCGAATGTTTTAGGTATCTAGATTTTTGTCAAGGCTTACTACGATTTTTACTGTTTCCGATTACTTTGCGATTTTGAATGTCAAAAATTGGCGTCATATGTTTTCGTATGAATTAAAAATTGGATCAGTACACGGACAGGAAATGACTATAAAATCCTGAAATGAGTATTTTCTAAAGTCGTGGTTCTGATGATTGCTTGAATCATAAAAAGTTATTGAATGCTTTTCAGTATTAAAATAACTAGTAAATAGTTTTAGGTTGGTGTTTCGTGTGCTGAAATTGTAACATTGTGATTTATTTCAGATTGGCACTGGATTTCTACAAAGGACATTATTTTTTGAAAATAAAATGCAGTTTTCAAAATTTGGGATTAAATGTAAAAGTTAAGACTGTTTTCATCTTTATGTATCAAGGATGTATAAAAAGAATTGTCAATAGAATATTGAATAAATGGATTTTGAACAACCATTTTATATAAGAACCATGATAATTTTAACTCGCGGTTTGTAATAAAATGACCAAAAAACACATGACAGTCACATGTCTTTAAGATCCGGTGTCTGTCAGGCACACGATATAGCTATACTTCATGTAAATCCTCAGAATTTTTCTCAACAACTATTATAGTGATGCGTATTTTGACATTAAATAAAAATGGCTGAACAGGTAAGTTTAATTTAATTAGTTCTTCCGTCTTTAAAAACAACTTTGAATATGTCATACATTTGTCACGTTGTAGTGTTGTTGTTGTTCCAAATATAGAAACCGAAAACACGCCACAATGTACGCGTGTGCAGTCGAAACTGACGAAATGTGGTTGATACGAAAACATATGACGACGAAACATATGACACGACAATAATGATTTTGTAGAAGGCCGTGCTATTCCAGTGGCGGATCCATGGGAGAGTTCAGGGGTTGGAACCCCTTTTTCATGACGATCAATGCATTTGAATGGGGACATTTGAATGGTTGGAACCCCTATTTAAAATGGCTGATCCGCCCTGTATTCACAGATTTTTCAATATTTCCAGACAACCACATGATAATGTTTAGTCTCAGTAAACCTCCCCCTTTTACCTGCGTACTGCGAAACATTGTACCAACCAATTGTGTCAGTCGAAGAAAACCCCTTATTTCTTCGGTAAATTGTGAAGTTTGTGTTTGTTTTAACTTCATGAGCGTATATATCATGCTCCGCTTCATCTGCAGTAGAAACGACTTTGTAGGCTTCGTCAGTCATGCTGGATCTCCCGCCATATCTATGTGAATGATCCGTGTTCAATCCGCTGTCGAAAATTCGAAGAGTTCCGAATACAGACCTCCTCTTGCCTGATCTGAATTAGCATCGACGTTAATTTATAAGTATATATATATTTTACTGCTTTGTTTTTTTTTACAAAATAGCATATACATTTGTAAATCAAGTAAAAGAACAGCGGGAATGAACTTTTCATAACTTTTAAAGTATGGAATCTTTAAATGATTAAATTTTCTTTTACTTTCGATTTTGATTTCATCTTGTTCATCTGACACCAGGGGTGGGGTCTGCTCTAATATAAAGGTATACACAGACGTGCCGCTGGTATGGGTCACTTGTTTGGAATGGCAAATATATCAATGGGGTGCAATTTCACGGAGGTAATATATCAAATGGTAGAAATGTATGTCAGTGGGTCATATACATGTTCATCTACTGTTACATGTGTTAAGATGTCTGTAAAATATATGTTCTGATCTTTTTATCTCACAATATGAATCACGGATCCCATGTGGCTAACATGTCATTGAAATAAGATATCATGATAGCTGGGAAAATATATAAATGGGTTGTGATTTTCTTATGAAATGTATGAATGGGTAGGGATTTTCGCATAAATCAATATTTGAATAAGGGGGTGTTTTTCAAACCCCAACCGGACGTATGTACCCAAATCTATATGCTTGTGTAAGTTATTGTTCAATGAAATTTTGGTCAACATGTGTATTAATATATCTAAGTTGATTCCACACTTTTTGAAATGGTATTACTCCAATTCTTTCCATAGCAAGTAAGAGTTAGTATGATTATCAACTGTCATGATTTTCAATTAATTACACTCAGAGGTGTAAGTATTAATTGAAACAACCCCAGTCTGAATTCATCACAGTTAATATCTCATGACCTGTTACATAATTAAATAGACACAATTTATTACACACCTAACTGAATACACACATTCTTGACCTCAATAGTAAACCTACAAATGTATTATTTATTTTATCTACACTACATTAAAATATTCTGTTAATTTTGCTAGCTAGCTGAATGATTAATCAGATGGGTTTTTTAAAGAAAAGACAAAAATGAAAAAATATGTATAAAAATGCAAGCAAATTTTATTTCACTTCTTTTCTTTTCTTTTCTTCGATTAGCTTCCTATTATAAGGAACACCCTTAACGGGTTATATTTAAAAGTTCAATACGGGAAGAGAGGTAAAATATATTACATGAAAGTAAAATCCAATGGTGGTGCGCTATACATTGGAAGTGACAAGAATGTAAAATCAGTGTCATTATCATCTGACATAAGTCAATTCAAGTTCTAATTAATTAGTTACAATTATCAGAAATTTGGTTGAAACAATAAACAGAATTGCATAACTCTTACCTGAGCATGTTTTGCAATAAAATTTATTTGTTTGTTCTACATTTTCTATCCCAATATATTGCTATTTAACAGTAATTGGAAATATCTCCGCATTAGGTATTTGTACATTTAAATTTGAATACAGGAAATGTATTTTTTCTAATGAAGATTTGAACACCAATTTAGATAAAAATAGTTATTTTTTCAATTTTGTTGTTGAGAAAGTGCATTTCAAGCCCTCTTTTGGAAATTATTAAGTCAGTTATTATTAATGGCACATTTAAAAAATATATTACTTGTTTGACGATTTCCTTTCCATTCTTGTCAATACCATATAATTGCAAATATTTATAAAAAAAAATCTGACAGAGTCTAAAATTGCATCAATATTGCGAAATTCCTACATTTTTGTACCTTTGGACAATAACATAGAAATTTTACAGTAAGATTGGAAATGAAAAGAGAAAAAAATATTGAAAAAAGTATGGTCAGAAAGAATATCAGACTAGCTATGAATATGGCTGGATCACAACATCGACGATGCTTTGATTTTTAGGATTCTGCGACTGTTTGAAAAAAAATGTTTAGTTTATTTTTGGTCATGTGAATTTCTTATGAGTAATAGGATAACTATATTTGGTATATGGGTTCCTTAACGTCTACATGTCCATCAGACAGGGTTCACCTGACCTCGACCTCATTTCATGGATCAGTGATCAATGTTTAAGTTAAGTGATTAGTTTCGATTCTCAGATACTATAAGCAGTAGGTTATATATATATTTGATGTATATAATGATTGTAAGGGGTACATGTCAGTCTGGCAAGTTTCATCTGACACTGATCTTATTTTCATGGTTCGTTGGTCAATTGTATTTTTTTGTGTTTTGGTCCGTTTTTCAAATACTATAAGCAATCGGTCAACTATATTTGGTGTAAGGAGTGATTGTAAGGTGTACATGTTTGTCTGGCAGGTATCATCTGACCTTGACCTCATTTTCATGTTTCATTGGTCAATATTTAGTTTTACTGATTAAGTCTGTTTCTAAGTTATTATATGCAAAAGGTTAACTATATTTGGTGCATGGAATGATTGTAAGGTGTACATGTGTGTCTGTTATGTATCATCTGATCTTGACTTCATTTTCATGGTTTGGTTTGTTTCTTTGATACTATAAGCAAAAATTAATGTCAACTATATTTGGTGTATGGAATGATTGTAAGTTGTACATGTCTGTCTGCGAGAGTTTATCTGACCTTGACCTTATTTTGATCGATCATTGGTAATGTTAATTATTTTATGTGATACTTGTATTAAAACCTTTATCTTTAAGACTTTCAACATTAAATCAATCATGGTCAGTAAAGCACTCAAGACATTTCAGCGTGTGCACTCTTGTTACTTCATTCAGAACATATATGGCCACACCAATAAATGTCTTGTTCCATAGAATCACGGCTCCGAATTTTCCGATTTTTATTTGAAACTTTTTTCTGACACGTTTCTAGATGTTAGTTTTACAAGAATGTTTCCTGTAGGAATAGAATTGCGATTATTGGCTCACCTGGTTAAAGGGCCATGTGAGCTTTTGCCATCACATTGCGTCTGTCATCCACCCATTTGTCCGTCGTCAGTCGTCCGTAAACTTTTCTTTAAAAATCCTCTCTCCCTAAAAAGTCAGGATTCTACATCATAAAAATTATCATTATTATTACAGCAATTATTTTTTAATCACAAAAATAGAAGCCATTGTAGGGATGACGCACTGTCAATTTGGCTCTTGAAAACCGACAAATTTATCCACATAGCATCATGAGCTCGAAATATCGATATTGTTTAGTACTTACTAATACTCTGATGACAGACCAGGTCGTAAAACTCGGAAAAATCGGTATTACGAAATATTTCAGATATATCCAACCTTGTGACGTCATGGTGGGAATTCCACACTTCATAGAAGCAGGGATATCATTTTACGCATTATTAAAATAATTTGCAGAAATCGTGTAAGATTATAGAATTGTTATTTGTTTATTAAACATAATCATAAAGTAAGTTCCTTCATGAAACGAAGAACTATCTTTGTGTGGTAATCAAGCAAAGCAAAAAAGCTTATGGACTGTTATTGTGACATAAGGGTGTTGTTTTCTTGTTATGAACTGCAGATCTTGTTTTTATGGCTAAATTTCTTCCTGAGGAACTAGATCAATAGAATTTTAAGTTATCATGAAGTTTTATTACGATGCCCTTTCCAAGTTATTATGTCTCATCTAGTTCCCACCATGATAGACAAACAAAAGACTTTGAAATTGGTAGTTGCTGCCTTTTCATAAAATCGGCACCATTCAATGGAGATACGACAAGAACTTGCTAAGACAGGTGTCAAGATAATTTGTTCTGTTACTTCTGTGAACTAGCACTTTAAATTCAACTTGTGCATGCTGGTCTAGAGGTACAAAATGTACATTTATAAACAGACACAGAGATTTTCTGTTTTATCTAAATTTTAAAAGATCGTAAGACAATGCAGATAAATAGGTTCAAGATGACTGACAAATGCTATTTATGCATTTAAATTGGTTTACAGCTAGAAAGAAGAACTACTTGTTTATGGTTGTCCACATAGGGTAGGACTTTCTTGCATTGGTGAAAAACATGCAATTGATACACCCTTATGTAATAAAGTTGCCTACCCAGGAATGCCGGTTCTCTCCATATACTTCCTCCGCCAATTAAAAAGGTCTCCAACATAAAAATGAAATACTGTTGAAAGTGGCATAAACAACAAAAAAAAAAAAAAAAAACAAACAAATTTAACAATTGTGAACGTCCAGATTTTGTGTGGGATTTTGTTGTTGTATGTTCTCTTTTGTTTAAATTTCCTTATTATGTCATGGTGAGCACCAAGGTATCTGTGAGTTGCATTGTTAACCTACTATAGCTCTGGGACACAACTGAAAACACTTTGGAATATCCCAACTCAATGTTAGTATCAGGTGCATTGCAGTTTAGAAACAAAGCTATGCTATTGGTTTATATTGTAAACTGGTTACAAATCTTAATATATAACTTTTGTCAAATTACAAATAGTCATTCACTTTGAGATCTCAATATACGTACAAATTAAATGCTTCATGACCTCTTCCCCTACTTTTGGTAGAGACCTAATGAAATGTATAACTTCAACAAAAGCTTCTTTTAAAATATATATAAATATATATATAGAAGTCTATAAAAGGACCAACCAGCAAATTTACTATGTACGGATCGTCTAGAATAGACGATACTGTGCAGATAAGGAAAAATTATATAAGTCCAAAAATTTGCACAACGATACTAATATAAGATGGTATTATACGAAGATGTTGTTATTAAATCGTGTTGACAAATATTTCGCTTAACAAATAGCCTTCTTCGTGTCAATGAGTTTAACAGTACTGATTGTAGGTTAAAAATAGATCAATAATACAGGTAAGTTTTAATCTATTGATTTTAATCCATAATCTCGAACATCATAATATAAACAAAACTCGATACTCTAATATACGTGACTGTGTATATTTACATTCCAAAATGAGTGAAAAACAATACTTAGTATTTCTTATTGATGCCGTTTGGATGATGTACATTTAGTTCCTTTATCCAAAAGCTTTCCGAACCTGTCGCTGGGCATCACTCCAGTGAATGTTCTGTTCAATCACTAGGATTTTCATGCGATTAAAGTCATCAAGTTTGTGACCTGATTGTCTGAAATGCTGAGAAACTGGGAGAAGTGGCTTCTTAGAGATATCACTCCTATGGCCATTGAGGCGTTTGTGGAAAGGCTGCTTTGACTCACCAACATATTGGAGGCCACAAACCGAACATTCCAGTATGTAAATAACGTTCATACTTTTGCAAGTAACATTGCAAAATATCTTATAGTTATTTTCGGTTGCCTTACTGTGAATGTTGATGAATGCTGCATCTGTAGGCAGCATTTGCAGCGTTTTCCTCACACGAATGACATTCTCCAGAAGAACTTCTATTATCAGACACTTCAGCCCGCACTAGCAGGTTCCGCAGACTGTTGGGTTGCCTAAAAGCTATCATGGGAGGCTCAGGAAAATCTTGGATAGTTTGGAATTCTTTTCAACTGTTTTCCAATGCTCACGAATGACACTAAAGCTGTTTTTGAGGGATGGGTGGTAAGTGAGGACACATGGAGTCCTTTTATTTTCTTTTATCTTTGTATTCTAAAAGTTTACTCCTAGGAATTGATTCCTCTTTCTGAAAACTTTTTGATATTTCTGTGATTGTATCCCTTCTCTTCAAGCGGGTTTCAAGTTGACGTAATTGTTTTTGGTTGTCTCTGTGTTGGAACATATTCGCTTGACTCTTAGTGCCTGACTGTACGGGATGCTCTTAGTCAGATGAGGAGGATGGCAACTTTAGGGACAGATATTGATGAGTGTCAGTAGGTTTAGAATATAGATCTGTGGATATGATGCCATCTGTGAGCGAGCTGGAAGTATCGAGGAAGGCGATTTTGGATTTAGATTTCTCATGAGTAAATTTGATACTTGGATGTAAATATATATATATATATATATATATATATATATATATATATATATATATATATATATATATATATAAGTGCCTAAGAATGTAACTTTAACACAACAATGAGTGTTATAAAATAGTTGTAATATTTTATATATTCACACAATATTTCGCTAAACAAATTAGCTTCATCAGGCGTGCAGCCAACCAGGTAAAAATCGGAGGCTGTAAAGAAATTTTGCAGCTTAATGTATATGTCTTTAAAATATTTTTGCCGCTTATTGTACATTGCGATTCTTAAATCAAAAACAAATAATTGTTTTAGTTAAATAGTATGAAGTTCAGGATTTATTCCTTTGGTTTTGTAAAACTGTTTTCATCTCTCATTCAGTCCATTAGGTACCTAATGGACTGAATGAGAGATGAAAACAGTTTTAGGTACTAATGGACTGAATGAGAGAGATGAAAATAGTTACAGATCAGCTGAAATATGTATTGTAAAGGATCCTACAAATTAATGCAAGATACAGTCACAGAAATAATTATATTTATAAGTACGTCTGAACCAGTGACAACTCTACAACAGATTTATCCATCGGATCACCAGCAGTGATGGTGATACATGGCTGTGTACATTCTATATATACAACTCGTCTAAACATCAGCCCAACAATGTTAGATCTGTAAATTTGCTTTCGCAAATTTTAGTTCTTCCTCGCCGGGATTCGAACTCATGCTACTGAGATATCGTGACACCAATTCGCCTGCACTGTATCCGACGCTAGACAACCCGACCACCTAGGCTTCACAATAATAAAGCTGTGGTGGCGGGTGTTACCTTTCTCAGTAGCATGAGTTCGAATCCCGCGAGGAAGAACTAAAATTTGCGAAAGCAAATTTACAGATCTAACATTGTTGGGCTGATGTTTAGACGAGTTGTATATATATATATTACATTCATAAAAGAACTGGTTTGTTAAAAGTGGAATAAACTTTGCACCATACGTAAAAGCACACTGTTAAGCTCATGCAAACAACATGTACTGTCTACCTTGTCATTGTTTTATAAACACCATAGCACATGAAATTGGGTAGCTAATGAGGGAAAGACACATACATAATATTGATTACCCACTTTCTGCTATCGTGCAATTCTAAACTTTTACAAAAATGTGGAACTTCGTTGTTGAATTGATGATGTTCTGGAGACTTGGGTCATTGTTTGTTCTCCTTACTTAACTTCTTATACAAGTAGTTTTATCAAACGGGTCTTAAAATCAAAGAAGAAGAGAAGTGTTGTTTACTTCATGGATTTTTTTTTTTATTTTGGGTTATTGATTTTGTTAATTTCTTTAGTCAACCAAATTTGGTATCATATGGTATACTTGTCACAGATTTTTTTCTTTTTAATCAATATGAAATTTTATCAGCAAACAAGTTTTTGTAATGAATTCCAATTTACTGGGGGATATGCAAAATCTCCATTATTGTAATGTATTGATTCCTTTGGGTTCTTGTCACGGTTGTCTTAAAAAAATTCTGAGCTTTGAGAATTTGCAGTCCAGCCAATTTGGTGTTCTCGTGCCGGTATAGATTAATTTCACAATTAATTTTTTTACATTTGTATGAGATTAAAATTTAGATACCAAATAACTGTGATTAATTCTAACAATTGTGCTTTTTAATGCAAGAGAAGGAAAGGTGTAACTATAAAGAATATTTAGAAAACGAGTTTCGTTCTTTGTTTGTCCTGGAAATATTAATAATCTCAGTTTGTTTTAAGGTTCAGGCTTATTAGATATATGATAAATGACCTAATATATATAACAATTTACAATATTTAAGACAAATTCTAGAAGATAAATTCAATGATATAAATGGCGTAATATCGGGTTAATAGTTTTATTTCATGAAACGGTTTCCATAATCATACAGACAAGAAATGAAAATATGAATTTGTTGAATTTTAGTGAATCAAGTCAATGACTATGTAAGGTTAGACAATACTTGGTCATGTTTTATGAAGATTTAAAGCCCAAGGCGTAGCCGAGGGTTTTAAATGTTCATAAAACATGACCAAGTATTGTCTGACCAATTTAGAACATATTCACACTTTCGAGTGACCTTACAAAATTATCCTTTCCCATTGTAATATTCAAACCTTAATAAGAATTCACTTTTTATAATGAAGTGTTAACTAGGTTAACAAAAGGAATGTATAACATAGGTAATGATCATTTCAATGGATGGAATGAAATAGCACTAACATAGTTTTGTGAGGACAAAAAGGATAAATTGTTCAAACATTGAGTTTTTCTTCTGCTTCAGGTAAAATTTAATACTTATATACCTTAAATTTCTTGATTTTAAAAAGCACACAATGTTATATAAATCAGCTTTTTGAAATTTGTATATTTTTTGATAATTATAAAACTCACCCTATAAAGATTTTAATTACAACCATTCAAGATGCTTACTTTTTTATTGATGAATGTACATGTATTGTGTTTTTTTTTTTTCTCGAAAAAATCCTTTGCTTTATATATCAGCAGTCTGACATTGTTTTCTTGAAAGAAAAAAAATAATAATTGACTCGAATGTCTGGTATCAAAATTGAATAAAAGATTATTTTACCTACATCTTTGCCCCCATTTCATTTTTGTTTGTTATATATATGTACCATGATAAACATTTGCAAAATTCAAAATGTTTTTTGTATAATTCTATTCTCTTTCATCTTTAATCAGTAGGCTATTTTCCCAAGGAAAATGCCTCAGGGATTGTACACTTCGTATATGTAGAGAATGATAATCCTTTCTTCATGAATAAGTACGAGCGTTAGCGAGTACTTATCATGAAGTAAGGGATTATCATTCTCTTACAAACTTAGAATATTGTAAAGTGCTCAAGGCTCAAATGATCTCTTGATTGGTTGTATTCAGAATTAGTGTCATTGTCAGTGCAATGTTTATAATTGATGCATGACTTCCTTTTTCGGCATTTCATTCATGGATTAGTTTTAGTGATGTAAGGACATTCTTATAATTTGGGAAATATTAAAAAAAAAAATGCGTTATAGGCATTAGGTGACACAACAGTACAAAGAAAAGGTAGGAATTGTATATGTTTCCTGATTGTGAGTATGAATGTATATCATGTAATATTTTAGTGAGGAATTATCCTTTTTTTATTTACAGTTTAAATAAATAACTATATTTGAGTTACAACTAATTTTATTTTACAGCCAATATTTTGGTCCGGCTTTTTAAATCAAATACTATTTCATTATGTCAGGGGAATGTTCAAATAAAATGCCTTTAAAAGTTTTAAATATATTCAAAACTTAAATAAAATTCCTATTTTTTTTTTTATTTTAACGGAATATTGGAAATAACTATTCTTCCCAACCGCTAGTCCAGTTATCAGAGTTTTGGAAAGCTAAAGATTTAGGTTGTTTTTGATTTTAAAACTTTTTTTTCTGTTTTTGCACTGCTTTGATATTGTTTAATTTTTTAGTAATTTGAAGTTATTAATATTTTCATAATAACATTAAAGGTACCAGTTTTACTGCACCAGTAGAATTTTACTTATTTTGATTTTTTTGTTTCACAATTCAACTTTTAGTCGGTTTCAATCACTGTGTGATAAATCCTTCCAATCTGATAAATGTGCTTCGGGGCAGTTGTAACTCATTTATAGAAACTCTTTGTTTTGAACTGTAAATATCCAAATAATAGGATAATCCCTTACTAAGAACATGATTTACATTCATTCTTCACAATTAAGAGACATCAAATTCTACAATTTCATTGGTCGAGAGCACATTGCTATATTCTAATGAAAATTAGAAGGAAAACTGACTTTTCATTGGACGAGAAGGGGTGAGTATGTTCTACTAATAATATGCTTAAAATAATTGTGGGACGATATGCTTGTGATTATCAATCAGTTTGATTTTTCTGGGACAAAACTTAACTGTGATCATCTTATTTTTTTCTTTTCAGGGCTCATTTTATAACTACTGAGAAGATGTGTTGTAGTTAAAAAAATGTGATAAATGATAAATATATATATATATAACATGGAGAGATATTGATACCAACATATATATCAATCTGCTTTGGTCCAAAAAAACATGTGAAACAGCGCAGTATCTGATAGATCCGAATCTAACTGAAGTTCCGGTAGTTTTAAACGCAGTAAAATAAATGACCAACATACAATTGACAAAAAGTCTCTAAAGACCAATGATTACAGTCCATAATATGATCCAATGATTTAAGTAACTATAATCCTGACATATTCAAAAGCCACCAAGATGGCATCTAATGCTCTTGCACAAGAAGAGGAAAACTATGTACGAATAGCATTGTTACTCACTGGAATTTCTCCACGTGCAGTTCGTGTCCTGTTTGATAAAGAATTTCCTCAAGCATCTTTAAGTATTACTGTAAATGATAAGAATAAGAAGAAAAAGCTGAATGACTTGAGAGGAAAACGAGTTATAAACCAAGCCCAGTGGGATCTTGTGTTCCCTAGCAGTGGTAAGTATATGTTATAAACCAGGCCCAGTGGGATCTCTTGTTCCCTAGCAGTGGTAAGTATATGTTATAAACCAAGCCCAGTGGGATCTCCTGTTTCCCAGCAGTGGTAAGTATATGTTATAAACCAGGCACAGTGGGATCTCCTGTTTCCTAGCAGTGGTAAGTATATGTTATAAACCAGGCCCAGTGGGATCTCCTGTTTCCCAGCAGTGGTAAGTATATGTTATAAACCAGGCACAGTGGGATCTCCTGTTCCCTAGCAGTGGTAAGTATATGTTATAAACCAGGCCCAGTGGGATCTCCTGTTTCCCAGTAGTGGTAAGTATATGTTATAAACCAGGCCCAGTGGGACCTCCTGTTTCCTAGCAGTGGTAAGTATATGTTATAAACCAGGCACAGTGGGATCGCCTGTTTTTTCTAGCAGTTGTAAGTAAATGTAATTAACCAGGCACAGTGGGATCTCCTGTTTCCTAGCAGTGGTAAGTATATGTTATAAACCCAGCCCAGTGGGACCTTCTGTTTCCTAGCAGTGGTAAGTAAATGTAATTAACCAGGCACAGTGGGATCTCCTGTTTCCTAGCAGTGGTAAGTAAATGTAATTAACCAGGCACAGTGGGATCTCCTGTTTCCTAGCAGTGGTAAGTAAATGTAATTAACCAGGTACAGTGGGATCTCCTGTTTCCTAGCAGTGGTAAGTATATGTTATAAACCAGCAACAGTGGGATCTCCTGTTTCCCAGTAGTGGTAAGTATATGTTATAAACCAGGTACAGTGATATTTGATATTTTCTAGGAGTGGTAATTATTTGTTATAAACTAGGTACAATTGGATCTCATGTTTCCTACCAGTAGTGTGGTCCAACGTGGTCAAACTTCAGGGAAGAGGCGACCTTCGACCTGATATCTCATTTAAAAGACCTTTGATCTTTAAAAATCTTATAAAATATGTTATGTGGATGGCTGTTCGTTTCAAATATGTCTAAAAGAGATATAGTGACATGAGGTTACTTTTAAATGTGACCCTATAACCGAATGGGGGTTCCATACTGGTTTTCCAGTGGTAAGTATGTGTATTAAACCAGACACAGCGGCTGTGAATTATAGGAAAAATAGGCAAAACGACTTGAGATTTAAAAAACGAGTACTAAACAAAGCACAATCTGACAATGTTCTGTTTTCCAGCAGTAGTAAGTTTGTGTAATAAACCAGACACAGTAATTGACAGTGGGATCTCATGTTTCCCAACAATTTTAAGTATGTTTATTACACCTTTCACAATGGTGTCTCCTCAGGTTACAAGCGGGACATATTCAAAAGCCACCAAGATGGCATCTAATGCTCTCTCTCAAGAAGAGGAAAACTATGTACGAATGACATTGTTACTCACTGGAATTTCTCCACATGCAGTTCGTGCCCTGTTTGATAAAGAATTTCCTCCAGCATCTTTAAGTTTTACTGTAAATGATAAGAATAAGAAGAAAAGGCTGAATGACTTAAGAGGAAGAAGAATTATTAACCAGGCCCAGTGGGATCTCCTGTTTCCTAGCAGTGGTAAGTATATGTTATAAACCAGGCCCAGTGGGATCTCCTGTTTCCTAGCAGTGGTAAGTATATGTTATAAACCAGGCCCAGTGGGATCTCCTGTTTCCTAGCAGTGGTAAGTATATGTTATAAACCAGGCACAGTGGGATCTCCTGTTTCCTAGCAGTGGTAAGTATATGTAATTAACCAGGCACAGTAGGATATCCTTTTCATATCAGTGGTAAGTAAATGTAATTACCAGGCACAGTGGGATCTCCTGTTTCCTAGCGTTGGTAAGTAAATGTAATTAACCATGTATAGTGGGATCTCATGTTTCCTAGCAGTGGTAAGTATATGTTATAAACCAGGCACAGTGGGATCTCCTGTTTCCCAGCAGTGGTAAGTATATGTTATAAACCAGGCACAGTGGGATCTCCTGTTTCCCAGTAGTGGTAAGTATATGTTATAAACCAGGTACAGTGATATCTCATATTTTCTAGCAGTGGTAAGTATTTGTTATAAACTAGGTACAATTGGATCTCATGTTTCCTACCAGTAGTTTGTTCCAACATGGTCAAACTTCAGGGAAGAGGCGACCTTTCGACCTGACATCTCATTTAAAAAGACCTTTGATCTTTAAAAATCTTATAAAATATGTTGTGTGGATGGCTGTTGGTTTCAAATTTGTTTTAAAGTGATATAGTAACCTGAGGTAATTTTTGAATGTGACCCTGTCACCAAATGGTGGTTCCATACTGGTTTTCCAGTGGTAAGTATGTGTATTAAACCAGACACAGCGGCTGTGAATTATAGGAAAAATAGGCAAACGACTTGAGATTTACAATACGAGTACTATTAAAACAAAGCACAATTTGACAATGTTCTGTTTTCCAGCAGTGGTAAGTTTGTGTAATAAACCAGACACAATAATTGACAGTGGGATCGAAGCAATTGTAAGTATGTTTTATACACCTTTCGCAATTGTGTCTCCTGGTTACAAGCGGGCCTCGGTGGCGAGTGTTCTAAGTAGTCGAACTTCTGTATCACTAGCCTGTCAACACTGGGGTAGTGAGTTCAATCCCGCACAGGGCAGGTACACTCGACTTCAATTTTAATTGACTAGGATTGTCAGTTTTCCTACCGAAGGTCGGTGGTTTTCTCTGGATAGGCACATGCAGAATGTGGCAGGGTTTTTAAACATGTTTGTTGGTGTCATCATCGATATACGACCGCAAAACAATTTTGCGGTCGTATATTGTTATGACGTTACGTCGTTGTCGTGTCGTCGTCGCGTCGCCGTCGTCGTGTCGTCGGCGTCGTCGTCGTCGTCCGAAGACACATTGGTTTTCGCACTCTAACTTTAGTTTAAGTGAATGGATCTCTATGAAATTTTACCATAAGGTTCAATACCACAAAAGGAAGGTTGGGATTGATTTTGGGGTTATGGTACCAACAGTTAATGAATTAGGGGCCAAAATAAGCATTTTGGTAACTTCCAGACATAACTTGTGTGTTAGTGTATGGATGGATCTCTCTGACATTGTACCACAAGGTTCTATATCACAAAGGAATACTGGGATTGATTTTGGGGTAATTGCCTCCAAATTTTAGGAATTAGGGGCCAAAAGGGCAAAAACAAGCATTTTCTAGTTTCATGACAATAACTTGTGTGTAAGTGTATGGATCTTTCTGAAATTGTACTACAAGGTTCCATATCACAAAGGAAAAGCTGGAATTGAGTTTGGGGTAATTGCCCAAAACGTTTAGGAATAAGGGGCCAAAAGGGCCAAATATAAGTATTTTTCTAGTTTCCAGACAATTACTTGTGTTCGAGTGTATGGATCTCTGAAATTGTACTGCAAGGTACCATACCACAAAGGGAAGGCTGGGATTAATTTTGGGGTAATTGCCTCAAAGTTTTAGGGGCCAAAAGGGCAAAAAGAAGCATTTTTCTAGTTTCAGGACAATAACTTGTGTGTAAGTGTATGGATCTTTGTGAAATTGTACTACAAGGGAAAGCTGGGTTTGAGTTTGGGGTAATTGCCTAAACATTTAGGAATTTAAATAAAAAGGAGTTTTGGTCCCAACAGTTTAGGAATTAGGGGCCAAAAGGGTCAAAATTAAACTTTGTTTGATTTCATCGAAAATTGAACTAAAGATGTTCTTTGATATGCCGAATCTAACTGTGTATTTAGATTTTTAATTTTGGTCCCATTTTCAAATTGGTCTACGTTAAGGTCCAAAGGGTCCAAAATTAAACTTAATTTGATTTTAACAAAATTGAATTCTTGGGGTTCTTTGATATGCTTAATCTAAACATGTACTTAGTTTTTATTATGGGCCCAGTTTTCAAGTTGGTCCAAATCGGGTCCAAAATTAAACTTTGTTTGATTTCAACAAAATTGAATATATGGGGTTCTTTGGTATGCTGAATCTAACCATGTATTTAGATTTTTGATTTTTGGGCCCGTTATCAACTTTGTCCACATTGAGGTCAAAAGGGTCCAAAATTAAACTTTGTTTGATTTCATCAAAATTGAATTATTGGGGTTCTTTGATATGCCGAATCAAACGTGTACTTAGATTCTTAATCTTTGATCCCGTTTTCAAATTGGTCTACATTAAGGTCCAAAGGGTCCAAAATTAAACTTAGTTTGATTTTAACAAAATTGAATTCTTAGGGTTCTTTGATATGCTGAATCTAAACATGTATTTAGATTTTTGATTATGGGCCCAGTTTTCAAGTTGGTCCAAATCGGGGTCCAAAATCAAACTTTGTTTGATTTCAACAAAATTGAATATATGGGGTTCTTTGATATGCTGAATCTAACCATGTATTTAGATTTTTATTTTGGGCCCCATTATCAACTTTGTCCACATTGAGGTCAAAGGGTCCAAAATTAAACTTTGTTTGATTTCATCAAAAATTGAACTCTTGGGGTTCTTTGATATGCAGAATCTAACCATGTATTTAGATTTTGGATATTGGACCATTATAGGTGAATGTCCAATTTAAATTTTTAAGTTCTTAGACCACATTCATTCTGTGTCAGAAACCTATGCTGTGTCAAATATTTATTCACAATCCAAATTCAGAGCTGTATCAAGCTTGAATGTTGTGTCCATACTTGCCCCAACTGTTCAGGGTTCAACCTCTGCGGTCGTATCAAGCTGCGCCCTCATGGAGCATTTTATTTTATAATCATATGCCTGTTTGTAGAAAAACCTTAGTATTTGGAATAATTTTTATTAGTAATCAGATTTAAACTAAAAAAATAGAATATTTACAAAGCATTGACTTTTGTTTTTTAAAGGTAGGATGGCAATTTACATTTAGGCAAAGTATGAAAACTTTAATCTGATGTTTGATTACGTCATGTTCCATCTAAAAATATGATTTGAAAGATTTGCTGACAGTTTGAAAAATTTACCAACATTTTTCAAGATTATTTTTTTTTCTGTTGCCAGGTGTCACTGATTCTAAGACTTTTGAAGTGACGCTGATGATAGTATTGCTTAGGAATCTGACAACCTTGCCTTTGGTTCCTCCTGTTAATGGATATGACAAACTACCCGTTACTATAGAAACAACCCCTGCCTCAGATTTAGCGAGAATTAAACATTATAGAAACTTTTTGGCACATCTTCATGATGGAAAGGTAGATGGCACATTATTTACTACAGCTTGGAAGGATATAAGTAATGTAAGTAAAACCTGGAGCTAACCCCTATATCTATACTACTAAAATAACGAGTTCCAATTTGTTAGCCGGCATGACGTAAAACGATTTAATCAAAGAATTCAACTTTATATATAACTAATATAGGACAATGGTTTTGATGAAACATTACACCATTCCAGACCCTTTTGTTTTCTACATAATTAATATTACCAATAATTAACAAGTCCCGGTCGAATTCGATACAGATACCAATAGTACCTGTTACCTAATCCGTACGCCCGCCTGTCAGTCGCACCACCAAACGGTGTATTTGGGATTTGCTATATACACGGGTCATAATCACACTTGAACTTCGTCATTATACAGGGATTGACACTACTAAATTCAATCATTGAGCAAAACAATATATCTACAAGTAGTTTCGGTTGTAGTAAGAAACCAGGACGGACTCAAACAGAAAGATTTTGAAAGCAGAGAAAACTGCACTTTATAATCAGCATGACTTTATCAAATTACAATACGAATACTAAAAATCCAGGCTGAAAATAAGGCATAGGTACTTTAATTCAGTCACAGACCAGCGAGTGTGTTCTAGTATAATATATATATACATATATATATATTTACCTATTTCCCCTTTTTCCCTATTGTGGCACATGGATTGATTGCTGATTTGCATTGGTTGTAGTTTGAACACCTGCCAAAAGTTGACATGATTATTTAATTGCTACACACCCATTCTTAATCATTAATTACCCCTTTAGACAAGACAAGACAAGACAAGACAGTCTTTTATTTGAGTCTCAGCTCTTATAAAACATTTACATAAAATTACAACTTCACATATAAAACAAGAGCCACTCTAAAAGAGTTATGAGAGACTATAGATTAGATTAGATTACTCATGCAAGATGTCACACCTGTACTTTGAATATTCAATAATGAAGAAAAAAAAATATTAGTTTTTCAAAATAAAAATCGAAAACCGTCTATAGTTGTGTATAATACGCACCAAATTTACCAACTACATATGTTGGGTTAAAAAGTGCGGATTATACACGACTTAATATGGTATGCTTAATAGGAGACATCTACTCTTCTGACACATCTGATCTCGCTACATTTGAAGATCTTGTGATTAACTAAGTTTTGTTAGCTTTTTTTTTATCTGAATTTGTATTTTCTTTATTGGTTTATCAGATCTGAACATTGGTAAATTATTGTTGTAGCGATGTCACCTACCGCTAGGGGAAGAGTAAATAATAAAGGTGCTTTGGTTCCTGTCCTTATCAGTCTGCACCTAAAACTTTTGAAGCCACTAGTCTAAAAGGACTAGAAAGTATTGAGATTTTACTTGCCTGGAAAAAATCAGAGGTCAGAATGAGGCTGGTAAAGGTTTGCCCCCACAGGCACTTGTCTGAATTTCTTTTTCCTATTTACCTTAATATAAAACAAGGTACCCAACTCGCATTTTCAAGTAATGAAACTCGGTCGCAAACTTCCATTACATTTTGATTACGTTGTTGTCTATCCCACTGAAACTTGTTATGTTGTAAATCTACATTAAATCATCTACAATATGGTGTATAACACGTCTATTTCTGTTTTTGGAATCATTCGTAGCAGGCCTTCAAAGTCGGTCAACCATAAATTGTTTCGTCTTCTCACAGCGAAATGGCAATGTTGATATAGCAGTTAATGATTAATTATATATATATCCAGGTTTCTGATTGGTCAATCTTCTTGCTCAAAATAAATGTTTTATGGAGTTATTTCAATTTATATGTCCTGAGAGAGTCTGCCTGACATTGATAGAAGATAGAATAGGAAAATTTTAGTTTAAAAATGGATACCCCCAACTCATTAGAAATAACTCAAATAACACTTATTAGATTTTTGATCACAGTATTGTTTACAAATTTATAATATGGATGATAAGTTCTATTCAGAGAAAAACTAACAGGTTTTGGGGAAATACTTTTTACAATAAGTCGTTCACTGCGATGCAGACTGCAACACTACAATAAAGAGAAATCTTGCATCTGTCACCATGCTCTACATAATCAAACGTCTACTAGTTTCCATCTCAAACAAGCAATACTAATTAGTACCATCAAGAGAACATAAATTTGTACAGCCATTTTCTCGCACAAATTATCATTTATTTTCATTTTTCAAAGAACAATAATGTAGTGGAATTTCTAACCAATATTTTAACACAACCTTAAGCTTTATGAACTATTCACCTGTATATCAAAATATGTATATATACCTTAATCCGTACTTTGACCTATAATGGTTTACTTTTACAAATTGTGACTTGGATGGAGATTTGTCTCATTGGCACTCATATCACATCTTCTTATATCTATAAACAGAATAAAGTTTTGATTGCATAGAAATTCGGACCCGACTGATAAGTATTTTTCATTTCTTTTCAAAATTAAAAAAAAAATACTACCCTTGTTGGCTTTTAGTTGAGCAATTCAAAACCGTCATCATCAAAACTGGAATTTTTTTAAAAGTTTTAATGCAATATACAACATTTCAGAGTTATGACGTAAGAAAGAGGTTTTATGGTAATGGATATAATAAGAATCAAACATGTTGAAGGAGCATACATAAACGAAATGCTGGAGATCTAATTAAGAACAATAACAGTTTATTCCTTTAAAATATTTTTGTCCCCGCGTAGCTGCTATGGGGACATGGAAATACTGAACTACGTCCGTCCGTCCGTGTGTCCGTCCGTCCGGTCTTGTTAGCGCCTCACAGGTAAAATTCTTGCTAGATTTTTATAAAACTTATACTATAGGTTAATATCAGCAATATCTCGGACAAGTTCTATAATGGTGGACGATCGATTTTTATACGACCGCAAAAAATTTTGTGGTCGATATTGGTATGACGTTGGCGTCGTCGTCGTCGTCGTCCGAAGACGCATTGGTTTTCGCACTCTAACTTTAGTTTAAGTGAATGGATCTCTATGAAATTTTACCATAAGGTTCAATATCACAAAAGGAAGGTTGGGATTGATTTTGGGGGTTATGGTACCAACAGTTAAGGAATTAGGGGCCAAAAAGGGGCCAAAAATAAGCATTTTTGTAACTTCCAGACATAATTTGTGTGTTAGTGTATGGATCTCTGACTTTGTACCACAAGGTTCCATATCACAAAGGGAATGCTGGGATTGATTTTGGGGTAATTGCCTCAAAATTTTAGGAATTAGGGCCAAAAGGGCAAAAACAAGCATTTTCTAGTTTCATGACAATAACTTGTGTGTAAGTGTATGGATCTTTCTGAAATTGTACTTCAAGGTTCCATATCACAAAGGAAAGCTGGAATTGAGTTTGGGGTAATTGCCTGAAACGTTTAGGAATTAGGGGCCAAAAGGGCCAAAATAAGCATTTTTCTAGTTTGCAGACAATAACTTGTGTTCAAGTGTATGGATCTCTCTGAAATTGTACTGCAAGGTACCATACCTCAAAGGGAAGGCTGGGATTAAGTTTGGGGGTGATGAATCATAAGGGGGTTCTAAAAATTTGGGGGGATTTTTTTTCCCTTTTTTCCTTTTTTTCTTTAAAATTTTCCATTTTAAGTTGGTCATTTCTGATTTATATTTAAAAGCAAATAATAATGATATGGCAGGAGATACACACCAAACAGGATGTGTAAATTATTATATAATAAGTATTGTGCAATAGCAAGAAATTTTCAATTGCACAGAATTTGCAAATACCAAGAAATCTTCAATTGCACAGTATTGCGAATAGCAAGAAAAGAAATTTTGGAGCATTTGAAATTTTGAAATTTTGACATTTTGATGGTTCCTATGGTAACAGAGACCATTCCCAGAATTTAATGGCAGATACCACATTGGTACATGGGAGGGAACATACCATCAAAGTTTCAATCGATTTGACCTACCATTTTAAGAAAGTAAATGCTACTTTTAGGTTTTTGGAGCATTTTGACCTGTTTTGCATTGTTTCCATGGTAACGGCAGACATTTTCGAAATTCAACGCCAAATTGCACATCTACCAATGTTGCTCATCGTTTCTGTGAAGTTTTATTAAATTTGGAGCATTTTGATATTTTGGAAATTTTGGTGTAGTTTCCATGGCAACATAGTAGTTCCAATGATTGTAAAAATGATCCAAAACCAGTATATAGTGGGCACCTACAATGTATCAAAATATAATGATTCTAAGTTTAAGCATCTCCAAATAATTCAACAAAACCAAAAGTGGATTTTTCACATTTGTTCCGTTTCCATGGTAACGGCAGCCATTTTAATGGTCTTAAGACCTACTGCAACCCGAAATTTTTGTTCCTCATTATAGTTCACTATCATTAAGATTGGTTCCATTGTCTTCAAAAAGCTGCCGGACAAAAATCATTGGAATAATAATAATAATAATAACAAAGAAACAGAGGAAAAGCAATATGTCACCCGACATTGTCGATCGGGTGACATAATAACTAGATTTGCCATTGCAAGCAATAGCGGATGTCAACCTTCCCACATTGACACTAAGCGGCACCAATTTAAAAAATTTACAGTGAATGCACATATATCATGTATATGCATGGCTATACATCTTTCTGTAAATTTTCAGTTCATTCAGAGCATCTACAACATTTTCACATTTTGCCGTTTCCATGGCAACGGCAGCCATTTTGAAAATTTTAAAGTCAAAATACTCATCTATAATATCCGGTTAACAATAATATCACGTTTCATTAAGTTTGAAGCATTTTGAAAATATTTGACATTTTTGCAGTTTCCATGGCAACAGTGGCCATTTTGGAAATTCCAACTTCAAAAGTCTCATCCAGACTTGCCAGTCAACAATCCTATGAAGTTTCATCAATTTTAAAGCATTTTGAAACTTTTGAAAATTTTGACATTTGTGATGGTTCCTATGGTAACAGAGACCGTTTCCAAATTTTAATGACAGGTGCCACATTGGTACATGGGAGGGATCATACCATCAAAGTTTCAAAGGATTTGACCTACCATTTTAAGAAAGTTAATGCTACTTTCAGGTTTTTGGAGCATTTTGACTTGTTTTGCATTGTTTCCATGGTAACGGCAGACATTTTGGAAATTCCAACGCCAAATTCCACATCTACCAATGTTGCTCATCGTTACTGTGAAGTTTCAAAAAAATTTGAGCATTTTGATATTTTTGAAATTTTTGGTGTTGTTTCCATGGCAACATAGTAGTTCCAATGAGTGCCAAAATCATCTAAAACCAGTATATAGTCGGCACCTTCATGGTATAAAAATATAATGATTCTAAGTTTAAACATCTCCAAATAATTCACCAAAACCAAAAACTTTATTTTTTCACATTTGTTCCGTTTCCATGGTAACGGCATCCATTTTTAATGTTCTTAAGACCTACTGCAACCCGAAATTTTGTGTTCCTCATTATAGTTAACTATCATTAAGATTGGTTCCATTGGCTCCAAAAAAACTGCAGGACAAAATTAGGTGGAAGAATAATAATAATAACTAGAATTGCCATTGCAAGCAATAGCGGATGTCACCCTTCCCCCATTGCCACTAAGCGGCAGCCATTTCAAAAAAATTTAACAGTCAATGCACATATATGCATGGCTATACATCTTTCTGTAATTTTTCAGTACATATAAAGCATTTTAATTTTTTTTTACATTTTTGCCGTTTCTATGGCAACGGCAGCCATTTTGAAAATTTCAAAGTCTAAAGTTGTATCAACACTTGCCAGATAACATAATTGTCAAGTTTCATTAAGTTTGGAACATTTTCAACCTTTTTGACTTTTTTGCCGTTTCCATGGCAACGGTGGCCATTTTGGTAATTCCAAAGCCAATTGCCGCTACCACACATGACAGTCAACATTATGGTGAAGTTTCATTAAGTTTGAAGCATTCTGAAATTTTTGAAATTTTTGCTCCTGTATCCATGGTAACATAGTAGTTCCAATGATTGTCAAAATCATTCAAAACCTGTATATAGTGGACAACTATATTCTATGAAAATTTGATGATTTTAAGTTCAAGCATACCAAAATTATTCACCAAACCCTGAAGTTTTTAGAGCATTTTGACCTTTTTGCATTGTTTCCATGGTAACGGCAGACATTTTGGAAATTCCAACGCCAAATGCCACATCTACCAATGTTGCTCATCGTTACTATGAAGTTTCAAAAAATTTGGAGCATTTTGATATTTTTGAAATTTTGGTGTAGTTTCCATGGTAACATAGTAGTTCCAATGATTGCCAAAATCATCCAACACCAGTATATAGTGGGCACCTACATGGTATTAAAATATAATGATTCTAAGTTTAAGCATCTCCAAATAATTCACCAAAACCAAAAGGTGGATTTTTTCTCATTTGTTCCGTTTCCATGGTAACGGCAGCCATTTTTTATGTTCTTAAGACCTACTGCAACCCGGAATTTTGTGTTCCTCATTATAGTGAACTATCATTAAGATTGGTTCCATTGGCTCCAAAAAATCTGCCGGACAAAAAAAGGTGGAAGAATAATAATAATAACAAAGAAACAGAAGAAAAGCAATATGTCACCCGACATTGTCGATCGGGTGACATAATAATAACTAGATTTGCCATTGCAAGCAATAGCGGATGTCATCCTTCCCCCATTGCCACTAAGTCGGCAGCCATTTCAAAAAAAAATTAACAGTGAATGCACATATATGCATGGCTAAACATCTCCTGTAAATTTTCAGTACATTCAGATCATTTTAAAAATTTTCACATTTTTGTCGTTTCCATGGCAACGGCAGCCATTTTGAAAATTTCAAAGTCAAAAGTCACATCTATACTTGCCAGTTAACAATAATATCAAGTTTCATTAAGTTCAAAGCATTTTGAAAATTTTTGACATTTTGCAGTTTCCATAGCAACGGTGACCACTTTGGAAATTCCAAAGTCAAAAGTCTCATCCAGACTTGCCAGTCAACAATCATATTAAGTTTCAGAAATTTTGGAGCATTTTGAAATTTTGAAATTTTGACATTTTGATGGTTCCTATGGTAACAGAGACAATTCCCAGAATTTAATGGCAGATACCACATTGGTACATGGGAGGAACATACCATCAAAGTTTCAATCGATTTGACCTACCATTTTAAGAAAGTAAATGCTACTTTTAGGTTTTGGAGCATTTTGACCTGTTTTGCATTGTTTCCATGGTAACGGCAGACATTTTCGAAATTCCAACGCAAATTGCACATCTACCAATGTTGCTCATCGTTTCTGTGAAGTTTTATTAAATTTGGAGCATTTTGATATTTTGGAAATTTTGGTGTAGTTTCCATGGCAACATAGTAGTTCCAATGATTGTAAAAATGATCCAAAACCAGTATATAGTGGGCACCTACATTGTATCAAAATATAATGATTCTAAGTTTAAGCATCTCCAAATAATTCACCAAAACCAAAAGTGGATTTTTCACATTTGTTCCGTTTCCATGGTAACGGCAGCCATTTTAATGGTCTTAAGACCTACTGCAACCCGAAATTTTTGTTCCTCATTATAGTTCACTATCATTAAGATTGGTTCCATTGTCTTCAAAAAGCTGCGGACAAAAATCATTGGAAGAATAATAATAATAAATAACAAAGAAACAGAGGAAAAGCAATATGTCACCGACATTGTCGATCGGGTGACATAATAAAAAAGAAACGGAGGAAAAAGCAATATGTCACCCGACATTGTCGATCGGGTGACATAATAAACTAAAACATAAGACTAGTTTGACAACTGATTTTGTATATTTTCCAGAATACATAAGACTAGTTTGACAACTGATTTTGTATATTTTTCCAGGCTGTTCTTCGACTAGGAGGGATTACAATGAAGCAGGAATGTGATCAGCTAATGACTAAACCACTGGACATGTCAAGCCAGGAAATCTTACGAGACTTACACCAAGCCAACAAAGACATTCAAACAATTATACAATCAATTGATTTGATTCAAACTGATCATACAGAGGTAAAAAATGATATGAAAACATTAAAATCAGATCATGAAAGTTTGAAAAAGTCTCATGATTTGCTTCAACATGAACATGCTGGATCAAAAATATATTGAAATGGTTAAAGAAGATGTGACAACAATACAGATAGAGCAGGAGAGTATGGGAAAATCACATAAATTGCTTCAATTTGACCACTTGGACACGAAGATGAATGTCCTGTCTTTAAAATCAGATTGTGAGATGTTGAAAAAATCACATGATTTACTTCAAGGTGATTCAGTAAAAACAAGAACTGATTTGAAAGAGCTGTCATCTCTTCACGAGGAATATGTGCCTAAAAACAGAAGAGGTATTCAATTAATCTTATTATATGCATGCTTCACATTTGCTACGGATATAATGTTTTAACTAAAGACTGAGTGAGTGCATTGATTTGATTTGAAAAAATTGGAAATAAAAATTTTCAAAAAGCTGGATGGGCTTGTACAAAGATGACATTATTAGCTCAGCTGGCCCAAAGGGCCAGTGTGAGCTTTTGCCATCACTTGGCGTCCTGTGTCTGTCGTCTTCATCTGTTTACTTTACAAAGTTCATCTCCCATGACCCCGCTGGCTGACAAACATGGCAGACATGGCTAAAAATAGAACATAGGGGTAAAATACAATTTTTGTCGAGTCTGCGACTTTTGTCGCAGATAGCTCGACATAGGGATAGTGATCCGGCGGCGGCGGCGGGGGCGGCGTTAACTAACTTCTTAAAAGCTTTATATTTTAGAAGCTAGAAGACCTGGATGGTTCATACTTTGTATATAGATGCCTTATGTTACGAAGTTTCCGTCTGTCATATGTCCATTGTCCTTGACCTCATTTTCATGGTTCAGTGACTACTTGAAAAAAAGTCAACATTTTTGTAATGTTAATTTCTTTCTTATTATGAGTAATAGGATAACTTTATTTAGTATGTGCGTAACTTGCAAGGTCCTCATGCCCGTCAGACAATTTTCATTTGACCTCGACCTCATTTCATGGATTAGTGAACAAGGTTAAGTTTTCGTGGTCAAGTCCATATATCAGATACTATAAGCAGTAGGTCTATTATATTTGGTATATGGAATGATTGTAAGGTGTACATGTTCAACTGGTAGGTGTCATCTGACCTTGACCTCATTTTCATGGTTCAGTGGTCAATGTTAAGATTTTGAGTTTTGGTCTTTTTTCTAATACTATATGCAATAGGTCAACTATATTTGGTGTATGGAAATGTTTTATGATGTACATGTCAGTCTCACAGGTTTTATTTGACCTTGACCTCATTTTCACGGTTCATTTCTCAGTGTTGAGTTTTTGTGTTTTGGTCTGTTTTCTTCAACTATAAGCAAAAATCAACTAGATTTTTGGAAGGATTGTAAGGTTTATATGTCTGTCTGGCAGGTATCATCTGACCTTGACCTCATTTTCATGGTTCATTTGTCAATGTTAAGTTTTCATGGTTAAGTTTGTTTCTTAGATACTATAAGCAATAGGTCAACTATATTTAATGCATAAATTGATTGTAAGGTGTACATGTCTGTCTGGCATGGTTCATCTGACCTTGACCTCATTTTCATGGTTCATTGATCAATGTTAAGTTTTCTTGGTTAAGACTGTTTCTTAGAAACTATAAGCAATTATAGGTCAACTATAATTGGTTTATTGAATGATTGTAAGGTGTACATGTATTTCTCGTTTGGTTTAACTGACCTTGACCTCATTTTCTTGAATCATGTTAAGTTTATGTATTACTTGTAGTAAAGCTTTATATTTAGGACTATCAACATAAAATCAATGGTTAGTAAAGAAGGCGAGACATTTCAGCGTGTGCACTCTTGTTGTCTTTTATCTTGAAAACCGCTAATCTGACGGGCATATTTTTTCAAAATGATGAGAGCTATCTAATGTCTAGGACATCAAAACTATCAGAATAATTCTTATACAAGTTATTGCCCTTAAACGACGAATTTTTACCATTTTTTTTTTTCATTTTTGCCTATTAACTCGAAAACTATAGTAGATAGCTAGAAAGAAACCATAAATCGCAAAAATGACCAGCAAGACATAATCTATAAGTAAGTAAAACATGATCGAAATTGTCAGTTGACACCTTATTGAAGTTATTGCCCTTTAATGACGATTTTTCACAATTTTTATAATTTTTGCCTATTATCTTGAAAACTATGATAGATAGATAGAAACTTTTAAATAGCAAAAATATCACGAGTACACAAGTTCTTTTGAAAATTAGTTCTTTGCATACATTTAAGAACTCCATAGTTTTACACCTTTATTCTATGGTCCTCTAATATCCAAATCAGCACAAATGGTTAAGCTCAGTCCCTTGTTAAAACTGAAACATGTCCAGTATCACTGCACAGAGATTTTTTGTTAACACACTACTTTTGAGTTCGTCACTTTAAGGTGCATAAGGATTTTGACCCAACCGATGAGTAGTGCCCCATGTTTCTTTCTACTTTGTGTTATCGTTTGCTATCAGTTTTAATATAGTATTTAAGCTATTCTGGGTTTGTGGTTCATTTTTTATGTTTACATTTCAGAGCTGATCGATAAGTTGTTGGATGAATGGCAGAAGAACCCCGATACTGTAGCTGAAACCAGAGCTATGAAAGCTGTATTTAAATGTGTTCTGGAAAGAAACTGTGTCACAATTACGGCTAGTTCTGCTGGGAAGACATGTACTCTACGACATGTGGCATTAAAAATGAAAGAAGAAGGGTACAATATACTGCCAGTAACTAATCCAAATGACATTGTTCAGTTTTGTAATCCAAATCAGAAAACACTGTTTGTTATTGATGACTTCTGTGGAACTTATTCCATAAACAAGTCAGACCTTGAAAGTTGGGAACCAGTTATGGAACATGTAAAAGTAATGATGCAAAATAAACAAACAAAAATTATTGTTGCATGTCGTTTACAAATTTACCAAGATAAAAAGTTTGAATCTTTATCCATTTTTAGTACATGTGTATGTAACCTGTTAAGTGAAGATTTGTGTTTATTACAAACAGAGAAACAATCAATAGCAGAATTATATCTTGAAACAAAAGCTTCTGAAATAATTCAGTACTGTGATTTATATGATTGTTTTCCACTTCTCTGTAAATTGTATAATGATAATCCTAACCTCAATATTACAGATTTCTTCAAAAATCCATTTTCAGTGTACACAGCTGAAATTAATAAGCTTGATAAAAACGGCTATTACGAAAAATACTGCGGTTTGGCTTTGTGTGTTATGTTCAACAACAACTTGAAGGAGGAGTGGTTGACAGAGGAGATTGATAAAGAAAAGTCAAAGAGAATAAAGAACACATGTGAGGCAAGTAGACTGGAGAGAGGAACATCACGACTTGTCCTACTTGATGAACTAAATTCACTTGAACATACTTTCATTAAGAAAGAGCAAAATGTATTCAAAACAAAACATGATAAATTATTTGACTTACTTGCATACTATTTTGGACAAAAAATGATCCAGTGTTTGATCAAGAATGCACACCCTTTTGTTATTATGCAAAGATTTTTATTAGACAGAATAGATGACATGGACCAGTTTATCACTATTGTACCACCCAAATACCATCAGATGTACATACAGAGAATGATTGATGACTGGTCTAAAGGACAAGTACAGATTGTGTTTAATAACATCAATATGAAGATACCAAACTTCAGACAAAGATTTCTTTGTTACTTGAATACACTTGATAGATCATTCCAGAGACGATTAGCTCTGACCTGTGATGTTAATTACAAATATACTGTGCTATTTCAGTGTTGTTACATTGATGATATTTTTTTATTCAATGGTGTATTAATCATGGAGTTGACATTAATAATGATAATTATCATGGAATATCTCCTTTGTATATTGCTTGTCAAAATAATTATATAGATGTTGTAAAACTATTACTTGACAAAAAGGCAGACATTAATAATGATAATTATCATGGAATATCTCCTTTGTATATTGCTTGTCAAAATAATTATATAGATGTTGTAAAACTATTACTTGACAGAAAGGCAGACATTAATAAGTGTAGAGATTCTGGAGCTTCTCCTTTGTACATTGCTTGTCATAATAATCATATAGAGGTAGTTAAGATATTACTTGACAGAAAGGCAGACATTAATAAGTGTAGAGATTCTGGAACTTCTCCTTTGAACATTGCTTGTCAGAATAATCATATAGAAGTAGTTGAGATATTACTTGACAGAAAGGCAGACATTAATAAGTGTAGACATTCTGGAGTATCTCCTTTGTATATTGCTTGTCATAATAATCATATAGAAGTAGTTGAGATATTACTTGACAGAAAGGCAGACATTAATAAGTGTGTAGATTCTGGAGTATCTCCATTGTATATTGCTTGTCATAATAATTATATAGAAGTAGTTAAGATATTACTTGACAGAAAGGCAGACATTAATAAGTGTGAAGATTCTGGAGTATCTCCATTTGTATAATCATATAGAAGTTGCTTGTCAGAATAATCATATAGAAGTAGTTAAGATATTACTTGACAGAAAGGCAGACATTAATAAGATAAGATTCTGGAGTATCTCCTTTGTATATTGCTTGTCATAATCTATAGAGGTAGTTAAGATATTACTTGACAGAAAGGCAGACATTAATAAGTGTAGAGATTCTGGAGTATCTCCATTGTATGAGGCTTGTCATAATAATTATATAGAAGTAGTTAAGATATTACTTGACAGAAAGGCAGACATTAATAAGTGTGAAGATTCTGGAGTATCTCCATTGTATATTGGTTGTCATAATAATTATATAGAAGTAGTTAAGATATTACTTGACAGAAAGGCAGACATTAATAAGTGTAGACATTCTGGAGTATCTCCTTTGTATATTGCTTGTCATAATAATCATATAGAAGTAGTTAAGATATTACTTGACAGAAAGGCAGACATTAATAAGTGTGAAGATTCTGGAGTATCTCCATTGTATATTGCTTGTCAGAATAATCATATAGAAGTAGTTAAGATATTACTTGACAGAAAGGCAGACATTAATAAGTGTAAAGATTCTAGAGCTTCTCCATTGTATATTGCTTGTCAGAATAATCATATAGATATCGTAAGCATGCTGTTAGAGAAGGGATCAGATTATAATAAGTGTAACAATATTGGTACTTCACCCATACAAATTGCCATTGAATATGGACACAACGGCATACTTGCTATCATTAATGAACATATCAAGGTGGACGTTATACAAGAATATCAAGAGAATATCATCCATGAATATTGAACAATGTAGTAAAACATTTTGACAATGAAAGATTTCAGAAAAGAAATTTTGGTTAAGGATGATATTGTTATGATTAACAAATGGTTTCTTCATATGAAATATTTATTCATATTTTTTATCCAGGGATGGGGTCGATTATTTTATTTTTTTGGGCCCATCAGTAACATAAAACTAATATATCAATGGATTTTTTAAAGATTTTTTAATATAGTTAAATTCACAGAAAACAAATGAAACTAGTGTTTGTAATTTGAGAATATATTCTTTGATATGGAGTAATGTTTGTTACTTGTTATTGAAAAAAAATAAGTTTTTAACATATCTGCAATATAAGCCCATAATTTGAAAAAAAATGAATATGGATTGTTTCCAATACTTTAGTTTAAACAAAGACTACCAGACATTTGTTCAATAGGCAAGCACCTACCTGAAATTACCACCAACATTTTTTTCATATTTATATACACTGATAAATTAGAAAGGACCTATAAATGAAAACAGGTGGCCGAGTGGGTGAAGTAGTCGAATCTTAATTGACTAAGATTGTCAGTTTTCTTACCGAAGGTCAGTGGTTCTCTCCGGGCTATCCGGCTTCCTCCACCAATAAAAACTGACCGCTACGAAATAGAAAAATAGTGCTGAAAGTGGCGTTAAACACCAATCAATCAATCAATAAATGAAATCATGCAAAGTGTGATTCATGGTTGGAAAGCCTGCAAGTGAAATTCATTGCTATCTTATTTGGGATATAGAATTATATAGTTTTTTATATGGACCCTTACAAGGTGAGATATCTTTCGCAAAATGTATTCCTATTATCTTTTCCTATAAGGTAGTAAATGGAAGATATTACTCATTCCTTTCATCTTCACCTTTTATCTTAACTGATAGACACAGATAAACTTGTGTAGCCTTTCATGAAGTGTATCACAAAATTTGGATTTTGCATGATTCATATATGGACAGCTACTTAAAAACTGTGACAACTAAAAACTAAAAAGTGAAATGATTCAATGTGTTGTTTGTATATTTAAAGTCGGATCAACCGATATATTAATATATTCATCATGATTATCGTAATAAATTTACAATGTAAACTATAAAAGTCAACATAGTTCATTTACAATCAATAGATTTTTAACATGCCTATAAGGATGATAAAAAAAATTAGTAGCTTTAGATTTAATGTTCTGGTTCATACAATGTAAAATTTCAGTGTTTTCTTTTCTTTTTTCCAAAATACTTTCCACATGGAGTAGTCAAAACCTTTCATACCAGTTACAATTGTCAAGCCGATGACAATTGGTTAGAATAAGACTATCTATCAGGGTCATATCTTTACTTTGTGTCATTATCATAGCTATGCTAATGAAACTGTGTCATATAAATTCATAATTTCTGTCAATATAAACAATTGATGCAAATAAATTAATATAAATATGATCTTTGTGTTAAATAAAGAAGAGAACTGTCAATGTTGTCAACTGGAAAGCCAATGAAATATTTGTTTATAATCAAGTTACAAAAAGGTTTGATGTGAATTAGATAGATTTACCTACTGCTAACTGTATTAATTGTTTGCCTTGCTTTAAATGTAATCAATATGAAAGTTTGTGTGATGACACTATGTTTCCACAATGTTTACATCTGTGTTCTTAAAAAGAGATAGAAGATACCAGAGGCATAATTAAAACTCGAAAGTCGAGGGAGAAGCCAACAACACCATGGCAACAACAAAACATAAAAACATGAAGAGACGAACACCAGTCTACAAAACACTATATTTAAATCTAAAGAAATATTAACACGAACCCCACCAGATACCGGAGGTTTTCTTGGGTTCTCTGGAAGGGTAATCAATATCTTCCTCCAAATGCTTCATCCTTCGTGTTGCTCATGGTAAGTACCACCAGATACCGGAGGTTCTCTTGGGTTCTCTGGAAGGGTAATCATATCTTCCTCCAAATGCTTCATCCTTCGTGTTGCTCATTGTAAGTACCACCAGATACCGGAGGTTCTCTTGGGTTCTCTGGAAGGGTAATCATATCTTGCTCCAAATGCTTCATCCTTCGTGTTGCTCATGGTAAGTACCACCAGATACCGGAGGTTTTCTTGGGTTCTCTGGAAGGGTAATCAATATCTTCCTCCAAATGCTTCATCCTTCGTGTTGCTCATGGTAAGTACCACCAGATACCGGAGGTTCTCTTGGGTTCTCTGGAAGGGTAATCATATCTTCCTCCAAATGCTTCATCCTTCGTGTTGCTCATCGTAAGTACCACCAGATACCGGAGGTTCTCTTGGGTTCTCTGGAAGGGTAATCATATCTTCCTCCAAATGCTTCATCCTTCGTGTTGCTCATCGTAAGTACCACCAGATACCGGAGGTTCTCTTGGGTTCTCTGGAAGGGTAATCATATCTTCCTCCAAATGCTTCATCCTTCGTGTTGCTCATGGTAATTACCACCAGATACCGGAGGTTCTCTTGGGTTCTCTGGAAGGGTAATCATATCTTCCTCCAAATGCTTCCTCCTTCGTGTTGCTCATGGTAAGTACCACCAGATACCGGAGGTTCTCTTGGGTTCTCTGGAAGGGTAATCATATCTTCCTCCAAATGCTTCCTCCTTCGTGTTGCTCATGGTAAGTACCACCAGATACCGGAGGTTCTCTTGGGTTCTCTGGAAGGGTAATCATATCTTCCTCCAAATGCTTCATCCTTCGTGTTGCTCATGGTAAGTACCACCAGATACCGGAGGTTCTCTTGGGTTCTCTGGAAGGGTAATCATATCTTCCTCCAAATGCTTCATCCTTCGTGTTGCTCATGGTAAGTACCACCAGATACCGGACGTTTTCTCGGGTTCTCTGGAAGGGTAATCATATCTTGCCCCAAATGCTTCATCCTTCGTGTTGCTCATGGTAAGTACCACCAGATACCGGAGGTTCTCTTGGATTCTCTGGAAGGGTAATCAATATCTTCCTCCAAATGCTTCATCCTTCGTGTTGCTCATGGTAAGTACCACCAGATACCGGAGGTTCTCTTGGGTTCTCTGGAAGGGTAATCATATCTTCCTCCAAATGCTTCCTCCTTCGTGTTGCTCATGGTAAGTACCACCAGATACCGGAGGTTCTCTTTGGTTCTCTGGAAGGGTAATCATATCTTCCTCCAAATGCTTCCTCCTTCGTGTTGCTCATGGTAAGTACCACCAGATACCGGAGGTTCTCTTGGGTTCTGTGGAAGGGTAATCATATCTTCCTCCAAATGCTTCCTCCTTCGTGTTGCTCATGGTAAGTACCACCAGATACCGGACGTTTTCTCGGGTTCTCTGGAAGGGTAATCATATCTTGCTCCAAATGCTTCATCCTTCGTGTTGCTCATTGTAAGTACCACCAGATACCGGACGTTTTCTTGGGTTCTCTGGAAGGGTAATCACATCTTGCCCAAACTGCTTCATCCTTCGTGAGTACAAATTCATAATAAATCTCATTTTGGTAAAATCACATTCGAGGAAAGGAGTTAGGGTTGTTGCTATAAGCTACGACCAAGAGAAATATATCCGTGGTCATCTGTCATGTTTTCTTACGAAAGGATGCTGCATTGAAATAAAAAGCCAATAGAGGTGCACAATGAGTACTCATTGATATACTGACTGTCTATACACCTTATCGCTATTTGTCCGCCATTACTGGATATCACACAGGTTCCCGTAAAATTTTGACGTCATAAAACAAAATATCTGACGCCACAATGGAAAAGTGATTGTTGTATGCGTCAAAAGTTCAAGCGGCCGGGTCAGCCGGGATTAGCGATAAGGTGTATTGATCCACCAAACTCAACAAAAATAATGTCGAGCGTTTTAACGATGCTGTCTTTGGTGTATCTGTTGTTCGAATTATTCACAAAGTAGGATTTTTCATTCAGCCATGCTATATATCTATGTGATCACTCCGGATTTGAAGATGGTACAGTTTTCTTAGTTGAAGACTTATCATGAATCAAACTAATTATGTGTTTTATGACTTGCAGAATCTTGATACACCATTTTAATCATCAACTGCCAACTTTGACGTGTTATTTGTCTTTAAATTAAGAAAAGATTGGTCGAACAGCTACTTTATTTTAGATATACACTTGCATATAGTTCATTTGTTAATCAAAATTTATAATAAATTACTGTTTCAAATTTAATCAGTTGATAAGAATTATGGAAGTATTTTGTCAGTATATTTTGCTTGTGTAAGTTTTTAAATAAAATTTGGTACAAGATGGGTATTGATATCAAAGTTGATGTCCCAACTTTTTTGGTGGAAGAAGACGTTAGTTTTCAAGTCTAAACATAGTATTCTCATGTTTAACTTCGAATGTTTTGTAATATCACTCCGTCCGCATTTTTATGAAACATTTGTTTAAAACAATCACAAACGTTAATTTCTCATATTCCATCTTACTTATCTTCAATCTTATGTTATTCGAAATTTTCTATACCTGATATTTATAAAGTAGATTATAGTGGACCATAATAGGTAAATGTCAAACTTAAAATTTTTAAGTTCTTAGACCTCATTCATTCTGTGTCAGAAACATAGGCAGTGTCAAATATTTAATCACAATCCAAATTCAGAGCTGTATCAAGCTTGAATGTTGTGTCCATATTTACCCCAACTGTTCAGGGTTCGACATCTGCGCCCTTTTATAATCAGGTTTTCAGGTTTTCAAGTAATTCATCGAGAGTATGCAAAAGTATATGGTAAACATGCTTATTGCAGGATGCTGATTCTTTTAACAATTCTTCAACCATGCGCATATAAATCATCGCTCTACCGGAACGCCATAAATATTTTATGGATAGTAATGAATCCAAATTTATACACCAATAAAAAAATTGTATGCATATTCAACATGGGAACAAGTTAATACATTTTAAATTTAATACTATACGGGAAAAGGGAATTGATTAGTAGAGAGGGGTTTTAAACTAGCCATCACGCGTCATACAGACTATCGCATTTCATCGTCCCCATCGCACCTCCGAGTCATACATGTCGAATATCTTTGAATCAGGAATAAATGTGCTGTTCAATAATTATACATTGAAAACACTGAAATCAGGAGAAACAATGACCACCTACCCCTTAGAGCTTCACATACAAAAAAACAATGACCACCTACCCCTTAGAGCTTCACATACAAAAAAAAAACAATGACCACCTACCCCTTAGAGCTTCACATACAAAAAACAATGACCATCTACCCCTTAGAGCTTCACTTACAAAGAACAATGACCACCTACCCCTTAGAGCTTCACATACAAAAAACAATGACCACCTACCCCTTAGAGCTTCACATACAAAAAACAATGACCACCTACCCCTTAGAGCTTCACATACAAAAAACAATGACCACCTACCCCATAGAGATTCACATACAAAAAAACAATGACCACCTACCCCTTAGAGCTTCACATACAAAAAACAATGACCACCTACCCCTTAGAGCTTCACATACAAAAACAATAACCACCTACCCCTTAGAGCTTCACATTGACCACCTACCCTTAGAGCTGACCACCTACCCCTTAGAGCTTCACATACAAAAAACAATGACCACCTACCCCTTAAAGCTTCACATAAAAAGCTCTTTGATTGTTTTTAAAAAAAAATAAAAATCATAAAAAAACTGATAGCTAAGCAGCTGATTTGGGACATATAGTTAAGAGGAATAATTTTACAAAATAGGACCCATGTAAGTAGTCTTAAAAATAAATTTTGAAATAAGAAGATGTGGTAAGGTTAACAATATGAAAACTATCTTACAGAGTAGTTTGTGTCTTGCCTCGACCAAGTGGCGGAAGAAATAAATCGTCATTACAATTTCAATATTCATTCATCAAATCATATGTAATGCCTGCTGATGAGTCCGAAGTGCACATGAATAAACACTGATTTCTTATTTTGTTTTCCTGCCGATGGTCGGTTGTTCTCTACAGGCACTTTGGCTTCCTCCACCACCTCGATATATAGCCAATAGTGCTGAAAGTGGCGTAAAACGACAGCAATCAATCAATCAATCAATTTTCATGGCATTTTAAAAAGGAGAGACGAAATTCACAAGGCCAAACAGACATTCATACGTATGATGTTGATCCACCAATTTGTTTCAATTGCTGAAGGAACAAAATGTTTACTTTTCACATTTATCAAATCATTTTAATATTAAACTTTTCCAAATACTCTTATCAAACATTGAATTTCTGATTGGTATGATTGCCAATGGCACAACTATCAATCAAAGCACAATGATGAGAACAACTATACAGGTGGAGAATGCATACAGCTTATTTATCACAAACTTCACTGGAATATTTAACTAATCTGGGTTAGAGTAAATTGTTCTGTTATAAATTAGGCCGTTAGTTTTCTCAGTTGAATTGTTACGGGGCCTTTTATAGCCGACTATACGGTATAGGTTTTTCTTATTGTTGAAAGCCGTACGGTTGCCTATAATTGCTTACATCCACTTCATTTGAACTTTGGTGGATAGTTTTCTAATTGGCAATCATACCACATCTCCTTATTTTAATATAGAATTGGATATTTAAGATGGCTACTTTTGTTTGCTTGCCACTCTGCAGAGGATTTGTTTGTTTGCCACTCTGCTTGGGATTTGTTTGTTTGCCACTCTGCAGAGGATTTGTTTGTTTACCACTCTGCAGTGTATTTGTTTGATTGCCACTGCAGGGGATTTGTTTGTTTGCCACTCTGCAGGAGATTTGTTTGTTTGCCACTCTGCAGAGGATTTGTTATTTGCCACTCTGCAGATGATCTGTTATTTGCCACTCTGCAGGGGATGTTTGTTTGCTACTCTGCATAGGTATGTTTGTTTGCCACTCTGCAGAGGATTTGTTTGTTTGCCACTCTGCAGAGGATTTGTTTGATTGCCACTGCAGGAGATTTGTTTGTTTGCCACTTTGCAGAGGATTTGTTGTTTGCCACTCTGCAGGGGATTTGTTTGTTGCCACTCTGCAGGGATTTGTTTGTTTGCCACTCTGCAGAGGATTTGTGTGATTGCCACTGCAGGAGATTTGTTTGTTTGCCACTTTGCAGAGGATTTGTTGTTTGCCACTCTGCAGGGGATTTGTTTGTGTCACTCTGCAGGGGATTTGTTTGTTTGCCACTCTGCAGAGGATTTGTTTGATTGCCACTGCAGGAGATTTGTTTGGTTGCCACTCTGCAGAGGATTTGTTTGTTTACCACTCTGCAGTGTATTTGTTTGTTTGCCACTGCAGGGGATTTGTTTGTTTGCCACTCTGCAGGAGATTTGTTTGTTTGCCACTCTGCAGAGGATTTGTTATTTGCCACTCTGCAGATGATTTGTTATTTGCCACTCTGCAGGGGATATGTTTGTTTGCTTCTCTGCATAGGTATGTTTGTTTGCCACTCTGCAAAAGAATTGTTTGTTTGCCACTCTGCAGAGGATTTGTTATTTGCCACTCTGCAGATGATTTGTTATTTGCCACTCTGCAGTGTATTTGTTTGTTTGCTACTCTGCATAGGTATGCTTATTTGCCACTCTGCAGAAGATTTGTTTGTTTGCCACTCTGTAGAGATATTGTTTGTTTGCCACTCTGCAGAGGAATTGTTTGTTTGCCACTCTGCAGAGGAATTGTTTGTTTGCCACTCTGCAGGGGATATGTTTATTTGCCACTCTGCAGGGGATATGTTTGTTTGCCAATCTGCAGAGGATTTGTTTGTTTGCCACTCTACAGAGGAATTATTTGTTTGCCACTCTGCAGAGGATTTGTTTGTTTGCCACTCTGCAGAGATATTGTTTGTTTGCCACTCTGCAGAGGAATTGTTTGTTTGCCACTCTGCAGAGGAATAGTTTGTTTGCCACTCTGCAGGGGATTTGTTGTTTGCCACTTTGCAGGGGATTTGTTTGTTTGTCACTCTGCAGGGGATTTGTTTGTTTGCCACTCTACAGAGGAATTATTTGTTTGCCACTCTGCATAGGATTTGTTTAATTGCCATTCTGCAGAGGGTTTGTTTGTTGCCATTCTGCAGTGGATTTGTTTATGTGCCACTCTGCAGGGGATTTGTTTGTTTGCTACTCTGCAGAGAATGGAAGTCCACACCTTCTATGCATTTCAGCCTTATGTCCACATCAATAACACTCTTACAGCCATACCAACTACATTCATTTTTGTAATACATACATATAAACTCTTCCAACAGGAAAACTTTATATAGATTTCAATGCACAAAGTACAAGGTAACATATATATTGATGAAGGTGTGATCAAGTCTTTCATACATTTGTTGATCCATGGACCAGAGTCAGCCCGGAGTTCACACAGTCATATATATACTTAGTAATATATGTAAGCATGGTGAAGATTTCACTCAGCACGTTGTCAAGCTGGTGCAGATATACTATGTTTTATCTAACCTCCTATACATTTCTATGAATATCATTGGTTAAAAGAGACCGCGTGGAGACCGTGTATATTTCATTTGGGGTTAGTAGGCGTGGTTTATTTTCAATGATGTCTAGCTTGTGTAGATATAATATGTTATATTGGTTCAGTAGTGAACAACGTAATGTAGTTACATAGTGTGCTAGTGACCTAGTACCATATATATGGGGTCAGTAAATTCCATATGGAATTTACTGACCCCATATATATCGTATTAGGTCACTAGCACGCTATGTAACGAATTTATCTTACCGACTATCTTAACATGTGGTATTTAGACTAGTGACTTCTCAAAGTGATCAAGTCTTCAATACCGTTAGTATTAAGAACCTACTTCCATTGGTCTATACAAAAACAAATGTCAACAATACAATAACAACTTGTTAGCTTTAAATGTGTTTTAAGAATTTATTTCAATCGTTCATCATCAATTTCTTCGTCTGTTGAAACCTTTAAGATTTTTCCTCAACACCGTGTTGTTTTAATAAAGGGACGCAACACCACTACTAACCGTGTATTGAAATAAGCCCCGCCTACTAACCTAATATGGAATATACACGGTATCCAGGCGGTTGCTTTTAACCAATCATATTCCTAGAAATGTATAGGCGGTAAGATAATACAACCCAAAACAAAGAAAAGATGCTGAAACAATTTAATCACTTTTCATGTGTGCATACCACGAGAGATGGTCGTCTATTCAAATGTCAAAAAGAGGTACACATCCATCATATATTTGTTTCCAATAATTTATGTATGTAGTGACGTCTACTAATTTTGTACTGATTATTTCCACCAATATAGCTAACTGACAAGTTTTTTTTTGCAGATATCTATGCAGTTTTATAATAAACTGTTATGTTATTCAACTTATTGGAAGTATTATGAGGTATATGACTGGATTGAGCACTCTATTCAAGTGTTGCATTAAGGGTTTTTGCACTGAGCTCAGTTCATTGTACTGCATTATGTATAAAATATTATTATACTTCATGTCAAAATGCCAGATTTTGATTGGTTGATACGAGGGAGACAATTTACTCTATCCTATGGTTAATACTCTATGACCCTTCACGGAGACGCTTCATCAAGTGTGTGCTTTATTAAATACGGAAGGTTGTTATGTACAAGACGTCATAGTTTATTACTTTGAATTTGAAATTTAATAGACAGTAATAACAGAACATTCAGTATAATAAATTAAATAACACATATCTGATAGGGTGATAGGGCAGATTGTTACCCCTCGAAAAGACATTGTCAACCTTGGCTTCGCCTCGATTGACAATGTTTTCTCGGGGTAACAATCTGCTCCATCACCCTCTCAGCTATGTGTTATTTATAAACTGTAACATACTGCACACATATGGATGTACACATTCACTAAAATGTAATATGGTATACACACTGTTCATGATCTCCAACATTTCTGTCAGCCGATTTGTTTTTTAATTAGGGTTAGTCGGGTGCAATTTAAACATTTTGTTTCTTTGTCAACGAAACATTTTCCTTTTGCCAGGCATCTAGATTTTTATTTACAAGTAAACTGCTTTTTAATAACACAATTTAATATGTGCATACCGTATATTTTCAATAACACCTTCATTCAAAGTTCATTGTGTATATTCTTCTCCACATAACGAAACCTTCAACAACAAAAATTCTGCACGTCTCCGGCCTTTATCCAGTACAAATTAAGTATTAAATATAAAAATTTCTTTTAATCAACATAATTTACCTCATTCGATTTCTCTTGAGAATTAAGAATCCTGAATATATAAATTGGCTATACAATAATGCTCAAATTCATTTTATATTTTTCAAACCTTCTTTTATATAAAGGAAACAAAACCTTGAGAGTTTAGGCAAAACACATGTTACATGTTACAATGTTTACATGCGTGGATCAGAAATTTAAATTTTCAACCAGGGCCAAAATGTGTAATCTTATTCTTTGAAACCTCAAAGATCTTATGAGGAATCACTTGGCTTATTAAATTGTGATATTTTAGGAATGATCCATGGAAAGTGATTAAAATTTTACTTATTTTAAGTTTTTGCAGCCGATCCATATTTAAGAAAGCCATCACCATGCAACATATTTCAACATACAATATGAAAATAAGGAGATGTGGTATGATTGAGACAACTATCCACCAAAGTAAAAACATTTTCAGGAACCCAATCTGAATTCAGATCTATCTTAACTCGCGTGCTTGTACATATAAGGATAACGAAATCCGAATTCTATATTTTAACTAGATTGTCAGGAACCTCAGCTCACCTTTTGGACGCTGACTTTCACAACTGGTTACACTTATCATGTAAGACGCACAAGACTGAACACACACATTGAACTCAGACGCACAAGACTGAACACTAAAGTTGAACTCAGACGCACAAGACTGAACACACACGTTGAACTCAGACGCACAAGACTTAACACACATATTGAACTCAGACGCACAAGACTGAACACACATATTGAACTCAGACGCACAAGACTGAACACACACATTGAAGTCAGACGCACAAGACTGAACACACATGTTGAACTCAGACGCACAAGACTGAACACACACGTTGAACTCAGACGCACAAGACTGAACACACACATTGAACTCAGACGCACAAGACTGAACACACATGTTGAACTCAGATGCACATGACTGAACACACATCTGGAACTCAGACGCACAAGACTGAATACACACGTTGAAGTCAGACGCACAAGACTGAACACACACATTGAACTCAGTCGCACAAGACTGAACACACACATTGAACTCAGACGCACAAGACTGAACACACACGTTGAACTAAGACGCACAAGACAGAACACACATGTTGAACTCAGACGCACAAGACTGAACACTCACGTTGAACTCAGACGCACAAGACTGAACACACACGTTGAACTCAGACGCACAAGACTGAACACACACGTTGAACTCAGACGCACAAGACTGAACACACACGTTGAACTCAGACGCACAAGACTGAACACACATGAACTCAGACGCACACGTTTTACACTCATGTTGAATGAAAATTAAGAAAAGACGATTATAAATACAAACATGTCAAATAAAAAAATGTATAATGTGTTATATTAAAATTTTGTCTGGCAATTACTAATTGTTTAGATGATGTTTCAAATTCAAGCTTTTGGACGAAACTTAGTGAGGTTGAGGAAGAGTTGTTATAGTAAAATTATGAATTACCAAAGACAAAATTTAAATATTACAGACCAAACAAAAGGTGCAACAAATAAACGTTGACACCTCGAGTGAAAATATTTAAAAAATAATATGGAAAAAAACGGAGTCTCGAATAGTTTACTTGCAAAACATAATGTTAATTTTGGGTGCGAAACCTCGGGTGCCGAATTAACCATATCCCGATTTGACTAGGTGCCGAATTGACTATCACGGGTGCCGATTTCACCAGGTGCAGATTCAACAAGGTGCTGAAGTGACTAGAATTCATATCAAATTTCCCCGAAGGACTTTTAATTTTATATGAGGGGGTAGACAGGGATATTCAATTCCCGCTTCCCTCCTCCTCGACTCCCGCTTCTCTCCTTTAACTTATCATTTCGTTCAGATATGCCTCTTTCCCCCTTCATACAAGAAAATCTAGAAATGTGAACATACCTCCGTTTCTCCAACCAGTCCTTGCTGGTGAAGGGGATGATCTCAATGATCCTCAATGGATTTGAACATCGTCACATGCACACGAGTATCTAGCATACCATATCAGAGGAGTGACAATGACAAGATTCACAGGGATATATAAAAAAAAAAGCTAAGTTTAAGGGTTATAACTTTGGGAAAACTCGATGGACCGGGTCATTCTATCGAAAAAATCTACTAATTTTCATGTGTATCCAAAATACCCTGTCAGAGGAGTTGCGATGTCAAGATAGATCAAGGTGCATACTGGATAAGCTCAAAATTATTGTCCAAATGGCTATGACTCGGGGAAAACTCAATGGACCAGAATATTCTACCTCCAGGCACATCACGAAATTCTGACAACCTACTGAATTTTTATTTGTATCCAGTAAGCCATGTCAGATATGTCAGAGGAGTTGCGATCACAAGGTGCATACTTGATAGTTCAAATGTCCATAACTATGGGAAAACTAATTGAACCAGAACATCTTATCTATGCTGAGGTTTGCATGTCATGGTCAGCAGAAACATATAATACAAGAGATTGGAAAGTCCATAATACGGCTTGTTAATCACAATAATCAAGGTACGATCCCCTCCTTACCTTTGAAACTTCTTTTTATTTATTTAACATATTTGTTAACCAATAAGTGAAATATTTTTCTTAACTATTTCCTGATATCGTTTAAAAAATTTGAAACAAAAATATTGAAAACAAAAAAGATATTGGGGAAAAAGTGGAGACTTGACATGAAAATATTGGAAGTTAAAACTACAAACTTGTTGGCTTTTGAAACTCCCTTTTTATTTATGTGAGCACAACTTTCTGGTTTTAAAAACTTAAAAATCTGATAATTTGTTGATAGAGTTTAGAAAGTTTTATTTTGATTATTTCTTACGTTTTAGAGATATTAGCGATTTAATTTTGAAAATTAAGGGATCAAACAGTGACTAGACTGAATTATTTGTTTTCTGTTCATTTGTTTACAACAATCCTAACACACCATGCCAATAAACGATCATTACATAAAAAGATTTCCCTGTTATACAGCTGAATAATAATTTAAGAACAAATATTGAGTGATTGTTGATCATTGTTGCTTATTCAACATCCATCTGGAAATCAGTGCCGATCATTTATTTTTAAAAAGATTATGTACCTTGGAAACATTTATCATATGGAAAATTGCATCGTTAGCGCTCTCATGTGTACAATTCTTGCCAGATTTTTATGAAACTTATATCATAGGTTTATATTAGCAATGTCTTGGATGAGTTCGAAAACCATCAATTATTTCTAAAAGAGTTATGCCCCTTGGAAACATTAATTATATGGAAAATTGCATCGTTAGCGCTCTCATGTGTTCGATTTTTGTCAGATTTTTATGAAACTTATATCATAAGTTCATATTAGCAATGTCTTTGACAAGTTCGAAAATCAGTGACGATTAATAATTTCTAAAAGAGTTATGCCCCTTGGAAATATTAATTGTATGAAAATTGCCTTATGAGCGCTCTAATGTGTATAATTCTTGCCAGATTTTTATGAAATTTTGTATTATAGGTTTATGTCATCAATGTACTTGAAGAGTTCAAAAATCAGTGCCGATTAATTATTTTTAAAAGAGTTATGTCCCTTGGAAATATTAATTATAATGGAAATCACATTTCATTTGCTCTGAAGCCATCATTTCTCTAAGATATTAATAAAAAGTTTTAAAGAACCAAAAAAAAGAGTGCTTTTTGTTTGTTATTGGCCTTGTACCTTGGATAGATCAAATATGTGCAACGCGGGGGACATTGGAACTCTGTTATTTCCTTTCTGCAGTGAAAAGTAGTGAAACAAGAGTGTTCAAAGAAAATGTCGCCTGCAAAGAAACATTTAACAAAAGTGTAAAGCAAGTGAGACCACAGTAATATGTTGGACACAGCAAATTAGTGAACACATTGAAGATCATAAAAGACCGATCAAAAATAAATAAATTATAGGTACCGTATCCATTTGACATTTTGACCCCCTTTTGTCTGGTATAGTTAAACAAGTGTGGACCCTAATAGATGTCTCACCCGTCTGCACTTGATTAAAAAGGTAATGGGGTCACTTATTGAGTAATCTTATTGTGATACATGTAATGGTAAAATATGGCACCCATTTCAATATCAGTTTTACATGATATGAACTTGTTCCCGCTGCAAATGTTTGCACCTGTCCTAAGTCAGGAATCTGATGTACAGTAGTTGTCGTTTGTTTATGTAATTTATACGTGTTTCTCGTTTCTCGTTTTTTATATAGACTAGACCGTTTGTTTTACCGTTTGAATGGTTTTACACTAGTACTTTTGGGGCCCTTTATAGCTTGTTGTTCGGTATGAGCCAAGGCTCCGTGTTGAAGGCCGTACATTGACCTATAATGGTTTACTTTTATAAATTGTTATTTGGATGGAGAGTTGTCTCATTGGCACTCACACCACATCTTCCTATATCTATTTGTATTATAAAAACTTAATATGGTCACTGAATCCTGAAATTGAGGTCAAGGTCAAAAGCCATATGGCAGACTGTCATGTAATACCAAAGACCAACCTACAAACCAAATATCATTGATCTACCACTTATAGTTATACAACTGACCTAATCAGAAAAAAAAAACTGGACCGCAAAAGTGAGGCCATGGCAAGATTAAAAGGCAAATGACAGGCTGTCATGTTATAATCAAGACCAACCTATAACCAAATATTATTATTGACCAACCACTAATAGTTATTGAGAAACTTACCAAATCGCAAAAACTTAGCGTGGTCACTAGACCATGAAATTAAAATCAAGGTCAAAAGCCATATATGGCAGACTGTCATGTACTACAAAAACTAACCTACATGACAAATATCATTGAACTACCACTTAATAGTTATTGAAAATGACCCAATCACAAAAAACCAACATAAAACTAAAGTTTACGCCATCGCCATTCTTTGTACGCATTTGTCTCGATTTTCGCGACAATCGTTGTGGGCGGGGCAAAAACAGTAACATCTACACAAAATCTGTTGATTTACTACTGAAAGGCCCTGTAAAGAGGAATCCAAAGAAAAAAATCCAAATATTATGAATGATACACAAATTGTACTTTTGAATATTTACTTTTACCAAGGTTTCAGTCCCGTAAGTAAGTGAGACACACAGTAGGAAAATATGTCTCTATACTTTTTTGACTAGTGAAATAAGTAATCATGGACTTATTTTACAGAATTGACAGAATTTATCAGGGCTAATCTATATCACTTACAGATACCCCCAGGGTTAAATGAAATCAGATTTTCAGACAGGCTGTCTGTTCTCCAGTCGTTCTGACCCAAAGTTGTTCCGACACCTTGTTGATCCGGCCCCAAATTAAAAGTTGTTCTGGACCCATGGTAAACACGACATTATATTGGTGCATACAATATACATTGTAAAGGAAATACATATATTTATATCAAATTTGAGTAAGGAAAGATCAAAGAAATTAGACAACTAATTAATTAATTGTTTTTTAGATGATTACGGGCTGAATCGGTTTCCCTGTTTCCTCAAATTCTTCATGTTCCCGCCCCGCTCGCTCCCGGTTCCCGCCCCTTTACTCCCGGGTTCCCGCCCACCCTGTCCATTCCCTCTTATATAGAAGTGGTATTTTTTCTGTTGATCGTGCTGATGTAGGATTGTCAATATGTCCATGGCACAGAGACTTTTTGCGGGACAATTCTACGAAGTGTAAATTCACCTTTTTCACAGACACAATCTTCGTTTAATATTGTCATAAATACTCAATGGGAGCATAACACCTTTTTAGTGAAGTTGATAGTGTGTTTCCATAGAAATATACTTGTCATGGTTGTGATGTAGCAAAAGACTACACATGACGTCATGCACAAAATGCAATGTTTTCTTCAAAAGTTCTAGTTTTTTATATATTATTTCATGTTGCAGTAATAACCAAATAACCATGCATTGTCTCGAAATATTTTTTTTTGGTTCTCTGCACAAAACTAGTTATTAAACCTCGCATTTAAGCCTGTTTCTAAGCCTCGACCAAATAGATTTCATCTTTAAGACAATGCATGGGAGGATTTTTCTTTCCCTATTGTTAATTTTCCTTTTTTGGACGGTGATGTTCCTTTGGCGCCGTCTAATGGTGTTTATATACCCCAACTCGTTCTCTATGTCTGTAGTGACGTTTTGATTTCAATGAGCGGAATCTATGTATTACTAGTAAATTATTAAGTCAGGGATTTTGTTACCACAAATTACTTAAAACCTTTACTAAATTCTTCCATAGATACAAAAATTTGGTTGGTAAGTTTGGCTGTACCTGTAGAAAACTTATTATACCCCACGCAACAAAGTTGCGGAGGGTATAATGTTTTTGACCCGTCCGTCTGTCCGTCTGTACGTCCGTCTGTCTGTCCGTCCGTCCGTCAGTCCCGTTCTTGTCATCGCAACTCCTCTGAAACCACACTACAGAATTTCATGAAACTTTGTAGATAATAAGGACATACTATGTACATGTGCATATCGACAGGGAATTATGATTCAATTTTTAGGAGTTATATTCAGAACATTTCTGCCGCTTTCCATCAAAACAAACAAAATAAACAAGGTGTTCCGATAGTTTTAAAAATCTCGTCCGGGAATGCTGGGTAAGAGTTGACACGCGTGAAGTCGGCGAGATTTTCTAGTCGCGAATCTCTTTAGTATATATGTCTCTGTACAACCCAAAACAAAGAAAAGATACTGAAACAATTTAATCACTTTTCATGTGTGCATACCACGAGAGATGGTCGTCTATTCAAATGTCAAAAGAGGTACACATCCAGCATATATTTGTTTCCAATAATTTGTGCATGTAGTGACGTCTACTAATTTTGTACTGACTATTTCCACCAATATAGCTAACTGACAAGGCTTTTTGCAGATATCTATGCAGTTTTATAATAAACTGTTATGTTATTCAACTTATTGGAAGTATTATGAGGTATATGACTGGATTGAGCACTCTATTCAAGTGTTGCGTTAAGGATTTTGCACTGAGCTCAGTTCAATGTACTGCATTCTGTATGAAATATTATTATACTTCATGTCAAAATGCCAGATTTTGATTGGTTGATACGAGGGAGACAATTTACTCTATCCTATGGTTAATACTCTATTACCCTTCACGGAGACGCTTCATCAAGTGTGCGCTTTATTAAATACGGAAGGTTGTTATGTACAAGACGTCATAGTTTATTACTTTGAATTTGAAATTTAATAGACAATAATAACAGAACATTCAGTATAATAAATTAAATAACACATATCTGATAGGGTGATAGGGCAGATTGTTACCCTCAAAAGACATTGTCAACCTTGGCTTCGCGTCGATTGACAATGTTTTCTCGGGTAACAATCTGCTCCATCTCCTCTCAACTATGTGTTATTTATATACTGTAACATACTGCACACATATGGATGTACACATTCACTAAAATGTAATATGGTATACACACTGTTCATGATCTCCAACATTTCTGTCAGCCGATTTTTTTAATTAGGGTTAGTCGGGTGCAATTTAAACATTTTGTTTCTTTGTCAACGAAACGTTTTCCTTTGCCAGGCATTTATTTACAAGTAAACTGCTTTTAATAGCATAATTTAATATGTGCATACCGTATATTTTCAATAACACCTTCATTCAAAGTTCATTGTGTATATTTTTCTCCACATAACGAAACCTTCAACAACAAAATTCTGCACGTCTCCGGCCTTTATCCTACGGTGGCAGAATTACGGTGGCAGAATGCGGCCATGAAAGAAAAAAACATATGTTGTTCCCTCAAGATACTATGTCGTTCCCTCAAGATGCTATGTCGTTCCCTCAAGATACTATGTCGTTCCCACAAGATAGTTATCTCGTTCCCTCAAGATGATATGTCGTTCCCTCAAGATGATATGTCGTTCCCTCAAGATGATATGTCGTTCCTCAAGATGATATGTCGTTCCCTTAGATATTATGTCGTTCCCTCAAGATGTTATGTTGTTCCCTCAAGATGCTATGTCGTTCCCTCAAGATATTATGTCGTTCCCTCAAGATACTATGTCGTTCCCTCAAGATGTTATGTTGTTCCCTCAAGATACTATGTCGTTCCCTCAAGATGTTATGTTGTTCCCTCAAGATGCTATGTCGTTCCCTCAAGATAGTTAAATCGTTCCCTCAAGATATTATGTCGTTCCCACAAGATAGTTAATATATTAATATAATTTTATAATATTGCTATGTTATGGGAACGACATAATATCTTGAGGAACGACATGATATCTTGAGGAACGACATAATATCTTGAGGGAACGACATAGTATCTTGAGGGAACGAGATAACTATCTTGAGGGAACAACATAAAATCTTGTGGGAACGACATATCATCTTGAGGAACGACATATCATCTTGAGGGAACGAGATAACTATCTTGTGGGAACGACATAGTATCTTGAGGGAACGACATAGCATCTTGAGGAACGAGATAACTTTCTTGTGGGAACGACATAGCATCTTGAGGGAACGACATAGTATCTTGAGGAACAACATAATTTTTTTCTTTCATGGCCGCATTCTGCCACCGTAGGAAACAAAACCTTGAGAGTCTAGGCAAAACACATGTTACATGTTACAATGTTTACATACTGCGCGCATTTGTTCAGGGTATGCGTGGATCAGAAATTTAAATTTTCAACCAGGGCCAAAATGTGTAATCTTATTCTTTGAAACCTCAAAGATCTTATGAGGAATCACTTGGCTTATTACATTGTGATATTTCAGGAATGATCCATGGAAAGTGATTAAAATTTTACTTATTTTAAGTTTTTGCTGCCGATCTATATTTAAGATAGCCATCACCATGCAACATATTTCAACATACAATATAAAAATAAGGAGATGTGGTATGATTGAGACAACTATCCACCAAAGTAAAAACATTTTCAGGAACCCAATCTAAATTCAGATCTATCTTAACTCGCGTGCTTGTACATACAAGGATAACGAAATCCGAATTCTATATTTTAACTAGATTGTCAGGAACCTCAGCTCACCTTTTGGACGCTGACTTTCACAACTGGTTACACTTATCATGTAAGACGCACAAGACTGAACACACACATTTAACTCAGACGCACAAGACTGAACACACAAGTTGAACTCAGACGCACAAGACTGAACACACAAGTTGAACTCAGACGCACAAGAATGAACACACACGTTGAACTCAGACGCACAAGACTTAACACACACATTGAACTCAGACGCACAAGACTGAACACACACATTGAACTCAGACGCACAAGACTGAACACACATGTTGAACTCAGACGCACAAGACTGAACACACATGTTGAACTCAGACGCACAAGACTGAACACACACATTGAACTCAGACGCACAAGACTGAACACACACATTGAACTCAGACGCACAAGACTGAACACACACATTGAACTCAGACGCACAAGACTGAACACACACGTTGAACTCAGACGCACAAGACTGAACACACATGTTGAACTCAGACGCACAAGACTGAACACTCACGTTGAACTCAGACGCACAAGACTGAACACACACGTTGAACTCAGACGCACAAGACTGAACACACACGTTGAACTCAGACGCACAAGAACACACATGAACTCAGACGCACACGTTTTACACTCATGTTGAACTCAGTCATACAAAATAAAAATTAAGAAAAGACGATTATAAATACAAACATGTCAAATAAAAAAATGTATAATGTGTTATATTAAAATTTTGTCTGGCAATTACTAATTGTTTAGATGATGTTTCAAATTCAAGCTTTTGGACGAAACTTAGTGAGGTTGAGGAAGAGTTGTTATAGTAAAATTATGAATTACCAAAGACAAAATTATAATATTACAGACCAAACAAAGGCACAAAAATAAACGTTGACACCTCGAGTGAAAATATTTAAAAATAATATGGAAAAACCGGAGTCTCGAATAGTTTACTTGCAAAACATAATGTTAATTTTGGGTGCGAAACCTCGGGTGCCGAATTAACCGGGTCCCGATTTGACTTGGTGCCGAATTGACTATCACGGGTGCCGATTTCACCAGGTGCAGATTCAACAAGGTGCTGAAGTGACTAGAATTCATATCAAACTTCCCTGAAGGACTTTTAATTTTATATGAGGGGTAGACAGGGGTATTCAATTCCCGATTCCTCCCTCTGACTCCCGCTTCCTCCCCTCGACTCTCCTTCCCTCCTCCTCGACTCCCTTCCCTCCTCCTCGACTCCCGCTTCTCTCCTTTAACTTATCATTTCGTTCAGATATGCCTCTTTCCCCTTCATACAAGAAAATTTAGAAATGTGAACATACCTCCGTTTCTCCAACCAGTCCTTGCTGGTGAAGGGTTGATCTCAATGATCCTCAATGGATTTGAACATCGTCACATGCACACGAGTATCTAGCATACCATATCAGAGGAGTGACAATGACAAGATGCACAGTGATATAAAAAATCTAAGTTTAGGGGTTATAACTTTGGGAAAACTCGATGGTCATTCTATCGAAAAAATCTACTAATTTTCATGTGTATCCAAAATACCCTGTCAGAGGAGTTGCGATGTCAAGATAGATCAAGGAGCATACTGGATAAGCTCAAAATTATTGTCCAAAATGCTATAACTCGGGGAAACTCAATGGACCAGAATAGTCTACCTCCAGGCACATCACGAAGTTCTAACAACCTACTGGATTTTATGTGTATCCAGTTAGCCATGTCAGATATGTCAGAGGAGTTGCGATCACAAGGTGCATACTTGATAGGTTAAAACTTTCTAATTTCAAATGTCCATAACTATGTGAAAACTAATTGAACCAGAACATCTTATCTTTACTGCGGGTTGCATGTCAACGTCAGCAGAAACATATAATGCAAGAGATTGGAAAAACCACTATACGGCTTGTTAATCACAATAAACAATGTACGATCCCCTCCGTACCTTTGAAACTTCTTTTTATTCATTTGACATATTTCTTAACCAATAAGTGGATTATTTTTCTAAACTATTTCCTGATATCGTTTAAAAATTTGAAACAAAATATTGAAAACAAAAAGATATTGGGGAAAAGTGGAGACTTGACATGAAAATATTGGAAGTTAAAACTACAAAATTGTTGGCTTTTGAAACTCCTTTTTATTTCTGTGAGCACAACTTTCTGGTTTTAACAACTTAAAATCTGATAATTTGTTGATAGAGTTTAGAAAGTTTTATTTTGATTATTTCTTACGTTTTAGAGATATTAGCGATTTAATTTTGAAAATTAAGGGTCAAACAGTGACTAGACTGAATTATTTGTTTTCTGTTCATTTGTTTACAACAATCCTAACACATCATGCCAATAAACGATCATTACATAAAAGATTTCCCTGTTATACAGCTGAATAATAATTTAAGAACAAATATTGAGTGATTGTTGATCATTGTTGCTTATTCAACATCCATCTGTAAAAGCCATATATGGCAGACTGTCATGTACTACAAAACTAACCTACATAACAAATATCATTGAACTACCACTTAATAGTTATTGAAAATGACCCAATCACAAAAACTAACATAAAACTAAAGTTTACGCCATCGCCATTCTTTGTACGCATTTGTCTCGATTTTCGCGACAATCGTTGCGGGCGGGGCAAAAACAGTAACATCTACACAAAATCTGTTGATTTACTACTGAAAGGCCCTGTAAAGAGGAATCTAAAGAAAAAATCCAAATATTATGAATGATACACAAATTGCACTTTTAAATATTTACTTTTACCAAGATTTCAGTCCGTAAGTAACTGAGACACACAGTAGGAAAATATGTCTCTATACTTTTTGACTAGTGAAATAAGTAATCATTGACTTATTTTACAGAATTGACAGAATTTATCAGGGCTAATCTATATCACTTACAGATACCCCAGGGTTAAATGAAATCAGATTTTCAGACAGACTGTCTGTTCTCCAATTGTTCTGACCCAAAGTTGACCTGATCCCTTGTTGATCCGGCCTCAAATTAAAAGTTGTTCTGGACCCATGGTAAACACGACATTATATTGGTGCATACAATATACATTGTAAAGGAAATACATATATTTATATAAAATTTGAGTAAGGAAAGATCAAAGAAATTAGACAACTAATTAATTAATTGTTTTTAGATAATTACGGGCTGAATCGGTTTCCCTGTTTCCTCAAATTCTTCATGTTCCCGCCCTGCTCACTCCCGGTTCCCGCCACACACCCCGGTTCCCCGCCCCACACTCCCGGTTCCCCCCACACTCCCGGTTCCCACCCTTACTCCCGGGTTCCCGCCCACCCTGTCCATTCCTCTTATATAGAAGTGGTATTTTTCTGTTGATCGTGATGATATAGGATTGTCAATATGTCCATGGCACAGAGACTTTTGCGGGACAATTCTACGAAGTGTAAATTCACCTTTTCACAGACACAATCTTCGTTTAATATTGTCATAAATACTCAATGGGAGCATAACACCTTGTTAGTGAAGTTGATAGTGTGTTCCCATAGAAATATACTTGTCATGGTTGTGATGTAGCAAAAGACTACACATGACGTCATGCACAAAATGCAATGTTTTCATCAAAAGTTCTAGTTTTTATATATTATTTCATGTTGCAGTATAACGAAATAACCATGCATTGTCTCGAAATATTTTGTTTGGTTCTCTGCACAAAACTAGTTATTAAACCTCGCATTTAAGCCTGTTTCTAAGCCTCGACCAAATAGATTTCATCTTTCAAGACAATGCATGGGAAGATTTTTCTTTCCCTATTGTTAATTTTCCTTTTTGGACAGTGATGTTCCTTTGGCACCGTCTTATGGTGTTTATATACCCCAACTCGTTCTCTATGTCCGCACTACAGAATTTCATGAAACTTTGTAGATAATAAGGACATACTATGTACATGTGCATATCGACAGGGAATTATGATTCAATTTTTTAGAGTTATGCACCTTTGAACTAATTGACCTCAATATACAACTGCAACAGTTTGTCATCGCAACTCCTCTGAAACCACTACAGAATTTCAGAATTTCATGAAACTTTGTAATTTTTTTCTAGATATTAACTTATTGGACATACTATGTAAACCACACAACAGAATGAAACTGCATATCGACAGGAAATTATTATTCAATGATTCAATTTTTTATACTACTAGGTCAGTTATGCCCATTATGAACTTATTGGCCTCAATATACTACTGCAACAGTTTGTCATCGCAACTCCTCTGAAACCACACAACAGAATTTCACACAACTAGAATTTCATGAAACTTTGTAGATAATAAGGACATACTATGTAGATGTGCATATCGACAGGAAATTTGTAGATAATAAGGACATGATTCAATTTTTTCTAGGAGTTATGCCCTTTGAACTTAGTGGCCTCAATATACTACTGCAACAGTTTGTCATCGCAACTCCTCTATACTACTGCAACAGTTGGTCATCGAAACCACACAACAGAATTTCATGAAACTTTGTAGATAATGAGGACATAATATGTAAATGTGCATATCCACAAGAAAATTTTTATCAGTTGACTTTTGTAGAGTTATGAGCCTTTGAACTTAGAAATCTGGTGAGATTTTGTTTGTCCAGTGACAATTTGGGGGCGTGGGGTATGTGAGCGTGCTAACAAAGGTTCTTTAATTTCTAACGGAATAGCACATCCTAAATTTTACGGTGATGTTGTTAACCGAGCCCGGAAATTTAGATACGATCCGGGTAAAATTATCAGTCCTTTAAATAAACTTATTCTAAAAGGTTACCAATTCAACAATGTAATTGAATGTTTGGATATTGTTTTATTGGTATAAATATTGATTTTGTTATCAGTAAATTAAAACTACCGGAAATACTAAATATTACACATATTTACTTTCACGGTACTACAGTCTGTCGCATACCTATATTTTGGCATTGCACAAGGTCATGTTTTCTCTGACTGTTAATGACGTCTTTACACTTAATCCATTGGATGTTGGATGTGTACTGATTGATAATTTAGTCTTAGATACATGATTTTTTTAATTAGTTGTTATTGGCTTTAAACTAGCTGTCAGTAACTGCGAGTACTCTCAGATCTGTACTTAGTGTCTGTTTTGTTTTTAGGGATCTTGGATAGATATATACCTTTGTATCGATCTGATGAGTTAAGCCTTTTCAACTGATTTTTATAGTTTGTTCTTATGTTGTGCTGTTACACCACTGTCCCAGGTAAGGGGAGGGTTGAGCGCTCACAAACATGTTTAACCCCGCCACATTCTTTATGTGCCTGTCCCAAGTCAGGAGCCTGTAGCTCAGTGGTTGTCGTTGGTTCATGTCTGTCATAATTGTTTTTCGTTAATTGTTTTGTTATAATTAGGCCGTTAGTTTTCTCAATTGAATTGTTTCATATTTTTCATGTCGGGGCCTTTTATAGCCGACTATACGGTATGGGGTTTTCTCATTGTTGAAGGTCGCACGGTTGCCTATAATTGCTTACATCCACTTCATTTGAACTTTAGTGGATAGTTGTCTCATTGGCAATCATACCACATCTCCTTATTTTTATATAGTTATTTCATACATCATGGACATTGTATCTTTGAAAATTTATATTTCTTTAACCCGCCCGGAGAAACCACCGACCTTCGATAGGAAAACTGACAATCCTAGTCAATTAAGCTCCCAATCCCGCCTGTAGTCGTAATTGCAACCGCCACTCTTCGATGGCCCGTATGTCCCTCCATACATTTTTAGAACTGCCCCAGCTGAACTGTGTTGGTAGCAGAGAGTTTAACTATGCAATTCATGGTCCATAAACTCTTCCCAGATGTGTTTTTTTATGAAAATATGACAACCTTAATGCCCTTCTTAGAGTTCAAAATCGGAAAAATGTGAAAAGTAGCCAAAATCAGGTGGGGGTGGGAGTCATTTGATGGCCACTACGTGAATGGTATGGACCGTAGGTATTAACGATTATCCTAAATGCATGCATAGGTGGTACAGGAACACAAGGAGGTATAATATGGCCCCAAAAATCTGGTCTGTAAAATCTAGGTCCCTGTTTTGTCGGAAATCTGTAAAAACGGACATTTAGGCAGACCTGGCTTGCCAATAATAATCCCCAGCAAGACATTCAAGTCACATTTACTTCCAGCTGGTGTAGATTGACTGATGTAACAACAAGGTAATAATTGAATGACAAAGAAACACAATTTGGTCAATGTATACCTCTCAAGGTCGTATTAAAATCGAAAAATAGACTGAAAATGACCATTTTTCAGCTGGGTTGGGTTCAAACCCACCAGAAAATATTTATGAGCCACAAAATGAGTTCGAAGGCCTGTTTAGATTGCCCTGAACAGAGCTGTGTAAAAGTGTATACACATCCAAGATTTCTTGAGGCACATATTTGTAACGGACGTCATGTTTATAATAAGTGATAATAGTTACGATAAAGTTAAAAAGATTTGGTCTGAAAAGTGCATAGCAGTAGATATGCAGTATAAAGTATTGGTACAATCTGTATCTTCAAAAGTTTCACAGACCAGGGAAGGATAGGCTCTGAAAACAACTAGGCCTCGCAAACGCTTCACAAAAAAAGGTTAAAAATTACCTTTTAATTACGAAATCTGTCTGAAATGTAGCACAAGTAGAAAAAGACCTAACTTAGATAGAATATCAATAGAGTCGAAGATGCAAAGAACTGAAAATGGATCAAAAATGTTTTCTAGAGAGGAATGGCTTTCTCCATCCCAAATTAGAAGTCTCTTTGCATATCATGTGAAACTTGGTTCACCAGTAGTGGTTAAATCAGATATAAGTGAAGATGATGAGGATATTTACAATTTTCTGCAGGAAATATAGACCATTGAATACCATAATGAAATGTCAGAGCGGGTAACAACTATTAGTTCTCAGTTTGAATATCTTTGAATTCATCATGGAACAATACCTGTTTAGCTGTAATGTGACTTAATACTTTCACTTTCATGGAGTGTCTAGATTAATAATTGTGTCAATAGTATGTATGTAAAAACATGGCCAACAGTTCTTTTTTGAAAATAGAATATAGGTGCCATACAGAAGTTTTTGGCTTGTATCTCAAAATTATTTCAGATAAAAGAAAATAGAGGTGACCATACTTCTTCAACATCAAAAGTTCTTCCGAATTTATTGATCTTGAAATATTGATTATCCCCTTTCTTCTTCATTTTTGCCGAAACTTTGAGATTTCGAATTTTTCATCGCACTTTTCTCAACTACTATGCTGAATTTTTTTTTTATATTTGGTATATAGCTTTATAGTGATAACTTGTAATGTGTAAGCACTTTTCAGATCTATCAACCTTTTACTTCCTGATTGCTGATACCTTCATTCATGAATAAAAACTTGTATTCAGACGATTTTGCATGTGTTTGTTTTTTTATATGACAGACTTGTTAATATTATATAATCAGTCACTGTAAACAAACAGCCTAAATAATAATATAATCATTACAATGACAATGTCTGCACCACAGTTTAACCATTTATCTGTGTAAATTTGTTTTTATTACATGTACCCGGGTATAAAGTAAATGTTATTGCAATTTGAAATATTTTTGTTTGTCTCTGGTAGTAAACTGCATCTTACATGTCTTATTCACAAGTCTAAAGTTGATGGAGATTTTATGGTTACATTCTAGGAAAAAACTTAAAATTTTTGTTATGTCGACTGTACATGTGCTCCCAGAAGCGACATACATGACATATAGCCAGGGATCACTATCTGTCGTCCAACTGTACATGTGCTCCAAGAAGCGACATACATGACATATAGCCATAGATCACTATCTGTCGTCCATGTCAGCGTCACAAATATTTCAGACACACTTTTCTCAGCAACTACTTGGAGTAGACTTCTGACCTATAGTGGTTTACATTTATAAATTTTGACTTGGATGGAGAGTTGTCTCATTGGCACTCATACCACATCTTCTTATATCTATTCTGATGTTTAGTATAAAAATATGAAGGCCTTTTCTAGGCAAGAAGCACAGTCCATGATATTCACACAACCTACCACGTCCGGTCTGTGTTTTTATGCTTTTCTGAGTTAAGCCTTTTTCAACTGATTCTTATAGTTTGTTCTTATGTTGTGCTGTTACACCACTGTCCCAGGTTAGGGGGAAGGTTGGGCGCTCACAAACATGTTTAACCCCGCCACATTCTTTATGTGCCTGTCCCATGCCTGTCATTTGTTATTCGTAAATTGTTTTGTTATAAACTAGGCAGTTAGTTTTCTCAATTGAATTGTTTTATATTTTTCATGTCGGGGCATTTTATAGCAGACTAATCGGTATATGTTTTCTCATTGGTAAAGACCGTACGGTTGCCTATAATTGCTTACATCCACTTCATTTGAACTTTGGTGGATAGTTGTCTCATTAGCAATTACACCACATCTCCTTATTCTTATATTGAGAATCTGGCCCTGCTTCTGCAAATAGATTACATGAATGTACAAGGTTGTGCATATCGTACAAATTTTGTCTACATTTTCATACCATTTTGTAAAAGAAAATACCTCTGTTTCATCCAAATTTAGTATTTTTTAATTAAAACTAAGTTAAACTGATGTAATTCAAACAAGATAAGAAATTAACATTAGTTCAGTCATTATTTTTCTTGTATTTTGACTTTCACTTACATTTGTAAAGTTTCTATTGTAACTAATAAAAAAATCATAAATACGGTAAAAATGCCATCATTTCTATCTTAAATTGTTATTATATGGTAAGAAGGTATCATTTGCCGAGCATGATTTTCTTGCATTTTGTAGATAAATATATAAGCTCCATGCTTTATTGCATTTAATGGAAAACAAAACATGATCTTATAATATTCAGGTCTTTGACAATAGACAAAGTTTGCTGAATCGGCACTTTTTCAAAACCATGTTATATTGAACAGCCAATAAGGGTATTGAGAAATGTAAAAACTTGAAAGACTACCCTAATTTCCTTTCCTTTTATGTGGTTTGTTAAAGTATGTGTTATTATTAAGCTTTTACTTTTCTATATAACTAAAAAATACAGGTCAAAATAACCTTAAATAGGCTAAAAACGGCCTTCTGTCAGTACAAAAAATGGACATTTATTGATGGTTATGCATATACAAATAATGGCTGGATATTTTTTCAAAATATTTTTTGCACACATAGTTATTACATATAAGGTATCTCAAATACAAAATATCAGTGTAATTGGAATATTTTGGATTCGGACCATTTTGCATGGTTTTATCACAGACTGGCTGTTAATGGCAATGAGACAACTATCCACCAAAGTTCAAATGAAGTGGATTGGATGTAAGCAATTATAAGTAACCGTACGGCCTTCAACAAAGAGATAAACCCATGGAGTATGTTTTAAAATAATAAGGTTGAACAAAGACCTATGTCGCAAGGGAAGCTATTATAGCACCCTTTTCTCCATGGTAGACGAATGTTAAACGAAAAAATCAAAAAAAAAAACAAAAACAAAAAAAATTTTTACAAGGCAATAACGGTCATCTATACTCAATCATATGTGTTCTTATTTTGTATATGATTTCCTATAGTAGCCAAAATCACAATTATGAACTTTCAATCTAATTATTAACCGAAGACCTCTATGATACAAATGATCAACGGAATGCACTTCAATTCTTATAGGCTATATTGTAAATATGATATTTTGGTTGCTTTTTTCTGTACTATTATGGATCCCCTGATTCTGAAGAGGCTGTGTCTGTTTAGTTATTCCCGATTTAATTTTAGTAAATGGTTAAATAGAATATTCGGGTTTCAAAGCACCATTCTTTTTTATTTGGTGTTTTCATAAATATTTTGGAAACTTTGTAAACAATATGAGTTTAAAGGTAACTTTCCATGAAGTTGTGGTCGTGCAAACTTGCAACTAACTTCATTTGTTAATAATGATGGGAATCTTTTTTAAATGTATGCTAAATTAGGATTTAATCAAGGTTTCGTGGATCACAAAGAAATGTATAAAATTAAAGTTTTTCTTTTCTGATTTTATTATAAAGCAGCGCTTGGACACATATATGTGTAACATGAGGTAAATGTAAAACAATAAACATGAATCATAATACAATAAACAGTTAATAAAACAGTATACAAAATAATATAGATATCACAATAAGTTATATAGGTTTCTAATAAAAGATGACACGTGTCTATATAATTTAACATTGCAATAAGACTGCTAACTCTGTTTAATTGCATACTTCGTATTATAACTAGGAATCAATTTTTCTCTAATATTAACCAGTTGAGGAGACTTATGAAAAGATAGTGAAATTCGTCTCCTATATATTTCATGTTGTTTTTTACGTCCAGTAGGGAACACACGCATTCATATTTAAAATCAAATCGAACAGTTGAGTCTTTTCTTATATCTTGTTATAGTATTCCACATTACTAATGAATTGGTGTCATTTTTTAAAATATTCAAATAAAATAAACTGCATGGCTTACCATATAAACTACTTATCACAGGATCAAAATAAAATTTCGGCATAAGCATATTTAGCTTTAAGAGCAAAGATAAAAATCCACTTCCATAAACATCTTCTAACCATAAATGTGGTACATTCTTTGATGCTCTGTACATTTTTCTTACAACGTCAATTGACATTATTGAACTGTGTCCAGCACAATACGGAAGAAACTTCGTGAATGGATATTCTTCCGGTGTTATAAACCATTTATTGTTCCTTTCACGAACTGGAATATTTTCCGTTATCGTTTTACATTCCAGAACATTAGAAGCTTGTCCAGCCTTTACCTTCTCTGCCAAGTAGGGTACTACGAGTGGGATATTGATTATGATATCATCGTCCATCTTGATGACGAATTTCGCATTGTTACAGAAATTATTCACCCAAAACAAACTAAATACAAGTTTGTATGTTAAATTCCTGTATGAATCTATGAAATTACCTTGAATAATGTCCATGTATCTTTCACTTTCATGTTCGATTTCTTGTTGAAGTGTTACATTTTCAGTTTTGCCTAGCACAAATACATATTCAATGCGTTTACTGTGAAAACTAAAAACAGTTCCAAATGTGGATCTTATCAAGTTTCGTCCAGCAAAATTGCCCGGTGCCATATGTACAAAAACTAAAAGAAAAACATTTTTCCCTTTGCATTTCAAATGTTGATTTATTAATAGTTTGTAGCGATGTTGATGAATAAATGGGTCCATAAGTTCACCAGCGGAAGCATTGATATAATAGCTCTCAAACTGCGTCGATATGTTTCTTCCATGAAATAATTGTATTTTCTGCGTATTGTTTTGTGTTTTCTTCGAAGCGTATACCATTGTCTCCGTAACATATTTTATTTTCTCCGTCACGTATTGTAATTTCTCCGTTTCGTACTGTAACCTTTCGCCAAAGCTGTTGTACGATGTTTGATGGTACGTTGAAAAAGAAATCATCACTGTCTTATTAAGAAATAATAATGTAAATAACCAAAAAACTAACAGAGATACTCTCTGTACGAACTTCATTTTTTTGTCCAATGAACTCACTTTTCAATTAGATTCCTTCCTTCACTTGTGATGGTTGTTTTCGGTATCACACCCGTCTTTTTCAGTGAATCGAGTTTTTGTTAACGTACACCTAGTTTTTGTTAACGTACACCTAGTTTTGTTAACGTCCACCTTGTTTCTATATCTTGATTGTCACTAAGTCTTGATCAACTCAATTTAAATGTTGATCCAATAATTTAAAGTTGTTTTATTTTCTGTTAATGTTATGTCATTTTGGTCAACGTACTTTTAAAAATAAAAATTGTAATGAAAGTACGGTCATCAGCTGTTTAAAAGTCGTGTCAATTTCTTTATTATTACAGATTACATATTACAAAGAGCTAATGAGTACGCTATCCCAAGCAATAAAAAGGTTTTATATCTGGTATAATTGAAAATATTTGAATGTTTATTTTCATGATTAATTAATTCGTGTTATTCCGGCTTGATTGTACGATTGTGGCTTTTTCTACCTGTTTAATAACTTTTGAAATGAAATTATTTTAGACATATGTTAAAACTTGTTGTTGCTTCAAGTTTTATTTCATGTCTAATTTGTATTATCTTTTTTTCTTCGTCTACATTTGTATTTTGTAGTTTCAAAGTTTTTTCTTAAACCCACCAACTTATAAGTTTTTATCTCAATATAATTGGGAGATTAGAAACTTCAATGATAGCAATGTTGATATTAAACCAGGGCTGCATCGCTGGACAATTCAATATGACTTATTCCATATTTGTTTTTATATATATCACACTTTCACAGCATGTTTGCTGTATAATGTATCATGTTTGTGCGTATATTGTGTATGTATCTATTTCATCGTTGTTGCTGTATAATGTATCATGTTTGTGCGTATATTATGTATGTATCTATTTCATCATTTTTGCTGTATAATGTATCATGTTTATGTGTATATTATGTATGTATCTATTTCATCGTTGTTGCTTGTAAATGTCCCATGATGGACCTTGATTGGAAAAATAAATATCTAAACTTTAATTTGAATTTGAATTTGAATTTTAAATTAAGAACACTATGTGAAAGCATCTACGCACAAATTTATTAAACTTTTAAAGCCCATAGAAACAGATGTGAACAATTCAAATAATACCAATTTAGCTTTTTTACCTTCTCTAACAAAAAGTTCCATTTCTTTTGTTTAATTTCAACTGGGTTTCCGCCTGTGTTAATTAAATGTCATTAAAAAGCAATGCTTTTAAATTTAGTCTTTAGTTGAGATTTTAAATACTCTAGGGACTTGTATTGCAAACTTTTCAGGAGATTGTGGAAGCTAGGCAGATTATATTCAATGCACAGTACACATACACGACTATTTTATATTGTGGTCTGCACTGAACGGGCAACCAATGTTATTCGACAAGTATCGACGAAATATATCCTCTCCGGGTACTTCGGTTTTGCTGCATCATTAAAAACTGGCCGCAGATATTTAAAAGTTGCTAAAAGTGATGTTAAACACCAATATTGATTGATTAATTGATTGGTGTTTAACGTCAATTTGAGCACTATTGTGCTATTTCGTGGCGGTCAGTTTTTATTGGTGGAGGAAGCAGGAGAGAACCACCGACCTTCGGTAGGAAATCTGACAATCCTAGTCAATTAAGATTGGAGTCGAGTGCACCTGCCCCGTGCAGTATTCGATCTCACTACCTCAGCGTTGACTGGCTAGTGATACAGTAGTTCGACTACTTAGACCACTTGGCTACCGAGGCCCTTTAAACAGCAACAAACAAACAATCAATTTGTGTTCAAGCCTACTTGTGTTTTCACTTACAAGCTGGACAATATAGTATCGATTGATAGGCAGATAATTTTAATTTCTCATACCGTTTTTGACTGGTTTAAAAAGGAGAGCAACCTGGCTTCAATAGTGCTTGTTCAAAAATGACCAAGAAATCTTTAGTGTAGACACTGATATAAGAGTAGGTATGGTGACTCGAGTAAGATATACGGTATTATAATAGATCCGGCTTTTGAAAATAACTTCTTACGCTTGTTTATTCTTTGTCAATATCTTTGTATATATATGAAATATATGCTGTGAAAACTTAACAAGTTGACAGGTTCATGTACAGTTGACACAAATAAAATAAAATTCGTTATATTGATAAACAGAGCCATCAGTCAAGAGTTGAGAAAGAGAGCTAGAATATTTATTTCAAATGTGGGCAAAATACCAGTCAGGACAGATTACAAAAGCTAAATTTGTTCATTCCCTGCGGGGGCTAGGATGAAACATTTTGTCCTGCTTTTTTTTTTAGTTATAATCTCTGTCCTGCCTTTTTATTTTTTACTGTATTCGGTCCTGCCTTTTTTTTTCACTAGTTTATCCTGAATTTTTTACACAAATTGTCATCCTGCCTTTTTTTTTTACCAAGTTGCTCATCCTGCCTTTTTTTTTACTCAAAACTCCTGTCCTGCCTATTTTTTTCCAATTTCATCCTAGTCCCCCATAAAATTCAAATGGTAGCTCCCTAATTAAAATTATGATTTTAACTCTGCCAGGTCAAACCTACTGGTCCAAAGCCCGGATAAATTCGGAGGGAAGTCATAAGAAGCAAATACTGTAAAAGCGCAAATGTCCTATATAAACAGCGCAAATGTCCTATGAAAAAGCGCAAACGTGCCGCGCCGAAATGCACATAGGGTCATTTGAACGCCAACATCATAGGACATTTTAGCGCCGGAATATTAACCTTACCTGGATTTTCAAATAGGACGTTTGAGCGAAATTTCCTGTGATACTTTTATATGATTTTTTTTTCTCGCTCAAACGCTCAAATGTCCGTTGCTTATTTTTATTTTCACTCAAACGTCCTTTTTTATTGCTCAAATGTCCATTGCCGATTTAATAGTTTAATAGTGGACAAACAAGAAAGACACGTCTAACAATAAACCAACAAATTTGAACAATAATTAAAACAAATTGTGGATATTTTGTCCAAATAATAACATTTCTGTATATATTTTCTAAACGATATTTTTGTAATGCATTTCCGTTGAAAATTTATAAGATATTTCCACAAAATTGCACATATTTTTGCATGATTTTTCTTTATTTAATAGTAGAATTCAGTATTCTTTATAAAATTTTACAGGTAAAATACAGGTAAAAAATGACAGCAGGTCAGAAATAAACTATGATGTAAAAAACCTGCAAATATCTATCGTTTCCTGAATAGATTGTTCGATCCATGGTTAAATTAACCTTAATTATATTATACTCACAAAACCTTTACAATAATAAGCTTAAAACACTACATTGTTATAACTTTAACTTATAGGCCTATTCAACGTGAAATAAAAAATATTATATACCCAAATACTTCAAAATATTCTAGATATTTCGTGTTGTGTGGGTTAAATTGTATAAATTTCAAATATTTACATTAATTGTTTCTTAATTTGACCAAACTTGTAATGATATGGAATAAAATGGATACTTTAAAATGTGCAATTTATTTCTATCTATACCTTAGAAACTACATATAAAAATGAAAATTTGCAAACATTCGGATTTCCCATGCATGTTTACCTACATAACCCAAATAAACCTTTCTATTTTTTTTCTTTTCTTTAGGAATCTAAACGACAGGGGAAAAATACTTGTCCGAGATTGCCTTTATATAGATAAACTAATATATATGAGACCGCACAGTTAATGGCACTGAACAACCGCCAGACGACGTTTAGACAACACCGACCATGGTGGTACCAGAAAACCCGAAAAACGCCAACGTGTAAGCTCGTCTACTCCCAGGGGATACTAGGGATACCTTGGAGAACAATATAACCTACACGATTCTAGCTCAAGTCTATTATTTAATGTTCTTCAATACCCTGATTTTTTAGACTTTTATATGATCATGATATAATTTGTCTAAAAAAAAACAAAGACTGATGATTTAGATACAATAACGCTTCCAAGTTACATGTATATATTTCCAATGAAAAACAGATAAAAATTTGGGAAACAATCTGGTGGTATTATCTTAGTAAATAAAGAAACACTAAATGATTATTTAGAACTATTAGAATCAGATTCAAAATATGTCTTCTGGCTCAAACATTCTTCAAAAATTATTTCTAATAGATGAGGATGTTGTCTTTGTTATAGTATACATTCCCCCAGAAAATTCCCGATATCACCTGCCAGATACTATCGATCAAGTTGAAAAAGGATTGCGTCATTTTTCCCAAAATTTTGAATATATTTGTTTATTGGGCGATTTTAATGGCAGAACTGTAGATGAACCAGATTATATAGAGATCGAAACAAGTGCACACGAACAAGATTTTTCTGAATTTTATACAGGATAATCTACCTTGCTTAGAGGTTCTTAATATTGACAGAAATAGGAAGAGTATGGATATTGTTAAAACCGTTCTGGTTAGAAGTTATTAGAATTATGTAAACACGGCTGTCATTCGATATATCGTAGAAAAATGATCGTGAAAGAATAAGTAACGTGGTGAAGTATTGCGATTGGATCGTGAAAGATCTAGTATAGGATCGTGAATGAAACCTTATCGAGAAGACACATGCAACGTCAATAAATAATCTAATTTAATCAATTATGATGACAAATATTTGAAAAATAAAACTGTCTGTCAAAATGGTTCAACATTATGATCAGTATCCGAGAAAAATCAAGACTTAAATTACACCGTTTTTACAAAACTACAAAAGGCAGATGGCTCATCGAGAAATTTCGAAGAAATAAAAATGTAAACAAACATTATTTTTTCAAATTTTTAATGCATAAACTACTTTTCTCTTAAAAAATATCATTCAATATTACTGTTTAGAATAGCTCTTAAAGTTATTTTGATTAAGTTTAATCAGAAAATTTGTAAAATTGGTAATTTGTAAAAATTTGATATTTCGGATCGTGAAAGATCGGGTACCGCATTTTGATGATCGCGAAAAGGATCGTGAAAGATCTGTTGCCGCTTATTTGTTATTGCAAAATTCACGAAAACGATCAACTCTTTCTTCAAACAAATGATAATTTATATTTGTAATTGGTTTAACAAAAGATTGGATTTGCATGACTTATTCCGCTTCACTTTTGTTTGTGAATAGGGCTATGATGGTTCAATGCCATTGAATCGGATTATTTGATAATACCATACCGACTAGTTTTCTCATAACAATATAAGTCCGTCTGTCCGTCCTGTATAAGTTTTATGTCGTTTGAAAAGTTAAGATTGTCTCATCTTATTTCCATAGGGGCCTCGGTGGCCCAGTGGTCTAAATAGTCAACCTACTGTATCACTAGCCAAGTCAACACTGAAATTGTGAGTTCGAATCCCGTACGGGGCAGGTGCACTCGACTCCAATCTTAATTGACTAGGATTGTCAGTTTTCCTACCGAAGGTCGGTGGTTCTCTCCGGGCACTCCGGCTTCCTCCACCAATAAAAACTGACCGCCACGAAATAGCACAATAGTGTTGAAAGTGGCGTTAAACACCAATCAATCAATCAATCAATCTTATTTCCATTAATTTTTTATGCACAGTTATATCTATAAAACGACGATCCTTGTTGATTTTTGTTAAAATTTGGGAAAAATGTAAAAACCACATGAAAACAACTGTTATATTCCTGACTTGGCACAGGCATCTTCCTAAGACAATGGTCGATTAATCAGGTTTTCTAGCTAGCTAATACGCCCACTTGTATGACAGTTATTTAATGTTCCGTAATATTGCCAAATGGGTGAGCAACCCAAACAGATATAATTGGTAAACGTGACTATATCTAGGATCCAGCAGCCAAAACTGTGAAAACTTACATCACAGACAAACAACACATCTGCATTTAACGTTCAAACACACTTACAATTAAATCAAACAAAGTTTTTGCTGTTGATAATACAGTCAGTATAGTAAAGCATAATTACGGAGCTTTGTAAATATAAATATTTTCGTTTACCGGAGATTTAATCTGGTTTGCACCAGTTTGTAAAATCGTGCGCACGACTTTGAAACTCGTTCGCAAGACTTTAAAACTTGCTCGCACGACTTATAAATTGATGCGCACCAGTTTGAAAGTCGTGCGCACCAGTTTTTCAAACTAGTGCACCCCAGATTAAATTGTAATTTCGAAATTAAAATCATCTCGTTTGTCATAGACTCTGGTATAGAGATGATCGATGAAGTCAAATTCAGTATGTATGTCTAAAAATGAGACTGAGGAAGCTGTTTATTTGGTGTTTGTAATCTCCAGTTCATAACTATTTATGGGACCCAATCAGAAAAGTTTGCATTGTAAATGGAAAGAACATCTTCAATACACCTGTGTGTAAAATTAAATGATTTAGCTTCTTTGAGTTAACCCTTACGAAAAAAAACCAAACGTAAATATTACCATATTTCCAGAGGAAGACCAGCAGACCCCCTCTCGCTTCACTCATTCGTGGATGCATTTAGCATTACATATACAAAGATATTTACTTTTCGACAATTTATGCTTCCGGAAGTCTTATTATCTTGGATGCCTAGTTACATGTAGCATTTCCCTTTAAATGAAAACAGGTCTAAATAAGGGTCTATATCAGACACAAAAAATGAAAGCATTAATTTACGTGCTTCATAAGTAATTACACGCTTCAACCAATTACAAATATATCAATTGATAAAAGAAATGTTCTTTCTAATCTTTGTCTGATCACGCCTTGTCTTTCGCCATCAAAATAATGCGATGAATGATCTTTCACGATCAATTTTGATTAAAAATCAACAAAATAATACTTTTCAAAATAATATGAACTTTTTCAAGTAATAACATACTTTTATTTTACTGGACTATCTGACACAATAAAGATTATGTTTAAGATATATCATGATATATTGGAATGTGACCATTATAGATACTAAACGTGATTTTGAAGACTGTGTGTCGCCTTTTGTGTTTTCTTAAAAAGTGCTGCATTTTTTTCTTTAACTTAGTGCACAGTATCATTAAGGAAGTTGAATCATTTTGACAGACATATTTCTTTTTTTCTTATTTGTTCCACCTTTTGGAAAAACAGCAGATTTTTCAGATTTCGAAGTAGAATTACCCTTACTATATTCACGATCCGATACCAGATCTTTTACAATCCGATCGCAATGCTTGACCACCGTTAGTTATTCTTTCACGATCATTTTTCTCGATATACCGAATGACACCCGTGGTGAAAGTAATGACTTGTTTACTGTTAATCGTCGTATTGGTGACGATAAAATTTAATCTGGTAAATTAAGGTGTTACATAACACTACAGGGAGATATTTCTGTAAAAATCAGCTGAACGTTTTAATCACGTTCTATTGTTAAGGAAATATTATGCTTCTCAATGATCAAAATTAGTGTTTTTCAAACTGCTATATATCAAATGAAATTTTTCCGAAAAAGTGTGTGGTTCAAGTTTTTTGAAATTTTTATATTTTTGTCAAAGGGTCAAAGTAAATATCTTGTCAAAATTTTATGAAAATTAAACGAGCCAAATTATATTAATAATTTTAGTCGAGGTGTTTAGTACCACCTTTTAAAACATGTAAAAATACCAGTGGAATTGATTACTGTATTTGTACATATGATTTTCTTAAATTTGTATCTAATTTTGAAGTTAATGAGTTTTCACGTTTATATTCAAGAGATTTCAAGATTCTTTATTTCTTATAAAACCAAGTTAATGGTACTAAGAAAGATATTTTTACATATAATAACATACAGATTCTGCGCATGACAAGTTTGTACAAAACGAGCATAAAAAGATGAGAGATTGACGATCAATACTCAGATGTCCATTCTCCAATTACGGCTACTTTTCAACTGAATGAACTTGCCGCTGTACATGACCAAATGAATAATACTGGCGATAATTCAATTAGTTGGAGAGTTAAAAAGTGGGACATGTCGAAACAAACTTCATTTATTGATAGTATAGATAAAGAAAAACTACAAGTATTATATACTGATGAGTGACAATTTAGATAAAGATAAAGTTAATTCGTTTGTCAACAAATTATGCAATCTTTTCCCGAGAGCGAATATCTTCTACTAGACGTGTTACGAAAAGGTATATACTCGACGCTGAGGTTGACAAATTAGACTTTAAATATGGATATCGTTTCAAAACAGAAAAGTGATTTAAAGATTTAAATTACCTGTATACAAATTGAATATTGTGTTTTAACTGCACAGTACTGATATCAATGTATAGTTGTGATAACAGATATCCCCTTGGAATCATTACTATAGACAATTTCAATATAAATACTCCTTATGGAAAGATGATTCCATGACATTAATTTCGTAAGGATACATATTTTAAATTCCATAAGGATGCATATTATAAATTTCATAATATTTCTTCCATTTGGAACACTGATAAGGGGCAAGTGGATTGCAGAAAAGACATGGATCCTTATGAAAGAATAGAAGGGAAGCCGAGAGAAAGGAGTCAAGGATGGGGGAAACTAACCCCCTTCCCACCCTTGTAAACTAAAACTATATATATACTTGGTATTTTAAAATTTTTGAGATTTCCAAATTCCAAAACTTTGGGACAAAACTTTTAAACGGTTTGCACAAAATGCAAAATTTATCATATATTATGATGAGCTTGCAGTGGGGTGGATTGACATTCAGGCGAGCGGTTAATGACGGTATCCATTTTGTAATAAACTCCTTTCAAAGTTTTTAACCTAATGGCTTTTAAACTTTGCACAATGTATGTACTATTTTCATAGAACTTGCCCCCACCTTTAATTGATTCATTTCGGATATATTTTTGCTGATCTTCAAGAGGTTGAAACTTCGTGATTTTTTGGAAAAAATGAACATATAACCAATATAACAACTCTGTGGCCTGCGAGTCCTTATTATACCTTGCAAATGATCTAACTGAGTATAAAACGTGTTTAATTGTTATGCGTTTACTTTTCTATATTGGCTAGATGTATAGGGGGAGGGTTGAGATCTCATAAACATGTTTAACCCCGCCGCATTTTTGCGCCTGTCCCAAGTCAGGAGCCTCTGGCCTTTGTTAGTCTTGTATTATTTTTACTTTTAGTTTCTTGTATATAACCTGGGCCCGGTTGTTCAAAAGTGTCGTTAAGCTAACGCAGTCGTTAAAGTGTCGTTAGAGTGTCGTTAAATTTAACAAATTTGTTAACTGTTGTTCAAAAAATTTAACGACAAAATTAATGTTAAAGAGTCGTTAACTTTAACAACTTCTGGGAGGTCGATTAAATATTTAAGTTATTGTTAAACATGGCGCCTTCATGCAAGTACCTGTTCCACCTCACAGAAAAGAAAGGCATTTTCGCCTCAAAGATGACCTTACTTTGAATTTGTCAAATGAGGAATTACGAGAACGGTATAGATTTGGTAGAGAGGGAATTACTTTCATTTCCAACCTAGTTAGTAATGATATATCGAGAAAAACAAAGAGAAACCATGCTCTCACTGTATCACAGATGGTCATGGTAACCCTGAGATTTTTAGCTACAGGCAGTTTCTTGCAAGTAGTTGGAGACACAATAGGTAAGATTTCATTATATTTTTCTTATGTCATTTAAAATAAAGTAAACATTGGCAATGTGGTGTTAATCGACTTCTATAATTATCTTTGATTGATGTTTGAATGATACTTTCAATTTGTTGATTTTCTAAATAATATATAAACAAACGGTAAATACACTATTTATTTTTGTACTTTAACGATCTTCAAAATTGTACATGTTTATGTTCTGTTTACAGGTTTGCACAAGGAACAGTCTCACGTATTGTGTCTGATGTATTGACTTCTTTATGTAACAAACGGGATGAGTTCATCAAGTGGCCGAGGAATGTGGACGAAACAAGAGGAGATTTTTACCGTCTCAGTGGTTTCCCAAATGTACTAGGGGCAATAGATGGGACACACGTCCGTATTCAGGCTCCATCAGAAGATGAACCATCCTTCGTCAACAGGAAAGGTGTACATTCTGTAAATGTGCAGGCTGTTTGTGATGCCAGAGGTAAAACATTTTTCTAATGTGACATTGACCTTCATAACATAATAAACTGGTTTCAACTTTTTTGTATGACTGGGACCCCTATAGTCTGTTTCTCACATATTAAAATTTTACTTTCACTTTCACTCAAGTGTAAACCTTCATCAAGGACATAAAAGTAGGATTTTATATGGTTTACCTACTAAAAGGTAACTTAAAATATTGTTAAGTCAAATAATAAAAGAAGTTATTTGTCATTTTTCTTCAATAAGAAAAAGATTCTGTTCAGGGCCAACCATTTAAAAAAGGGGTTCCCAACATAAGATAAAGGGAGTTCCAACTACATGTCCCCATTCAAATGCACTGATAGTCCTAAAAGGAGGTTTCCCACCCTTATCTGCCACTGCTGTTTCAGATACATTTCTTAAATTTCCCTTTCCATCCAAAAGAAAGAAAGATTAACCTAGGTTACCCTACAATTTATAATTTTAATATTGGTCTGATGTGGATCAGCACATTTATGCATTATGCAACATGCATTACACAATTAATTAATTTGTATTAAAATCATGTTTCCTAGTTTGAAACAATATAGTTGAGTCATAATTTGTTAGTCTATACATATAAAATAGAAGATGTGGTATGATTGCCAATGAGACAATTCTCCACAAGAGACAAAATGACACAGAAATTAACAACTATAGGTCATAGTAATGCCTTCAACAATGAGCAAAGCCCCTACCACCTAGTCAAATATAAAAGGCCCGGAATGACAATGTAAAACAAGTCAAACAAGAAAACTAACGGCCTAATTTATGCATTGTACATCAGTTGTCATGGTTATTCATTGTGTTTTATGAATTTTATAGTAAATATACACTAATATTTTGAAATGTTTGGACATCCCTTTTAAGATTACCATTACAAGACTTTTAGAATAATGGATTCAAATAAATTTTATTCTTTAGTCCACTGTTGCATGATCCCAAATAGTCCCTATTTGAAACTTTTGCTACACCTCTTAATTAGAAAAATATAATAGTTAATCAAAGATAATTTGTTACATGTAAATTTGTTTATGCTATTACAACATTTCTTTCTTCTTTGCATTTTATATAATCTATATTTTGCAGGTAAATTCACAAACATAAATGCAAACTGGCCAGGTAGCAGTCATGATTCCCACATATTCAGGACTTCACAGGTATGTATTTTATTGCAATGTTGGTCATCTTTTATAAGTCATATTCCCTTTCAAGCACTGTATGTTAGCAGTCAGTCAAGACTTCTTATTTTCTCAATAAAAAATCAAAATCTCTTTTCTTGGATTGGTTACCACTGCGGGAAGTCAAAATCTTCTTCTTGGACATAAAACCACTATTTTTATTTGCTCTTATCATCAATATTATTTTTTACTTTTTGTCATTAGATACACATAAAGGTGTGAAAATGCCAATCTAAGGACTTGAATTTCAGTTCAAAATAATTAATTTATCATTGGACATTTTTATATATATAATTAATTAATAAAGAAGCAACCATTTAGTTTTAAGTGGGGGCTATGTTGAAAAAAATCTTGAGATACAATAACTGAGAAAAGAATATAGAAATATCTTTAGTAAATAATTTATATGTTAAAAAATCAATTATTCTATACATATAAAGAAGCAATCAATTAGTTTTAAGGGTTGGCTATGTTAAAAAAAATATTGATATACAATAACTGAAAAAGGAATACATGGTTTTACACTAGTAATTTTGGGGCCCTTTATAGCTTACTGTTTGGTGTGAGCCTAGGCTCCGTGTTGAAGACCGTACTTTGACCTATAATGGTTTACTTTTATAAATTTTGACTTGAATGGAGAGTTGTCTCATTGGCACTCATACCACATCTTCTTATATCTATATAGAAAAATAGTCTTGCTGAATATTATTTTAGGTAAATAGTGTTACTCCTCCTGAAGCTGAATATATCAATTTAAATATATAAATGGAAGTTTTAACAAAATATTTGCTGTAAAAGAAATATAAACCTTTTTGTATAGGTGTGTACCTACATGGAACAGAATGGTGGATGGGCAAATGGTGTATTGCTTGGGGATAGTGGTTATCCTTGTCGACCATTTTTGATGACCCCATACCAGAATCCTGTACTAGATCATCAAAAAAAGTACAACAGATGCCACTGTTCAACCAGAAGTGTGATAGAGAGAACATTTGGGAGGCTGAAGAGACGGTTCCATATATTACACTCAGAGGTAAAGCATAAAAAAAATCAATTCTTTATGCAAATGATCAGTCATAGAACATAAAAAATGCAGTTGATTAAAAAAAAAGAACTTTCATCTTTTGTTGGGGTTCTTATCTTGTAATTGATTTGGATATTTGGGCCCCATTTGAAATTGGTCCACATTGAGGTCTCCAAAATTAAACTTTGTTCGATTTCATCAGAAACTGATTTTTTTGTGGATCTATATGCTGAATCTATCCGTGTATTAATATTTTTATATTGGGCCCTGTTTTCAAATTAGTCCATATAATATAAGATCCAAAGGGTCCAAAATTAGACTTTGTTTCATTTTACAAAAATTGGATTGATTGGATTCTTTGATATGCTGAATCTAAACAGGTATTTAGATTTTTAATTTTGGACCTGTTTTCAAATTGGTCCATAGGGTCCAAAGTTAAACTAAGTTTGATTTTAGCAAAAGTTGGATTGTTTGGGTTCTTTGATATCCTGAATCTATACATGTCTAGTATATTCTGTGTATGGAAGGACTGTAAGGTGTACATGTCCAGCTGGCAGGTGTCATCTGACCTTGACCTCATTTTCATGGTTCAGTGGTTATATTTCAGTTTTGAGTTTTGGTCTGTGTTTCTTATACTGTATGCAATAGGTCTACTATATTTGGTGTATATGGAAATATTTTATGATGTGCATGTCAGTCTCACAGGTTTTATTTGACCTTCACCTCATTTTCATGATTCATTGCTCAGTGTTAAGTAACTTAAGTTTTTGTGTTTTGGTCTGTTTTTCTTAAACTATAAGCAATAAGTCAACTATATTTGCAGTATGGAAGAATCTTTACCTGTACATGTCTGATTGGCATGGTTCATCTGACATTGACCTCACTTTTCATGGTTCATTGGTCAATGTTTAGTTTTTTTGGTTAAGTCTGTTTCTTAGAAACTATAAGTAAAAGGTCAACTATATTTATTGTATTGAATGATTGTTAGGTGTACATGTATTTCTTGTTTGGTTTATATGACCTTGACCTCATTTTCTTGTATTATGTTAAGTTTATGTGATAGTTGTAGTAAAGCTTTATATTTAGGAATATCAACATAATATCAACGATTAGTAAAGAAGGCAAGACATTTCAGTGTGTGCACTCTTGTTTAAGTTTTAACGTCTAAGACCAAATTAACATGCTATCTTATATTTGAATATTTGAAAAAAAATGCTTCCTAGTAGAAAGATGTATTGATTAGATAATATCAATAGATTTATATATGATATATTGCTATTATATTTGTGTATTTTTTGTTGTAAATTGGAAGTTAAAGATAATAAAAATTAAAATAAAATTAACATGCTATTGTGAAAAAAAGGCAATAATTCTACATTACTTTCACCTTTTGGTTTCAGATAAGAATGACACCAAGCAAAGCATGCAAGATCATCATTGCTTGTGCTATTCTTCACAATATTTGCATCTTATTAAATGAACCAGATATTGAAGATGATGGATTAGTGATAGACAATGATGGAGATCTTGGGGACCGTTTCTTTGGTGATCAGGATGGAAGAGGTGTCAGAGACCACATTTCCTCCACATTTTTAATCGTTGAAATCATGAATAAAACATTGAAAAAGCTTTTTCAGAATATGTATTTTATCAATAACAATAAAACATATCAAAATATAACATTAATATGGAACTATAAATAAATGCTGATTAAACTTAATGAAGTAGAGCCTCTAACATTGACTCTGTACAACTATTTTCAAAATTTTTCTTTATCAAATCATAAAACTCGATTTGCTTCTTAAATAGTTCCATTTGAGTCTGATTTCTTTTAGGTCGCTCTCTAATGCCTGACACTGCAACTCGTACACGTCTTCTGCAGTTCTCTTGGGTTTCTTTGTCCGTTTATTCTCACTGAAATATATATAAAAAATGAATACTTGGTAAATCTTTTAAATAAATATAGTTATTATAAACCGGTATAACTATTTATGTAAATTGTTTTCCAAAGGCCAAGATTTCTACAACTCATACATAAATGTTTATACCTTTAACTAATACTCTTTAACAAAAATTGATCATATTAAATTCAGTGTTCGGATTAATATTTAAACAAAAGGTGATGCAGACTTTCATTTAATTAATTCAACAAATGAGTATTTGGGATATTTCTCTGAATCTTACATATAACAGGTAGTTAAATTGGATAATTTGATTTAGAATTATGATCCCCATTTACAGGACATATTTCATCATTAAAGAACAAGTTTATGAAACAATTTAAAGGAGATAACTCTTGATTTTATACAGGGCTGCTGTATAAACTTTTGGACATACTCAATGGATAGGTATAAAAGGTATACAATTATTCATTTCATAAAGTTTAGCCACTCAGATTTCCTTTTCAAACTTTTTGAAGTTCAATAACTGGTTTATTCATAACAAATATGCATATTAATCTCATACAAAACATTTATAAGAGTGATTTATTGGCACTTTAAGAATGTTTATCAGTATTCAAATCATTACATAAGAAGATGTGGTATGATTTCCAATCAGACAAATATGCAGCACAGTCCAAAGGAAGCCCAATTAAGTCAAGTTATATCATCATAATCCCTTTAGCAATGAGCAAGTATATTCCAGGATGTATTCAGGTACAAAGACTCATACATCAGTGATGATTCCATTTAAAAAGTTTCAGAACCAAATATATACAACGCTGAAGCGCATTCAGTACATATCCAACTTATTTAGTGTGTAGAAATTATAAAGGCTGTTGTATAAAACATATACCTGGCTTTTGGTGGTTGCTGAGTGCTACTATTAGTAAATGAAGGAGGTATTTGGGCAGACACTGGTAGGTTGGCATATTCAGTATAAGGTGTTTCTTCATTTCTCTGATGAACCTGTTCCAGTCTCCTAATCCAGATACTCTCAACAGAAGATGGTGGTTCTGAAAGTTTTGATTATAGAAACATTAAAATTGCCTCAGTTGAATTGGTATACATTGCATATAGATATAGGAAGATGTGGTATGAGTGCCAATGAGACAACTCTCCATCCAAGTCACAATTTATAAAAGTAAACCATTATAGGTCAAGGTACGGCCTTCAACACGGAGCCTTGGCTCACACCGAACAGCAAGCTATATAGGGCCCCAAAAATTACTAGTGTAAAACCATTCAATCGGAAAACCATTTGTTATCTGTTTAGTATATAAAAATATGGAGGTAGTAGGATTGCTTATAAGACCTTGAGACAACTATCCACCAAATTGGAAATGAAGTTGATGTATATTTGAATATTTATATTTAAATGTGTCAGTCAAGATACATATATTCAAGACTTAAAATCCCCATCAATTGAACAACATAGATTGGCGAAAGGTATTGTAAAAAAGAAAAAAATAATATAGCTGTTACTTCTTTCCATAAGTCATTATATTCTGTGTCAATTACAACTTTAGAAAATATATAAAGACCAATTGAATGAAAGTAAGTCAATAGATACACAATTAACTTAAAGCGTGCTATTACAGAGACCCTGTATAAGACCCTCCATGAGTCATTTTTTTATATATATATAGATTCTTTTCACAGCAATATATATCAACTTCAGTTCTTTAATGAAATATTGATTCTGAAACATTGCGTCTTCATTTTATGAAATGCAGAATTGTAAAAATAATTTACAAAGCATAATACAAAAATCTAAGTAATAATTACCATCAGATGTCTGGCATCCTGAGGCAGCAATCTGTGCTGGAATTGGTGAGCTGACAGGTTCAGCAAAATATATTGGATCAGATGATGAGCTTTCTGAAATAAAATGAAGATACATTATAATTCCTTTTTTAACAATCATTTTATTTTGGGATATTTGATTGATAATAAGAACTCTTCATTAGATCAAAATCAAATAAAATAATAATTGAATAAAGTTGTTCTTGTCACTATTTTCATTAGCTGTCATATAAAACTATACACAAAAGGAAGAATATGCATGAACATTATTCCTTATTGCAGTGGCAGTTCTAGGTTAACCCCTCTTTTATTATGATCTATGCATTTGAACGGGGCTGTGTCACATATATTTGGAACCCTACCCTTTTTGTCCTGGATTGAAACCCCTTTTAAAATTGCTTGATCCATCCCTGTATTGATTATACTTACACTCAAATTTATACCAAATTATTTGTTACATGGGCAAATAATCTCACTCTTTACTTATGGTTACAATTATAATATTATTGCAATTAATGTGTATGAATTAATATCTTCTTTAGATACATACCTTGTATACTGAATTGTGCTGGTCTACTCTCACTTGTTTCTGTCTGCTGAGGAAACCCTGTAAAAATGATAAAGTGAAAATTACAAAAAATCAGGCACAAAGAAAGATAACTCAATTTTAATAATGCATGGCTATTTTGAAATGGACTATAAACATGTCACAATGACTTTAGTAAAGTATTCATTCCAAGTTCGTTCTTAGTTGTATTAACAAATAAATTTTATTGAAATTTAAATCATCTTTAAAAGTAAAAGGATTTTTTATGAAAATTTTACTACAGCTCATTTTTTCATTGTGGTAAAAGATGATGTAAGGGCATTACAGAATTGACAGCCAAAGGTGATGGCCAACAAACTTCACCTCTTGCAAAACAATAGTTATACCTTAATTTTAACGATAAATAGATATTTGTATGTGATAATTATTTCTCATCAATATCATAAGAAGGTATTTTATATATAAGGTAAGAGAAAGGTTGCAATTATAACACAACATAAAATTCTATTTTTAGCACATCGGCGACGTCTGTAGGAATTTCGTTGAAAGGATATCCTAATGTCATAGCAGACGACGCACTCTGAGATATTAATTTCTGCATTATTTTCTATGATTGCAATAAAATAATCGTCAGATTTATTGTTTTAAAGGAATTTTAACAAATTAATGGAAGCACATCATTACTGACATTAGTAAATCAAAATACTTGCCCACTGAAGTTTCCATCCCATCATCAATTCCTTTGAAGGAGGAGGTGTCTTTTAATGCATTTATAATATTCTCCTCAGCAATACTTATAGGCTTTGGAGCAGGTCCTCCTCCTGTCCTGTTTCTCTCCTCTTTTCATACGTAAATTTGTCTTTAGCATCTCTTGTGAGGTTTCTGAACTTGGTTTTACAGTCAGAACTTGCCTATAGCTCACACCAAGAGCATTCACTTCAGCAGTAATCTTTTCCCACATTTTGTTTTTGCATCAGCTGTCACATCCTTTCCGAATTTCCTCTCAGTAAAGCCAATTCTTCTACAACTCTCCTACTGATGAGGTTCACTTCCATACTGGAAAAATTCTGCCCTCTAATTCTGGGAATTTTCTTGGGGGTTGCTCTTCTGCCATTTTCAAACAGGAAGTGGAGGAATTTTGGGTAATTTTGGGGAGTTATGGGAAAATGTTAAATTAATCAGTTGTTAAATTTTTAACAAGTTGTTAGTTAACGAGTCGTTAAATATTTTTGAACAACATAATTTAACACAGTAATTAACTAACAACAATGTTAAAATTAAACGAGTTGTTAGAACTAGTCGTTAGCTTAACGACACTTTTGAACAACCGGCCCTGAGTTTAGTATGACGTCCATTATCACTGAACTAGTATATATATTTGTTTAGGGGCCAGCTTAAGGACGCCTCCGGGTGCGGGAATTTCTCGCTGCATTGAAGACTTATTGGTGACCTTCTGTTGTTGTCTGTTCTGTGGTCGGGTCGTTGTCTCTTTGACACATTCCCCATTTCCATTCTCAATTTTATTAATACCTACTCGGGAATATATATCTGCAATGTTTGTTTCCATTAACTACATATGTTAATATGGTAAACTTGTTTCAAGAAATCTTTTAGAAATTTACTATCTGGATGATAAGTTTTATTCAGACAAAAACTAATAGGTTTTTTGGAAATACTTTTTATAATTAATCGTTTACTGCGAGTTTTATATTTCCAATCGGCTGTCGGAAGACGAAATAATTACGGTTGACATACTTTGGGAGGCCTGCTACGAATGATTCTGACAACAAAGTTAGGCGTGTTATACACCATTGTGTAGATAAATCTATTTAGATATACGACATAACAAGTTTTAGTGGGATAGACAACCGAGAAAATCGAAATATAACGGGTAACATTTTTCAAAAATGCGAGTTAAATACCTTGTGTTATATTAAGGTATATAGGAATTGTTTTTTCAGAGACAAGTGCCTGTGGGTATAAGATAAGATAAGATAAGATATTTTTATTCAAATTAAAGGGCCCATGAAGAGCAAAGTAATTTATTACAATGATTTTTATAATTGTTACAATAATGTTGACATAAATCATAAATATGAATTTAACTATTTCAATTCTTAGATGTTAAACCACAGCCAGATCAGAGCCATACACATAAAAAAGGCATAACAATATAACTATTATTAACATTATATGACTGGATTGTGCACTCTATTCAAGTGTTGCTTTAAGGATGTTTGAACTGATCTCAGTTCATTGTACTATATTATGTATGAAATTCTGTAACATACAGCACACATATGCATGTATACCAAAATGACATTAACTGAAATGTAATATTATGGAACGCCATGACTGCCTTATGTTGATGATCGTCATTATATGCAGTGATCACAGCATTATATACAGTGGTCACATCATTATATGCAGTCGTGAAAGCATTATATGCAGTGGTCAAAACATTATATGCAGTGGTATCAACATTATATACAGTGGTCACAACATTATTATGCAGTCGCGACAACATTATATGCAGTTGTCGGAACATTATATGTAGTGGTCACAACATTATATGTAGTGGTCACAACATTATATGTAGTGGTCACAACATTATATGCAGTGGTCACAACATTATATGCAGTCGTGACAACATTATATGCAGTGGTCACAACATTATATGCAGTCGTGACAACATTATATGCAGTTGTCGGAACATTATATGTAGTGGTTACAACATTATATGCAGTGGTCACAACATTATATGCAGTGGTCACAACATTATATGCAGTGGTCACAACATTATATGCAGTGGTCACAACATTATATACAGTTGTCGGAACATTATATGCAGTGGTCACAACATTATATGCAGTTTATGCAGTGGTCAACATTATATGCAGTTTATGCAGTGGTCAAAACATTATATGCAGTTTATGCAGTTATTATATGCAGTTTATGCAGTGGTCACAACATTATATGCAGTTTATGCAGTGGTCACAACATTATATGCAGTTTATGCAGTGGTCACAACATTATATGCAGTTTATGCAGTGCATTATATGCAGTCAACATTACATTATACGTGTTTTGTTGGTGAAGGTGATGATCAGTGATAGTGATGATGATGATTGATGATAGTGATGGTGGTGGTTCAAATTCGGTAAACTTCGTAAATTTTTTATCAGAAATTGCCGAATCCAGTCATAATTGATAATGCCCCGCAAACAAAATGAAACAGTTATTGAAGTCATGTAATTTAGGCAATTCGATTGAAAACTTTATCAGAGAAAAAATAACGCCTGCTATTGTCTGCAAATTGGACAGACATAATTTTATAAATTTAGGGGTAGTTCATTCCGAGGAAATGATGAAACTAAGAGTTGAATGCATTAACTAGTTCTGTTCGTCTTTAGAAATACGCATGGCATAATGCAAGTAAAATAATGATTAATAAAAATGAAATATCAAAGGACAGTTTGTATACTATATGGCTCGAGTTCATTTCCTACTGAAGAACTATTGCTAGGTGCAACTTTATAGTCGATATTCAGTTTAAATGGCATAAATACATTTTGAATAAAATAATCAGCTGTCTATAAGACTAAAGTCCCATATCTCGCCAGCTTATATGTGTCATGATAGAGCCGTTATTTGGATTTGATTTTCAGAATTATGCATTTTTACATGATTTAGTATCTAACAGATATGAAAAATGCAGTTTAAAGCCTTTCATTGTAGGTGTTTAATATAACTTTACATCAATTGTATCCAACTTTTGCAAGCTTTTTAGCACGTTAAGCAGTTTTGTCTACAAAATATGAGCAGCAGCCTTAACCAAAGAGATATATAATCATATATGAAAGCATCGATCATATTTTACAACTTCAGATACACATCTTTTTTGGTTATAGTTGATGCTCATATCAAAATATAAATTTTTATTAGGAAAATTTACCCTTTTTCAGACCCAGTTTAACACTTTTATTTATAGTTATCATCTCTTTATCATCCCTTCGGAAAACGGAGTTTGGGAGTGGATATTGCGTTTACTACGTTTGTTTGTCCGTCTGTGACATATAAAAATAAGGACAAGACAAGACAAGCCAATTTATTACAACTTAGGCACACGTATGGTGCTACAAGAGGATAACAATTATGCATTAACAATTACATAATTATACATTTGCAAGTAAGACACACAATAAATAAATTAGCGATATCATACAGTAGAATTGAAATATTTGGTTGATTTTTTGGCAATATTTTGAATGGCAACGTGAATAAAACTTTATTTTAATACTACATTGTAACATGATATAAATTATGAAAATATCTTTTCTAAATGTCTTAAAAACGTGCAGTTTTGTTAGAACTGGCACATTACAGTGTGACAATAGACCTATGAATTTTAATTGGGAAGGATTTTTTGTGTAATATGTAGGTATATACCTTTCTCTTAATGACATAATTTGTTCGTTGGTATATGTAGAAAAATAATGATATTCGTCACCAATTGCATTTGAATCGCAGTGACAGCATATACGATCCTCGTTTGGTGTATTTTTCCACCGACCAACTTCAATAGGGATTTTGATATTTATAGATTATCGTTGATCATCTCAACGAGATTGATTTTCTCGCTTGAGCCGGTACGGCGAAAGCGAGAAATGCAATCGAGTTGAGATGACCAATGATAATCTGTTTATCGCTATTTTACCTTTGACGACGTTGTCACTTTCATGTCAATTTCATTAGCAACGCCACGTGCCTGCATAGTTTCTAGCGATAATTTACCATCTCAAGCGAGTAGCATGATATGAAAATTATCACAAAAAAAGATCAAAGGAAAAATGCACAAAATAGCGATAATTGAACATCTAAATCTACTGTAGATATAACGATCTGCCACTTTAAGATTGAGTAAATATTGCTCTAAACAAAACATAGTTTTGTATGACGCATAAAACACACCTCTTGACGAGTTTGTCATATCATCAAATAGACGCTGTCCGAATTGGTCAACTAATCTCTGTTTTATTTCTTTTTTAATATCCGAACTTTTGATAACACCCTGTGCATTCCAGACAAAGGAAAATCCTGTATCATCTAATATTTGTTTCAGAGAAGATAACCATTTAAATGAGTATTGACCTGAATTATGTAAGTTATACATTAACTGATACAAAATCCCGGATAATTTGCTACTACCGCTTTGCACTAACCTTGACCAAAAGCAAAGTAATTTAGTTTTAAAATTAATTATTAACGGAAATCTGCCAGTTTCCCCATAGACCATATAATTTGGTGTTGTTGATCTTACATTCAGGACCCTCTTCAGGAAACTTAAGTGCACCTTTTAAATCATGTCAACATTCTCATGACCCCATATTTCCGAGCCATAAAGTAAAATTGGAGAGACCATACAATCAAATAGTCGAAACTGCAGATCTGAAGGAATGTTTACATTTCTTAACTTGTAGTATAATGCGTACAGTGCTTTTTGTGACTGTTCAACCAGTTTTTTCTTTGATAGATTAAAATTTCAATTGTATCTTATTAATAATCCCAGATAATTATAACTGTCCGTGAGCTGTAACTCCTCGCCTCTTAACATAAATCTCAGATTTCTTTGACGCTTCGCCTTCTCGAACACCATTACTTTTGTCTTATCAATGTTTACATCTAGTTTCCAGTTAGCACAGTATTCATCAAACTTATTTAACAGTCTTTGTAAATCGTCAGCTGATTGTGCCAGTAATATTGTATCATCAGCAGAGGCGGATTTAGAGGGGGGCCCAGGGGCCCGGCCCCCTTTCTGGGAAAAATTTGGTTGATTATATAGGGAATCACTGAAGCATGGCCTGAGCGGACCCCTCTTAGGCAGTCAGTGGGCCCCCACTTATGAAAATTTCTGGATCCGCAACTGATCAGCATATAATAATAAAAAAATTCTTATATACATGCCAAGTTCACTTGAGGAGATGTGGTATGATTGCCAATGAGACAACTATCCACGAGTTCAAATGAAGTGGATGTAAGCAATTATAGGCAACCGTACGGCCTTCCACAATGAGAAAAACTCATACCGTATAGTCGACTATAAAAGGCCCCTACATGGAAAATGTGAAACAATTCAATTGAGAAAACTTACGGCCTAAGTTTTGCGTTTTAAGGTCAAGATCGGAACAAACTGCGAGTCAACAAGGAATGATTTACTATTAGTGCGCACATCTTGAATAGTAACGAATGTCCATGAAAACATTGGGTCACCTCGAACTTATTTAATTCTGGTTAAGTTTTGCATTAAAATAAGAAATCTCATCATCTACAAGTCATAGAGGAATGGTATCTTTTAGATTGCACATCTGTGATAACAACAAAGGACCTTGAAACAAAGTTGGTCACCTCGACCTATATTTTTCGCATGAATGATTTTGATTAAAATTTGTGTTAAGTTCCAGATGAAATCAACTACAAGTAAAAGAGGAATAATGTTTGTTACTGAGCACTTCTTCGATAGTAATGAAGGTCCGCACAAAAATAGTGTCACCTCAACACATAGGCGCTAGGCTTGCGTTTTAAAATTATATAATATTATACTCTACAAAAAAAAAAAAAAAAAAAAAAAAAACACACAAAAAAAAATCACTCCTTATTATGTCTCTTAATGTGGAGCTATTGTTTTACTGTGAATTATTCTCGTTGTTGTTATTGGCGTTCTAATTCTTCTCACATACAAGCTTGTCTTGTTGCTATAGTCTGGGGATTTCAGTTATTTTTGCTAACAAAATGTTTTCCCTATCCCATGTTAGGATCCTAGTCAGAAGTTGCAACTTGAAAATTGCATATCTGAATATGTTTCGTTATCTGGAAACTTTACTTTTGATGGCAGATCTTGATTGTTTCTGTGGGGCTTCTTTCTCCTGCATATGTTTCACTCACGGGGTAAAAATCGGAATTGGATTTTTATATATTGCATAGTCCGAATTATATACTTAAAAAGATTTTCATTCATAAAATAGTTATTTTGCACCACAAATTGCTGTTCCATGCCTTTTTAAAACAATATTGCAAATCTTATGTTTTATTAAAATTCTATTTTGAATGACATCGCTGACCAACGGGCGTATCATATTTGCGCCGATTGAAAAAAAAAATCAATCTTTCATTTGCGCCGATTTGATTCTTTTATTTGCGCCAATTCTATTTTTTTATCACTATATTTGCTCTTATTTGCATTTGAATTTTAACACGGGTCAGTAATTATATAATACAGGTACATGTAATCGAGGACTGCTTCACGTTTGACATTATGTCTGACGCTTTTTCTGATGATAAATGTCATGCATTCTTAGACTACGTACTAAGTACTTATATATGCTCAACTTCACGTTATCCACCTCATTTCTGGGCAGCTGCACCCGTTGCAAACTGTAAGAGGACAATAAACGGTCCAGAATCGTTTCATTCGCATTACAATGAACAGTTCTATTCACACCACCTTTACATATATGTTATCCAGGCCGTTACTTATGTCAAAACGAGAACACTTGAAATGCCCGCCTCTGTACGAAAGCCAGAGAAAGAAAAGATGGACTTCGTTGTTGGCAAGTACAAGAAGTATAGAAGAGATGAAATATCAAGGAAGGAATACATCAGATGTGTAGCATATAAATACTCGGCTAGAACAGATTTATAATTCATTGTAAACCGCTTTTATGGATTTTAATGTTGTGCTTTTGAATGCCGTAAATAGATTTTTAGTGGATGTAAACAGAGTGCTTTTATCTTTTAAATTGACCTATCCTGCTAGAAATCCTACTTCCACCTCCCCGTGGTGAGCAGGAGACAACAGTTATATACACGTTATAATTGACAATTCATAACATATGTACAACTGGCTTACGGAAAAGGTTAATAATGATAAATAAAAAAATAACATTCACCTGTAATTACCTGTACACAATCGGCGCAAATGAAAGACAAAATCGGCGCAAGTGAAAGAAAAAATCAGCGCAAATGCAAAACGCCGTGACCAACATAAATTAATTTGTTTCCAAAATGCAATACAAAATTTACTTTTGACAGATATTTGGTTCTGCTTGAAAAATAATGGGTCATGATATATCTAAATTGCAGTCCCGAGTAATCTGAAGATGTTTATTTGGGATTAAATGTTCAGAAATGCGCAATTATATATGTTTTTAAATACTTAAAGTATAAACATATTAAGTTGTGATACTAATCTGAGAAATACGATAAAATGACATTAAAAATGCCCCTGACGTGGAATAAATTCTTGGTAAATTGGTCCTACTTTCTAATTTCTTTATTTCAATTCATAGTTTTATATATTGTATAGATAGCTGTCTATTGTTACCGACTGTATGACTCTATTGTTGTACGATTGTCTTTGTCGTTGGGTTGCTGCCTCATTAACGTGTTTCCATGTCTCCTTTTTATATATGAATATGATAGGAATGAGACATCGTACGTAGATTGAGTGGATCGACGTGTTACATGTACGCAAAATATTTCTGTCCAAGTGCAGAATCTGCTGTCTGTGGTTGACCGGTTGTCATTTATCCATGTTCGTTTTTTTTTAATTTGTTTTAGTTCATTCTGTGCGACGGGATGCTTTTTCCTTTGTTGTTCCTTTACATAAGCCATTGTGATATGTATAAAATATTAAAAAAAATATTTGTATATTTGGACAGCATTATACGAAAACAATTAAAACGTTCACTTCAGAGAAAATGAAAAAAAAGATCAAAGTGGGAACAAATGATCAAATCATATAAGACATCGAAAAGAGGGGACTCCCAGTAATAGTTTTGGTGTACAGTCATGGCACCACATGATACGAGGAACGGACCTCGATCAAAGGTTCCCGGTGGATGTCGATCTGAGTCTTACATATACTACAAAAGTAACGATACACAAGTTTGAAGTCCAATATCATTATATAAGGAAAATACATAACCATGTATCGTTTCTTTTGTTGACTTGTATATATATGAAATACGGCACTGAATATTGACTAAAGACTTTAAGTGGCATATAGCTTTTGGTTGTTCAATATGACATACAGTATACAAATGCCATTCAATGTTTCTTTATTATCATTCATTATTGTTAAATTACATTATGCCGTGCGTATTTCTTAAGATAAATAGAACTATAATTAATGCATTCAATTTTTAGTTTCATCATTTCCTTGCAATGATCTACCCCTAAATGGATAAAATAATGTTTGTCCAATTTGCAGACAATAGCAGGTGTTATTTTTTCTCTAATAAAGATTTCAATCGAATTGCTTAAATTACATGACTTCAATAACTGTTTCGTTTTGTTTGCGGGTTACTGTCAATTATGACTGGATTCGGCAATATCCGATAAAAAATTTACGAAGTTTACCGAATTTGAACCACCACCATGCATCACTATCATCAATCATCATCACCACTATCACTGATCATCACCTTCACCAACAAAACACGTATAATGTTGTGACCACTGCATAAACTGCATATAATGTTACCACGACTGCATATAATGTTGTGACCACTGCATAAACTGCATATAATGTTACCACGGCTGCATATAATGTTGTGACCACTGCATAAACTGCATATAATGTTACCACGACTGCATATAATGTTGTGACCACTGCATATAATGTTGTGACCACTGCATATAATGTTACCACGACTGCATATAATGTTGTGACCACTGCATATAATGTTACCACGACTGCATATAATGTTGTGACCACTGCATATAATGTTGTCACGACTGCATATAATGTTGTGACCACTGCATATAATGTTGTGACCACTGCATAAACTGCATATAATGTTGTGACCACTGCATAAACTGCATATAATGTTGTGACCACTGCATATAATGTTACCACGACTGCATATAATGTTGTGACCACTGCATATAATGTTCCGACAACTGCATATAATGTTGTCACGACTGCATATGATGCTGTGACCACTGCATATAATGATGATCATCAACATAAGGCAGTCATGGCGTTCCATATAATATGCCATAATGGTTTATATACTTTTCATGATCTCCAACATTTCTGTTTTAATTAGGGTTAGTCAAGTGCGATTTAAGCATTTTGTTTCTTTTATAACCCCAAGGGTGACTGGGGAATAGAAGTATGGTCACCATTGGTCTTCCTCCGACCGGCGGTAAAACCCTCGTCAAAGTGGGGCGTCCGTTTGGCTGTGCGGGATGTACAAATTTGCAGCCACGTCCGGTCAGAATGGGGACGTTAAATCCGATGCCTCGTGTAAAGAGAGTGCCACGCTCTTTGCACGTTAAGAACCCTTGCAACAACTCTTTGAGGGGTCCGTAGGTGACCTGTTGCAAGGCTAAATTTCTGTCCCTATTCAATATACCCTCATTTCCCGTGGCAGTCTAAATTTCTCCGACCTCAATCCCAGACGCCTCTATTACAGAACCTACCTATTGTATTTATTGTTAATTTGTTCTCGTCCTGAATATGCATGAAATATTTGCCACTGGACGTTAAGCAACCAACAATCAATCAATCAATCTTTGTCAACGAAACGGTTTCCTTTTGCCAGGCATCTAGATTTTGATCTACCAGTAAACTACAATTTGATGCAAGCCCACTGAAGAGTCCTAGAAGCACATGAGCATTCATTTAGATTTCTGTAAAATGACGACACTCACAAGATCTAACATAATTTAAAAATCTTAAATTGTCCAACTTTATCACTATTTGGTTAAATAAAAATTTGTGTTAAATAGCAAGTACATCACTGATCCATTTTAATAACACAATTTAATTTGTGCATACCCTATATTTCAATAACACCTTCATTCAAAGTTCATTATGTATATCCTTCTCCACATAACGAAACCTTCAACAATAAAAATCCTGGACGTCTCAGCCTCCGACTTTTATTCAATCTAATTAAAATATAGTTCTCTGATTTCGTAATACTTATATGTACGAGCACGCGAGTTAATATAGGTCTGAATTTTAATCAGATTGGCCTTTATCAAGAAAATTAAGTATTAAATATAAAATTTTCTTTTAATCAACATAATTTACCGCATTCAATTTCTCATGAGAATACTGGATATATAAATTGGCTATACAATAATGCTAAAATTCATTTTATATTTTCAAACCTTCTTTTCAACGTGATATAAAGGAAATAAGACCTTTGGAGTCTAGGCATAAACCATGTTAAAAATGTATACACACTGCACGAAATTGCAAACATTGTAACCAATGTAACAATCGAAGCGATAAACTTGTCATTCATCCCATTTTAAAAATTTTGGATACCCTCGGGACGTTTGAATGAACCACATTCGTATGCTTTAGATCTGTTCAGATTCGATAAGTCAAATTCTGATTGGTTGAAAAGTCACGCGCGAAATCCTTCAGAAGTGAATGTGGGTGTTAGATCTCATATGAGGAGATCTATATTTGAATTAGATTGTCAGGAACCTGAGCTTACCTTTTGAACGTTGACTTTCACAACTGGTACCACTTATCATGAAGGCAATTTTAAGAATGACAGTTATTGACTTTGGCAATGCTTCTTTTGTACTTTGTCAGAAATACAACCACATATTTACTTGGACCGATAGCCCACTTAGAATGAACAAGTCCGAGTTCTAAAAATTAAGAAGTATTTTTAAGTTTTCGATTGTAACACGTGCGGCTGAGTTCTTGAAATCCATATCCAAGGGCACAAGAGCCATGGCATGCTGGGTCCATTAAGAGTCATTGTAATGGGGCTGATGTTATGGTCGTTCCTGAACAAGATAGGGTAAAGAATAAGGTTTTAAGTTAAAATTTGAAGATTTATGCATCGAATTAGCAAAACATTAATAGTCGGAGAAATTTAGCAATAACGCTTTGACTTTCAAATATAAATAAACTTTTTTGAGGTCTGGAGCTGGCATGTCAGTAACTACTAGAAGTCCTTTGTTAATTCATGTTGATCATTGTCATTTTGCTTAGTTACTTCTTTTACCGATTCTGACATTGGACTTGGACTTGGACTTCTTTAAACTGAGTTTTACTGTGCGTATTGCTGTGTGTTTGTTTATTCCACATTGGCTAGCGGTATAGGAGGGTTGATATCTTACAAAACATTTTTGCGCCTGTCCCTAGTCAGGAACCTCTGGCGTTTAGGGAGGCATCCATTTCCCTGAACTAGTATACATTATTGTTTAGGGGCCAGCTAAAGCCCGCCCCCGGTTGCGGATTTTCTCGCTGCGTTGAAGACCCATTGTTGTTCCTGGGCTGTTTTCTGCTCTTTGGTCGGGTTTTTGTCTCTTTGACTCATTCCCCGTTTCCATTCTCTATTTTATTAATTGGAGAAAGACAGAAGTTTAATATTTACATGTGTCTCTTTATTTTGGCACCTCAACATCAAGGGTCCGATGTAGTAATTAAAGATCGGTTATAACATGTTCATTGTATAAACGTGTATTTTTGCCTTCAGATAATTATTATTTATTGGAATTAACTCAAAATTTGATTAACATACTATACATGGTGCACCATTTTTGCCAACCTTAAGAGAATGTCACGTGTACCCGGTGACCCCCATAGTTCGCATCAGCTAAACCCCTTACTAAAAGATTTGTATCCGTTTGGCTGTGTAGGGTGTATAAATACGCAGTCTTAGAAGTTGGGGAATGTGTAAGAATATTAAAAAAACGTTTGAGGGCTCCGTATTATATTGTTAGTTTGCTATCGTCCTAAATATGCATGTAATACTTGCCATTTGACAATAGACAAATAATTTATACTTTAATGCATATATATATATATATATATATATATATATATATATATATATATATATATATATATATGTATCCCGAAAGTGATAAACAGGTCCAGTATTACAACAGGGATTACAGTCACGTGATTACAGTATGTAATGTTTGACTCGTGTGAATGAGGAAGTGAATAATTCAATATGTGTTTTATCAATTCTTTTTCGTTCCGATAGCGCTGCTTTCTCGTCTGTGCACGTTTGTGAAAAAAATATATGTTTTAATAGGAATGGGTAGTCGACTCCATTCACCATATTCATAAGTAACTGTCCTTCATTAACGATTTCTACTAAAGTCGTTTATGCAAGACAAAGCGATCCTACATTTCGTAGTCGATACCCTTGTTACGTTTTCTGGGAAAACTATATTTAACAGAGAGAAAAATCGTAAGCTTCAAAATTTATGAGACAAATAAGTTCTCCCAACACGGAAAATGACACAAATTCTGATATTTTATTTATAACATACTTAAACGTATATTCAAATTACAAAAAGTTCAAAAGAAACAATAAACAATACACAAATCACTTTCATCAAACTCACTTATTCTTACTCAGACGTACACGACTTACAAACATGTTGAACTCAGTCGCACACAATTTACAGATATGTTGAACCCAGACGCTCAAGACCGAACACACATGTTGAACTACTCAGCCGCACACGTTTTCCACACATGTTGAACTTAGACGCACACGTTTTCCACACATGTTGAACTTAGACGCACACGTTTTCCACACATGTTGAACTCAGTCATACAAAATAATAATAAAGAAAAGACGATTATGAATACAAACATGTCAAACGAAAAAACATATGTATGTATGTAAGTGTTTTGTTTTACATATGGCATGATTAGGGAGCTACCAAATGATTTTTATGGGAGGGAGGGGGGGGGGGGGTAGGATGCCATTTTGAAAAAAAGGCAGGACAGGAGTTTTGAGTAAAACAAAAGGCAGGATGAGCAACTTGGCAACCTGTCCTGCCTATTTTTACAAATTTCATCCTAGGCCCCATAACAATCAAATGGTAGCTCCCTTAGATACAACGAACAAAATATTAAAAAAGTTGTTGAACTATCGAGAAAACCTGTTTGAAGATTTAACATACGGAAACATCAATTCAAATAGCTTCAAATTAGCATCATCAGTTAACAATAAATCCAATGCATTAGTAATAAGAAGGTAGAACGGTATCAAACGGTAGTATAGTTGAAGTGTAAGTAAGTAGAACGGTATCAAACGGTGGTATAATTGAAGTGTAAGTAGGTAGAACGGTATCAAACGGTGGTATAATTGGAGTGTTAGTAGGTAGAACGGTATCAAACGATGTGTATAATTGAATTGTAAGAAGGTAGAACGGTATCAAACGATTGTACAATTGGAGTGTTAGTAGATAGAACGGTATCAAACGGTACTATAATTGAAGTGTAAGTATGTAGAACGGTATCAAGCGGTGTGTATAATTGGAGCGTAAGTAGGTAGAACGGTATCAAACGGTGTGTATAATTGGAGTGTAAGTAGGTAGAACGGTATCAAACGGTAGTATAATTGGAGTGTAAGTAGGTAGAAAGGAATCAAACGGTGTGTATAATTAGAGTGTTAGTAGGTAAAACGGTATCAAGCGGTGTGTATAATTGGAGTGTAAGTAGATAGAACGGTATCAAACAGTGGTATAATTGGAGTGTAAGTAGGTAGAACGGTATCAAACGGTGGTATAATTGGAGTGTTAGTAGGGAGAACCGTGTCAAACGGTAGTATAATTGGAGTGTTAGTAGGTAGAAAGGAATCATATGGTGTGTATAATTAGAGTGTTAGTAGGTAAAACGGTATCAAACGGTGTGTATAATTGGAGTGTAAGTAGGTAGAACGGTATCAATCGGTGGTATAATTGGAGTGTAAGTAGGTAGAATGAATAGGAATAATACGAATACGAATAATACGAATATGAATAATACGAATACGAATAACGCGAATACGAAAGTTTTATTTTGTTTCACATATAACAGTACAAACATAAGCTCTTGAGAGCTTTTTACCGAATATAAATAATATATACATAACATTAAAACACAGAACATGCAGACAAGTTGTATAAGCAGCAATTATTTCAATGCATAGATACAGCACATGCTTATTGATATACATGCAAAGCACTACCAAACTTCACATCTTAACATGACAAAACTGAAGCATAACTAAAATTGAAGCACAACTTAAATTTAAGCACTACTAAAAATTAATCAAAAATATTTTAAGCACAAATAAAAAACTGTAACAAACGGTGTGTATAATTGGAATGTAAGTAGATAGAACGATATCAAACGGTGTGTAGAATTGGAGTGTAAGTAGGTAGAACGTTATCAAACGTTCGTATAATTGGAGTGTAAGTAGGTAGAACGGTATCAAACGGTGTGTATAATTGGAGTGTAAGCAGGTAGAACGGTATCAAACGGTTGTGTAATTGGAGTTTTAGTATGTAGAACGGTATCAAATGGTGGTATAATTGGAGTGTAAGTAGGTAGAATGGTATCAAATGGTGGTATAATTGGAGTGTAAGTAGGTAGAACGGTATCAAACTGTGGTATATATAATTGGAGTGTTAGTTGGTAGAACGGTATCAAATGGTGTGTATAATAAGAGTGTAATTTGAACAAATCGTTAAGTTAGTACAAGGCATAGATTATGCCTTACAATAATAAGGGGACGAAGTCCCCTATTACAGTAGAAAAATCAATAAAAAAAAAAAAAAAAAGAAAAAAAAAAATCGGGAAAATTTCCCGAAATTTTCATTGTACTAATGAACTCAAAATCGTTAACTTTTTTTTGTAACTTTTTTTTAATTCCCGCATTTGCGCAGAAATCTACTTCTTTCTTCCGGAGATTTTGAGTGAAATATATATTTATCAGTCCAGTAAAATATAGGAAGGAACACAATAACAATTTCATTTCTAATTATTCTTTGATAAGAAAAAACGTTACCTGATGATAGCGTTTCTTTGTTTACATTGAATATGACGTCATAACTAAAATAACGTCACAACTAAAATCCCTAACAACAGAACCAAAATCGGAAACGTTACGGTATTTCCGTTCCTTTTTTAACAGATTTAGAACTTAAAATATGTTTGAATTAAAAAAAAATAATTTATATAGACTTCGTCCCCTTTCACAGGTAATGCCTGCCTCATATTAAATTTGAACTAAGACTAATATCGCAATGGAAGCTATTATAGCACCCATTTTCTCAAAAATTAGACTAATGCTAAATGAACAAGATACAAAAATAAACAAAAACAAAAAAGATAACAAGGCAAAAATGGCCACCTATACCTCAATCATATATGCTCCAATTTTGAATATAAATTCCTATAGTAGCCCAAAACGCGATTATGAACTTTCGATCTAAAACGGTCTGATTATTAACCGACGACTTCTTTTGTACAAATGAGTAACACAATTCACTTTAATTCTTACTTGCTATTTTGTAAATATTGATATTTTGCATGCTTTTTTGTCCTATTATGGACCCCTGATTCTGAAACGGCCTCGTCTATTTAGTTATGTCCGATTTACTTTTTGGTAAAAGGTTATAATAGAATATTTGGGTAGTATCGAGGGTATCATAAGTAAACAAAAGAGATCTTTTTATGAAATGAGATCGCTTCGGGTGTAATACCACCAAAACATAGTATGTCACATCCGGTTTAGGTGTAATACCACCAAAACATAGCACGTCACATCCGGTTTAGGTGTAATACCACCAAAACATTAGCACGTCACATCCGGAATCATTCTAAACAGGGTAGAAATAATATTCCGTGAATTTGACATTTGTAGGAAATTTACCCTGCATTTCGATATTCAAAGCATAAAAATTTTCTAAGTCATATAACATATATCTTGAGTGTTTCAAAGCACTATTCGTTTTTTATTTGGTGTTTCGATAAAAATTTTGGAAACTTGAAGTGATCTGGTTACTAAAGCTTGTAAACAAAAAAAGGTGAAAATTTTATTGCTTTACTTCTGGTGATGGTTATAAATTTTCTTATATGCAATGAAATGTTGTGTGAATATCTAACTGTGTACTGGACAGGATAAAACTGTAATTATGCAAAGCATTTCTTTATTTGAAACAAAGATACATTTTGCAGTTTAAAACAAAAATGCCAATTTAACAAAGACTTATAGGGGAAACAATGGTGGTATCCTATAAGGGATCGTACGTCATGATTTGCGTTGATTACTATTAAATTATGCACGGAAAGGTTCGTATGTAGAAGAGAAAGGTACTACACACTATTACATGGCTTTTAAAACGACTTAAACAATTCCAGAAATGATAAGAATGTCTTCATTAGGAGAAAAGTGTCTCTTCATTAGGAGAAAATTGTCTCTTCATTAGGAGAAAAGTGTCTCTTCATTATGAGAAAAGTGTCTCTTCATTATGAGAAAAGTGTCTCTTCATTAGGAGAAAAGTATCTTTACGTGTTTGGTGTAGAGATAATACAGCTGAGAGGTTCTTTTAATTATTTTTCTATTCGCTACTTTTCATGTTGTATTTGCTGTTTTACTATCTAAATCCCCCAAAAATAATAATGAGCATAGCAGTATGAAAATGTTTAAAATTAAAATTAAATTGAAAGTCCTATGTTACAGGACAAATATGACATGTTTTATGTTAAAATCTGAGTTTATGGTTGCTTACCGTGAAGTTGTGTCCGTGCACACTTGCAACTAAGTTTATTTGTTCATAATGACGGGATTTTTTTTTAAATGTATGCTAAATTAGGATTTAATCTAGGTTTCGTGGTTCACTGATCAAAGAAATGTTTTCATGTTGGCTGTTTTACGTCCAGTGGGGAATACTTATGAATACACGCATTCATATTTAAAATGAAATCGAACAGTGGATTCTGTTTTCATATTTTCTTATAGTATTCCACATTTCTAATGAATTAGTGTCATTTTTTAAAATATTCAAATAAAATAAACTGCATGGCTTATTATATAAACTACTTATCACAGGTTCAAAATAAAATTTTGGCATAAACATATTTAGCTTTAAGAGCAAAGATAAAAATCCACTTCCATAAACATCCTCTAACCATAAATAAGGCACATTCTTTGATGCTCTGTACATTTTTCTTACAACGTCAATTGACATTATAGAACTGTGTCCAGCACAATATGGGAGAAACTTTGTGAATGGATATTCTTCCGGTGTTATAAACCATTTATTGTTCCTGTCACGAACTGGAATATTTTCCGTTATTGTTTTACATTCCAGAACATTCGATGCTTGTCCAGCCTTAAACTTCTCTGCCAAGTAGGGCACTACGAGTGGAATATTGATTATAATATCATCGTCCATCTTGATGACGAATTTCGCATTGTCACAGAAATTATTCACCCAAAACAAACTAAATACAAGTTTGTATGTTAAATTCCTGTATGAATCTATGAAATTACCTTGAATAATGTCCATGTATCTTTTACTCTCATGTTCGATTTCTTGTTGAAGTGTTACATTTTCGGTTTTGCCTAGCACAAATACATGTTCAATGCGTTTACTGTGAAAACTAAAAACAGTTCCAAATGTGGATCTTATCAAGTTTCGTCCAGCAAAATTGCCCGGTGCCATATGTACAAAAACTAAAAGAAAAACATTTTTCCCTTTGCATTTCAAACGTTGATTTATTGATAGTTTGTAGCGATGTTGATGAATAAATGGGTCCATAAGTTCACCAGCGGAAGCATTGATATAATAGCTCTCAAACTGCGTCGATATGTTTCTTCCATGAAATAATTGTATTTTCTGCGTATTGTTTTGTGTTTTCTTCGAAGCGTATACCATTGTCTCCGTAACATATTTTATTTTCTCCGTCACGTATTGTAATTTCTCCGTAGCGTACTGTAACCTTTCGCCAAAGCTGTTGTACACTGTTTGATGGTACGTTGAAAAAGAAATTATGATTGTCTTATCAAGAAATAATAATGTAAATAACCAAAAAACTAACAGAGATACTCTCTGTACGAACTTCATATTTTTTATCCAATGAACTCACTAATTCCTTCCTTCACTTGTGATAATGGTTTTCGGCGTAGAACCCGTCTTTTTCAGTAAATGTAGGTTTTGTTTACGTCCACCTAGTTTCTATATCTTCATTGTCACTAGCTCTTTAATAATTCAATTTCTATGTTGATCCAATTATTTAATTTTGTTTTATTTCCTGTTAATGGTATGTCCATTTGGTCAACGTACATTTGATAAAAATTGAATATGAATGTACGGTCATCTAAATCAGCTGTTTAAAAGTCCTGTCAACTTTATGAATATATATTGCATAATACAAAGATCTAATGAATTGGCCAATAGCTATCCCAAGCAATAAAAGGTTTTATATCTGGAATACTTAAAAATATTTGTATGTTTATTTTTACGATTAATTAATCCCTGTCATTCCGCCTACTCGGTGACCGTGTGGTCTAAGTAGTCGAACTACTGTATCACTAGCCTGCAACACTGAGGTTGTGAGTTCGAATCCGGCACGTGGAAGATGCGTTCGACTCCAATATTAATTGACTAGGATTGTCAGTTTTCCTAACGAAGGTCGGTGGTTCTCTCCGGGCACTCCGGCTTCCTCCACCAATAAAAAATGACCGCCACGAAATAGCACAATAGTGTTGAAAGTGACGTTAAACACCAATCAATCAAATCAAATTGTGGCTATTTCTACATGTTTGATTAACATTTCAAATATCATTATTTTAGACATATATTAAAACATGTTGTTACTAATTAAAATCAAGTTTTATTTTAAGTCTAATTTGTATTAGCTTTTTTCTTCGTCTACCTTTGTATTTTGTAGTGTCAAAGTTTTTTCTTGGTTAAACCGACCAACTTATAAGTTTTTATCTCAATATAATTAGGAGATTAAAAACTTCAATGATGAACCCAGGGCTGCATCGCTGGACATAACAATCCTATTTCATTTCATTTAAACATATTTTATTTGTTATTTCCCATAACAAAAAGGATCAGACACGAGTTATCACAACTTAGATAGTCCTCTCCTAAATATAATAAGTTTATAATAACACCAATAATCATAAATAAGTCTAAATTGAAAACAACGTTCAAACCCATGATTGCGTTGGATAAAAACCGCAATTTTTATACGTGTGCATGCAAAACAAATTTCTTGTTAGAGGGGTCTAAATACAGCACAAACAACATTTTCCAAAAGACCAAAAAAGTGAAAAAGTATATTTTAACAAAACGCATTTGACTAATAGGTCGAACAACAAATGATCTTAAACCCTGCTGACTGCCAATATATATAGATAAATATATTTTATTTGAGTGTCACACATTGATTAATATAGTACATATATGGGTAATTTTCAAAAAATGTCGAATTTTGAAATTGCAAAATTGATTTAAAGTTACTTATTCAAATAACCCTCGTCATAAGCAAATCAAAACAGACTGTACATATAGAACAACATATAAAAAGATGCAATCTTGATAATGTCATACAAGAATATATTGAAACATTTTTTGATAGGTGGTGCAATATTTTGTCTCTCCTGTTACCATGTTCAAAAGAAATTTCGGGTTATTTAGAAAAGGTTTCGATAAAATTTTAAGCTTGCTTTTCGTAGCTAATAAGATGGTTTTCAAGAGTAAAAACTTCTATATATATTCATTCTGTGAAATAATAGATTATTTGCCAATTTTCCATGTCGTACTGAAAAATGCCTCTAAAAATTGGTTTTCAAAGGTTATAAAAATGACAACAAGTAATGCAAGTCTAAGATAGCAATTCATAATGTTCAGCATTTGTTCTCTCTTTCAAATAAACCCAACATCAAGTAAATCCCTCGGACGTTGGTTTACTTTTGTCTTTATTTTATTGGTAACAGGAACGTCCGTTAATGATATATCACTATATTAAGTTCTATCCTGTTACCCTTTTGTTACCGATAGCAGTATTGCACCTGCAAATGCTAAATTGCGAAGATTAAGACGTTATAACCTTTAGATGAGTTCAAACAACGAAACATACTTTTTAAAGACGTTTCTGTCTACTATTGTCTATCCTGTTAATGTAACCATAGCAACCATAGTAACAGGATAGACATAACAGGATAGACAAATTTCTTCATTTTTGAATGCTGTTGTGAAATAACTACTCCCTTTGATGAAGTGATAATGTTTTTCTGTTGTGATTTTGGTTTCCAACACGTTATTGCACTTTTTGCAAGTATAATATTGGTGTAATTAATCAATATGTTGGTAACAGCATAGACATGACAAAAAAGTACCCACTATTTTTTTTCACTAAATGTCTTGAAATTTCTTTTCTCTACACTGTTATACAAGAAACGTGCTGTGTTAAATGTTTAGGTTACTTTGCGCTTTTGAAATCAACACTGACTAATTCAATATTCATAGGGAGAAAAATTTAACGGCTGATTTAAGTAGCGGTAACAGGATAGACATGAACTTCATGTACGCTGATTGAATTTAGTTTGTAGAAAATTTTTTACATATAATAATAAAGAAGCTGCGATTTTTCGTTAGAGTTATTCTCTACGTTCTAAAAAAGTCCCTTTTGCAGATATCAAGGCGATCAGAAAATAGAAAAACAATCATTTGAAATGTGTTACTCGGACAGTGTACGCACATAAATTACGCAAAAATCGGACTTAAATATATTTTAATCTTATCAAAATAGATCTAAATCGTGTTTATTATTAATGTTCTGACTCATAAATCCCACAAACTTTCGTTTAAACACTTACAACTGCATTTTCCATTGGAAATAAAAATTTTAGCATGGGTGTACTGAAAATTCGACATTTTTGAAAATGACCCATATACAAATGAATTTAAGTAATATCTTTATAATTCAATCAATGCCCAGCCAAACAGTTGACTTATGAGACACTTTAAAAACATACATGTACATATATACAATAAACTGCATGTTAATTTGTAAAATATTTCTAGAATTAAAATCTAATAAATTAATTTTTTTAAATCAAATCAATCAAATATAAAATGTTATTATTAATTATATAAAACACACTATAAGAGTTCTTATTAAAAAAAGTTATCAGTTGTCTTCTAAAATAAAAATAAATATAATAAAAATATAAATCTCAATGAATAAAAATGCCTTATTTTAAAGATTTGAGAAAAACAAATATGCTTAATGTTTAAAACTTAGACAAAAACTAGGCTATCAAAATAAAACATTGTATATCTTCAATCAAATGTAAATAATTTCCTTCTCATAAAACATTTCTGTAAAATTTTAAATAGACATTTCTGAATTTGCTCGGATCTCATTATAAATATAAACTTATCGTCCATATGCATTGTATCAAAATTCTCAATTAAATAATTACATTCACAAAATAAATCATATCTTATGTCTGCATATAAAGGGCACTCCATCAGAAAATGTTTTTCAGTCTCTACATGTCCGAGATCGCAATATATACAAAGTCTATCTTCAATTGGAACTTGCGACCTGGAGTAGCGACCCGTCTCCAAGGCCAGAGGTAACGAGCCCGCTCGAAACATAGCCATATATCTCCTTTGGTTAAGTGGAATGTTCATTTTTACATATGACTCAACGTTTACAGTTTGTTTGTTTAGTCTGTATGTACGGAGTTTGTTTCCGTTTAATGTACCACGGTCGTTGAAAATGTCTTCACACCATTGATGATTGTCCAATTGTTCTAGCTTTTCATTAATTATTTTCATAATGTATTTTGTGGATAAAGATGTGTCACTTATAAGTCCACATACATCAAGTTTAGTCACGAGTTTGTTTACTTCGAAAGTCCAACCTTTTCGTCGTTGCGCCGCCCAACGCCTAATTTTACTTGGGAGTCGATTGTTTTCAAATCTGTGTCTTCCTTGTGTAACCCAATTGGTTACACAAGGAAGACAAGAGAGAGAGAGAGAGATTTTGGATGCACCAATTACGAACTCTTGAACCTGATGGACTCAACGAGAGAAACGAAAAAGTTTTAAAAACAAATCAAAACAATAATCTTGAAATCATACAAATCAATTTATAGAAATTCATACAATTTATAGAAATTCATACAATTTATAGAAATTCATACAATTTATAGAAATTCATACAACTTGTCGAACATCAATAAATATGTTAAACTTTTACTCCAACTTTATGTATAGTTGAAGCTACAAACATATATTTTTTATAGAACATCAATAAATATGTTAAACTTTTACTCAAATTTTGTGTAGTTCATGCTACAAAAATATTTTTTTGTCATGCATCCGATTTCACCTTGAGAGATGCACACGCCTGATGAAGCTAATTTGTTTAGCGAAATATTGCGTATTTCTATTTAAAATCGAATAGAACTTTTTAATGTATTAATTAGCGTGTTTAAGTTATATTCTTTGATATTTATATATATACGCAATCATAGGTTTGAACGTTGTTTTCAATTTAGACTTGTTTATATATATATACATATATATATATAAAAGACATGCAACAACAACATTAGATAATTATAGATTTGTACAATAGTTATAAAAAAAGAAGAAAGTTCACAATTTCCCAAAAACAACAGTCCTACGTCAAAAGCTTATTCATCGAAATACTAAACTATATCAGTTCAAAAAAAAAAAAAAAGAAAACATCTTTTAAAGGTCAAAACGTAATAATCTTATTTATTTTATTCTACATTTTATTTATATATATCACGCTTTCACAGCATGTTTGCTGTATAATGTATCATGTTTATGTGTATATTATGTATGTATCTATTTCATCGTTGTTGCTTGTAAATGTCCCATGATGGACCTTGATTGGAAAAATGAATATCTAAACTTTAAAATTTGAATTTGAATTTTAAATTAAGAACACTATGTGAAAGCATCTACGCACAGATTAAGGTACGTTCATCAAAAATGGAAGACGTTTATTTCAGATGTTAGTTACAAGACGACTTTCAGATAAATTATTTGTTTACTTATTGGTGAATGTTTCAATATTTACAATTCAGAGTTTTCGACAAAGTGGAAAAAATGTCTTATTTCAACATAACAATTCACTTAGTGAAAATGCAGGGGCAGATCCATTTTTAAAGGAGGGGGGTTCCAACCATATGTCCCCATTCAAAAGCATTGATCGTCAAAAAAGGTGGGTTCCAACCCCAACAACCCCCTTTTCCCCTGGATCTAAACGATATATAATAATATGACCAGATTTAAATGTCACAGTTTGGCTTTAAATTACAATTTTGATAGATTTTGAGTATTTATTAAACTCTAAATAAAATTTAAATAATGACATTATGAACAAAATCTAAATTCCCTCGGAAGTTAACTTACTATTGTAAAAGATTGTTAAATATATATGAAATATATGCTGTGAAAACATAACAAGTTGACAGGTTGACATGTATAGTTGACACAAATTGAATAAAGAACGGAAAGTTTAAATTGAAACATAACAAACAGTTACCGGAAACACGATTTGTTAACAGTTATTGTCAAAATCATACACGAGGGTCTGGAAGAGGAGGGGTTGCTTTATTTCTGTACTCGTTAATTTTTAGGCTATTTATTTCCATTCTGTATACTTTTTGTCTATATTCTTTATATTTTAGCACCTCATTATTCTCTATTCAATATTCATTATTCAATCTAGTAGGAAGCCGTATTCACTGTTAGGCTTTACAATTTAGCACCTCATTATTCTCTATTCAATATTCATTATTCAATCTAGTAGGATCATTATTCAATCTAGTAGGAAGCCGTATTCACTGTAAGGCTTTACAATTTAGCACCTCATTATTCTCTATTCAATATTCATTATTCAATCTAGTAGGAAGCCGTATTCACTGTAAGGCTTTACAATTTAGCACCTTATTATTCTCTATTCAATATTCATTATTCAATCTAGTAGGATCATTATTCAATCTAGTAGGAAGCCGTATTCACTGCAAGGCTTTACAATTTAGCACCTCATTATTCTCTATTCAATATTCATTATTCAATCTAGTAGGAAGCCGTATTCACTGTAAGGCTTTACAATTTAGCACCTCATTATTCTCTATTCAATATTCATTATTCAATCTAGGCTTTTCACAACTTTAGCACCTCATTATTCTCTATTCAATATTCATTATTCAATCTAGTAGGAAGCCGTATTCACTGTAAGGCTTTACAATTTAGCACCTCATTATTCTCTATTCAATATTCATTATTCAATATAGTAGGAAGCCGTATTCACTGTAAGGTTTTACAGGTACAACTCACAAATAAACTTTAATTATTTAAAAAACGACAACACATCTTGACCTGCATTTAGAAGTGAATAAACAAAAAAGACACTTAACAAGCAAACAAAATTTAACCAACAATTTAAAAAAGAATGTTGATATTTTGTCAAAATTATAACATTTCTGTATATATTTGCTAAAAGAAATTGTCAAATTCAATGCATTTCCCTTGAAAATCTATAAGATATTTTCACAAAATTGTACACTTTATAAATTTCATAATACATATTTTTGCATGATTTCCCTTAATTTAATAGTAGAATTCAGTATTCTTTATAAAACTTTACAGGTGAAATACATGTTAAAAATGACAGCAGGTCAGAAATAAACTATGATTGTTAAAACAATTGTAAAAAAAAAAAAACTGCAAATATGTATCTTTTCTTGAATAGATTGTTCGATCTGTCAACGTATATTTGTTCCACTGGAAACTTTGTTATAAACTATGCCATTTTTGTCTATAACCTTTATTCCGTAAGAAATAAATACTATAATATTTGTTCCAGTACAAATAATATTACAGAATATTTTTTCACTTGGAACTTATATTATGATGGAACTTCTATTTCGTGACAGATTCACCGACAACGACATTTAACAGGTTATATTACCCTTTCAATATTCTATACTCACAAAACCTTTACAATAATAAGCTTTAAACACTTCATTGTTATAACTTTAATATATATTCAACCTGAAATAAAAATATTTATTATTGTATACCATCACTGTCAGACTGCCATTGTTTGTTAGAATGGTAACTATCAGCTAAATATTGTATTTAAAATAATCATGCTAGTGTTAGTACTCATGAAATCCTATGGTCAGATGACTCTCAAGCCCTTTTTCAGGAGGCACTTTTTTCTAAAGAAATTCAACAGCGACTTGAAAAATTTCTTAAAAAAGATTCTATAGATTCCCGGGAATCAATTGATTAAGAATCTCTAGAATTAAGAATGTACTTAGGTGAAATTTAAAAAATCTAGAATTTAAAATTGATACTATAAATCAGAAGAGCATTAGTTAAGGAACAAAATAAGCTAAAAATATTGATAGGTTTTGGAGCTCCTTTTCGAGATATTTATTTTTTTTAAATGGCGGGAAAAGGCTGACTCGGACTTTTACCTTATATTTGCATTGATATTATTTGGGTCTCAAATCGAAAGAAAAGAAATCTAGAATCTGCTTAAATCTTGGTAAATGACCTTTTATAAGCTATTGAAGTCTTATATGAAAAACATGGGTGTTATGGGGCAAAATATTTTACCCTGTATCATAGGAAAAAAACCAAGGAGTCCGAACATTTGACAAAAATTCCTAAACCTCACCTAAGTACATCCTTAACAAATGTTATTACCTCAGCTGCTAATATAGCTCTTAAGAACCGAACGTAAAATACACTCGGGAAAGAAAGTTAAACATCAAAAGTGGTTTGACTGTAACCATTCATATATGAGAAATAACCTCTTGAATTATGGAAAAATATATTCCAGATATCCCAGAGATCCTGATGTTAAAGAACACTATTACAAACTACAGCGTGTGTTTACTAAGGCTCGTAAATGCAAATATAGGGAGTATAAACAGTCATTACTGCATCAAATAGAAAATCTTAATGATGAAAATCCCAAGCAGTACTGGCAACTGATTGATGAACTGCAGGGTAAAGAGATAGATGATAAAAGTGCATTGATTGCCCCAATTGATTATCAATGACGATTAGAATTATTCCCATATATATATCATACACAGGCACTTGTCTCTGAAAAAAAATCCTATACACCTTTGATATATTAAGGTATATAGGCTTTTTGTTCAGAGGCAAGTGCCTGTGATATCTTATATAAGAATTTTTCTATTTGTTACTATTTATAATTAGGTATGTCATTTAGCATTGTCCCTTGGTGCCTCTTGCAGTTGGATCATCATACAATATGTATCAACCCCTCTGCATCAGGCACGAAGATGACATGCCATGTTTGTTCATTGGTCATAATCTTTTAACCAAATTGTCTATTTACATGCATGCATACCAGGTACATCTGTCTCCCGCCTTGTCCCTTGGTAGCTTCAGCAGTTAAGTTACATATCCAATAAATTGCCAATTTATTAAAACACTTTTTCATGTTGGGGTGTTCTTGAGAAGGAGGTATGTGTGTGTAGTTCATTCATGTTCAAACTGCTTTTTTCTTTTCTTTGTATGTATACTGCATAACTGTTTTATGTTGTTGTTTAAATAGTAGTAATATTGTAATATGCTCTTTGTGGGCCCACTTGTAATATGCTCTTTGTGGGCCCACTTGTAATATGCTCTTTGTGAGCCCACTTGTAATATGCTCTTTGTGGGCCCACTTGTAATATGCTCTTTGTGGGCCCACTTGTAATATGCTCTTTGTGAGCCCACTTGTAATATGCTCTTTGTGAGCCCACTTGTAATATGCTCTTTGTGAGCCCACTTAAAGGAGACATGACACGATTTTCAATTTGTGTTTCAAAATGTTTATTTATATTTAACTTTCCCCAAAAATATATCGATAGCAATATAAGTGTCAAATATTTGGTAAAATATGTATTTTGATGAGATTTTAATGCAACGATTTATCGACCTGTCAAATATGCATATTTCCATCCCGGAAGTCACTCAGAACGAGGTTACTACGTCAGTGGTTACATTCATTCATATTAACATATGGGTACAGCACAAATTTAGTTTCGATTATTATCCAACAAAACGCATGACAGTGATAAACAATGATTATGTGTGATGCCGATGGATTCAACAATATAATTAAAAAGAATATTCACATGATATTTTCTGTTTTTTCGAACGCAGACTTAGATGGTGTAAAGATGGGACTTTTTAACAAGCCCAAACTACACTTCTTTCCGCCCACTTTCATAAGGAATCAATAGTTGGGTTCTCGGGTGCCATGCCATGAGTTCATCATAGGATACAGGTGTACGGTACAGGTGATTGAGTTTCGCAATTTCAGGTCTCGTTTGAAGTTGCAAGCTTCAGGTGTCACGCCACATGGGGGATTGATAAGACATAGCTATTACGCAATATTACTTCATAAGCTCTTTGTGTACAACCTGGATGTTGGTTTTGCCGAGGGCACAGGTGAGATTGGAATATATTATTGTTACAGTAATACAGGTACAAGTATCTGATCATATGTTTAATGAATACCTGTAGTACGACTATACAATACCCTATGCACCACCAATTAAATACGCTAACCAGTGTTGATAACTAATAGACAACCTGTATATAGATCTTATATCTGTTGCTTTTAAGAATATGCAGATGTGAAAGGTTTATAACAGATGCAATTTTTACTTGACTTCTTAATTGAGATGGAAAAGTAATATTCCTGTATGCTTGCAAGTGTATAACTTCATAAGAAATTGTTAGGCAAAAGCATAAAAGCAACCAAGGAAATGATACATGAATGTGAATCATAAGTCTTTTACATTCTTATATTGAACATCGAATATAATTATTGACAACTATTTAGTTGGTAAAGATTCAGATGATGAAAAACATTTCTTTCCAAAATGGAAACTTTATAATAAATGAAGAAAGTGTCGTTAACCGTACGGCCTCCAACAATGAGAAAACCCCACACCGCATATTCGGCTATAAAAGTTCTCAACATGAAAATGTGAAACAATTTTAACGAGAAAACTAACTTATTTATAATAAAATAATTTCCGCAGAAAAAAATTGATAGACATGAACCAACGACAACCACTGATCTATACGCTCCTGATTTGAGACAGACACATTCAAAATGTGTCGGTGGTACATGTTTGTGAGTGTCTACCCCCCCCCCCCCTCCCCCCCCAAAAAAAAAAAAAAAAAAAAACGTGTGACAGTGGTCTTACAGCAGTATATAAGAACTATAAAACCAGTCTAACTCAAAAGATCGGTACGAAGTAGAGAAACCACTAACGTTAAAGCAATAGAGACAACGCACAAATCATACTGTTAGCTAGATCAAAGCCAAGTACAGTTAATAGTATACACAAATCATGTTCTCGAAGACTGAAGTATGTTACATGTAAACATTTTCCTGCTCAGTCCGATTGAAAATCTAACATTTATTCAAATGACCCCTTTTAGAAGAAATATTTTGAAAAAGAACATTATGTGTTGCGAATATTTTCCTGGACTCAAGCGTTTTGCTGGTAGCAATAAACAAATTGATTGCTAAATGATATTTGGGCGAGAGGAGTGGAAATAAGTGAATTTGAATTTACTTTGTTTATACGTAATTCCTTAAATTTGAAGTTAGATTTATAAGGGTCTTGATGGAATAGCATACTTTAGAAATGTAGTATAACTATATTATTCATTTCAACATAAAGATAGTTTTTCTTAAAAATGTATGGTTTTAAAAGGTAAATAACATAACACGTGACTAAATCACACTACAGGTGCCTTCTTACCTTTCACCTTGTCAAGTATGCTATAGGTGTCAAAATTTAATTACTAAAACAACAGCCTCCAATAAATGTTTTGTATTGTGTAATTTAAACAAATGGTGAGACGTAAATAAAATATTGAATTGAATTGTTTACATAAAAGGGGGGGAAAGTAATAAGATTGTTAATTGAATATCCTAATGCAGAAATAATGTGATAAAGGATTTTTCACTATACAAATCCTTTGTGTGATGTATGGTTTCCAACCAAAAAAAATATAAGCATAACTTTTGGTGATAATTTATACATATTAAAAGTCCCTATGTAACAAAAAAAAATGTACCCTTTGCTAACGCCTAATTTGACCTTTACTATCGTTTTTTCCCCTGCTTCTGGCACACACATAATTATAACATTATCGTAACAGAGAGAAAAAAGAACAATTTGATCATCAATAATTAGAAATTTATATTTTCAATCATGATAAGTAGTTTTATTTAAATTAAAAAAATGCAGAAAGCGGTTTATTAAATTTATTCATCAGACAAACCAAATATGTATGGTAACAATCCGATCGGTATTGTCTGAAAAATCGTCGTTGTTGGACTTTTCGCATGAAGAATTAATATGCTTTTCTTGGTTATTTTCCACACACAATGGCTCAAATTGATGAGGTCAATTGTCTTTATAGTTTGTCAGTAATCGGGAAAAGTGCTGTCAATACCGCCCATAGTGTATCGACATCGTCCAGTTAGAGACATTTTCCCAGCTTGTAACCACTGACGTAAGCACGATCACGTGATCGATATCTAATTAAAAATCATTTATTATGACAAGCGCTGGATTCTTTGACCAGAAAAATGCCGATTGATCAGGTTTTGACCAGTAAAATTGTACAAAACATGTTTTAAGACTATTATTTATTAATTTAATAAAAAAAAAAAAAAAAAAAAAAAATCGTGTCACGTCTCCTTTAATGGAAATAAAACTACAAATAGGAATAACAGTTTGCAATCATTCTGATTTTCCAAGTTTACCCACATTACCTGAACAAACCTTTCTGACTACAATTGTGAGGGTCTTGATGAACGAACAAACCTTTCTGACTACAATTGTGAGGGTCTTGGTGAAGGGTCCTTCAATTCTTTATTCTTTTTTTAGACCAGTTTTCTTTATTATCTTTATTTATTTTGCATATCATTCTCTAGTCATCCCTTTTTCTTTTATTTTTCTCTATTCTTCATTTTTTGAGATTTTGTTTTATTTATGCTTGACTTTTTTTGTCCTTCATTCTGCACTTTTTGCCCATTTTTCTCTATTCTGTAAATCCCATCCAGATCCTCTATCGTGACTTGTTTGTTTTTAAACTTCAAGTTACATTTTCGTTCGTATCATTCCCATAAGAAACATTTAATTGTAAAGGTTTGTGAACATAAAACTTCTGACGTTATCTATTGTAATTTATATACAATATATAAATATACTGAGGCTATTGTAACATTATAATAGTCTCTATATATAGTATCAATATTGTTTGTGAATGACACATGTATGAATACTCCAATTAGCCATTAGGTTTAAAGTTGATAAAGAATTTGAATTTAAACACCCTAAATCTATTCAATATTTTATATGATAAAATAACAGTTTAAATTTGTATATTAAAAGATCAAAGAACAGCTCTCTCAACGTATATTTGTTCCTCCTAACAGACGTTCTTCTTACAACCTTGACGTTGTTATACAAATGAATCTTGTACTGTTGGAACAAATATTTATACACTTTCTTTTTCTGTCAGGAACAAATACTGTAATGTTTCTTACAGTGGAAATAATAATCTAGAATTTGTCTTTCATTTGAAACTAATAATAGTTTTCAGAAACTTCTATTCCCTGACAGTTCCCTTACTGTAGATTTTGCCAAGTGTGTCCCCTACTTTAGATTTTGCCAAGTATGTCCCCTACTGTAGATTCTGCCAAGTATGTCCCCTACAGTAGATTCTGCCAAGTGTGTCCCCTACTGTAGATTTTGCCAAGTGTGTCCCCTACAGTAGATTTTGCCAAGTATGTCCCCTACTGTAGATTTTGCCAAGTATGTCCCCTACTGTAGATTTTGCCAAGTGTGTCCCCTACTGTAGATTTTGCCAAGTGTGTCCCCTACAGTAGATTTTGCCAAGTATGTCCCCATCTGTAGATTTTGCCAAGTATGTCCCCTACTGTAGATTCTGCCAAGTGTGTCCCTTACTGTAGATTCTGTCAAGTGTGTCCCCTACTGTAGATTCTGCCAAGTGTGTCCCCTACTGTAGATTCTGCCAAGTATGTCCCCTACTGTAGATTCTGCCAAGTGTGTCCCTTACTGTATATTCTGTCAAGTATGTCCCCTACAGTAGATTTTGCCAAGTATGTCCCCTACAGTAGATTTTGCCAAGTATGTCCCCTACAGTAGATTCTGTCAAGTGTGTCCCCTACTGTAGATTCTGCCAAGTGTGTCCCCTACAGTAGATTTTGCCAAGTGTGTCCCTTACTGTAGATTCTGCCAAGTGTGGCCCCTACAGTAGATTTTGCCAAGTATGTCCCCTACAGTAGATTCTGTCAAGTGTGTCCCCTACTGTAGATTTTGCCAAGTGTGTCCCTTACTGTAGATTCTGTCAAGTATGTCCCCTACTGTAGATTCTGTCAAGTGTGTCCCCTACTGTAGATTTTGCCAAGTGTGTCCCTTACTGTAGATTCTGCCAAGTGTGGCCCCTACAGTAGATTTTGCTAAGTGCCTGTAATAGGGATTTTGTGTCTTCAATTAATTATACATTTGATATTCCTTTTTCTTTCCATTATACGATGAAAAGCGATAAAAAAGAAGAATGGTCACAAGTAAAGGAATACGGATCCACACCACACAAAACGACACGACGAAATCAAACAATGAATTCAAAATACTGTCGCCAACAACATAGACGTTCAAAGTTCTGTTAAAAGTCACCATGCCAACTCTACACTAGTTGTATACAACAATTTAGAAAAAACGCAAAAAAGTCATTTTCTACAAATCACATATCAAAATACGTGTTGCTATAACGCTTCGACAATAAGAGTTTATGACAATTAGACAATATACAATAAAACACGAACAACTAATTTATTTTTCTCCCTAATGTAGCATGAGACACGTATAACACATACATGAGTTCACTGAAACTAGAAATATAGTATATCACTGAAACAGTCAGATCTACTTATATCTACAACTAGAAATATAGTATATCACAGAAACAGTCAGATCTACTTATATCTTCAACTAGAAATATAGTATATCACCAAAACGGTCATATCTACTTACATCTGCCACTAGAAATATAGTATATCACTGAAACAGTCAGATGTAGTTACATCTACAAATAGAAATATAGTATATCACTGAAACAGTCAGATGTAGTTACATCTATAAATAGAAATATAGCATATCACCAAAACAGTCAGATCTACTTACATCTTCAACTAGAAATATAGTATATCACTGAAACAGTCAGATCTACTTATATCTATAACTAGAAATATAGTGTATCACAGAAACAGTCAGATCTACTTACATCTTCACCTAGAAATATAGTATATCACTGAAACAGTCAGATGTAGTTACATCTACAACTAGAAATATAGTATATCACTGAAACAGTCAGATGTAGTTACATCTACAACTAGAAATATAGTATATCACTGAAATATTCAGATATAGTTACATCTACAACTAGAAGTATAGTATATCACCAAAACAGTCAGATCTACTTACATCTTTAACTAGAAATATAGTATATCACCAAAACAGTCAGATCTACTTACATCTTCAACTAGAAATATAGTATATCACTGAAACAGTCAGATCTACTTACATCTGCCACAAGAAATATAGTATATCACAGAAACAGTCAGATGTAGTTACATCTTCAACTAGAAATATAGTATATCACTGAAACAGTCAGATGTAGTTATATCTACAAATAGAAATATAGTATATCACCAAAACAGTCAGATCTACTTACATCTGCCAAAAGAAATATAGTATATCATAGAAACAGTCAGATCTACTTACATCTTCAACTAGAAATATAGTATATCACTGAAACAGTCAGATCTACTTATATCTACAACTAGAAATATAGTATATAACAGAAACAGTCAGATCTACTTATATCTACAACTAGAAATAAAGTATATCACCAAAACAGTCAGATCTACTTACATCTTCAACTAGAAATATAGTATATCACTGAAACAGTCAGATCTACTTATATCTACAACTAGAAGTATAGTATATCACTGAAACAGTCAGATCTACTTATATCTACAACTAGAAATATAGCATATCACAGAAACAGTCAGATCTACTTAAAATAATATATCTACAACTAGAAATAAAGTATATCACCAAAGCAGTCAGATCCACTTACATCTGCTACAAGAAATATAGTATATTACTGAAACAGTCAGATGTAGTTACATCTACAAATAGAAATATAGTATATCACTGAAACAGTCAGATGTAGTTACATCTACAAATAGAAATAAAGTATATCACCAAAACAGTCAGATCTACTTCCATCTTCAACTAGAAATATAGTATATCACTAAAACAGTCAGATCTACTTATATCTACAACTAGAAATATAGTATATCACAGAAACAGTCAGATCTACTTACATCTTCAACTAGAAATATAGTATATCACTGAAACAGTCAGATGTAGTTACATCTACAACTAGAAATATAGTATATCACTGAAACAGTCAGATGTAGTTACATCTACAACTAGAAATATAGTATATCACTGAAATATTTAGATATAGTTACATCTACAACTAGAAGTATAGTATATCACCAAAACAGTCAGGTCTACTTACATCTTCAACTAGAAATATAGTATATCACTGAAACAGTCAGATCTACTTACATCTGCCACAAGAAATATAGTATAACACAGAAACAGTCAGATGTAGTTACATCTTCAACTAGAAATATAGTATATCACTGAAACAGTCAGATGTAGTTACATCTACAAATTGAAATATAGTATATCACCAAAACAGTCAGATCTACTTACATCTGCCACAAGAAATATAGTATATCATAGAAACAGTCAGATCTACTTACATCTTCAACTAGAAATATAGTATATCACTGAAACAGTCAGATCTACTTATATCTACAACTAGAAATATAGTATATCACAGAAACAGTCAGATCTACTTATATCTACAACTAGAAATAAAGTATATCAACAAAACAGTCAGATCTACTTACATCTTCAACTAGAAATATAGTATATCACTGAAACAGTCAGATCTACTTATATCTACAACTAGAAGTATAGTATATCACTGAAACAGTCAGATCTACTTATATCTACAACTAGAAATATAGCATATTACAGAAACAGTCAGATCTACTTAAAATAATATATCTACAACTAGAAATAAAGTATATCACCAAAACAGTCAGATCCACTTACATCTGCTACAAGAAATATAGTATATCACTGAAACAGTCTGGTCTACTTACATCTACAACTAGAAATATAGTTTTAATTTTAATCACCAAAACAGTCATATCTACTTACATCTACAAGTTGACAGTTAATGTCGGGTTTTGATTAATCGTTACAAAATATAACATGACTTCAATTTTCTCATTGTGAACTTTCGAAAGTTTGATTGAAAGACCATTCAAGTAGCACGTGTTCACCAAAGTGATGCAATATGCCAGTACTAGGGTTTCAAATAATTCTGTGATTATTTGACTCACAGAAAATAATTATAATATCTATTAAATGTTTAATGACAAGCGAACTCGTTATCATTATACGAGATTCAGCCTGCTGTCAGTGATATTGATTGAATGAGTTATCGAACTTATTTTCACGTTGTGCAATAGAAAATTAAATGTTCTATATTGTCTAAATAAACAATAGGATTGGATATACGTTATTACAACTTAACATAATCCTCTGCAAATAATTGCATTATACAAAAAGTCAAGATGAATGCAAATATATATTTAAGTACGATTGGAAAAATATTTACATTAAATGTATTGATAGAGGTTAGATAATAAGATTGATACCATTACAAGGCAATACTAATCGAAGAATCATTTTGTTTGGCGAATATAACTACAATATACAATTCTGAAAAGGATTGGGTATTGTTTGAAACTAATTTATTCTGTTCAAATTAAAAAAATGTTCTATGGAAAAAAAAACCTTAGTTTTGGATATTTTAAATTAACTTATTTCTAGAATTCTTGTGGAGTAGACGTTAAGGTTAAGTAAAAACAGCTCCGAATATTTTAAGGGACACCCACAAGGAATCACCTAATTATATATATAAGAGACACAAGGAATTTCCTAAGGAACACTCACAAGGAATTTCCTAAGGGACACTCACAAGCATAGCTTTGAATCTCCTAAGGGAAATCCAAAAGCATAGCTCCGAATCTCCAAAGGGACACCCACAAGCATAGCTCTGAATCTTCAAAGAGACACCCACAAGCATAGATCCGAATATCATAAGGGACACCATCAAGCATAGCTTCGAATCTCCTAAGGGACACCCACAAGCATAGCTCCGAATCTACTAAGGGACACCCACAAGCATAGCTCTGAATCTGAAAGAGAAACACCCACAAGCTCCGAATATCCTAAGGGACACCATCAAGCATAGCTTCAAATCTCCTATGGGACACCCACAAGCATAGCTCTGAATCTCCTAAGGGACACCCACAAGCATAGCTCTGAATCTCCAAAGAGACACCCACAAGCATAGCTCCGAATATCCTGAGGAAAACCTACAAGCATAGCTCTGAATCTATAAAGAGACACCCACAAGCATAGCTCCGAATCTGCAAAGTGACACCCTCTAGCATAGCTCCGAATCTTTTAAGGGACACTTACAAGCATAGCTCCGAATCTCATATTTGACACCCACAAGCATAGCTCCGAATCTCCTAATGGACACCCACAAGCATATTTCTGAATCTCCTGAGGAAAACCTACAAGCATAGCTCTGAATCTCCAAAGAGACACCCACAAGCATAGCTCCGAATCTGCAACGGGACACCCACAAGCATAGCCCCGAATCTTCTAAGGGACATTTACAAGCATAGTTCCGAATCACATAAGGGACACCCATAAGCATAGCTCCGAATCTCCTAATGGACACCCACAAGCATATGTCTGAATCTCGTAAGTGACACCCACAAACATAGCTCTGAATCTCCTGAGGAACACCCACGAGCATAGCTTCGAATCTCCGGAGGAACACCCACAAGCATAGCTCCGAATCTCCTAAGGGACACCCACAAGCATAGCTACGAATCTCCTAAGGGACACCAACAAGCTTATGTCTGAATCTCCTAAGGAACACCAACAAGCATATGTCGGAATCTCCTAAGGGACACCCACAAGCATAGCTCCGAATCTCCTAAGGGACACAACAAGCATAGCTCTGAATCTCCTAAGGGACACCCATAAGCATAGCTCCGTTTATTTACAAATTTAACTCTAAATAAATCAGTTTCTAGAGAACAACATCTGTGTTGTTATTGTGTATGCAAAATGTTTTCTCTGCTTTTTCCAGAAAGATAATATTGAGGTACAAAAAAACAATATAATCATTTCTACGAATGGTATGTTAAATATGGAGATGAATGAATTGATCTAAAATCTAACGCCAGTAATTTCCATGCGTTAATTGAAGAGGGGAAACATTATTAAGAAAATATATCCAATCGACATCTCGTTGCTCTATAGTGAGATCGGTTTCTAGTATTATAATAATTATTATTACATAATCTGAGATACAATCCATAAGGTATTCTGGAACACTGTTATAATATATTTCATATAATAAACATAAGTTTCCCATCCAGTTTAATAATGATTCTTTTCATGCAAATTGTGGAAGTCCAGTAATAATTCTCGCTGCCTCAAGCTAAAAGCGCTCAATTTTCTCAGAATTTCTTACACATCACTCATCCCATACATTTTGTAGCCCGCATGTATATCCAAAAAGTTGAAGTATGCATGTAAAATATGTCTTAAGATTGTTTCTATTGAGAATATATCTTAATTTCCCGAAAACAAAGATCTGTTTAGCGACACTATGATAAATGTTATCTTTATGGACTGACAACTTTCAGTTACTAGAAAACGTAACACCCAAATATTTGTAGTCCTCAACCTTTTTTGTTTCGTCCATAGAATTTTAAGTTAATAAGCTGAAGATCTTTACGGGAATAAAACACATGTGTATTATAATAATTCTGTTTTTTTTCGATTAAAATCTACAAGCCACTGTTTTGACCAACTGTTTAAAGTTCTAAATCGATACATTATCTCCTCCCAATATATGTAGCATTATCCGAAGAAAACATATGTTAACTATCGTGAGTAAAAAGACTTATCAAACATCGAATTTAATCTGCTTTATCATTTAGAAATTATAAATACCCAAGTACTGAGCCTTGGGGTAAACCTGCTTTCAATCTTCCAATTGAAGATTCTGAATTTTTTCGAAGCATTTTCTGTTTCCTACCACTTAAATAAATTTTCCTTCTATACCATATGTTTTATCTAATTTCTAATTATTTACTACGTCTCCCAGAGGATAAAAGAATCTGGATTTCGAAACTGAGAACATGCAATTTCAAAATTCCTATAGAAACTGGCAGATGGTACAACATCGCTAAAACCGATCGTCTATGTTCCTTATGTGATGAATGTGTTGGTGATGACTATCATTATTTACATGTATGTAATAATACTACTATCACTGAACTTCGGAAGAAATATATACCGAAATATTATACAACATATCCATCTGTACTGAAAATGCAAAGACGCTGTCATTATGTCACTGTCAGTTATTGCATAATTTATCTATATTTATCAAGAAACTATCTCCTCTCATCTAGAAAGAATCATGTACCTTATAATTTTTTTAATCTTTTAATTAGATAGTATACATTTGTTATTAGTTTCCTGTTTATTCTGTCATTTAACGTGTTTTTGATTTGTAATTTGTCCTCATGTAACATATATTTTGTGTCTGTGTCTGAGTGTAAATAAAGAATAAGAAAAGGTAAATTCAATTATAATAAAGAGGTGTTCTTTACTTGTCAAATCAAATCAAATCAGTTTATTTCCAATCCAATAAACGGACACTTAAGGGCATATTAATTACAAACAAGAGAAGGATATATATTCACTATAACACTAAAGAACAAATAGAACAAACGGATTAAAACACCAATAAAACATAAACAATTAGCAAAAAAAAAAGAAAAAAGAAGGTAAGAAAACCAAGTATTCGAGTTTGCACAAACCCCCAAACCCATTATAACACAAATAATAAATCAATTGTTCATTTCACAAAAGATTAAAACAAAAATTATTCATATTGAAAAAATAAGTACTGTAATTTATAAGTTGACATTTTAAGTTGGAATCATAAACACAACAAAAATAATTTTCTCACAATGTCAGTTAAATACCAACTAAAAACATTTTCAATAGTAATTTAATTTTTGATTATGTCGGATTGTCCTTATACGTTTTATTTCTAACTGAATGTCAGTTAGGGTGTTTATTTCTAACTGTATGTCAGTTAGGGTGTTTATTTCTAACTGAATGTCAGTTAGGGTGTTAATCCGATTTCTAACTGAATGTCAGTTAGGGTGTTAATCCGATTTCTATCTAAAGAACGCACAGCTCATAATGATTGTCCTTATACGTTTTATTTCTAACTGAATGTCAGTTAGGGTGTTAATCCGATTTCTACCTAAAGAACGCACGGCTCATAATGATTGTTCATAAAGTACTTTTAATAACATAATATAGCCGTTTCGTACATTATTGTGGTGTCGTCGAGGCCGTTACGTACGTTATTGTGGTGTCGTATTAAAGCCGTTACGTACATTATTGTGATGTCGTATTAAAGCCGTTACGTACATTATTGTGGTGTCGAATTAAAGCCGTTACGTACATCATTGTGGTGTCGTGTTAAAGCCGTTACGTACATTATTGTGGTGTCGTTTTAAGGCCGTTACGTATATTATTGTGGTGTCGTAATAAAGCTATTACGTACATTATTGTGGTGTCGTGTTACAGCCGTTACGTACAGTATTATGATGTCGTGTTAAAGCCGTTACGTACAGAATTTTGGTGTCGTATTTTAAAAAACCGTTACGTACATTATCGTGGTGTCGCATTAAAGCTGTTACGTATATTATTGTGGTGTCGTGTTAAAGCCGTTACGTACAGTATTGTGGTGTCGTATTAAAGCCGGTGTGAAATTTTAAAATATGAATAAGATGTTACCATAAAATATATTGATTGATAAACTGCCTAATAAATTAAAAGTATTGCATTGGGTTTTAAAAGGATCTGTGTCACGGCTGTCATACCGTATATCGAGAAAAATGATCGTGAAAGAATAAGTAACGGTGGTCATGTATTGCGATAGGATCGTGAAAGTTCTGGTATAGGATCGTGACGGAAATCTTATCGAGAAGACACATGAAAGGTCGATAGATAATCTAATAGATCTATATTTAATCATAAGGACAATTTTTGAAGAAAACAAATCTGTCTGTCAAAATGGTTTAACATTATGATCAGTATCTTAAAAAGGAGAGTTTAAAATATTACGTTTTTACAAAAGTACAAAAAGCAGATTGTTCTTCAACATTTCAACGACATAAACAAATGTAATCAAACATGTTTTTTTCCATATACGAATGACTAAATTACTATTCTCTGAACAATGTTGTATGCTAATGTTTCAAGTAGCTCTCAAAATGATTATGAAGCAGCTTAATCAGAAAGTGGGTAAAAATTGGAACATTTGTATAAGTTTGATATCTATGATCGTGAAAGATCGGTACCACTTTTTTGAGATGAAAGATCGGGTGTCGCTTATTTGTAATTGCACAACTTGTTGAAAGTGTTCAAATCATTTTGTAGTTATATGAAAATTTATTATGTAATTGGTACAGACAGCAAAAGACCAGCTTTTATGATTTTTTTCCGGTTCTCTTTTTGTTATGATATAATCTGTTAGGCTTAGATTTGGACAGGCGAGATATCCAGACTTGTTACGATCGAGAAAAGAACAGATAAATTTACAGACCAAGCTAGGAAATCGATCCGATCATGGCACATTCGAGGTACGTTCGTTGAAATTTTCACCACCTAGTTGGGTACTATGTCCTATGACCCCTTCTCGTTTCGCTCATTCGCAAATGAAATTAACATTATAGATAAAAAGATACCTATTTTTGATAAATTAAGCTCCTGGTGGACTTATTATCTTGGATTTCAAGTTATGTTTTACTCTTAAGTGAAACAGGTTTTTATATGTTGTTATAAACAAAAATGTTATAAACAGAAAGCGCTATACATTTAACATAAATGTTTTTATTTCCTCTGTGAATGACCATCGAAGTACTACCTGTATATAAATATGAAAATAATAAGCATAATTATGTATATAAACAAGAAACTATTTACTAGAATTCCAGTTTGATTATAACAATTTTTTCGTATCATATAACCATGTACATCATCTGCAATATGACTGCAATATATGCCGCTGGACATGAAGTAGCTTTATCAATTTAACATGTTTTTGAATACCTTGAAGAATTGAGTACATTAAATAATTGTATACCGGAATATTTCTGGTGAAACATTTCAAAGAAAAGAAATAATAAATCAATGAATTGAAGAATTGCTAGGTCATCCTATGTGCGAAAATGACTAAAATATCTACAGAGAAAGGGGGTCGGAGGGGTCCTGATCCCGAAATCCCGGGCTTAAAAACATGAAATCCCGAGGTCCCGAATTTAAAAAAAAATTAAATCCCGACATCCCGAAATTCGAAAAAAGAAATCCCGGATCCCGAAAGGGTCAACCCCGAAATCCCGAGCTTAAAAACACCCGATCCCGACGTCCCGAAAAGGTCCTGCCCCCCTCTACAGAGTAACGTCCCCTATAATTCAGTCTGCATGTTTCAGCTCTGGAGTTCCCAGTGAAGACATGTTTTTTTACGTACACACTTAACAAAATGAATAAAAAACTGGAAAATCTGAAGCACATCATGACATATTCTCGTGTGTTATTTTAAACTGCTTAGGCATGAAATGAAGTCAAAAGTCACACTTTATACCTACGATTTTCTTTTTCGCTGTTTGAATAGACGGAGTTGCCCTTCATACAACTTTGACACATAATCCCACAATTCGATCTGCAAATTAAAAAAAAAAATGATATACTTCACTATAAAAGAAATAACACAACTAATCATTTTAAGCCATAGATTTTGTATGAAAAGACACAGCAATTAAAGTTTATCGGGGCTGAGAAAACAATGTGTTTCGACGAAATATTGAACATAAACAGTTGGTGCCGACCGATACTCGGACTGAACGTTCGGCCGCCCGCCGTACTGCCCATAATTAATTACCAGTTTTTCGTCTAGAAATTCAATGAAAAAATCGTACATGTTTTTACAGTCAAATTTGCATTGAAAAAATTGATTGATCTTTGCATAAGCGCCCCGTGGCAATTATGTCGATTATAATGAGATTGCTGTAGCAAGGTCTGCAAGTCGAGCTCTAAGTTTATTAATTGTTAAAAGTAAAGCACATGGTGGTTTCCAGCACAGTACCTTTACAACATTATTTGACACTCTGGTCTGGCCAGTCATAAGCTATGGTGCATCTATTTGGGGCACTCGTTCTTTTTCTTGTATAAACGCTGTCCAGAACAGAGCTATCAGGTTTTTTATGGGTGTTGGCAAGTATACGCCAAATGATGATATTAACGGGGACATGGGCTGGAGACTACCTAGTGTAAAACAATGGACATGTGTCTTTAGGCACTGGGCAAGATGTGGTGTCATGAACAATGACAGAATATAAAGATTGTAATTTTGAATTGTATGCTAGTCTTAATAGTGTGATGCATAAGAATATTGTTTTACAACTTGAAGATATTTTATTTAATAAATATATTGAAGAATGGCAAACGAAAATTTTGTCACAGAGTAATGGTAACAAGCTTCGTACTTATATATACTATATAAATCACAATATTGTACAGAGTTATATTTAAAACAAAATATGTCTATTAAATTTAGAAGTGCTTATTCAAAATTAAGATGTGGCGTTGCGCCACTTAAAATAGAAACAGGACGATATGAGAATAAACCAATTACTGAAACATCTTGTTTTATGTATAAAAATGAAACTGAAGATGAAAAACATGTATTTACTTTATGTCCTTTATATGCAGACCTTCGAAATATATTGTATAGTGAAGCAGTAAAACAAAATGATCAATTTATAATTTGTCTATTGACGAAAAGTTTGTTTTTTTATTCAGAAATGTAGAACTATGTCAGGTAGTTTCTAAAACCTGCTTTAATATTTTATGTAGAAGAACAAATTTCTTATTTATATATAGCCGATGATGTAATTTAAATCTTAGATATATATGGTTTTAAAATTATGTAAAATATTGTATATAATTAATCATTTAATAGTCTCTCATAATTCTTAATAGAATGGCGCTTAGTTAATGATATTTTACTGTTAGTTTTAATATTCGATATGTTTGATATATGTATTTGAATATTTTATGTTATACGCTATGTTTAATATGTGTATTTGAATGTTTTATGTTATACGATATGTTTTATATGTGTATTTGAATGTTTATGTTATACGCTATGTTTTATATGTGTATTTGAATGTTTATGTTATACGCTATGTTTTATATGTGTATTTGAATGTTTTATGTTATACGCTATGTTTTATATGTGTATTTGAATATTTTATGTTATACGCTATGTTTAATATGTGTATTTGAATGTTTTATGTTATACGATATGTTTTATATGTGTATTTGAATGTTTTATGTTATACGCTATGTTTAATATGTGTATTTGAATATTTTATGTTATACGCTATGTTTTATATGTGTATTTGAATGTTTTATGTTATACGATATGTTTTATATGTGTATTTGAATGTTTTATGTTATACGCTATGTTTTATATGTGTATTTGAATATTTTATGTTATACGCTATGTTTAATATGTGTATTTGAATGTTTTATGTTATACGATATGTTTTATATGTGTATTTGAATGTTTTATGTTATACGCTATGTTTTATATGTGTATTTGAATGTTTTATGTTATACGCTATGTTTTATATGTGTATTTGAATGTTTTATGTTATACGATATGTTTTATATGTGTATTTGAATGTTTTATGTTATACGCTATGTTTTATATGTGTATTTGAATATTTTATGTTATACGCTATGTTTAATATGTGTATTTGAATGTTTTATGTTATACGATATGTTTTATATGTGTATTTGAATGTTTTATGTTATACGCTATGTTTTATATGTGTATTTGAATATTTTATGTTATACGCTATGTTTAATATGTGTATTTGAATGTTTTATGTTATACGATATGTTTTATATGTGTATTTGAATGTTTTATGTTATACGCTATGTTTTATATGTGTATTTGAATGTTTTATGTTATACGCTATGTTTTATATGTGTATTTGAATGTTTTATGTTATACGATATGTTTTATATGTGTATTTGAATGTTTTATGTTATACGCTATGTTTTATATGTGTATTTGAATATTTTATGTTATACGCTATGTTTAATATGTGTATTTGAATGTTTTATGTTATACGATATGTTTTATATGTGTATTTGGATGTTTTATGTTATACGCTATGTTTTATATGTGTATTTGAATGTTTTATGTTATACGATATGTTTTATATGTGTATTTGAATGTTTTATGTTATACGATATGTTTTATATGTGTATTTGAATGTTTTATGTTATACGCTATGTTTTATATGTGTATTTGAATGTTTTATAGTATACGCTATGTTTTATATGTGTATTTGAATGTTTTATGTTATACGCTATGTTTGATATATGTATTTGAATGTTTTATGTTATACAAGTGGTGAGACTTTAATAAAATATTGAATCTGAATCTGAATCTGAATATTTAGGAAATATTCTAAAGATGTCGCCAACCAAACTTAATTCATGTTTAAAATAGCATACCGAGTTTGAGCTCTTTGTAATATAATATTCTTACCTTTCGAATCAATTCCATTTGGCTAAATCCATCATGTTCAATAAATCCAACAGCTGAGTCTTCTTCGTATATAATTTTGAAGGTAAAGAAGAAAGTCCAAAGTTTATATTTCTTGCACGGACCGTGGAATATACGTTATACGATATACGTACATGCGTTCCCTTTGACGATTCTACGGGCATTTTATAGCTTTGTGATGATGTTTTACTTTTATTAGTATCTAATAAGTGTCTATCTTATAAAAGTACAGTTTCTCCTTTTGGGTTTCGTTAGGTCTATTGTTAAACGTCAATTCCCATATATGGGCATGTCCACTAAGTAAGGTATGTGAATGCATGTAGACATTCCAATAGAAAACTGTCCCTAACCTGTTTACTGATGTGCCTGTGTTTGGTATAAACTTCGATTGTTCCCATGTCGCACCAAATAAACGAAGAATTTATTTTTCCATGTTGTTAATTGTATCATTGACTGATAGTGTTATAAGTTGTGAAAACACAAACTAAGGCGGATTGAGGCGGTGACAATTTCAAATTATACGATTTTTCATATAATTGTTAAGAGTGATAATTTTTGGACAAAGCGACATAACTCAGATCTTAAAATCATTTTTTTATGTTTTTACTACTATGATTGTTTTGTCCTTTGTTACAGGTAACCAATAGATATCATTGAAAAAATGGATGCCTTTATGATATTTAAAATCTCAAAGGAAGACAAAAGTACTGTTTTTTTTATGCCAGTAGCTATTTATTTAACATCATTGTTCTATTCGGTTTTGAACTCTTGAAAATTTAGTTTGAATGCCTAATGCATGTATAAATTTGATAGAACCCCACATTTTTTTATCAATCGGCTCAACACAAATCTATATCGACCAACACAACATAAGTCTATACCGATTAGCTGAACAAAAATCTACATCGAACAACTCAACACAAATCTACATCAATCAACTCGACACTAATTTATATAGTTCAGCTCAGCACAAATCAATATCAATCAGATCAACACAAATCTATACCAATCAGCTCAACACCATCAGCGCAACACAAATCTATATCGATCAACTCAACACAAATCTATATCGAACAACTCAACACAAATCTATATCGAACAACTCAACACAAATCTATATCGAACAACTCAACACAAATCTATATCGAACAACTCAACACAAATCTATATCGAACTACTCAACACAAATCTACATCAATCAACTCGACACTAATTTATATAGTTCAGCTCAGCACAAATCTATATCAATCAGCTCAACATAAATCTATATCGATCAGCTCAACATAAATCTATATCAATCAGCTCAACATAAATCTATATCGATATGATCAATACAAATCTATACCAATCAGATCAACACCATCAGCGCAACACAATCTATATCGATCAACTCAACACAAATTTATATCGAGCAACTCAACACAAATCTATATCGAACAACTGAACACAAATCTATATCAATCAGCTCAGCACAAACATTAGTATGCCAACTTGTTTTACAGTAGTTGATTATTTGTGTGGCATGCATAATGATCATCAAGAATAATATGCCTCTTGTATTTGTAGTGGGTTGTGATTTTTTGCTTCGTGTTGATTGCCTCACTTACTTTGAAATAAAGAACCGCAATAAAAGCGGGTTTTCTTTGCTTTGTTTTGTCAATAATGCAACTGTAGGAATGTTGTGTCATGAATCATAAATACACCAAATCACTTATTTTCCACTCATTTGTGATACAATAATTGTATTCATCAAACGTTAATATCTAAAATAACCTCTTTCAAGATTTTATCATTTTGATATTAACTTTAGATGAAGAACATAATTGTATAAGTATACTGAACTAGATATGAGGTAATGGTTCTTTTGTTGCATATCTTATCTTTTTGTTGTCGAATATTTTCTATTTCTAAATCAGAACTATAACCGGATCTTTTCGTTGTCACCATTTTCATCAATAGAGCATTTACTCGTGTCGTTCGTTAACTTTTACAAAATTTTTATCCTCTGAAACTACAAAAACCAAATTTAACCAAAGTTGGCAACAATCATCATTGGTGTATATAGTTTTAAAAACTGTTTTCGATGACCCCGCCTGCCAACCAAGATTGCCGACATGGCTAAAAATAGAACATGGGGTAAAATGCAAGTTTTGTCTACTATTTTGAAAACCGTTATAAAAAGAGAAAATCTGACAAAAAAAAAGCAAAACTGTTCAGAATGTTGAGCTCTACCAATTGTTCATTGACACCAAAACTGTCAGGCGACTTCTTATAGGAGTTCTTGCCCTCAAATTTGCCAAATTTTACCATTTATTTTCATTTTTGCCTTTTATCGTGAAAAATATAATAGATAAAGAGAAACTTTAAGTTGCAAAAATGATCAGCTGATAAGATCTACAAATAAGTATGATGGTCGAAATCGTCAGTCGACTCCTAGTTAGAGTTATTGCCCATTGATGACCATTTTTACCAATTTGTGCGTGTTTGCCTTATATCTTAAAAAAAATAATAGATAGATAGAAACTTAAATAAGCAAAAATGATCAGCAATACAAGATCTACAATTAAGACAACATGGGGGAAATTTTCCAACGACTCCTTATTCAAGTTATTGCCCTTTCATGACGATTTTTATCACTTATTTTTGCGTTTTGCCTTATATGATAAAAATTATAATAGATATAATAAATAGAACTTTAAATAACAAAACTGATCAGCAAGGCATGATCCACACACAAGTCATATTTTGCCGATGTAGTAAGTAGACTGTCACTCTTCATAGGAGTGATGGCCCTTAAATGAGGATTTTGTTACCCTCTTTTGCAGTGGCGTAGCCAGGGCTGAAAGGATGTGGATGCCTATTTGTTGCCGAGCGTATCGAGGCAAAATATTTTGCCGAGCGGAGCGAGGCGAAAATTGTTTTGGACCATTTTATGCAGAAAATTATATTTTTTTCGGACATTTTCCCTGTATGCATTTGTACTCCCCCGAGAATCCAACACTGCTTAGATTTTTGTTTTATTTCAATAAGTAAGCGCCTTGAAAATATTGAATAGGATTCCAGTGATATTCATAACCTACAATTCAGATGATTTACAACAAAAAGTTCAGCTTTCTTCCCTTAACAGATGCAAATTTTATAATCACGTTTTGTTTATCGATCTCCAAATCTCTATAGATGTGTAGCATAGCAAACGTCGAGAGACGGTCTGTTCTCATCGTGGTTCTGAAGTAGGTTTTAATTCTGCGCTAAAAGATCTCTCGGCTGTGGCTGTTGAAGCTGGCATTGTAAGAAGGACAGATATAAAACCAAAAACTGTGCCAAGTCAGGAATATGGCAAATGTTATCATTCAAATAGTCCGTTCTATGTATGTTGTCGTTTGTTTTTGTTGCACTTCAGTGTTTCTGTTGTTCCATTGTTTTCCTCTTATAGTTGATGTGTTTCCCTCGGTTTTAGTTTGTAACCCGGATTTGTTTTCTCTCAATCGATTTATGACGTTGAACAGCGGTATACTACTGTTGCCTTTATATAATAACAGAGATTTTTGTTTGTGTTGACAAGTGTTTCATGGAGTGTCTTTGGTTTTGTTTCTGACATGATCATACTCCATCTGGTTTTCCAACGAGAAATTTCTTCTGTAAGTTGTTCAGGAGTGCCAATATCGTCATTGTAAGCGATGATTGGATATCTTTTCAATGTGATCTGATGTCAATTATCACGGAGATATTCTAAGGCATGAACAACTACGGGGAAGGCCAACTTAAATGTGAACAAAGAATCTGCACAAGCTGACCATCTAGTTTCACATAACTTGTTTACTTGGACCGTTTTTTCATGTCTTCCTTGACGTTTTCATCACAATTACTAAGTTTAGTTGCAAAGGCTTCGGAAATGATTGGGCGTTATCCTCATATCTTCACCCTTGTTACATTCGGAGACCTCCGAGTTTACCTGCTGCGAATACATGCAGTTATATATATATATATATATATATATATATATAGGTTTGAACGTTGTTTTCAGTTTAGACTTGTTTATATATATATATATATATATTTTTGTCAAAATTATGTGGATGCTTGAGCATCTGAGCATACATGCAAGCTACGCCACTGTTTTGTGTTTTGAGCAAAAAGAGAGAAACTAAACAGACAAAATTATCAGCAATACAAGATCAACAGAAAAGAAATTTTTGTCATGAGTTCTATTCTTGTCCACAATGATGGAGAGAGTCCATTGTTAATTATGCACATAGATCTAGGTGAGCGACACAGGCTCTTTAGAGCCTCTAGTTTAGAGACGTCCGGACTTGCGACATAACTAGTGCAGAGTGTAAATTCTTTTACATAAATATTAAACATAAAATTCCTTTGCAATGAACGATTGTAATCAGCTAACCTCGGGTTACTCCGCTTCTCTCCATAGATTGACATACGGAATCGGCAGAGTTGTGACAAATGGGGCGATTGGCGATAATTCAGATTGGATTGTCTCTCGTTTACTGGGGAAAAAATCTTAACTGAAAGTAACGAAAGGTTATGTATGTCACCTTTGTGCGGGCGTGTCTACTTTGACAAAAGGTTATGTATGTCTCCTATGTATGGGCGTGTATACTCTGACATGATAAGTCTAATACATGATTATTCCAAATATACAAATGCTACAAACTGTCACATATTTCATTTAACAGATGATGCGTCTAATTTGATGCACTATATTTCGTATTTTTTGGGAATAACATTTTATTATATTTATATATATTAACATGTCACTTTTCAACGGAAATGTTCACAACATTAACATGTCACTTTTCAACGGAAATGTTCACAGCATTAACATATAGATATAAGAAGATGTGGTATGAGTGCCAATGAGACAACTCTCCACCCAAGTCACAATTTGTAAAAGTAAACCATTATAGGTCAAAGTACGGCTTTCAACACGGAGCCTTGGCTCACACTGATTAGCAAGCTATAAAGGGCCCCAAAAAGGACTAGTGTAAAACCATTCAAACAGGAAAACCAAAGGTCTAATCTATATAAAAAACGAGAAACGAGAAACACTTATGAACCACATTAACAAACGACAACCACTGAACATCAGGTTCCTGACTTAGGACAGGTGCAAACAAATGCAGCGGGTTTAAACGTTTTAATAGGCGCCAACCTTCAACCTACCTGAAACAATAGTGTAACATCACAACATAGAAAGACATACTATAAAATATCAATTGAAATGGCTTAACTCAATCAAAAGAAATATTAACAAAAACAAGTGAACATACACTGAACGAATAAATTTGATCTATGACACAATGTAAATACAAAATTAATAAAACTAGGGGATTAGATGTAAAACAATATCAGAAAGACAACCATAACCTTGGACAAAATGCCGCCAAATAAAATAACGTACACAGGTAAATGAAAATAATTTTGTTGTAAGGTATACATGGAGTACGGAAATAATTTTTACAAAATAAATAATTTTGTTGTTCCTAGTACGAGAACAAAAGTAAAAATTTATCTTCATACTAAACACTTATCAAAGGTGGTATATATCAAAAATAGTGAGACTAGATATAACACTGAATAAGTAAACATTAAATAACAAATTAAAATACATTACAAATTGTATCAACAGGTCAAATTAACACGAAAGTACGATTTGAGAGTACTCGCAGTTACTGAAAGCTAGTTAAAAGCCAAAAACAATTAATAATAATAAATCATGCATCAGAGACTAAAATCAACTAAAACACATCCCATGGATTTATAGTGTCTTAACGTCATGGACAGTCAAAGAAGACATGACTTGTGCAATGCCAAAATAAAAGTATCGACAGGCAGTCGGATAGTGAGGAGTTAATCTGTTAATAAATATGTATAATGTAATATATAGATAGAGTAATCTCTATATAGAAAATGAACGTGTATGTGTATTTATACATCTCAATAAACCGTTTGAAAAGAATACAAATTTAGTTATGTTTTAATTTGATGATGACAAAATCGATATTTGTGCCAATGTAAACTATATTCAAAGATCTAATTACAACATTGGTAAGATAACCTTTACTAATAAGTTTGTTTAACGGTTCGATGTCACTTTTCAACAAAATTCAGTGCACAGATCTAAAATTTTGAGGCTTCATAGAAGTGCATTTTTCAACACTTTTTACGAACATCTAATACACATTGAATTTAATTGGTTGAATCTTTCAAAGAATGAAACAAAATTTTTATATATATGTGAGTTGGTAAATGTTGATAATTGTTTATAAAAAGTATGCATTTATTTTAAATTTGTAAAACAAACTCATCCTTGGACATGGAAAATATCAAAGGCATGTACAGTCATGTTTTAAACTCTATTCTTTCTGAAAAAAAAGTTGGGGGAGGTAGGTACTATATATAAATCAAATTAACATAGAAGAAGATATATGGAGTACATTCATAAAAAAGTAAAATGCCAAAAATCATTTGAAACTTAGATACTTTCGCAAATTTTTAGGGTTTATCACTATTCATCTGCCATTTTGTTTCAAATTTAAGGCCATGTAAACCTACTCAGAAAAACCATACATCATTCGCTTCCTTATTTATTTTCCTCCAAATATTTACCTTATATTCACTCAGAAACAGTGGTAACGTCCTCCTTGCTACGCTACGGTATTGTAGTGATAGTTTAGCGAAGCAACGTCACCGCTGTTTCGGAGTTTGCCCTTGTAGCTAACTCGAAAGATTTATTCCCCTCAACCCTTTGATTTTTTGGCGACGTACTTTAACCTTCTCTAATATATGCAAGTTTGCTCGCAGTATATTGAAATTATGGGAGATAATTTATGAAAATAGATTGGCATGCGCATGGAAATAACGGAAGTTACATGACAAATAGTTCAAAGTGAAGAAAATAGCAAAAAATGAAGGGTTGATGGGAATAAAACTACCGATTGTGCTACAAGACAGTAGTCAATGAATAAAGGGTATATGATATCCATGGAGAAAATTTTATAAGGAAGCGAATGTTGTATGGTATATGTGCTGCTTGGCAATGGGTTTTTACGATATCGAGACGGAAATTTTCTACCTAAAGTCTGGGTCGAAAATTTCTATGTGTTCTGTTTATTACACTCATAAGTCAAAGAAAGGCAGGCAGACATCTACTGTTCTGTCTGGAAAAAAAATCTAGTTATTATATCAGTGTTACGTTCGAAAATTACATATTTTTTCAGGAGGTGGTTTAAGGCACTTTTCCAGGTTTTTTTCTCAAATTACTTGTAGACAAAAGCATGAAAAATGCCATGCTTATAACGCACTTTTTGTCCACATATCAGTAGAACTCGAATTAAACATTTAAAGCTTAAATCCTTACCATTAAAAAAAAAATGTACCAAATCTCACGAAGGTCATTTATTCTAATTGTTTTGAATGAGTTTAACATTTTATGATCAGTAAATTCACAGAAAGTTGACAAATAAATTATATTTATGCATTCCGGGACAAAACGTCAACCAGCAATAGTATCGATACAGTAGTTGTAAGAACTGATGAAATATGGTTCAAATGACGATTTAATACTCTAGGCAAGCGGTTTGTTTACATAACATTCACCTACGGCGCTTGAATATGGGAATACCCGCAAGCAATGGTTACAGTCAATTGTTGTGTCGTTGTCGTAATGATTTTGACATTTTACATCAAGTGGTGGTTAGTAATATTTATAATGATTTATATATAATACATGTAGTTTAGTATTAAGACCATAATGCATAGTATATGGAATAAATGACGTTTATCGAACGTTGAGTTGGAATTTCAGTGCGCTATCTTACAAGATAACAAAACGGGCATATAATTCTACTCCGATTCGACCTTAAAGGGGGCTAGGGTATAAAAATGTTGAAATCTGAACTTCTTTCGTCCGGTTGTTTGACCTTTGATTTAGGGGAGGGGTGCGTTTGGTGATCAGGGGTGACTAAATAGGCAACCAAGCAAGGGCGTGTGTCCGTGTCGAAACTTTTTTTTAACAATCTCTGAGGATCGGTGCAATGTCACATTCCTGTCCTATCCAGTATTTCCTCTTTTTCAAGTGGTCGTCTCTACCACGATCGACATACGTTGCAGTACTTTATTATTCGATGTTTTTTTTAAAATTTCTTCTCGCCTAGAATATCAAAATACTTGACACTTGACGTTAAATCCCACCCACACCCTTAACAAATAAAATAAACGAGAAAAAAGTCAATAAAGAAAGGACTGATTAAATAATGATGAAAATGAAAATTCAGCTAATCATCAATCGACCTATCGACCTTTCTTATCCTTGAATGTACAGAGGAACAAACGAGTTGTCAAAGTCTGATTTATCCCGACGTGAGTAAAACCTGTTAAGGCCACACTATAGTAGCCAGCACTCTGCTAGGATAACTAACTTCAAGAGGTGTATCTTTTGATTTAAAGATCAACTGTATTTTCTATAACACGATGCAAAATATTCACATGAAGTGAAATTAGATTTTAATTAATCTCATAAAAGTTTGCTTCGTTAAAACTGCAAATTTCGAAGGATGTGTCTTAATCCAATTTGATTTTGCAAATTTGAAATACATGTGTTTTTTCCTTACTTAATAAATGTGTCGCTCCATTATATAGCGTAGGTTGGTAAATCTTCTTTAATTAAGAAGAAGTTATTCTGATTACATATAAATGTCTTCGTTTCAAAATTATTATCCAATATTTATTACTTTTGTACGTGCCAAAACAGATTACAAATTATCACAAACTATCACTGCCATGTTTGGCGATTGTTTTTTACTTCCGAACTTAAAAAAATCAGATGTATTCATTAGTTTTAAAACAGGATGGATTTGAGTTCTTTAATGAAAAGTAACGTCATGAACTTTTTAAATACAAAATGTAACACATTGTACTGTAAGGATTATAGCAGAAAAGTTAATATTTATAATTCGGAAACATTTTTTAAAAAACATTCCATTAACATTTACTTACTTTCATTTTATTAAAAATGATTTTGTACTTGTATGACATTACTCAGATATTGATAGTTGGGGTACTTTCAGTTGACAAAAAGGTGCTAGATTTGTTTAATTCTTAACTTAACTTAACTTTCCCTACGTACAAAAAGACAAAAAAAAAAACAAAAAAGAAGAAACAAGGACAATAATGCTCTAAAATTTGGGCAAATTGTAACATAGGCTTAGGTAACAGTAAGGATAGAAGGTAAGGTAACAGTACAGACACTGATCAAAGTAACAGTAAGGATAGAAGGTAGGTAACAGTACAGACACTGACCAAAGTAACAGTAAGGATAGAAGGTAGGTAACAGTACAGACACTGACCAAAGTAACAGTGAGGATAGAAGGTAAGGTAACAGTACAGACACTGACCAAAGTAACAGTAAGGATAGAAAGTAAGGTAACAGTACAGACACTGACCAAAGTAACCGTAAGGATAGAAGGTAAGGTAACAGTACAGACACTGACCAAAGTAACAGTAAGGATAGAAGGTAGGTAACAGTACAGACACTGATCAAAGTAACAGTAAGGATTAGGATAGAAGGTAAGGTAACAGTACAGACACTGACCAAAGTAACAGTGAGGATAGAAGATAGGTAACAGTACAGACACTGATCAAAGTAACAGTAAGGATAGAAGGTAGGTAACAGTACAGACACTGATCAAAGTAACAGTAAGGATTAGGATAGAAGGTAGGTAACAGTACAGACACTGATCAAAGTAACAGTAAGGATAGAAGGTAGGTAACAGTACAGACACTGATCAAAGTAACAGTAAGGACTAGGATAGAAGGTAAGGTAACAGTACAGACACTGACCAAAGTAACAGTGAGGATAGAAGATAGATAACAGTATAGACACTGACCAAAGTAACAGTGAGGATAGAAGGTAAGGTAACAGTACAGACACTGATCAAAGTAACAGTGAGGATAGAAGGTAGGTAACAGTACAGACACTGATCAAAGTAACAGTAAGGATAGAAGGTAAGGTAACAGTACAGACACTGACCAAAGTAACAGTAAGGATTAGGATAGAAGGTAAGGTAACAGTACAGACACTGACCAAAGTAACAGTGAGGATAGAAGGTAGGTAACAGTACAGACACTGACCAAAGTAACCGTAAGGATAGGAGGTATGGTAACAGTACAGACACTGACCAAAGTAACAGTGAGGATAGAAGGTAAGGTAACAGTACAGACACTGACCAAAGTAACAGTAAGGATAGAAGGTAAGGTAACAGTACAGACACTGACCAAAGTAACAGTAAGGATAGAAGGTAGGTAACAGTACAGACACTGACCAAAGTAACAATAAGGATAGAAGGTAGGTAACAGTACAGACACTGATCAAAGTAACAGTAAGGATAGAAGGTGAGGTAACAGTACAGACACTGACCAAAGTAACAGTAAGGATTAGGATAGAAGGTAAGGTAACAGTACAGACACTGACCAAAGTAACAGTAAGGATAGGAGGTATGGTAACAGTACAGACACTGACCAAAGTAACAGTAAGGATAGGAGGTATGGTAACAGTACAGACACTGACCAAAGTAACAGTAAGGAAAGAAGATTAGGTAACAGTAACTGATCAAAGTAACAGTAAGGATAGAAGGTAAGGTGACAGTACAGACACTGATCAAAGTAACAGTAAGGATAGAAGGTAAGGTAACAGTACGGACACTGATCAAAGTAACAGTAAAGACACTTACCAATTGAAAGAAACAGTATTGACACATACTAAAACAACAGTAAGGACACTGACTAAAGTAACAGTTAAGACACTTATCAATTGAAAGTAACAGTATGGACAAATACCAAATACAAAAATAAGGACACTGACTAAAGTAACAGTTAAGACACTTACCACTGAAAGAAACAGTATGGACACATATTTAAACAACAGTAGGGTACTGGCTAAAGTAACAGCCAAGACACTTACGAATTAAAAGAAACAGTATGGTGACAAACATAAACAACAGCAATGACACTGGCTAAAGTACAGTAAAGACACTTACCAATTGAAAGATACAGTAGGGATACATACCAAAACAACAGTAAGAACACTGGCTAAAGTAACAGTGAAGACAATTGCCGATTCAAAGAAACAATAAAGACACTTACCGATTCAAAAAAACAGTAAAGACACTTACCGATTCAAAGAAACAGTATTGTCAAATACCAAAAACAACAATAAGGACACTTACTAAAATAATAATTAAGACACTAACCAATTGTAAGAAAAAGTATTAACATATAAGAAAGCAAAATTAAGGACACTGGCCAAAGTAACCTTTAAAACACTTACCAATTGTAAGAAACAGTATACATATAAAAAAACAACACTTATTTATAAAAATAAGAAAAGGACACAGATCAAAGAAATAAAAAGGACACTAGCTACAGTAACAGTAAGGACAAAGGCTACAGCAATTACCAGGGGCCGGTTGTTCAACTTGTCGTTAACTTAACGATAGCGTTACCCTTAACGTGTCGTTTAAAAGTCTAACGTGGCGTTACTTAACGGAAGGTTAAAATGCTGTTGTTCAACTTGATTTAACGGTAGCGTTAGCTAACGAGAGCGTTAGGATACCTTAACCAGTCATTAAATTTTTACTATAGTTTAGAGGCTATTTTAGTTACCCATAATTCAGTTTTTCTAAACTTCCTCCATAAACAAATATGACTGACAATGCATCTTTTGCTGTCAAAAAAAAAAAAAAAAAACAGGGAAAGAAAGCCAAATTTTTCGGAGGCAGAAATTAGTGTACTACAGGATGAAGTTGAAAAAAATTTTGCTATCATAAATGACAAATTTAGTACTGCTGTAAGTAATAAGAAAAAGATTGCTATTTGGAATAAAATATCCATGATGGTTTCTGCTCTTGGTGTTGCCCGTAGATCAGCAAAGGAGTGTAGAGACAGAGTGTAGAGACAAGTGAGGCAACACCAAGAAAGAGACAAAGAAGGTGTTTTCAGTCACCAAAAAAGACCATGCCAGAACTGGGGGTGGACCACAGAGCAAACCTTTAAGCCTTGCCATTCACAGAACGATTGACCTGTGCAAAGATTCTGCATCATTTAAGGGCAATGGAGGTGTTGAAAGCTGCATTAATGGTATGTAATATTTTATCTTATCAAATACTTTTTCTGGAAACTTTCTATTAAGTTTTGCTATCAAATGTATCCTAGTTGAAGGAATAACATCGATGTAGTGACAACAGTTTGTGTACGCCGGTATCATTATGTTAGTGTTAACGACAAATTGAACAACCGGCCCCAGGCTAATATTAGTAACAGTGAGTTAACTAACCAAAATAGCAGTAAGGACAATGGCAGTATAGATGCTGACCAGAGTTTCAGTATAAACTATAGGTGAAGTCATAGTGAGGACTCTGACCAAAGTAACAGAAGAAAAGAGGCAAAGGTTTAAGTAAGGACTCTTACCAAAGTAAAAGTAAGTTTAAGGGTAAAAGCAACATAAAAACTCTGACCAAAGTAACAGTTAGGACACGTACTTAGTGACCAGTTAGGATAGAGTCAAATATTGGCATTACAGTAAGAATACTGTCTAAAGTTGCAGTAAGGATAATGGCTTACAGTACTGTAAGGATAACAATGGACGTAATAGTAATGTTATTGACTTACATCACGGTAAGGATAACGGTGGACGTTGCATTAATGTTATTGACTAACATCACAGTAAGGATGACGGTGGACGCTGCATTAAGGATATAGGCTTACAGTACGGTAAGGATAACGGTGGACGTTACAGTAAGGATATTGGCTTACATTACGGTAAGGATACCGGTGGACGTTACAGTAAGGATATTGGCTTACATTACGGTAAGGATAACGGTGGACGTTACAGTGAGGATATTGTCTTACATTACGGTAAGGATAACAGTTGACGTTACAGTAAGGATGTTGACCTACAGTACGGTAAGGATAACGGTGGACGTTACATTAAGGATACTGGCTAACATTACGGTAAGGCTAACGGTGGACGTTACAGAGAGAATATTAGCCTACAATACTGTAAGAATAACAGTGAACGTTAAACTAAGGATACTGGCTTACATTACGGTAAGGATAACGGTGAACGTTACAGTGAGGATACTGGCTCACATTACGGTAAGGACAACGGTGGACGTTACAGTAAGGATATTGGCTAACAGTACGGTAAGGATAACGTAGGACTTTACAGTAAGGATATTGCCTTACATTACGGTAAGGATAACGGTGGACGTTACAGTGAGGATGTTGGCTAACATTACGGTAAGGATAACGATGGACGTTACAGTGAGGATATTGGCTAACAGTACGGTAAGGATAACGGTGAACGTTACAGTGAGGATACTGGCTCACATTAAGGTAAGGAAATGGTGGACGTTACAATGAGGATACTGGCTAACATTACGGTAAGGATAACGGTGGATATTACAGTGAAGATATTGCCTTACAGCACGGTAAGGATAACGGTGGATGTTACAGTTAGAAGACCGGTTTACAGTACGGTGAGGATAACGATGGACATTACAGTGCGGATACTGACTAACATTACGGTAAGGATAACGGTGGACGTTACAGTAAGGATATTGGCTAAACAGTACGGTAAGGATAATGGTTGACGTTACAATGAGGATATATTGGCTTACATTACGGTAAGGATAACGGTGGACGTTACAGTTAGGATATTGGCTTAAATTACGGTTAGGATAACGGTGGACGTTGCATTAAGGATAACGCTGGACGTTACAGTAAGGATATTGGCTTACATTACGTTAAGGATACCGGTGGACGTTACAGTTAGGATATTGGCTTAATTACGGTTAGGATAACGATGGACATTACAGTGAGGATATTGTCTAACATTACGGTAAGGAAAACAGTGGACGTTACAGATACGATATTAGCCTACATTACGGTAAGAATAACGGTGAACGTTACAGTAAGGATACTGGCTTACATTACGGTAAGGATAACGGTGGACGTTACAGTGAGGATACTGGCTTACATTACGGTAAGGATAACGGTGGACGTTACAGTGAGGACATTGGCTAACATTACGGTAAGGACAACGGTGTGCGTTACAGTAAGGATATTGGCTTACATTACGGTAAGGATAACGGTTCACGTTACAGTAAGGATACTGGCTAACAGTACAGGAAGGATAACTATGGACGTTACAGTGAGGATATTGGTTTACAGTACGGTAAGGATAACGGTGCACGTTACAATGAGGATATTGGCTTACAGAACAGGAAGGATAACGATGGACGTTACAGTGAGGATATTGGTTTACAGTACGGTAAGGATAACGGTGCACGTTACAGTGAGGATATTGGCTTACTATACGGTAAGGATAAAAGTTGACGTTACAGTGAGGATATTGGTTTACATTACGGTAAGGATAACGATGGACGTTACAGTTAGGATATTGGCATACCTTACGGTAAAGATAACGGTGGGCGTTACAGTAAGGATATTGGCTTACATTACGGTAAGGAGGACGTTGGACGTTACAGTGAGGATATTGGCTTACATTACGGTAAGGATAACGGTGGACGTTACAGTCAGGATATTGGTTTACATTACGGTAAGGATAAAAGTAGACGTTACAGTAAGGATATTTGCTTACATTACGGTTAGGATAACGGTTAACGTTACAGTAAGGATACAGGCTAACATTACGATATGGATAACGGTGGACGTTACAGTGAGTATATTATCCTACATTACTGTATGAATAACGGTGGACGTTAGAGTAAGGATACTGGCTTACATTACGGTAAGGATAACGGTGGACGTTACAGTGAAGATATTGGCTTACAATACGGTAAGGATAACGGTGGATGTTACATTAAGTATAGTGGCTTACATTACGGTAAGTATAACGGTAGACGTTACAGTAGGGATACTGGCTTACATTACGGTAAGGATAACGGTGGACGTTACAGTAAGGATATTGGCTAACATTACGGTAAGGATAACGGTAGAAGTTACAGTGAGGATATTGGCTTACAGTACGGTAAGGATAACGGTGGAGCCACAGTGAGGATATTGGCTTACAGTACGGTAAGGATAACGGTGGACGTTACAGTGAGGATATTGGCTAAAAGTATAGTAAGGATAACGGTGGACGTTACAGTAAGGATATTGGCTTACCTTACGGTAAGGATAACGGTGGGCTTTACAGTAAGGATATTGGCTTACATTACGGTAAGGATAACGGTGGACGTTACAATTAGGATATTTTCTTACAATACGGTAAGGATAACGGTGGACGTTACAGTAAGGATATTGGCTTACACTACGGTAAGGACAACGTTGGCGTTACAGTAAGGATATTGGCTTACAGTACAGTAAGGATAAAAGTGCACGTTACAGTGAGAATATTGGCTTACATTACGGTAAGGATAACGGTGGACGTTACAGTAAGGATATTGGCCTACATTACGGTAAGGATAACCGTGAACGTTACAGTAAGGATATTAGTTTACAGTACGGTAAGGATAACAATGGACGTTACAGTAATGTTATTGGCTTACATTACGGTAAGGATAAAGCAGGACGTTGCATTAAGGATATTGGCTTACATTATGGTAAGGATAACGATGGGCGTTACAGTAAGGATATTGGTTGATATTACGGTAAGGACAACGGTTGACGGTACAGTGAGGATGTTGGCTTACATTACGGTAAGGATAACGGTGGGCGTTACAGTAAGGATAACATTGCACGTTACAGTGAGGATAATGGCTTACATCACGGTAAGGATAACGGTGGACGTTACAGTAAGGATATTGGCTAACAGTACGGTTAGGATAACGTAGAACGTTAGAGTAAGGATATTGGCTTACATTACGGTAAGGATAACGGTGGACGTTACAGTGAGGATGTTGGCTTGCATTACGGTAAGGATAACGGTGGACGTTACAGTGAGGATATTGGCTTACATTACGGTAAGGAGAACGGTGGACGTTATATTGGCTTTCATTAAGGTAAGGAAAACGGTGGACGTTACAATGAGGATACTGGCTAACATTACGGTAAGGATAACGGTGGATGTTACAGTGAAGATGTTGCCTTACAGCACGGTAAGGATAACGGTGGATGTTACAGTTAGAATACCGGTTTACAGTACGATAAGGATAACGATGGACGTTACAGTGAGGATACTGGCTAACATTACGGTAAGGATAACGGTGGACGTTACAGTTATGATATTGGCTAAACAGTATGGTAAGGATAATAGTTGACGTTACAGTGAGCATATATTGGCTTACATTACGGTAAGGATAACGGTGGACGTTACAGTAAGGATATTGGCTTACATTACGGTAAGGATAACGGTGGACGTTACAGTTAGGATATTGACTAAAATTACGGTAAGGATAACGGTGGACGTTGCAGTGAGGATATTAGCTTACATTAAGGTAAGGATAACGGTGGACATTACAGTAAGGATATTAGCTAACATTACGGTAAGGATAACAGTGGACGCTACAGTGAGGATATTGGCTTACATTACGGTAAGGATAACGGTGGACGTTACAGTGAGGATATTAGCTTACATTAAGGTAAGGATAACGGTGGACATTACAGTGAGGATATTAGCTAACATTACGGTAAGGATAACAGTGGACGTTACAGTGAGGATATTGGCTTACATTACGGTGAGGATAACGGTTGACGTTACAGTTAAGAAATTTTCTTACATTACGGTAAGGATAACGTTGGACGTTGAATTAAGGATATTGCCTTACATTACGGTAAGGATAACGGTGGACGTTACAGTAAGGATATTGGCTTACATTTCGGTAAGGATAACTGTGGACGTTACAGTAAGGATATTGGCTTACAATACGGTAAGGATAAAGGTGGACGTTACAGTAAGGATATTGGCTTACATTACGGTAAGGATAACGGTGGACGTTACAGTAAGGATACTGGCTGACATGACGGTAAGAATAACGGTTGACGTTACAGTAAGAATACTGGCTTACATTAGGGTAAGGATAACGGTGGGCGTAACAGTAAGGATATTGGCTTATATTATGGTAAGGACAACGGTTGATTGAACAGTGAGGATTTTGGCTTACATTACGGTAAGGATAACGATGGGCGTTGCAGTAAGGATAACAGTGGACGTTACAGTGAGGATAATGGCTTACATTACGGTAAGGATAAAGGTGGACGTTACAGTAAGGATATTGGCTAACAGTACGGTAAGGATAACGTAGGACGTTACAGTAAGGATATTGGCTTACATTACGGTAAGGATAACGGTGGAGGTTACAGTGAGGATGTTGGCTTACATTACGGTGGACGTTACAGTGAGGATATTGACTTACATTACGGTAAGGATAACGGTGGACGTTACAATGAGGATATTGGCTTTCATTAAGGGCAGGAAAACGGTGGAGGTTACAATGAGGATACTGGCTAACATTACGGTAAGGATAACGGTGGATGTTACAGTGAAGATATTGCCTTACAGGACGGTAAGGATAATGGTGGATGTTACAGTTAGAATACCTGTTTACAGTACGGTAAGGATAACGATGGACGTTACAGTGAGGATACTGGCTAACAATACGGTAAGGATAATGGTTGACGTTACGGTGAGGATATATTGGCTTTCATTACGGTAAGGATTACGGTGGACGTCACAGTAAGGATATTGGCTTACATTACTGTAAAGATAACGGTGGACGTTACAGTAAGGGTATTGGCTTACAATCTGGTAAGGATAACGGTGGACGTTACAGTAAGGGTATTGGCTTACAATCTGGTAAGGATAACGGTGGACGTTACAGTAAGGATATTGGCTTACATTACGCTAAGGATAACGGTGGACGTTACAGTTAGGATACTGGCTAACAGTACAGTAAGGATAACGGTGGACGTTACAGTGAGGATATTGGCTTACATTATGGTAAGGATAACATTGGACGTTACAGCAAGGATACTGGCTTTTGTTACAGTGAGGATACTAGGTTACGTTAAACGTTACAGTAATAATACTGACTTACGTTACAGTAGTGATACTGGCTCATGTTAGAGTATGTATACTGACTTACGTTACTGTAAAGATACTAGCAAACGTTCATTAAAAATACTACCTTAAGCTACAGCAAGAATACTTGTTTACATTTTGGTTATACTAATGGGCTATATTACAGTTAGGATACTGTCTTACATTACAGTAAGAATACTAGTTACATTAAGGATATGAGCTTACTTTACATTAAGGATATAAGCTTACTTTACATTAAGGATATGAGCTTATTTTACAGTAGGGGCACTAAGTAATACGCAAATTCGCGCCAACAAATTTAGATAGAAAGCTTACCTGATAAACCTTATAAGTATATTATATACATTGAAATAACGTTTTTGCTGTTCATCCTCAAATTACAATTAACTCGTTCCTCCTTAACTAAATACGAAGAAGCCAACATATGTCAGTAATAAACACTGAAGGGACAAATCATTAAAAGCTCGTATGAAAAATCTCAAAATGAATATTAATATCAAGGACTGACAACAAAGTTAAGGCTAGAAGGTACATTTAAATAATTGTTACTATATTAGTTGATGTGTATTAAGGATAGACACCCTTGAAATATCTCTTGTCAAACACTTATATGATTCTTTATTATAACACGGAATACAAACAAGTGATTCCAGCAGTGTAAGAGTATTGAGGGGCCTGATGGGGGTCTCATCACGATTCACGAGTTGATTTTTTTGTCAATCACGATTCACAGAAAATAAATTTCCATGATCACGGATCACGAAAATATAAAAGAAAAATAAATCTGTAGAAAAACGGATCACGATAGTGAAAATGCGCCGATCACGAAAAACGAAAATAACCCATCAGGCACCTCAGTATTGATTTTCAAGAAAATTTGCAAGTGTGCTTCGAAATTACAAGTTTCCTAAATAGTTGTTATGAAAGATATTTGTTGAAGCAAGTATAGTAAGACAGAATAAATATCAGGGGCCTTTTTTAGAATTATGGTTTTAAAATAATCTGGTTCCCTGTTCTTAATCTGATTGGCTCTAATAACAAGTCGGACTCAAATACCCTTATGTTGCAAGGGAGAAAACCAGCCTAACTTTTAAATTTGGTCTGGCAATAGATGATTTATCATCAAAATTTCACTGTCAAAATCTTTTAAGAAATAAACTGAATTTAACCAGATGCAAGGATACGATTTTACATGAGATAATGAAATTGTGAAATGAAAAGTTTTGAACACTTGGCAAAATCGTAAAATGTTAGTTCATCAAAGATGCAGGAAGAGCTCAAAATGACCAAAACAAAACGGTCGACAGGCCCAGCGAAAATAGCTCCGGGTCATTGTATTAAAATTAAAAAAAAAAAGTATTAAAATTGAAGTTTAATACCCAAAGTTGTGCAACACTTGATAAGCTACAAACTAAAATGAAAATATGATTCATGATTCATATGCGATTAACAAATGTTTCCCACACATTCGACAGGAATGCTCGTAAACAAAAGATCAAAAAGCCAAAAATATAAAACATTTACGAGAGAGAGAGAGAGAGAAAAAAACCACTGACTTGCACACTTCTATTGATAATAACATTAGTTTATTTATGTTTACTGATGAACTTTAGAGGTAAACAGACCAGTTATAGCCAATTTCGAACATATCGTGACCAAACAAACCTAACGTGTTTTCGTAAAAAATATATGCACATATTAATTAAAGATGTCTTTATGTTTCTTGTATTGTTTTTAATGACGTTTATCAATAATCGCGTAAAAATACAACAAACAACAAGCTAGAGTTTACGACAGATCGGTAGGGACATGATGTTAAAATTTCTCATTTATAACTTGACATTTCTCTCAAGTTATGATGGACGGGTAATCATCTTTAAAATTTCTATTTTTTTGGTTTTGCATTATCAAAAGTATCAAAATATTCTTGCAGTATTTATCAACATTGTATTCGTACTCCGAATGTCATTGTATTCGTATTCCGAATGTCATTGTCATATTTTTTTCGAGTTGTCGTGAGAGTTGAATTTAGAAAAAAATGTAAAGGTTTCTGTTTCTTCTCCCCTTTTTGTCAGAATATATGATTATTTTGCAGAATAAAGTACTGTGAGATTTTATTAGAAAAGCATGTAATAAAAAAAACATTAACCCTCTAACACATCAATAAACTGATAAAGGAATACTCGGCGGGCTAATAACACGCTAGTATAATATGTGATGCATCGCAAAACATTTAATGGTAACAATTACATAATCATGTTATTCTCAATCTCTTGTCGTACGAAGTATTATAACTCGATCTTATTGGCAAATAAAAATAAACTTTGTGATATTATAGGAATTATTTGTTGAAATTTCTGATTACGATTCACAGCGTCGAGTCCACCAAACACTGCACTGTTCTATAGCCATGAAAACCACTAAAAGGTTCTTCTAGTAACTGTTATATGAAGAACAGCAACAGCGGCTTTTGGTTCTTTCATCCTCTCTTACATTTTTGACCATCTGAATGTATATACGATGGAGTAATTAAAAGAGAGAGGCAGAAACCAAAAGTATATTCAAACGCATAAGTGGAGGACAAACTGACGTCGCCATGGCAAAAAAAAAAAAAAAAAATAGACCAAGACAAACAACAGCCTATAAAACACAAAATATAAAACTAAGGACTGAGCAACACGAACCCCACCGTCGTGTGCTTCTGAAGGGTAAGCAGATCCTGCTTGGCATATGAAAACCGAGGTGTTGCTCATGTCAGTGCAAATTTTACAATAAGTTTAATTCGGTGAACTGTCACATTCAAGTGAGACATGGGAGATACGTATTCAACATGAAGTCGCTGCAGGAATGATGCTACTTAGAAATGAAAAGTTCACAATTGGAAAGCTGTAATCAATTCTTTTGTCGTAAGGGTTTGTTCTCAACTGATTATCCTTGTCAATTTCATAATGTAAGTCAAGATAAGAGGCAGACTTTACTGTATCTGTTGTATCCCTTTTTCAAGTTCGATGGGATAGATGCGTTCAACATAGTCACCAAACTTTAAATTACTCAGTGAGAGGACATCATATATATAGCGGAACGAGAAGTTAAAGGATAATGCTAGCTTATTTTCATTTTTTCTAAGAAGCTATTGTATGAGGTCTGCCTCATATGAATAAAGGATCTAGTCGACAAGAAGAGTAACACAGCTGGTTCCCATGGGAATACCGATCGTTTATTGAAAAACATATCTTCCAAACGTAATAGATATCAAGCATCTCAATAATATGAAAATAAGGAGATGTGGTATGATTGCCAATGAGACAACTATCCACTATGGTTCAAATGACGAGAATATGGTAATTATAAGGCACCGTGCGATCTTCAACAATGAGAAAAGTCCATACAGTATAGGCTGCTGACTTGGCACAAGCACATACAGAATGTGGTAGGGTTAAACATGTTTATCAGTTTCAGATAATTGTGTTTTTTTGTGTGTGTAGAAACCATGATTTTTTTATTTTTATTCCTACCTTAAACGAGATATATATATTTACGCTGACCATTCTGTTTTATGAAACAAAGTAGAACCAATTATTTCAATTTGTTTTAAGTCTAAAACGGGGAATAATTGTGTAAAGGGCGGAAAAGTCAATGGTACACTATTGCAAGAGGAAAGACACTTAGATTGTATTTACTCAAACAGATCTTGGATTTTTTAGTATCTGCATCTGACTCACACCGCCCCTGTAGTAGGTAGTTTCACAATAACTCTGAATCTAAAAGCCGGCTTTCAAATTGATTGCTGAATAAATCGGTGTTAATAATATAAAAAAAAAGAGTTTTCATGGAGCACTTGAAATACATGTGTGCAATAGAACGTTGTTTGTAAGGACACTGATGTAATTTAGGAATCCAATACAGAGAAGGGAGATCCAGTTCTAAAATATTTAAAGATGTACTGTTTTGGATAATTTCAGGTTGTCATTTCTGTATCAATAATTTTTTAGACACCTCTTAAAAATTCTGAAAGAAAACACTTTGTTTCCGTTCGTTTTTGAAGGTTAATATCAATTTTGACTTTACAACATATCTTTAAGAGAAACATAAGGCCAGTTTAGCAATCACTTTAGTCGGAATATGAATATTGAATCCTTTGATTTGTTGTTCTATTCTGTTGTTTGTCATATTCCTTTATTCATATCAAATAAAGCATACAAAATGAACCATCTGTGTTTATTATTTCTGAACAACAAATCATATTATGTGCGAAACTCGAGACCTATTCAATTTGTTTGTAAAGATATATAATTTTAGATACACTTATTTTCACTTGATTCACTTTAATTATTGCTAGTTCTTATTATTGTTTTATCTGTGTTATCACTGTATACACTTCCCCCAAGCTAGGACGTCTATTTTAGAAATAAATATCTCGTTTTCTTTTATCCTATTGATACTCGGCTTATGCTTAAGTATAGATAGAAATACGTAGGAAGTTATTTACAAACTACATATTTCATACCACTACCATATAATTCATTGCTAAGGGAGCTACCATTTGACTCATTGTCAAAAATCAATCCGGTCTGTAATGCGCATGCGTCACTGGCCACAGCTTTTATCTATGGAATCGGTATATAGAATTAAACGTGGAATATATTTCAATTGACGATTTAAACATTTTGTTATAAAAAATTGTTTTGACCCTTAACGTTTTTATGTTCTTCAATATTTTAGCAAACAGGTGATATATTTTATTTCTATTTCGGATTTTTCTTTCTTGATTCCAGTTTCACTTTAGTTAAAGTCATTAGGGCTTCATTATTGTAAATACTTACATGGTAAAAAGTCATTGATAACCAATAAGGTCACATCTTTAAAAAATATTTTAAAATACTAAATCAATGTACAATTATTTGACTTTAACATCATATAAAAGTAGAAAGATTGCAGAATCTTTTAATATAAGTTTCGACATTTAAAAAAATATTATTCTTGCTTCAAAGTTTAATGCAAAACTAAAATTTTACCATATTCAATGAAGAGTCACGATTATGGTAAAATGATACACACAAGACCTAACATGTCACGCGGCGTTGTATATCATTAATACAAAATAGATTTGTCGTATCAGAAGTCCATTAATTACTAGTCTAGTAATGGAATTCTGGTCGTATTTAACGTTAATACTTTTGTAAAGTTTTAATTAATTTTTTTAAATATACAACGTTATCTGCGTTGTAACTTAAATTATATACACATGTATAAATATAATGTAAAAGTCGATTTAAAAGTAATAAAATTAAGGATAATTGAAAAATAATGGTTTAAGATCTATATATTTTTTCTTTGCGAGGAAAAGACAAGTTATAATCCACAATTAATCCATGATGCACTATGATATTCAAATTAAAATAAAACTTAAAATAGTCGATGTGTTTAAAATTTATTTAGATGAACATTTTATTAGCATCTTACTATACAAATCCTGGAGATTACCTCTATGATTAGATCACACACAAACCAATAAAGTTAAGATGTGTAAATTAAAAAGATGTCAAAGAGAGCTTCAGGTACATGTAGACATACTAAACAATAGTAGGTGGTCGACTCTAGTAGAGAATTTTCTCATTGGAAATCATAAACCATCTTATATTTATATTTGGTCAAGAGATTCAGTGTACGGATCAATGAAAATGATAACATAAATGACTAAATATTTTTCTCAGAATTTGTTTGAAATGGTGGCCAAACAGTACTGTTTATTGATATAATAATAATTTAGAGCTTCTCGGTACCGGTTATACAATATATAGCGTCTCCTTCAAATATATGAGAGTTTTGCCAACGAATATCTTCTTAAAATAGAAAAACAAAGGATATGGGGTATCCATCCATGACACAAACTATATAGTTTGATGACAAATTTCTTGAAAGAAATGATTTGTTTCAAGAGGAGATAAAAAATACAGCATTACTCTTCACAAAAGAAGAATGGTCAGTGTCGTATCCTTTTTTAAACACAGAAGAGTACGTTTGCCATTTATTACTTTGTAGCATGTTTTATAGATCACTTCCGGGCAGTACTTTAGATGGAATGGTTGACCAGTTTATAGAATACCCTTGTATATGTATATGGAAGTAAAATGTCAATATAATACTTTCATGATCTGTGGATAATATGCCGTATTTGCATTGTCCACCTGTAATATTTTAAAGTAAGATCTTTGATAACCTCCCGCGGAGGACATGTAAAATAAGGAGATAAACCACACGTAGTCGATCGATACAATATCGATACTTTTTGCTATAATAAAGTTTTCAAGGCACCACATCTCATATTTGTGTATCAATGTGAGATTTTTTCGTTCTCTTCTATGCACAATAAAGATTGTTTGGTGTGGAAACATAACGCGTTTATTCAATAAGAGTTGTTAATTATGCAAATATTTTTATAAATATAAATTGTGAAATTCTTTTGTCCAGATAACAATTCTCTTCGTTGGCGCTTTTGGCATATCACCCCAACCCCCAACCCCCCTTTCCCTCATTTTCTCGATATAAACATTTTGCATGTAAATTTTCTTTCATATTTCAACTAATTTATGCCTTGTTTACCATGGCGTTGTCAGTTTTATATAAAAAATCGACTTGCGCACATGAGTTTTGAGTGTCCCATGGGTGTCTCCAGCCTCTTTTTTTTAAAGAAAGACCACATGGACTACACCATCAAAATAAGAATATAAAATATGATTTGTCATTTTCATCAATCAACGAAGGATCATGGTTTTGCTTATGATCGGCACTTGGCTTCTGAATATGTTATGTTCTATAGAAGTCGTTGAAAAGGTATTGTTCCGACTTCTCTTGTATCCCACAACCCTTTTTAAGTAGATTTTGCATACTAGTATTCACAAAGTTCAGAGGCTTAAAAGTTATAAAAGTTTCAGTGAACATTGTATTTATTATTGTACTGTTATGGTTAGGGCCCCTGGACAACCTTAGTTTGCGTTTATATCAGAAAAAAACAGTGTTTTTACTGTCACCAGCCTACCATTTTGGTCGTAAGCATTGCTTTATATACGTGTATAGACATTTTTTTGATAACATTTTTGACAGTTAATTCATAATGATTTAAATGGGACGAAATTGTAATATAGATTACCAATGTTTTCTTAAATGCCACTTATGTTTATGACCTATTTATACACGCTAAAATTGCATTGCATATATATCCGTACCAAGTAAGGACCATATATGCAAAACAAATCACCTTCATTCCTCGGAAAAAAGACATTAATAAAAAAGGTATCAAAGTATTAAAAAAATAACATTAAAATTTAAAATAAAAGACACGCCGTAAATTGTTACAGCAAGTTAACGTATCAAAACTGAAATAAAATTGAGAAAGAAAATGAGGAATGTGTCAAAGAGACAACAACTTTTTATTCTACGTCCATGAACAGTTTTTACGAACAGTTTTATAAAATATTATATCCAAAATGATAACAGAATCGGTTCTTTATATATTACCAATTTCCATGATATTATCAGCAAATTTGTTTTGTATATTCATTACATGGACTTAAGATAAGAGACAAAAAGTACAAGGTGCTAATTGCCAGACCTCGCGATTTAACCACGCACGCTGGGATGGATAGATAACAATTGATACTCGAGTTATCAGTCCTTGGGGTAAATTTATTGACAAGATTGGATTACCTTCTTTGCAATGTTTTACGGAGAGGGCTAAATAATTTTGTCCTGCATTTTTTTTATTTGTAATCTCTGTCCTGCCTTTTTATTTTTCACTCTATTCGGTCCTGCCTTTTTATTTTTCACTCTATTCGGTCCTGCCTTTTTATTTTTCACTCTATTCGGTCCTGCCTTTTTATTTTTCACTCTATTCGGTCCTGCCTTTTTATTAGTTTATTCTGTCTTTTTTTTTTGCAAAGTTGCTCATCCTGCCTTTTTTTACTCAAAACTCCTGTCCTGCCTTTTTTTTCAAATTTCATCCTACCCCCCATAAAAATCAAATGGAAGCTCCCTTATAGTACAACAAACTTATGAATGACGTTGACCCAATTAAAGGTTAAATACAAGTGATTTATTAACCTATTTGACAGATAAAGTAAGGAAAGAGTCAAGCTTGACCGAAAGAGCGTCTCTCTGAGGCTTCATATTCAACGTGATATTGCGTATAATATATATTTGCTTTACAATATACCGACCGTGCAATACCCTCATGGGTAGTCAAGGTAGTTAAAAAAACTCCATAGTAGTAGTTTAATATGCATTCTTAACTCTCTTAGATACTTAATATATACATTGTTAACAGATTGTTCAATCGAAAATGTGATTAAGGTCAGATAAAAGTAAATGAATACAGTCATGACATTTCGGCATCTTGAATGTACACTCAAAATCGAAATTTAATAGTACATTTATCTCTAATATTTTCTTGAATAGTATCTGATAACATTCTTGATATATAATTTTGCAAAATTGGCGAGACATATTATTAGAATTGCATTCAAATCACTCTATCCACATACTTTGTAAAAAAGTGAATAAATTTTTGCAAGGAAATTACTGTTTACTTGAAAAGCATAATTATAGGGATATCGATTTGCTTCTCATGTACTTTTTCTACCGTTTTACCGTGTTCGTAATGAAATGCGTCAAAATATGGTTTGCGGATGATATGCAACGATAAACTTATTTCAACGTTTTTTGGTATATCTTTCATCACGAAATCCAGTTTGAACGATGAATACACCAATAAAATTGCAGCTAAATACATGTAGCATGAAAACAAAAATATTGGCAGTGCTGTTATCTATATTTGATAAAATCAACGTCATTTCGACTCTGGTGGATAGTTGTCTTAATGGCAATAATACCACATTTTCTTACATTTATGTAGTTAGTTTTGGAGGTATGGTGATTTTTAAGCAATTTTAAAATCGCATTTTACCGATTTAGAGATAATAATGACTGAGAATTTAGAGTAACGACCATTTGATATTGAGGGACGGGGGATTTTGAAAATGAATATCCTGGACTGGTAAGATAAGATTATGATAATAGGTAATAAGCGTTTAGAAAAAAAATGACATCTAGGTACACAGGCAAATTTTGCTCACGTGAAATTCACGTCAAAAATTTCACGCGAGTTTCACCACAAATGAGCTTATACATGAAAATAGATACAAATACATTATGCCGGATTATATTTGACGAGATAAAGGGCTTAACGCTGCATCGGTCATGGGGATATCCACAGTATATGGAAAATATAGTTAATAATGTTGGTCTGGATCGTTTTTACAATTTGAATGTTAACTTGAATATATTAAACAGTTTTTGGAAAGTTTGTTCGTAAAAGAGAAAATCAAGTAATAAGAAATAAAAGCAGTCTAGATGCATTCTCTAAAGTTAACCTTGCGGACGGTATGCAGTTTTGTCAAACTTACTCGAGTTTAAGTCAAAGGCTAAAATTGCTAGCACGAACACTCTGTTTACATGTGAATTAAGTTTTGTAGAATATGAATGTGAGCGAGACTACCATTTGTCAAATGTGTTCATGTTAAACTTAGTCCGTGGAACACTTCGCACTCGAAATTTCTAAATATACCTCAATATGAAAAGAGTATTTCGCAAATATCAATGTTTATCTAAGTATTTAAACTTCCCTGACCTTTCAAAGAGTTACCGTTTGACGAAAATTAAACATATTGCTAAGTAAATATCTTTATTATGTTGATCCACATGTTAGTAAACATATGGCCATTTTTTAGTAAAAACCTGTTAAGGGAAATGTACAAATGATACAAATAGGTAGCCAAGTTTTAGATATTTACGAAACAATGTGATCTGTGACAAGAAAAAAAGAAAATATTGTGACGTACAAAATGTTTGTTGTAATAATTGATATCACGGATGTCAAACATGTCAAATGGGATAGAAACTCCTTAATGTTTCAGAGTACTTAATTTTCCTGACTTCATTTGAACAAGACTTTGTCTTACTTTATCAGTGTTAGTTCCCTTAAAACTTCACATTGAAAATCTCCTTAACTTTTCTGGAATGCGCTTGGTACCACCTTAATGCAAAGTATACATAATTTGGCGATATTTCAGATTTTGAACTCGTTAAAATGCATGTGGATATCGAAAAATGATATATGCAGATTTTATACTTCCAGAGGTACAGTCAATTAAAAAAACTGATGAAATAGGTCTATATATGTATAGAATGTATGTAAAAAGTGGCTAAAATATGCATAAAAATGTTTGACGTACAAAATTCTAGACGAAATAATTGATGTCATGGATGTCAAATGGGATAGGAACTCCTTATTCTCTCAGAGTATTTAAGGCTGTTCCTGACTTTATTAAAAAAAAAAAAAAAAATCGTTCGACTTTATAAGCTGGAGTTCCCATATAACTTCACATTGAAAACCACTTTAATTTTCGTGAATGAGACATTTGTACCACCTTCAGCTTATTATAACGTGCGATATACTATAAAGATTTATGAATCATTTTCCCGAGGAAGAAATTTCACGTGATAAATTTTAATATCTGCCTTGAGTATATATATTTATACATTCGACATTTAATAATTAATAAATGTTAACATTACCATGCTTTTGTGATATCAATATCTAAATTAAAATAATCTCTTAAGATAAAATATGAAAAATAGTATACTTGTCAAATTTCGAGTTATCAAAGTTAATTGGAGTGACACACATTATTTGAGGAAACAGGACATTTTAGATATAAAGAGTAAATATAGAGCACAGTGGTAGGCCAATTTATCAAATTCACCCCCGTATGGAGTATACATTTCTCAAGTCATACGATATTCAAGAGATTGCAGCTACTACTCAGACTTTGTAAAACGTCATCGGTGTCTAAGCAAAAAATTAATGAGCAAGGGTTTTGTCAAAGAAAGTCTCGTCTTTTTTCTCAAAAAAGATCCTGAATAATAGATAAATATTCAGTGTGTACTTCACAAATAATACAAAATGGTCTTCAGTTATAGATTCTAGGTGTTGAAGTTACACGATATATACTATCAACGACAAAAACTTTGTTTGTTGACGTCATTGTCAAATTTACTATCTACAACACTTTTTTTGTTGACGTCTTTGTTAGATTAAATAATTTTTGTAGGTTTGTTTGAATGTTTTAGTCAGTTGTGTTGTATGTCTGTGATGTATGTTTACACAGTTTTGGCTGCAGGATCCCAATTATTGTAACATTAACCTTTTATGTCTGTTTGGGTTGCTCACCAATTTTGTCAATATAACGGAACTATAAACAACTGTCATACAAGTGGGAGGTTTAGTTAGCTATAAAACCAGGTTTAACGCACCATTTTCTTCTGAAAATGCCTGTACTAGGTCAGGAATATGGCAGTTGTTTTTCACTTGTTCCGATTGATTTTGTCAGTTTTTATGGACTTTTCCTTTTTGAATTTACCTGGGAGTTCTGTATTTTTGTTATAATTTGTTCATTAACAGGATCAAAATCTAAAATTTGTTAAATCCTTATGAAAATTAAATGTTTAAGAGTCTATATATTTATCAAAAACATTTTCAACACTTTTTCAACACTTTTTCCCAAAAATCTAAATTCAACGCTACATGTTGCCGTTGAAGACAATTTAATACAATACTGCAAACTTTACTTGTTTTTTAAAATTATCATGCATTGAAAAACGTCTCTGACTTAGATAAATTGATTTATATCTAAAAGTTAACATACAGCTTTAGTTCCAACAGCATACTGGAATGTTTATTTGATAATAGTTTCCAAAATAGGTAACAAAATGCGGTTTTGGGATATCTCCAGGCGCTTATAATTTAGTAATCTGTTTAGAAATAAGCCATATTATTCTTATAACCTCAAAGTACACATATGGAGCTCTAATACTGTAAATTTGAGTAAAGAATGAAAGTATTTTTAAAATTCCTGAATTATGATGATGTCAATCTTTATTGAACGTAAATTCAAACTTTCGCATACTAGTATCTACTCACTTCGTCCAAGTTAATAACAAATTAACAACAATCTGGGTCTCCGGTGTAGAAAATTTGTACTGGTCTCCGGTATAGAACATTGATGCAAATTTAATGAAGTACCTTTGTCCAAATTCCTTGTTCTTGGCTGACTCTCGGACGACAGTCAATGTGTTATTTCTGGTAATCATTTATAGTATACTTATATGGTAAGCTGTTTATATATATTCAATTTCAAGATATCTTATAAAGTTAATACAATATCTTATAAGATATCAGATATCTTAGAAATTATATAAAATGTCTTGTATTCTTTATGAGATATCTTATTAATTTGAAGTTAATAAGATATTCATATACTTCATAAGATATCTTATTAACCTTAATGGGTATCTTTTAAACTAAATTATACATCTTATATAGTTTATAAGATATCTTTAAAAGTATAGAAGATATCTCATTTATTTTGTAAGATATCTTATTAGCTTTAAAAGGTAACTCATATGATTGATTTATCAGATATCTTAATTAGTTTATAAGATATCTCTATTAGTTTATGAGGGGCCTCGGTGGCTGAGTGGTCTAAGTAGTTCATCTACCGTATCACTAGCCTGTCAACACTGAGGTTGTGAGTTCGAACCCGCACGTGACTAGAGCGTTCTACTCCAATCTGTATTGTGTAAGGTTATCAGTTTTTCTTTTACTTCTAAGGCGAATTAACCAATGAATAAACATATATCATTCCTATAAATTACTAAGAAAATACTCAATTACAAAAATAGCACAAACAAGTACACAAGTCTCCGGAACACCTAATGTAACAACAAGTATCTAAATCTTTTTAATCGTCGCCTTCTAGTTCCTTTGGTCTTTGAATTTTTTAATATTCATTGTTGAGTTAACTTATTTGTCTTAAATTTTTACTGTTGACTAATTTTCTTTGTCGTCTATGAAGTCGTTGATTGGTTTACCATTCGTCTTTGTTTGTCGTTGACTAGAAATATCCTTTTTAGTGGTAAACCCACCGATTGATGCAAATAGTTAACCAAGTATTGAAGATTTATGAAACAAAATGATCCGAGAAAAGAAAATAAGGTAAAAAAGGGAAAACATTGTGACATATAAAATTCTTGGCGTAATAATAGATCTCACGAACGTCAAATGATATGGAAACTCCTTAATCTTGCAGAGTACCTGGGGGTGACTTTTCCTGACTTCATTTGAACACACTATTCATCCCATTTATAAGTGATAGTTCCCATAACATTTCACATTGAAAACCTCCATAATTTTCTGGAATGAAGCTTCAGTAATACCTAAAGTTTATTATGCTGGCTTATTAAGAAGAATGAACATAAGCTAGCATTCTTCTTTAACTTCACATCCCGTTACACAGATGATGTCCTTTCACTAAATAAAAGTTTGGTGACTATGTTGAACGCACTTATCCCATCGAACTTGAAATAAAGGATACAACAGATACAATTAAGACTGCCTCATGTCTTGACTTACATCTACAAATTGACAATGAGGGTCGGCTGAGAACAAAACTTTAAGACAAAAGAGATGATTTCAGCTTTCCAATTGTGAACTTTCCATTTCTATGTAGCAACATGCCACCAGCACCTGCATATGGAGTATATAGCTCCCAGTTGATACGATATTCTAGAGCTTGCAAATCCTATCATAATTTCCTTAAATGAGGGTTGTTTTTTACAAGGAAGATATTCAACCAACAGTTCCAAGTGGTGAAGTTGAAATCATCTCTTCGAAAGGTTTACGGACGCCATCACAAGTTGGTTAACCGTTATGGATTATCTGTTTCACAGATGACGACGGATATGTTCTAATTGTTGTCATAGTTCCTATGGTCGTTGACTGATTTGCTATTCATTGTTGACTAAATTGTCTTAAGTTTTCCTTGTTGCCTGACTTATTTGCTTTTCATTGTTGACTAAATTGTCTTAAGTTTTCCATGTTGACTTGTTTGATTCTGTAGTCTATCTTTACCTTAGTCGTTAACTAAGGTAGTTCATTGGTTTTCCATTTGTCTGCGTTTCTCGATGACTTATTTACTTTTGAGTTTTTGTATATCATGTTCAATGCGAAAGAAATAACATGTACCTAAAAGTTCTTTATTTCTTAAAATAATCCAATTTTCATTCGTTTTAAGATAACATGGAGCTTATTAACAAAGCATCCTTTTTACTGTCGGACCCGATAACTTAACGGGCACGTGAATGGGTATGTCCGTTTAAATTATGTTATATTTTAAATATAACGAGGCTTACACGTTCTGATGACGGGTACCTATAAACGGTAACGTCAATGGGCAATTCAATGTATTTTAATGACATCTTGCAAACTAAAGCATGCCAATTTTCATACGAATATCGAAAAAAATGATACATATTACCTTTATACTTTCTGAGATAAAGCAAATTAAATAACGTGCAAATAGCAGACCAAATGAATAGAATACGCTTAGATATTTCACAAAACTCAGTACTACGAATTGTCTTTGATAAATGAATTACCTCTAAGATTTTCATTTATTGAAACAAAATTATATGGGATCAAAGAATTCGTTTAAGCAAGCGTCATACCTCAAAAAGTAAGATTTTCGATGCACACTGCAGTAAAAAAATCAGAAACAGTGGCGACGTTGCTACATTTAACTGTTACCTAAAAAGGTTTAGGGAAACGAATTCATTAAGGACACAAAATGCATAATTCCTACGTGATTTCTATTGATATTTTATGCAAAATATAATTACCGGGTATTCTGATCCCTATCAAATGATCATTAGGATTACATGCTTAACTGGCTTTTTGATAAAAGTTGTCAATGGAATTATTTTTATGTAAATAACAAGAGCGGCTATAGCTAATTTTGAGGGAAGATTAATGAACGCGAATTAAACCCAATTTGTCTATTATAGCGTAAAACATTACCAGTACTGTAAGTTAGCTAGGTAATTATATGGGATTACCATATACAACATTCATTATGATTTTGATTAGAATAAGTAACTAGACCATATAATAGAACAACTTCATACTAATTTCAATTTTCATCCGTAAAGGATACAACGAATACAAGTACCTAATGATTTAAAATAAATGCGCATAGTTGGCGTGTTCTGTTGTACTGCCCAATATTTTTGGTGCAAGGCTGATTTACCCAGGTCAAATAATCTTGTTTAACTACGACTCTTTTTTACTCTTTTGTTGTATCGACCATACATGGATTTTTTTCAGGTCAGATTTAATGATCACGTTGTAAATAAAGGCAATAGTAGTATACCGCTGTTCAATAGTCATTAATCGATTTAACTGAAACAAATCCAGGTCACAAACCAAAACGGAGGGAAACACATCAACTATAAGAGGAAACAAAACGGAAAGACAGAAACACTGAACTTCTACAAAAACAAACGCCAACATACATAGCAACGGACTATGTGATAACAACTGCCATATTCCTGACTTGGTACAGGACATTGTAAGAAAAAATGGTGGGTTGAACCTGGTTTTATGGCTAGCCAAACCTCCCGCTTAAATGGCAATGTTAAAAATACCGCTAAAATGACAACATTACGTGACAGGAATACAGTACAAATAAATGCAAGAACATTCAGGACAGAGAAATTCGTAGATAAATAATATAATAGTCCATTTCAACATGTAAACCACAGAATAACAACGAACACCTAAAATTAATTTACGACAGAACACAAATACAGCACAATAGAATAATGAACTGTAAGTCACACGAATGTATCAACGCCACAAAAAGTGACGTCACAGGTAAATTTCTAAAAATGCAATATGAAATTGGGATTAAATTTGTAATGGTGTTATTTGATGTATTTTCTAACCATTACAAGAATATTAATATAGAATTGTGTTAGTAATGGTGTAATTATTTGTATTTTATAACCATGTCGGTTTTTCTTCTAAATCAAATTGTGTAAAAACAAATAAATCCTGTGCATATAGTTGCTTTAAACTAAAAATCATAAAAATGAACTAGGTGATTAATATCTTTACATTTACATAAATATAGAAAATAAAAATAGAATTAAAACCACAAACGATAAGACATGAAACAACATCCAACCAGAATTACAAATGGAACATCATAACTAAATACATGAATGTTGGATGTACAAATACCGAGACACGTCTAATAGTAATGCGAATTTACACTCAGCAAAACAGTCATATTCGGGAATAGGTCACGTTCGGTACTTAGAAGACCAGACGACGTAGATGGTAAACCACAATCTAAGACGTGGTAAAAATGTCGTTAGTTAGTTTAGACACAGACACATCGTATAGATCAACCAATTCGTGATGGTGTCTATAAAATTTACGGAGTGTCATTTTTAATCTTTCCTCCTCATAACTCTGTTGGAGCAGTTTCTGCGTAAGGAGCACACTCCTGTATATGAAGTTCGTATAGTGTGAACATGCACGAGCAAAACGTATCAAATGAGATATATAAACACCATACGATGGGGCAGAGGGTATGTTACTGCTGAGAAATGGGAAATTGATAATTAGGAAGTTGAAATCGTCCCGTTTGTCATAGATTTTAGTGTGAAGTCGTCCATCTGTGTCAATATTGAGGAAAAGATCAAGGTATGAAGCAGTCCTTCTAGTATCAGTAGTATCCTTAATTTCAAGTTCACTGGGATATATGAGATGTAAGTTTTGGCTGAAATACGGGTTATTCAGTGATAGGACATCATCAATATATCTGAAAGTAAAATTAAAGAATTTCGCAAAGCGCTTTTTCTTTTTGTCTTTTAGAAGGTTTTGAATGAATTCTGCTTCATACGAGTACAAAAACAAATCGGCCAGTAGGGGTGCACAATTAGTACCTATTGGAATACCGACTGTCTGTTGAAATATCAATCCTCCAAACTCAACAAATATATTGTCGATCAAAAAGTCCAGCATTTTGATAATATCATCTTCAGTATATTTTCTGGAAGAATCAGTGTGGTTCTTCACAAAATAAGAATTATTATAACCAAAAACAAGAAATTTATATCTACGATTCCCATTTTTATAGAAAAAGCTCTGTTTAATGAGATGGTGAAGTCGATCTTTTAATTGAGCATGGGGAATAGTAGTGTAAAGCGTAGAAAAATCAAAAGTTTTAATGTTGCTGCAAAATTGCAGAGATTGTGATCTAAGATTTAGCAGTAGATCTTTAGAATTTTTAAGAATCCACATCTGATTGACACCACTGGTGGAATATATCTCATCACAATATTTTTGAAGGCCATCTTTTACTGTAGAAAGAATAGTAGTCAGCACTTTAGAAAGATGTTTAGTTGAACATCTTGATGATCCGGCGATGTATCGTTCTTTATAAGGATTTTTGTGAAGTTTTTGTATCCAGTATAATGACGGTAGATTTGCTTCGTTTTCTTTGATGTTAATACCAAAAGAAAGAAGGACAGATTTGTGATTTTGTAAAATTTCATCCTTTGTAACAGTTACAAGATGTTTACTCAATCATCTATTACGATGCTACTTTCATTTGAATGCAAGTAATATCCTGCAAAAAGCTATAACACCTTACAAATAATACTATATATTATTATCCTATGGACGTTTTCTCTCAAAAATATTCTTCAAACCGCATTTCTTTTCGGAACTATTCACCCCGTACTAGTACTGTTTCCGAATTGCATAAGCAAAACACATTCAGCTTAAAAAATGAAAACGAATTTTTTTTTCAAACGAAACGCCATGAAATGAACAACGGCTCTATTTATTCAAAGGTGTTTGGATACTTCCTCTTCCTTTATCAAACAACCAACAATCAATAAATCTACATTTGTCAAATTTGTGTTCTATGCTAATGTGCTATGTGCTATGTTAAATACATACAAAAATCATTTATTATTCAAATTTATGATTTCACAAACACTTGTCCAATTAACGGTTATCATATTTGTAAGAGAACTATGCAGGTTTTATTAATGTTTATTGTCTTTTACTATTACAACATGTGGTATTTAGAGGCAACATTTTGGTAACTAAACAACGTCAGGCTATCTAGACAATGTGTTGTTGTTGTTTGTCTTGTTTTACCTCAAATATTATAACGATGTTTAACATGTACTCTTTATGCCGACGCCGGCTTCTGACTTATTGTACGGCGTATTTAAATAGAAAATAAACAACCTTTTTCACTAAATTGAACTCGAGTTATTTTAATCACTGTTTTCTGGTCCCTGGTCTGTATCTCCTGCTGAAAACATTAATGTTTGGCATTCTTTCCAAATTATCAAGTTTGAATGTTTCAGCTAATGGATAATTCAGAAAACCTCTCTCATTCCAACAAATAAGGAATGGTAGCGATTTAATTGTCCAATCTTATCACTTTTTTAGTGGAGTTGCAGTTTTCAGTTTCCCAATATTTTTTATATATCAATATAATTATTCGTCATTTTCACTGCATATCTTAATATCTTCTTTGTATGTGTTTGACGTTTTTTTCCGGTTTAAATTGTATGTTTGTAGTTGTTAGTTGCACTGTCCATGATTGTATATTTTGTATGTAATTATTGATTCATCTTTGTGTCTTTAGTTAGTTTGCTTTTTGGACTGTACTACACGTATCAGTCTGTGTTCATGGTTTTATATTTTGTATGTTATTATTGATTCATATGATTTATGATTTTAGAACTATCTGGATTACTACACTGGTCAGTCTGTGTTCATGTTGATTTCGTTGCTAATTTGCGTGTATTTCTCTGATTGTATTTTGTGGGCTGTGCATATATTAATTAACAATCGAATAAACAAGCCAAAAAATCAAAACAAAAACAATAAAAACAACAAAATGAACATCATATGTGTGAGAAAGAATTTACAAATGCAATGAAATCCTATCTCAACAAATGAAAAACTCGGAAGTTGAAAATGAAGAAAGTTGATAGAATAATATTGATAGATCATACACACAACAATAAAAATAAATATATATATATAAAACACGATGAAGAAGCATTTATGGATAATGACAGAAACATTTCGTATTTGGTATTGACACTGTCGACAAGAAAATATAGAGGGTTTGAATTAGGTTTTATAGTATAATATCTGACACTTCAACCACTTGCTAAAATAGTTTTCTTTATTGTTCATATATTGTCTTATACATTTTAACTTTAAATTCTATTCATGAAAAACTGCAAAACAATAGGATAGACATCAATAGACATTGTATGTATGTATTTGTATGTGTGTGGAAAAGGTAACTTTATAAAAGGAATGGACCAAAGCATGTCGTATTTCCTAAATCAAAAACAGTTTTTTTATGTGCAAAATACTTATTTTTCTAAGAAATCCAAAAAAAAAAAAATCTGACAAACTTGATATTTGGACTTTTGGGGAAAATTGATTTGTTTTTTTGGCAAAACAATTTAACGGTTGATGTTTTAGATTTTTCTCTATTTCTTTCGTAAACCATACTATCTCAAGTCAAAGGAATGTATAAGTAAACAATTTCAGTCGGTCTGAATATTTTATTCAGACCAGCAATGCCACGCTCTCTTGCCATGGCCGGTCCAAGCAAAACCATATGGTTTGAACAACGATATCACAGTTAGTATGAACTTGCACCAAACTTTATTTCCTGAAGGCAGCAGTTGTTAACATTTCTCTGAAATACTGTAAACAAATGCTGAAATTTATTTATCCGTCATCTTGACATTGCATTTTCTTTTACAGATTTGCTAATATCCTGATCTTTATTCTCTTCATTTGTTTCACGTTTGATTCTGTCATTATTCATGCTGTCCTCGGTATCTGCGAAAGCTAAATTGTCATTGAGATCATTTCCTTGGTCTCGTTTCTTGTACCCATATAGAGACATACCACCTAAAGTGTCTATGCCTCGTTTTGATTCTGGAAATCCCATGCTGTCTAGGGTGTCAAGGCCGCGTTTTTTAAAGTCATGAAATCCCATATTACCAAGAGTATCGAGTCCCCTTTTGTAACCATGAAACCCCATATTACCAAGAGTATCCAAACCTCTTTTGTAATCGTGGAACCCCATATTCCCAAGCGTATCAAGACCTCTTTTGTAACCATGGAATCCCATATCACCTAATGTATCCAATCCCCTTTTCTTTAAGTCATGGAATCCCATATTTCCAAGGGTGTCAAGTCCTCTTTTATTACCATATAATTCCATGTTACCTAGCGTGTCTAGTCCTCTTTTATAATTATGAAATCCCATATTTCCTAGGGTGTCAAGTCCTCTCTTGTAACCATGGAATCCCATATTTCCTAAAGTATCAAGTCCTCTCTTGTATCCATGAAATCCCATATTTCCTAAAGTATCAAGTCCTCTCTTGTAACCATGGAATCCCATATTTCCTAATGTGTCTAGTCCTCTCTTGTATCCATGGAATCCCATATTTCCTAATGTGTCTAGTCCTCTCTTGTATCCATGGAATCCCATATTTCCTAATGTGTCGAGTCCTCTTTTGTAACTATGAAATCCCATATTTCCCAATGTATCTAACCCCCTCTTCTTGAAGTCATGGAAACCCATATTTCCAAGAGTATCTAATCCTCGCTTCTTATAATTATGATATCCCATTCCACCTAAAGTGTCGAGTCCCCTTTTTTTTAATCCATGAAAACTCATTCCTCCTAGTGTATCTAAACTTCTTTTCTTAAAATCATGGAAGCCCATGTTACCAAGTGTATCTAACCCTCTCTTTTTAAAATCATGAAATCCCATATTTCCAAGCGTATCTAGGCCTTTCTTTTTGTAGCTATGAAATCCCATATTTCCAAGTGTATCTAAACCCCGTTTGAAGTAACTCATTCCGCCTAACGTATCTAGTCCACGTTTGTCTTCTCCGTTTTTCTCTGTATTTGATTCTAAAAACATTCGGAGTTCCTCGGCACTATTTGGATTTACTGTATCTTCCAGAACTATTTGATCATCTGGTGACAACTCATCTAGAAGTTTAGCTTCCCATGATCCATTCTCAGAATCAAGTAATCTTTGAAGTTGCTCCTTTATCTTACTCCAATTAATTTCTTCTTCCGTTTCTCGGACGTGAGTACGATGATTATTAACACCAGATATCCGGTCTAATGGTGTAATCGGGGTTGTTGTTAATGTCCATTTCTTTAATTCCTCCAATAGACTGCTTGAGCGTTTTACTCTTAATTTGTCCTGCAAAATAAAGGCAGATATTGAATAACATTCGATTTATTAGAGAGAAAAAAAGGGGCAAGTTCTTTTGTAATATTTATAAATGCTTTCCTTATTCCATGTCCTTTTGTTATTGCGTAATAATATAAAGTAGAAAAATATTTACAACAATTACATTCTGTATGTGCCTGTCCCTAGGCAGGAGCCTGTAATTAAGTGGTTGTCGTTGGTTCATGTCTGTCATTGTTTGATTTTCGTAAATTATTTGATAAATTAGGCCGTTATTTTTCTCGTTTGAATTATTTCACATTTTCTCATTCCGGGGGTGTTTTAAAGCTGACTATACGGTATGGGCTTTGCTCATTGTTAAACATTTCGTACTCAAAACATCTCATTGTTGAAGGCCGTACGGTTGCCTATAATTGCTTACATCCACTTCATTTGAACTTTGGTGGATAGTTGTCTCATTGGCAATCAAACCACATCTCCTTATTTTTTTATTAAGAATAAGGAGATATGGAATGATTACCAATTGCGAAAACATTAAAAAAACACGAGGAAGATGTAAGCAATTATAGGCAACCGTACGGCCTTCAACAATGAGATGTTTTGAGTACTCAGCTCTCCCCTAACCTAAATCTGTTTTTCTTTCTTTTTGTTTTTTAATAATCTCGACAATCAGCCTCGTACACTATCATTTTCTGTTTTAACAAAACATCATATTACAATAAAAATAATTATAATTTTTTAGATTTTTTTTGGCTTTTTGTCGTGTTCTGTATTGACAAGCGTCATATGGCACCCAGTGCAATCATAAACTTTTACTTCTATATCTGTAACAACAGAGAATTTCCTAACAACGAGTATTTGTAACAGTAAATTTGGTCCGGAAGTAAAATTTCTCCGCCGGACTTTTTTTCCTAGGTAATCAAGTCTGTGGCCATAATTTTACTAGGAATGTAAGTCCCAGGATAAATTTTGCTAGGAATAAAAGTCAATAGCAAGTAAAATATGTCTGGCACTTATTTTCCTAGGAAAATATATCAGTAGTTTCATTTTTTCTATGAAAAAAGTCCCTTTAAAATTTCCTTTCTTAAGACATTCTTAAAATTAATCAATTCCAAAATTAAGAAAGAAACATTTGTAATTATGTACATCATAAAAGTCTGTGATATCAATTTTCCTAGGAAAAAAAGTCTGTTTAATTTAAAAGACAATTATTTTAGATTAACAATTAAAAACTCCATTGTTTTCATGTAAATGATTTCTTTCATTACAAATGTTCTTATCAAAATAAAGGACATGGACGTTTTTACCTAGGAATATTAATAACAAGGACGTGAATTCCTAGGAAAATCTAGGCACATAAATGTTATCAAAAGATTAATGCAAAACTGTTAAACAACATTAAAACATGAGAATTAGAAATTCAATTGTTTACATGTAAATGATTTCTTTCATTACAAATTTTCTTATTAACATAAAGGACATTGACGTTTTTACTTAGGAATACTAATGACCTGGACATGAATTCCAAAGAAAATCTGGTCACATAAATTTTATTAAATGATTACTGCACCCAACTGTTAAACAACAGTAAAACATAAGAATTATAAATTCCATTGTTAACATGTAAACGATTTCTTTAATTACACATTTTCCTAGTAAAATAAAGGACATGGACTTTTTTTACCTAGGAATATTGATGACATGGTCATGAATTCCTAGGAAAATTAGATTGGGGACATAAATTACTGACATCGGACTAAATAAACTAGTAAATTCTGTAACCATGAACTTTTATGCTAGTAATAATTGTCCGCAGAATCTGCCTATCAACTTCTAAATGTGAAGTAACGCAGATTCCCATAATAACGACTGTGCTTGAAGAAACGCAGGTTCTCATACAAAAAGGTTAGACTTGGTTCTCATAACGAGAACTGCACGTGTAGAAACGGAAGTTCTCCTAACAATGACTATACGTGTAGTGAAGGAGACTCTCATAACAACGACTATACGTGTAGTGAAGGAGATTCTCCTAACGACGACTATGCGTGTAGTGAAGAAGATTCTCTTAACAACGACTTTACGTGTAGCAACGGAGATTCTCTTAAAAAGTGTGTTCGATTTCTTAACAACGATTGTTTGTGTAGTGACTTATATTTCCCTAACATCGAATGTATGTTATAGTAACGTAGATTATCTTAGCAATGACTTTACGTGTACCAATGTAGATAACTAAAATAACAGTTTTATTTTTGTAAAAACTGTTATTTTGTAAATGAAAATACAAAACATAGAATGTAAATGAATTCCAAATTTGTTTTGGGAAGATTGTATTGCGGAAACACCTTATTTATTGATTGTTGAACTAGAATTTAAATCTAATTTCCCCTGTCATTATCGCTGTTTCATTAACCAACAACTCAGCTCAAAAATAGGTTTATTCAATTTAGTAATCATGCTAGCATAAATAGACATGTAATGTTTAATAATGAAAAAAACAAAGCTGTTCAATTTTAATGAAGTTGATCAGAATTGTGTTTAAAGATGTGTAATGTTGTATCAAAAATTGCTTTAAAGTCAATTTCTTTAAAATGCATTGTTATATATATATATATTGACAATACTAAAAGTATAGTTGTAATTCACGATTCAGTTATTATTGCAAGAAATTTTTAAGAAACGTAAACTTCTAATTCCACAGTTTTCTATGTAAAACACATTCATAGTGTTATCATAGTTTTGAATTAGTCGGTTTAAAATTCTACAACTTCGTATTTGATTAGGCCTTTCATCTCTTTTAACTCGAGCACCACTGATGAGTCTTTGGTAGACGAAACGCGCGCATGAAATACAAAAGTATAAGCCTGGTATCTTTGATGAGTTTTTGATCTACTCAATCAGTAATTTGAAGGAAAGAAGTAACTATGTATACTGTAGACAGAAGAATAAAATTACGATACATAATGTGTTTAGTTTTAACATAATTTATTTGCTCAAATACAAATGCGACAAGGCACAAGCCAAACAGACTGTATATCATATTTGTTTTTCGTTCATTATTTTGTACAAAAATCAGGCCGTTAGTTTTCTCGTTTGAATTGTTTTACATTTGTCATTTCAGGGCCTTTTATAGCTGACAATGCGGTATGGGTTTTACTCATTGTTGAAAGCCGTACGGTGACCTATAGTTGTTAATTTCTGTGCCATTTGGTCTTTTGTGGAGAGTTGCCTCATTGGCAATCATACCACATCTTTTTATTTTTATAATAGAGTCTTCTATAACAGATACCCATATAAGGTTTGAGAGCATGTGCTCGTTGAATTTTATTTCAACATTTATATAATCTAGACAGAACATATACAATGTGTTCTGTTACTAGATACATGCAACGAAATTGTATGACAGATCTTTGAATGTTTTTGCTAAATTTTGAAACTCAGAGTTCTTTAGAGCTAGGCAAATTGTATAGACATCTGTCATTTGTAGAGGACCGTATGTAGACTTCAGTATGTTTTCAATCTTTTTTTGTGTAGTTGAGATGCTATCTCAGTTACAATTATTTCAATCTATATTCAAACGTGGCAAGAAAGGAGGTATTGCAATTTAAATCTTCAGTGCTATAATAATCAACTTTAATCAGATATCATTGTATAAATGATGTACAACCTTATAAACGAGCTTATTGTATTCCAATCAAAGCATATTTCCCTTGAGAATCTACGGTCGCAGTTGTAATTATCATATTTATTGTCACCGGAAGACGCTTGGAAATTAATTTTTAAGACACGGACAGTCTATATATGAAATGTTTCATTAGTTTAATTGAAACATTCAGAAATGAATGATCACTTGATGTGATTGGTCAATCATTTATTACTTGTACCGCAGGTTTATTCAGTTGGAATCAATAGAAGGAGATGTTTCAGTAAGATAGCAACCAAAGAGAACTATCTAAAAGTAAAGCCACTATAACAAATTTCTATTGGTTAATTACACATTTCATAGTCGAAATAATTGATTTTTTTTAATATTGAAAAAGTAAAATACTATGAACTATAAAAAAATTAAAGTTGAGAAGAGGATACTAAGGGAACAATTAGAAACCATAAGTCGACAACACCATGTTCATTTTGCTTTTCTTTGTTGACATATTTGTTTGGTTTTATAGTGATTAAGATCAAAACACAATGTTGACTGCTGCACCCCTATTTTTGACATTTTTACCTATTATGTCCGTTTGTTTTGTTCACACATTGTTGTCAATATAATGGAATTTTATGCAACTGTCATACATGTGAGAGGTTTAGCTAACTATAACACCAGGTTTAATCCACCATTTTCTACACAAGGAAATGCTTGAACCAAGTCAGGAATATGACAGTTGTTTTCCATTCGTTTGATATGTTTGAGCTTTTGATTTTTCCATTTGAGAAGGGACTTTCCGTTTTGAATTTTCCTTGGAGTTTAGTATTTTTGTTATTTTACTTTTTTCAATAGATAAAGATATGCAGACAAACAAAAGATCACAAAACGGAAATCTCTTCAAATAACCGGAGCTGAACTCAGTTACTCTACTAAATTGTGTATTACCTTGCATCAATGTGTGAATTTTATATTTGTGATAAAAACGCATTCGTATGGCAAAAATATGCTCAATATGTAATTCGTATTGTTAAAATAATAATGCATTTTATCTACAGCCTTTGTGATATGCTGCTTCATCTCCGAATAAGGAATCTTTTAACTTTACTTAACTTCAACTTTATATCAAAATATCACGTTGAATTCATGATAAAACTAATTGGTCGCTTTAAAATCACAAAACATTTAAAATTGAAAGATTTGATCCTTTCATTAATGAATTGCGTGACGAGATGCGTTTCACACCGATCAATGCTGTGTCGTCATTAAACGCTTTTGGTAATTTTACTGTCACCGTCTTTTTTAAATTGGAAGCTGGAATTTTAAATGTTTATATAATTCATCAACTGAATTTAATTTTCTCTATCTTTCAGCTGAAACTTTTATACGTTACTTTATCATGGAATACTGATTGATTAAAAAACCTTGGAGAAAAAATACAATAGTTAGGCGAATACTTAACCACATACTACGTGGAGAACATACACGGTACCTTTAACTCGGTCAAGGTACTGGAGCACATTACTCTTCAAGTGTTATTGTGATTCAATTAAGATAATAGTCATTACAGTGTAGGAAGGTAGTGTTACAAATTATAAATTGATGTATAGTTTTAGGCTTAATCATCCTGAAACATCTGCTGTGTCGTAAAAACAAATGAAATACAACTTTTTGATTCTAGAACTAACTATAAATTGAATAAGATTTACCACCAAACTTAAAAAGGATAGGTCAGTTCTGTGAATTCGATTTTCTAAGCAGCAAAAACGTTAAAAATTGTAATGTAATGACAGTGTAAAGGAAGGATCTTTTAATCATTCCTTTTGCGTCCTCATTGGTTATATGGCCCCAAAATGTAGGGCCCTACGGTTATATAACTACCGAACCTTTTAAATCCACCTTTTTTGGGTCAATTTCGGTTATATTGATTCCAAACGTTCCCCGTGTAATATTACGTCTCCGGTACTGTGAAAGTAAGGTCGATCAATTTGGGTAGTGTCCTTTTGATACATGTAGATATAGATGAGATAAGATATCATCTACTGGGATACGTTAACGCGTAATCAACCCAATGAAAAGTGAAGATAAAAAGACTTATCATCTATAAGCCAATGACAAGACAATGTCACATAATATGTCAAAGGCGGTTTCGCGCTGTATATAAATCTATTAATATGTCTGATTATATTTTGAATATTCTTTTTGATTTGTTTCATATCATTATTATCATTTATAAAAATATGCTTTCCAGCATTTTCTGTGGAATGCAATAACGACAAGATAGAATACGAAGTAGGATTCCCATTAGAAATAAATTTAATATCCATTCCACACTTTACAAATGTGGAGAAAATAATGTCCCAATAATGGAAGATAAAGCTTGATAAATGGGACTAATACAGTAGATGGCTAATTCTTTTTATAAATTATCACTTTCCTTACGATGTGGTACGGACGAAAAAACAAGAGTAATGGAGGGTCAATAGTCATTAATAATTCAATGTTCATTTCCGTATTACTATAGTGGACATCAACTTTGCCAATGGCTTCTTTGGTCAAATAAGTATTCACAAGGCGTATAGTTGATGAGCTTGTATTGCCACTCAAATAAGAACGCAGCACATAAATAAAGAGTTTTACAGAGAGCAATAAAATATTAACTACATCATTTTGAGATTATATAGCAAGATAAAATTGTAAGCATATGCTATTTTTCGATTATTCTTTTTCAAAAATGATATTTTATCTCAATAGGTATAACAGTGATATTTTAGGTGGATTTTGAGAGGATTTTATAAGTTATTAAGGAATGACTATAATATTTTTTCTGTCTTTTAAGAAATGACATCAAAAATGTGGTGCACACTGAAGAACAGGCGTAGCGGATTATTCAAAAGTGTGCGCCACATTTTTTGATGTTATTTCAAATACGCAGAAAAATATTACAGTCATTCCTTATGACTTAATTCTGAATTCCGTTTATAAGGAGTAAATCATGAAAAAACGTTAATGACGTCACGGTCACATGACAAAATTATTTCTATGAGCTGATAGACAAAAACTTTCAGTCAATCAGAAGACGTGTTACATCCAAAATTAAATTATTCGATAAGATTAACGTCATATTGTATAAATAGGGGTAAAAAGGGAAAACTTTTTGACTTTTTGACATTTTTACTTATTATGTCTGTTTGTTTTATTCACGCATCGTTGTCAATATAATGGAATTTGATGCGACTGTCATACAAGTGAGAGGTTTAGCGCTATAAAACCAGGTTCAATCCACCATTTTCTACATAAGAAAATACCGGTACCAAGTTAGGAATATGACAGTTGTTGTCCATTCGTTTGATGTGTTTGTGCTTTTGATTTTGCCATTTGATTAGGGACTTTCCGTTATGAATTTTCCTCGGAGTTCAGCAATTTTGTGATTTAACTTTTTTTTCATAATCATAATCAAAGATGAAGTTATATTGTAGTTCTACAAAACAAATTGAATTACAAATATAGATTGCGTTGCGTTTGAGTGGCCATTTGCTGGATAAACTGCAATCCACTTTGAAAGCGGAAGTCTTAAGAATGCAGAAAGCAAAAACAACTTCCCCTTCTTGAGATATGTCCCTTATTTGTAGTAAACATCATAAGGAACATACTAGTAGCACATTCGACAGAGTGAATTAGTCAAAATTCTGTTTGAATGCTCCCACGATACTATTTGAGTATTTATAATTGTTCATTTATTATTTTTGTATTCTTTAACAGTGCTGCAAGAACTGCGTACCCTGACGGAGTACCTAAGTTCACAAAATGTTTTTGGTGGATTTCATGTTTTTCTGTGTAGCGTGTTTCTACTGTTGTGTGTTTGTTTGTCTGTTTCATTTGATCACAGTGATTTCAGTTTTCTATGACTGACGGGTTTGATTGCTCCTGTGTATCGCACACTTTTTGGATATATATGAATAGTACAACTCTTGTCAACAAATCAAGAAAATATTAACTCAAGATATAATCTACCTCCATATGTTATGTCATTCCAAGCAACTAATAACAATTCAATCAATAAAACATATAAACGTTTTCATGATTCACTAAAAAAAAAATAGACCAAAATTAAATTTCAAGTAATTAAGTTTAAAATACCAATTGTACGTTTTGAATACTAGCATAATTATATTGTATTGAATAAGTTTTGTACTTTTGTTCCATTAACAATTACTATTGAGAAGAGTCCATTAAAACTACAGTGTCATTAATATATTACATAGAATCAAAATGCCAGTGCCTGAAACATATCTGTGTAAACATGTTCCCTTTAGTATGATTAATTTTCCATATAATATATGACATTATTTCATTTGGGATGCTATTATTTACTTCGTTGTTACACTTTAAACGGTGACAATTAAGTTTGAAATATAAAACGGTATTATTACATAACTGTAAAAATGAATCATATTTGTGATATAGAATTTTCAAATCAAATTTTAACAATTACCCAACCGTTGTGAAAGTTCATTACATTCATATGACCGTGTTTTCTCAGACCGACAGTTTTATTAAGCATTGTTGTGGAAGTTAATATTATAGTCTTCTATTTAGATCCATTTCATTGTTATTTATTAGTAAGCGATTATTCTACAGGTGATCTATATCGGTAATAAATTCGATACCAAAAGAAGAGGAGGTTTTGTTCACGATTTTCACAAGATGACCGAGATTAAAGAATCAAAAAACTCAAAATAAAAATAAGGAGGTGTGACATGAGACAACTATCCATAAAGACCTTTGGAGGTGTGACATGATTGCTAAAGAGACAACTATCCATAAAGACCTTTGGAGGTGTGACATGATTGCTAAAGAGACAACTATCCATAAAGACCTTTGGATGTGTGACATGATTGCTAAAGAGACAACTATCCATAAAGACCTTTGGAGGTGTGACATGATTGCTAAAGAGACAACTATCCATAAAGACCTTTGCAGGTGAGACATGATTGCTAAAGAGACAACTATCCATAAAGACCTTTGGAGGTGTGACATGATTGATAAAGAGACAACTATTCATAAAGACCTTTGGAGGTGTGACATGATTGTTAAAGAGACAACTATCCATAAAGACCTTTGGATGTGTGACATGATAGATAAAGAGACAACTATCCATAAAGACCTTTTGAGGTGTGACATGATTGATAAAGAGACAACTATCCATAAAGACCTTTGGAAAAAGATGTGAACAATAACAAGCCACCGTCTTCTACAATGAGAAAAACCCATACCGTATGATAAGCTAAAAAGTCTACGGTATGACAATATGTACAACATTTCTTAAAAGAAAACCATCGGCCTTGTGTATGCTATAACTATGAAAAATATACTGGAATTTTATGCGACTGTCGTACAAGTGAGAGGTTTAGCTAGCTTTAAAGCCAGGTTTAATTCACTATTTTCTACATAAGGAAATGCCTGTACCAAGTCAGGAATATGACAGTTGGTTACTATTCATTTGATGTGTTTGACCTTTTGATTTTTCCATTTGATAAGGGACTTTCAGTTTTTAATTTCCTTGGGCAATGTTGGAGTTCGGTATTTTTGTTATTTTACTTTTTATACAAATAGGGCCAACAGAAACAACTAGATAATAAGTTTTACATCGTCTACTAGTATATATTTTAGCTTATTCTTGGAAACCATTGACGATTGACTTATCAGTCCTAACTGAATTGACCAGTGTATTACAGGATGTCAGAGCTACCGTCGATATAACATAAAAATGGGAAGAAAGTTAAAACCATAAAAAGAAAAACAACAGATAACAGATAACATGCATCATGACCGAAAAAATTCGATAAATGTTAGTTAGACAATAGTCTTATGAGAAAAATTATCACAAAACAAACACAATTTTTCTAGGAACGTGTGACATTGAATTTCTAAACGACAACATAGTTTACATTCACATTTTTTTTTAAAACAGTAAGATCATGTCACTGTTGATTTCTGATTCATGTCCCATTCAACCCAACAATATCAAATATGATAATATAAGTTCTCAAAATTAAAAACAACTGGATAACAGGTTCTTTCAATGTCTACTAGAATATGTACTAGCTAATTCTGGGAATCCATTGAGATTGACCCATTAGTCCTAACTGAATTGACCAAGGAAATACAGGAGGTCAGATCTACCCCTCTGCATAATATTAAAATGGGAGGAAATTAAAAACAAGAAAGCGAAAAACATTAGACAACGTCATGACAAAAAAAAAAACATGTCCAAAAATAGAAATATGGATTTCTAAAAATACAATAGGCAAATCTAACAAACAATGTTCTATTCATTACAGAAATTCGGCAATTATACTCGAAATAAGTAAAAGCTACAGGGGCGTTTAATGCATTTAGTTCTATAAGGTTATGAAAGTAAACATGGTGACTAAATGTATTGTTCAGTAAGTTCCTTGCATTAGTTCTATAAGGTTATAAAAGTAAACAGGGTGGCTAATTGTATTGTTCAGTAGGTTCCTGCATTAGTTCTATAAGATTATGAAAGTAAACAGGGTGGCTAATTGTATTGTTCAGTAGGTTCCTTGCATTAGTTCTATAAGGTTATCAAAGTAAACAGGGTGACTAATTGTATTGTTCAGTAGGTTCCTTGCATTAGTTCTATAAGATTATGAAAGTAAACAGGGTGGCTAATTGTATTGTTCAGTAGGTTCCTTGCATTAGTTCTATAAGGTTATCAAAGTAAACAGGGTGGCTAATTGTATTGTTCAGTAGGTTCCTTGCATTAGTTCTATAAGATTATGAAAGTAAACAAGGTGACTAATTGTATTGTTTAGTAGGTTCCTTGCATTAGTTCTATAAGGTTATAAAAGTAAACAGGGTGGCTAATTGTATTGTTAAGTAGGTTCCTTGCATTAGTTCTATAAGGTTATCAAAGTAAACAGGGTCACTAACTGTATTGTTTTGTTGCTGGTATAGTGTTAAACAATGATAGAGTGGTTCATTGTTTCTTGCTTAAGACATTGTTTATAATGTTGGTAACATTCAGTATGAATTTACTGTGTAGGTGATTCCTGGTAATTTATATGCACCAGCAACACATTTCAATTTAGCTTCACATACCACAAAACTGTTCAATTTCATAGAAAGTTCTTATCGTTTCATTATTATATTTCAAATGAACAACAAGTACACAGCCACCTTAATGTCAGATATACCAATTGTTAACAATGTGACATTTTTGATAAATAACAGACTGTGCAGCTTTGATATTTACTTTTAAAATCATGAAAAATGAATGAAAGAAATTCCGATAGTGATAAAATATCGATTATGTAATAGAAATTGTATCTTTGTTTCCTGGATCAAAATATACAACAAAGTAAAATAAAAGGATAAAATGGTGATAAAGTATAAAGGACACAGAGGGCAATCAATACACAAAGTAAAATACTGAATATATATGGGAAGGTCAGTGTAGAGAGACCATATTTAGGTAAAGTCGGACAACATTCATCATCGACGAATCTATTAAATACAGAAAATAAGAAGATACCACTGAGGCAATTTAAACCAAGCCATTGAAAAAACAATGAAAAATATTGATAAAAAACAAATGAAATTGAAATAGACAGCCCTTGGTAATATTTGTGACGTCGGACTTTTACTTTGAAAGTAATAAAGACGTTATTGGATCGACCTCTATCTGACAGCAAACACTTCTGTGTTTACATGAATTATCATTGAGATGGTCATAGTTATAAATTAACTGTTTAAAAAACTTTTGAATAATTGATATAGAAAGGATTTTCTGTCCCAGGAATCGATTACCTTAGCTTTATTTGGCAAAACCTTTCGGAATTTGGGTCCTCAATACTCGCGCGTCTCCCGTAAAAATTTTAAGCCTGGTATCTATAATGACTTTATTTATCAATTTGCCAATCGTGTGAATGCAATAAATTAGGCTAACACGCACTGTAATAACAATATAAAAATTTAAACTTAAAAAAATCTGCTTTCAATGTTAATTATAATTTCACTGAATGTTTCTACTGGTTTTGGTAGTTACTGCACTGCGAATGATAAAACAGTCATACTTGTGGATCAATGCTATACAATAAAGATAAAACAATCCCTTTTCATCTGAAAAGTGTCTGCTTAAATTCGGGAATGTAACCTGGTATATTAAATGTCCAGTGAGTTTAGACTTCTGAACATAAAAATTCCATTAGAGTTTAAAAGATTGATTATTTTCTGTTTCAATAGAAAGAGTCATGTGATTTTTACCAATTCTAATTCAAGTTCTTTAATGAAATCAAAAATCTGTATGTCAGGTTTTCATGACAGTTTCATCATTTGTTTCATTAGCCCCCAAAAGCATATTGCAATATAAAAAATATAATTGATCAAGAATTTTCTGGTGACTTGCTACATTTACTTGCATGAGTTTCAGAGAAAATGAATTAAGATTTAAACTTCCCACGATGTTTAAAGCAATTGACAAGATTTTTAATGTGTTCGTCCTTGATGATATCAATATCCTAGTAGTGTAAAAGAGTATAACAAAATACCAGACTCCAAGGCAAATTCAAAAAGGGGAATTCCATAAAAACTGACAAAATTAAACGCTATCAATTAATGGAGCAAGTGAAAACCAACTGCCATATTCCTGACTTGGTACAGGCATTTTCCGAAGAAATGTTCAGTGAGTTTGAACTTTCAGATATCTGGTGCTGACGATGCATGTCATTTTCTGTTATTTTACTGTTTTTTAAAGATAAAAATAATCCGAAATACTATGGATTTTTTACCCAAAGTATAGACAGCCTTAAACAGATTCAACATAACTTCTCGTTTTCGATGCTTTTCAAGTTCTTAACTGATTGTCCATTTATCTGTTTTGATGCAAGTTCACCGACGACTCTTACTTACACGAAACGCACGTCCGTCGTACTAAAATATAAATGTGGTGTCTTGGATAAGTTTAGTCACCAGATCATCATACGGACAGAAAGTGAACAAATATAAAAATCTTATTAAGTCTTTTTGTAACTGAAATCCAAACGAAAATGTCAGTTGAAAAAGAATTCGTTCTATAAGAAGAATTGATTAGAAGTTACAAACGGGCAAACACAAATTATGAATCTATGGTAACTATATGATGAAAAAAGACGAAAAGAATAACAAATATTCATTATACATACACATTATACATTGTATGTATACACAGAAACAAATGATAGAGAAACTTGTACCCACCTAATACTCGCGATGAACGCAAGTATTCTGGAAGCATACATATAGAAAAATCATATGATAAATCGTATAAGCTCTTTAAAAGGTTAATCTTGATATAATAAGTTCTACTTATCAGATTGACTAATTATTATTCAATCGTACTAGATTGTTACCCGATAAATAGCAATAGTACTAGATTTTAACCCGATAAATAGCAATCGCAATGGTGGATACTTTTATAATTCATTTAGATAGATAGATAGATAGATAGATAGATAGATAGATAGATAGATAGATAGATAGATAGTTTATAAACGTTCAACTTTAATATACACAATAAGACAACTCTAACCTGAGACAAAATGGCGTTAAATAAAACAACGTACACAGGTAAATTTAAATATAATAATTTTGTTGTTAGGAGTACGTAAGTAAACATTTTTTTACAAAATTAATAAATTTGTTGTTCGGAGTACGAGTACAGAAGTGAAAATTTATCGTCATACTAAATAAATACTTATCAAAGGTGGTGCATATTAAAAATAGTGAGACGAGATATAACACAAAATAAGTACACATTGAATTTACAGAAATGCATTAAAAATTGTGTCAACAGGTCAAATTAACACGAAAGTACGATTTGAGAGTACTAGCAGTTACTGAAAGCTAGTTAAAAGCCAAAAACAATTAACAATAAAAAGTCATACATCAGAGACTAAAATCAATTAAAACACATCCCAGGGATTTAGTGTTTTAACGCCATGGACAGTCAAAGAAGACATGATTTGTGCAATGCCAAAATAAAAGTATCGACAGGCAGCAGGATCGTTAGGATTTAACCTTATAATAAATATGTATCATGTTATATATAGATAAAGTAATCTCTAAATAGAAAATTAACGTGGATGTGTATTTATACATCCCAAAAAAAAAAAAAAAAAAAAATCGAAAAAGAATACAAATTTAGTTGTGTTTTAATTTGTTGATGACAAAATCGATGTTAGTGCCAATGTAAACAATATTCAAAGATCTTATTACAACATTAAGAAGATAACCTTTACTAAAGGTTCGATGAGTTTACACGGATCACATAGTGATTTCCGCGCTTTTAGTACAATATAACCGTAAAATTCAGGATGTGAAATAACGTTTTTAATAAGTTTTCTACAAATACAGCTAAATTTATTTATCAAATCTTTGTATCTATGAAAGAATTTAGTAAATGTTTCAAGTAATTTATGGTAACGAAATCCCTGACTTAATAATTTACCAGTGATGCATTGATTACGTTCGTTAAAATCTATGACATCAGTACACACACGGGCATAACGAACGAGTTGGGATATATAAACACCGTATGATGGAGTCAAAGGAACATCGCCGTATTAAAAAGGAAAATTAACAAAAAGGAATGAAAAATCGTCTCTTTTGTCGTAAATTTTAGTATGGAGTTTCCCTTTAGAAATTGAAATGTCTAAATATAGAAAATGGCAACTACTGCTGTTTATGTTTGATTTATTATATAGTAAGTTCCTTTAGGTAAATTTCGGTAGTATATTTAGAGAATTTTGGATTACAGTACTGAATTTACAAAACCAAAATATCTAAAAATTAAACTGTTAACAAGACTTAATGGTTTTAGATTTAGAGACATAACAAATGAAGTCAATGTCAGATTCAGACATTACAAATGAAGTCAATACCATAATGGCCAGTTTCAGACTAAAATTCATTTACAAGTGTATACACACAGCACGATAAAGTATGTAATAATACGTAGCCTTGACACACATGAATGTACACCAAACAAAGTAATTTGACTTCCATCTACTAAAAATACAAACAGTTCAAGTGTTATTAGTAGCATATTATTATTCATGGTCATCTTTGTATGAGACAAGTATATATAATTATTATGCACTTTATATGACGAATTGTCTAATTCATTTTAAGTATCATTTAATTATTTTGTCCTATCTATAGCTGATACTTTCTATCGGAAACACCCCCAATAAGCACGTGAAGCGACGCCTGATACTTTCTATCGGAAACACCTCCGATAAGCACGTGAAGAGACGCGTTTTTAATGACAAATTAATGATATAATAACTACCCACAACTGAGTTCACCGGATGCGCCCCATATCATATTTCAAGTAATGTTTAGCCTTCTATAACACACATATATACATATAAAGAAAACACTTTGATACACGTTTTGAACTTTTAATTAGTACATATCTGTAGACAGACAGTCTCATTGAAACATCTGTATCAAACACTTTCATCAATTATATCTGAAATAAATTTGAGACCATGTATTGCCTCATCAATTGTATAATGATGGATTTATTTTCCTCAATAGTTTACATGATAGAAATAGTTGGTTTTGTCACCTTTGTTGACATCGGCATATTTCATTCATAGATGTCCATCATCCTTTATTAATTTATTGAGATTGGATCGTGTTCTACAACATTTAGTTAGGCTTCTGTATTTGTGTTTCATCATCAAAATGAACCTTTAGACCTTAAGTAGTGATATTCATTATGTTTCGAATAATGATATCGTAATTTGTAATTTATATACTAGTATTTCTTGCAATTTTTGTTAAAATTTTCCGTTACAGACAATAGAAAAAAAAAAACGAAATCTGTACATAAAGCAACACATAAGAACAAAAATAAGAAGATAAAAAAATATAATAATGGCAAACTCTGTATGGTACCATTAAAATTTAACTTCTCATGGGTTCCGCCGTTATCGTTTATCATTTCATTTTGACACTACAAAGTATTTCTAAAAGTTGATCACTTTTACGATAGCTTTGCTCAGTGAACGATTTGCTTTGATCAAAACTCCTTTTCATGCATTTAATGCAACGCTTAGTTCAGATAAGTCATCTTAGACAGACCATTCAAAATCCAAAGGTAATTAATCATGACTGAAGATATTTTAATCATAAAGAATTATAAAAGTTAAAAGTACACTACTTCCTTCATTACCTCTGATACTTTTATCTTATATCGCTCCTTTTGATCTAAGAACACTTTCCAAATTTACTCCGAGCAGGTCAAACAATGTTATGCAGTAAACATCAGAGGTTGTCTAAGTGACTGTGTGAAAAATCCAAATTAAAAAAAAATCGGGGTAATAACAATTGTATATTTATTCATAATTTGGTATTGAAATTTATCTTTTTGTGAAGGCTAATTTTATCAATTATTTGGTGTTTACTTCTACTTCACATGTGTCCGTTTGTCATATATAAAGATGACGGCTGTTTGGGTAGGCCTTTTTTTAATTAAACTGGACATAAGACGAGTTTGGGTAGAACGTTGCTTCAATTTTGACAGTATTGTCTATTCTATTTACAATTGCATGTTTTCTTTGAGCGAAATTGATACTAAATAGAGTTACAGAAGCCAGTTTTTGTTAAAATAATAAACAATAATGTTGTAAACGATCATTTGCACGTTATACTTATCTTATTGCATAAATATTTTATCAAGCTATACTTATCTTATTGCATAAATATTTTATCAAGCTAACGTTTCACTGATTTACAGACAACTCGTATTTCCAAAAACATATTTAAAAAAAGAATATTTTGGCTTCATTTTCAATAAATGTCAGCTCTTTGTAGCTAAATTGAATGAAAGCCTTCTTGGAGTCATGTTTACCTTGACTTTTGTGTAATGGCATGTCTGTATTTATTTTCTCATCATTTTCTTTTAAACAGAAATATGTGTGTTTAAAAGACAATGTCTGTCTTATATTTTTTTACTGATTTTTGAATACTGTTTCAAATTACGGACCTATAAATCTATGAATACCTTTCTGATGAGCACAGAACCAATTTACATTGCAGAACCAAATCTTTGTTATTGAATTTATACAAATTAATCGTCGTGGAAACCTAACAGCTGGTACTTTCTCTTGATTAACATTCATTCATTCATAGAAACATTGTTTTACATCTCTCTAGGAAAGTTTGTTCCTGGACGTAAATCATAATGACATTTGTGTTCTATCTTTTTATATGCAAACAATACATAGTTTCGAACAACATATCCAATAAATCATATTTGAAAAGAAATGTTTTAAAAATGTGGATTCATACAGGATTTTCTGCAAATGACAAAGGACTTTTAAATACTTCAAAAGCAACCGAATGACGTCCAGGACAACCAAGAGAACTTCCGCAGCAACCGAGAGTACGTCAAACTTGGATGATTATACACATTTCTAAACTAAATGCTACATGATCTTAATGTTTTAAAAACTGTAAAATGACCTTACTGTTTTAAAATCAACTGTGTAATGACCTTACTGTTTTAGAAACTAACTGTGTAATGATCTTAATGTTTTAAAAACTAACTGTAAAAATGACCTTACTGTTTTAAAATCAACTATGTAATGACCTTACTGTTTTAGAAACTAACTGTGACATGATCTTACTGTTTTAAAATTTACTGTGACATGATCTTACTGTTTTAAAATTAACTGTGACATGATCTTACTGTTTTGAAAAATTAACTGTGACATGATCTTACTGTTTTAAAATTAACTTAAAAAAATAATGTTAAATTACGTTGTCGTTTAAAAATTCAATGTCACACATTCCTAGAAAGTTTTGTTTGTTTTGTGATAACTTTTTTCATTAGGTTATTGTCTTAACTAACATTTTTTGGTCTATTGTTTTTTTCCTAATGTGTTTATATCAATTTCTATTTTCTTTTTCTTGTGTGTTAATAACAGAATATGTAAATTATGCGATAATCAGACAGTAACCCAACGGCACAAAAACTAAGATGACATTTAACTAATAGTTTCTACCCCCTCCCCGAGTAAAGAGAAGTTTTGAATAGATAATAGAGTCTATCACAGATCCATTTACACCAGACTCACTTTTAGGACAAACACATTTATAAATAATTAGAGACAACTATTGTCAAGGTTCCTCGAATGGGACAGGGACAGACTCGTGACCATGCGGTTTGTTTAACCTACTTTTTGGACACTTTTTTACAACAACGAAACTCTTCCTCTAACTTGAATCTCTATCTGCGATAAAACAAAATTAAATAGAAGTTACAGTATTTGTTATATTTCTTTGCTCGATATACGACTCATTATTTGTTATTATTATCCCACAGCTGTGCTTGTAGCGTGGTCGACATCTAGCAAAGAAATCCACTCAAGCTAGTACTTCAACATGCAGTGAGGTGAGACCTTTTGCTCCATGTTGAAGGTCTTATGTAAGATGAATAGCAATAAAATTGTTTTTGCCTTCCTTTTGTTTTTTGTTTTGCGTCATTTGTGTCGTAAATTGATACACCATATCTTTTCGTTACTATGTATAATAGTCGGATATATAGAAGTACATTTTATACATGCACAGGGAAATCATAGATAACCTACTCAAGTATCGACTACTGTACTTCAGAGTCGATTTTATACATGTACAGGGAAATCATAGATAACCTACTCAAGTATCGACTACTGTACTTCCGAGTAGATTTTATACATGTACAGGGAAATTATAGATAACCTACTCAAGAATCGACTACTGTCACATGGACAGAATTGAGAAATGTATAGGGAAATTATAGAAATTGTAAGACATAATGAAATACTAGACACCATATTAACTCTCAATTGTCTGTTATTTCAAATTATTTCTTAAAAACTGTAATTTCATCTGCCAACAACATGAACATTGATCCTCTATTCAACAATATTACGACTTTTCATGATCTTAGAGATCAATATATTTTCATTATCGTTCGGAAACGAACAACCACATTTTTTTAAAAGTTATACCAATATATGAATATGTCATTTGGTTAGACCTATTGTTGGTCAGCAGGAAAACAAATTAACCTGGAATTATTAAACGTATTTTTCAACATCGAATCTTTAGAGAATGCATTTATTACGATAAAAAAGAAGCACTAGATTAAAAAAAATATATACGTGCCCTTTAAGACCCTAACAAAAATCTCTCCTTATAACTAGCAAAGTAGAATTTTGTCAATAAAGATTGCAATGATATCAAAGTCAGCAACGTTTCCATCTGCCTTATATTTACTACTTTAGAATAATTGATCCTTTTAACCCCGAGACTAGCTGATAAATAGAAGCAACTAATATATTAAAGCAGCTTAAAGCAGCTTAGTCTACATGATTAAATCCTTTTAACATTAACGTTCGTATAATGTAAAGTTTGTAATACAATTATCAGTCTTTTGAAATTCTACTATAACATGAACTATATAGATACAAGCCCTTTGAGATTGTCAAATACAATTGATTTTCTTGTTGACGACAATAGAAGCGTTATTCGAGATACAGCTTTTAGAAATTTGTTTTTTAGAACGAAAACTAACTAGAATTAAAGGAAAACTAATTGGACAGTATTTTTATGCCCCACCTACGATAGTAGAGGGGCATTATGTTTTTCGGTCTGTTCGTCCGTTCGTCCGTTTGTCCGTCCGTCCGTCCGTCTGTCCCACTTCAGGTTAAAGTTTTTGGTCAAGTCAGGTTAAAAGTTTTGGTCAAGGTAGTTTTTGCTGAAGTTGAAGTCCAATCAACTTGAAACTTATTACACATGTTCCTTATGAAATGATCTTTCTACTTTTAATGCCAAATTAGACTTTTGACCCCAATTTCACGGTCCATTGAACATAGAAAATGATAGTACGAGTGGGGCACCCGTACTAAGGACACATTCTTGTTTTCTTTTTAGTGTTTAAAATAGATATAGGCTCCCATGGCTTTTATCGCAATTTTTCCTTATCTTCCTTGCCTATCAATTCAATATACGTGTCTCGTCACAGGGTAGAAAAGATTTCTAAGTTCTTTTAGGGCTACAAAAAATATATAAATTAGCCTTTGGAATAATGCAGAGTGGAGTGTCTAGTAATAAAAATATAGGCTACACAGAACGACCTATCAGGATTAGCTATACTCTTAATTCTGAATACCATGTTTAACCTAGCGGTATCTATCAAATTTACTCAAATAGCTTCATTGCATATCAAATAAATCTAACGCACGTTCGTTCAACTAGCTCAAGCAAGATTGAACCATTGAACTCAAACAGAATTTGTCATTGACAGATTTTGGAGATCGACTAGATGATGAAAACAATCTGTCACATTTTACTTAATTCAACATGGCAGATATCTTTATCATTTTTTAATGCCAATGATGTTCCCAAAGGTATTTAACCGTGAAGATAAAATCCGACTTGTCGGACTATTACAGACAGCATAAAGTATTGAATAGAAGAGCACAAGACGTGGATAACTAAACACGTCACTGTATAGTTTCAATTAATGGTAGTACAGTAGCATACATTTTGGTAAGGATTAAACTAGGTTAATATCAACATAAATAAAGCTTTATATCATCAAACGCATCAACAAATATTATACGTCGTAAAAGGAGTTTAACACATTTATCTTGAACAAATATGTATTGCCTTTTTTTCATTTTCAGGAAATGGAAAAACAACAATAACAAAAACAAATAAACAAAAAGAGGAAAAAACACCACAAAAAAAAAAAAAAACACACTACCAAACACACAAACAGGAATAACGAATAAAAAAGGTACACAAATTGACGAAAATAATGTACTTAAATTATATATTTTACTATCAGAAAAACGGGTTAACAAGCATAAAGGAAATCGACAACGGGTTAACAAGCATAAAGGAAATGGACAAGACACAAAGTTGTATACCTTTGGTACACTAAGTGGAATGGTATTTTTTAGATATGTTTATTCAGTGGTCCTTATTTGGTGTTTTTGTATACAAACCTCTCAACAGACCTTACGTCCCTTTCAATCATATTGCTGTTCCTTTTCTCATTACGGTCATCTTACTAAATTTGAGAACCTGCGCCTTCTTGATAAAGGAGTTATCCAGAAAAGTGATTCGAAAGCAGTCAAAACATCTTTTGTTTTTAGGTCGTTGGTTTGCTGTCCCATTGACTATACCCAAGTCTTGTTTAATTCATACGGCAAGTTTGATATTTCTTTAAAGCCAAACTACCATTAGACATTAACAATAACATAAGGGGGGAAATATCTAGCATATACAAATTGTTATAACCTCTATTCTAGCCATTAATTATATTACTTGACTTCCCTCATAATACAATTTCATTGCCGCGTGTAATTTTATGATTAAGCCAATCTATAGATACCACGAACTGCTGTATAAAACAATCCTGTCGAATGCAAAATTTGATAAAAAGATCAAATAGCAATAAAAATTCTCCTTTCTTGTCTTCTCATTACCAATAATTAGCATTGAACAGAATGTCAATACTCTTTTGACAAAATCGACAATTACAGACATCAAACGTGGCATTACTGCTTTGATTTTTAGTATTAAACCAATGAATTCCTAGTTAATCACCTATCGTTTATTGCCTAATTGACACACGTAATTAAAGTACATAATTTGTCAACTGTAGTTAAATGTCCGTGTTATTACATGATAACATATAAATTAAAAACCTGTATTTTATCATGGTCTGTTTTAAGATACGCCTCTATCCGTTGTATTTAAGTGGAAACCAAAATACTGTTCTCAGTTATTTAATACAACATGCGTTTTAATTTGAGATTTGTGCAATCGCCTACGAAATTAAGATAGAAAACGCCAATAGAAGCCGATGAAATGAAATTATATATGCACTCTACATGATTTACTCCTTAGAAAGACCTTAGGTTCTGTTTACAATTTAAATAAAGACAATAAATATTAGGGCTCGATCTCTCTGGTTAAGCTGAACTCAGCGTTTATCTAATAGGACAAATATTCAAAATACATGTAGTTATAATTGGTGTCGAAAAGTTGTGATATTTGCACAATGGTGTAATACCATTAAAATAATCTATAGCAAATAACGTCATTTAAGTTTGTGGACAAAAAACGAAACGAACCATTAGTCCTTTTAATTCAGAAAAAGCTAATAAACCAAAGAAAAAAAATATACCGGTGAATTCAATATCTTCAACATTTACTTAAGTGTCAATGCATACAAAGGAAGAAACCAGTTTCAATGAATACTCAGGATTTGTATGTCTTTTGAATAAATAAGTTTTATTTAGAAAAATATGGCGTAAGATTATATATAAAGACATCGATACCAAATCTTGGCGATCGCCATCCGTGAAGAATTGGTTGGATAAATATATGTATGTTACCAAGAACAGTAGAAGTATTGTTCAAAGTGCTCCAAATCCATGTAAGATTTTAACTTTGAGCAAATTTTACCCTGTCCTCTGATAATATATGTACGACGGTTATGTCAGCAGGATGTACTGACCATTCCGAACCACCTGCTATACATTTCTTTTATTTTTCAAAGCTGATTACTGCATAGGATAAATATGTAAACTTAGAAATGTACTCGGGCAAGTAGCCTTATCTTTCTGTAAATAAACTTATATGACGACATTGGTCAATGAAAGTTAAACAAGAATGTGTCCATAGTACACGGATGCCCCACTCGCACTATCATTTTGTGTGTTCAGTGGACCGTGAAACTGGGGTCAAAACACTAATTTGGCATTAGAATTAGAAAGATCATACCATAAGGAACATGTGTACTAAATTTCAAGTTGATTGGACTTCAACTTCATCAAAAACTACCTTGACCAAAAACTTTAACCTGAAGCGGGACAGACGGACGAACGGACGAACGAAAGGACGCACAGACCGAAAAACATAATGCCCCTCTACTATCGTAGGTGGGGCATAAAAATACTACAACAGTATCTACATAGGGATCAAATATGCAGAGGTGTTTCCAATATAAGGGGCTTCAAATAGGGTACACAAATGAAGTGTTTCCAATATTTTTGTTGTTATGTTTATAATTTCTTTCAAAGGAAGCTAAATACGAATCTTCAAATAGGCTTTGAATATGGAGACAGAACTTTTTGAACGTGGTTCCTGTGAACAGTTTCATGAAATAACGTATCGCAACCTTTCAGAGCAGGAAACATCAAATATACCAATCTGCAAGGTGATTTCCAAGATCAAATATTCAAATTTCCACGCATGAAAACTAATAGGAAAAATGGAACTTAACTGAAAAAATATTAAAGATACCGAGTGGATTCCATAATCTCAAACATTTTTTGGCATTACTATTGTTGGAGAAGTTTCCGTTTTAGGTTTAGGGAGATACCCTGCACTTAGTACAATATTTTGTATAAACTGACTCACGATTTAATTTATTGTTTGATTATAGTCAACAAAGTCCAGTCGTTGAGTTCATTTACATTTAAGTGCTATCCTTCATGATCAAAAGTTGCAGAACATCTAAACTTCATGATGTAATGGGCGGCAACAGTCAACATTTGTATGATATCAATTGTGATAAAATAACATTAAAACAGATTTTAGTCCTAAAAAGTCGACACACTCCCTTTTGAGGCAAAGCATATCTATGTCTGGTTTCTGTTTTAATATTGTACGACTGGAAATGATAAAACGATTGCTATTACATCTTTATAAGTACTGACGTGAACCCAGGCAGATGTATTTATAACATATATATTTACATTTTAAATGTTGTATTTGTATGTTTTTTGGGTTATTTTGTGGGGGATCGACTTTTCAATTTCGTCAGCTTAGGAAAGCCGATATTTCAGAAATCCAACACCCAAAATTAATGTAATTACTTCTCGACGTTTATTCTTATATGATCGAATTAAAAGTCATTCGTTGATATACTCTAAAACCTTACATCAAAGTTTGATTTAATATTATTCAACATTTACACTTATTTTGGTCGGTTTTTGTTTTAGTGATGACTTTCTAGGAATTTTGTAATGGAATTTTCTGACAACTAGACCTGTAATTTAAACTAATTGTGCGTTTTTTTTTACGTTTATTTGTTTGATATAAGCAATATAGGATGGTTGCTACAGTACGAACACATTTCCATGTAATATATCGTGCAATGACACATCATATTAACCATGTAATATATCGTGCAATGACACATCATATTAAATAATATATCGTGCAATGACATATCATATTAAATAATATCTTGCAATGACACGTCATATTAAATAATATATCGTGCAATGACACATCATATTAAATAATATATCGTGCAATGACACATCATATTAAATAATATATCGTGCAATGACACATCATATTAAACATGTAATATATCGTGCAATGACACATCATATTAAATAATCTTCCAAAAAACTGGGATAGAACTACAAACACAATATTGCACGAAATCCTATAGATGACAATATTTTTATGTGAATGAAACATCTAGTGTTAATATTTTACATTTTAAAAAGTGCCCCTTATTAAAAGTTGAATGATCAACCCCTACTGAAACAAATGAAGTCTTGAAGTCTTCCGATGTTTGGACGACAAAATGTAATAATCTGAGAACTAACTTTTCAAGGTTTTTGTTTCTGATGTTGATGATTTCAACTCTAACAGTTCAGGACAAAATACCTAAGATAAACAAGACATATCAAAGGGAACAGGTGTACTAAAAAACAGTGATAAAATGTTAAGAACCAGTGGCGGATTCAGGGTAGGGCATACGAACCCCATTTGATCGCCAATAAAATAAAAATCGCATGTTTCTCACAATTTATATGATTTTTAGCATAAAATTGTCCAAAATTTGTTCGCCTCTCTCCGCTCGGCCGTATATGTTACGTGCCAAAAATCCTGAGTCCGCCCCTGAGAACTTAAATCACTCACAACTAAATCCGTCGGAAATACAAACTGGGATAAAATTCGGACAATGATACAATGTATCAGATACTCTGGATGGTAAACTCATCCTGGAAACCCAATAATGGATAAATAATTGAAAGGAACAAAACCTAAGTTCAATCTATATTTAAGAATAAGGAGATGTGGTATGATTGGAAAGAGACAATTGTCCACAAAATGGCGTGGATATTAGTTTTTGTATCTCTTAAAGTTAAATTTCATCATTGGATTACAGTAGTATGAAAAGGCCGATTCTGCCGCACATGCAGAAATCCTGCCTAAAACCCCTACCCCGACGGCCAGATGCAAACGGACGGCACTCCTATTGAGCATAGGGTAAATACAAGAATGGCATATGTATTCGATGGTAGACAAGTCGCCCAAGAGGCCGTGGATAAGGACACCTTAAAGAGAGGTGTACTATCGTCCAAGATTGATATGAATAAAAGGATGGCATCCAGTAATCATAACATGGATCGCTATCGGGTTTCTTTCTGGAGAATGAGAAAGATTCGGAGGAGGAAAACACCCCAACCCCAGGAAGATTTGGAGGAAAGCACCCCAACCCCAAAAGGCAGCAGCAGTGCTGCAATGCCCCCAACTTCGTGCAGATGGATGAGCATACCGAGATTTGTCAAAATTGTGGGGCGCAGAAAATCAAGCCGCGATTTGAGCATCAACCAGGGGAGCAGAAAACCGCCTGCGGCGTCCCACTCAAGAGGAAGAAGGGGCAGTTCTGCAAGAGCAAGCCTGGAAGGATGGCCTCTGCTGGAGGCATAGCAATCAACCACGACAGCGGGAGGAGGAGGAGGTCATCCCAGTCGAGGGTAAAATGGTGGTAAAAGAGAGCATGAAGACCCTCCGTCAAATAGCTAAGGATGAGGGTCTGAGGGGGGTCAGCAGGAAGAACAAGGAGGCCTTGGTGAAGCTCATCGAGGAGAAAACCACCCGTAAATTTACCCGCCAGGAAGTCTTCAGCAAGAAGCAGCTCAAAGCGCTTGCAAAGAATCGTGGTCTCACAAAGTACTCCCAGCTCAAAAGAGACGATCTGCTCCAAATGGTGGAAGAGGACATCAAAATGCTCCAGTCGAGGAGGAGATCAAGGTCGCCGATAGGCGACAAGCTCTGAATGGTGTATTTGGCACGGTCGTCATCGAACCTTTGAAGCCGCATGACGTAGCTACGTTTCTCAAGCTAAGTCGAAGCACGATTTCCACCACTATCTCAGATGCTCTCGCCAAAAAGAAGGGATTAAAGGTCCACTTAGTGCTTTTGTGGAGATGGTGAAAACGAGCCTCGCGAAAGGGAGAATATCTACGTCACCACTCCTTTCAGATCACGGACGACAATGCTCATGGAATCTGACGACCTTGACCAGGAGATTGCGATCATGGTGGAGAAGGTTAAGGAAAGTATGGTAAAGTACATGCGGGAAGGGTGGGTGGACTTTCAGCAGCGTCGAGAAGCTAGAAATCCATCTCAACCAATTCAAACCACTCAAGGGGGGTTCCTTCATATCAACACCATCGGTACTCGCGAAAAAGAAGGCGATCATCAACGTGAAGAACGAGGATCAGGAGTGCTTTAGATGGGCTATCCTCTCCGCGCTTCATCATGAGGAAGTGGATCAGAAGAGTGCAAATCGCCCCAGTCAGTACGCGAAGTGGGTGGGTGAGCTAAAATTTGAAGGCATCGACTTTCCCGTCTCGCTCAGGTCGATCGATAAATTCGAGAGGCAGAATCCCACCATCAACGTCAACATCTTTGGCTTCGATGGCATAAAGAAGGGTGAGGATGGGGAGGAAGATCTCCAGGTTTATCCTTAGAATATCTAAGAACACGGGTCCCACCCACGTAGATCTCCTCTTCCTGACTCGCGAGGGCAAGCAGCATTACTGCTGGATCAAGAGCCTCTCACGACTCTTGAGCTCCCAAATCTCAGAGCATGATCACGAGCTCTTCTTTTGTCGCAGATGCCTCCCACTTTTCCAGACAGGATATCCTCGACGAGCATACGGAATATTGCAGCCAGAAAGATGCCGTCAGGATCGATATGCCGGACGAAGGGTCCGCCGTAGCCTTCCGCAACCACAAGAAGCAGATGAAAGTCCCCTTCGCAATCTACGCGGATTTCGAGTGCTTCACGGAGAAGCTCGATACCTGCCAGCCGGATCCAGCCCACTCCTACACGAAGGCCTACCAACTTCAGCGACCCTCAGGCTTCTGCTATCACGTGAAATATGCTCACGGCGACTACAAAGATCCAGTCGTCTATTGCGGGGAGGATGCTGCCAAGAAATTCGTGCAGTGCGTGGAGGAGGAAGTGCGAGCCATCGGTAAGCTATACAAGGAGAACAAGCCGATGGAGATGACGGACGAGGACAAGGCCAGCTTCGAAGCAAGCACGCACTGCCACATCTGCAGGGATGAATTGGGAGGATAAGGTCCGGGATCACGACCATCTTACCGGGAAATATCGCGGCGCAGCGCACAACGAGTGCAATCTAGGCTTCCAGCTCCCGAAGCACATCCCCATCTTCTTCCACAATTTGAGCGGGTACGACGCCCACATCTTCGTCAAGGAGCTTGACCACACAAGGGTAAGATCAACTGCATTCCCAATACCGATGAGAAGTATATCAGCTTCTCCAAGCAGGTAGATGATCTGGAGATGAGGTTCGTCGACTCGTGCAGGTTTATGCTGAGCAGCCTGGATACCCTAGCTAAGAATCTCACCCCCGACCAATTCGCGACCGTGAAGGCGAGATTCGGCGATCGCCACGAGCTGATGATTCGGAAGGGGTATTTCCTACGATTATATGGATGGGCCGGCCAAGCTTGAAGAGACTCAGCTTCCACCCAAAGAAGCCTTCTTCAGCACGCTCTCCGGAGAACATATTAGCGACGAGGACTACGCGCACGCTCAGAGAGTCTGGGAGACCTTCGAATGCAAAACCCTACGCGACTATCACGATCTCTACCTAGAAACCGACGTCTTACTGCTAGCCGACATCTTCGAGAATTTCAGAGATATCTGCATGGCCAACTATGGACTCGATCCCGCCCACTACTTCACATCCCCCGGGCTATCCTACGACGCCGCCCTCAAAATCACTGGCGTCAGATTGGAGCTTCTCACCGATCCAGACATGCTGATGATGTTCGAGGAGGGACGAGAGGAGGGTCGCCATGATCTCCACCGCCATGGCAAGGCCAACAATCCCTACATGAGCACGTATGACGCCTCCCAGCCCACCAAGCATCTCGCCTACCTCGATGCCAATAATCTCTACGGGTGGGCGATGGCGCAGCCCTCCCACGGGAGACTTCAGTGGATGGAGCCGGAGAAGATCAACGAGATTCTGAAGTATCCCGACGACCACGAATATGGCGCCATGGTAGAATGCAATCTCGAATATCCGCGCGATCTTCACGATGCCCACAATGACTACCCTCTCGCGCCCGAGAACGTGGAGATCGGCAAAGTCCGCAAGCTCGTGCCTCACCTAGGCAAGCGTGAAATATACCCTTCACTATCGAAATCTCAAGATGTATCTGGAGAGGGGGATGAAGCTCACCAAAGTCCATCGCATCATCGGATTCAGCCAATCTCCATGGCTCAAGAAATATATCGACCTAAATACCGCTCTCCGCGCCAAGGCCAAGACCGACTCCGAGAAGGACTTCTTCAAGCTCATGAATAATTCGGTCTTCGGCAAGACCATGGAGAATATCCGGAAGCGCGTCGACGTCAGGCTGGTCACCACCGAGAAGCAGGCCCTGAAGCTCGTGGCCAAGCCTAACTTCGATCGTCGGGTCGTCTTCACCGAGAATCTGGCGGCCGTCCATATGAAGAAGACCAAGCTCAGGTTCGATAAGCCCGTCTACCTGGGAGCGTGCATCTTGGAGATCTCGAAGCTTCTGATGTACGACTTTCACTACGGATTCGTGAAGGAGACGTACGGCGATAAGGCCCGACTGCTTTTCACCGACACCGATAGCTTGGCCTACGAGATCCAGACCGCCGACTTCTACCAGGATATCGCGCCGCACGTGCAGGAAAAATTCGATACGTCCAACTACCCGACCGAGCATCCCTCCGGCATCCCCATCGGCGTGAATAAGAAGGTCATCGGAAAATTCAAGGACGAATGCAGCGGTAAGATCATGACCGAATTCGTGGGGCTCCGGGCAAAGCTATACGCCTTCAAGATGGACGACGGTCAGGCCACCAAGAAGGCGAAGGGAGTCACCAGGAGCGTCATCAAGCGCAGCATCGCCTTCGAGGACTATAAGCGATGCCTCACCACCCAGCAGGAGATCCACCGACCGATGAGCATCCTCCGCAGCCATCTCCATCAGATCTACGCCGAGGAGATCAACAAGATCGCTCTCTCCGCCAAGGACGATAAGCGCCACATCCTTCCAGACGGCGTCAGCACCCTCGCGCACGGCCACTATCGAATCACTCACGGGTGAGGACACTTAGCAGACTCTGACGGGTGCGGATGCCCATCCCGCACTTAGCAGACTCTGACGGGTGCGGATGCCCATCCCGCACTTGGCCCATACCTAGATAAATGAGCATCATTCGCGTGCACGACATCCTCCTCCCTCACAAGCCTCTCTCGAATCTAGAGCTGGAGGAAGCTACCACAACCCTAAGAATCCCTCGATTCAGAGGCGTATTCATGCGCGATGCCCTACCACCCACCCCACGCCCCATCGAATGCGGCATCCTGAATCACGACGACTTCCATGGCCCCGGCACGCACTGGACGTGTTGGCATAAGCGCGGAGGACTCAAAGTCTACTTCGACCCCTACGGCCTGCCTCCACCCGACGAGATGATCGACTATCTGAGACCGGAAATTCGATATAGCACCGATGAGCTGCAGAGGCGTGGGGACGTAGTATGCGGGCACTTTGCCTCTACGTGCTGAAGATGCTTGCGGATGGGCGATCGATCGACGACGTGGTTTTCTCACTATAGATAAATGGATAAGTTCGGTTCACATGCAAGAAAAGAGTATCGCTCTGGCGGATGCTCCAGGATCTCGATATGAACGATCATCGCATCACTAGCCTGGGATTGCCTCAGGAGGGTCGGATGCTGTGACGAAGCGCTGGGTCAACCTGCAATTGAAAGATGGTATGAAAGATATCGATGATCTGGAGGCTGCGCTCGAAGTAACCTCGAAGGCGTTGGAGGTTGAGAAGAAGCGGCTGGACCGTATGGAGAAAGAAGTGGCTAAGTGCCTACCCATGGTCGGAGGTGCGATGATTGGTGATATAGATATGCGGGGTCATTCGATCGTGAATCTCCCAGCACCGGCGGCGGCGGATCAGCCGGTGACCAAAGGATGGTATGCCCAGAGCTGGCAAGACCTAGCCATGGCGATGCAGGGTAAGATCGACGTCCTCGAGGAGAAGGTGAGATCATATCATACGACGGATAGATCCAAGCGCGCCCTCGCGAACGAAGACATAGTCGAATCGAGCCGTGACGCAATCGAAGCCTTGGAAATGAAGATAAATTCCTACCATGGTTAATCCTGCAACCTTTCCCCATCTCGATTGAAAGGATGGGAAAAGCTTGAAGAAATTACTTGGATAACCTCTGAGTCTGACGGGTGCGGATGCCCATCCTCTTTCCCACCTTAACGGAAATTTTCTCGAGAGCAAAGTCCTCGGAAAATCTTTTCTACCATTCTGGGTTCGTCACGACCGACCCTACCCTCGGCGACCGTGGTTGCTATCACCCACCGCAGCATGCAATCTTTCCCGTCCTGACTGAGAGGACGAGAAAGCCTACTGGGGATCATTGCCAGTCGGAATCCTTGACCCAGGAATTAAAGGTGGTGGGATAACCTCTCCACTTGACGCGGATTTCTTTCTTCCCACCCGGATGCGTCGGCCCAAGATTTTCTCGATGCGAAAGATATCCTGGTCGGTGCGCTGAAGCTCGGGCTCGTAAAGGACCCTGGATCTCTTCACCGTTGAAGTCTTTGAGGTGATAGGTGGGAGGCTGCGTATTCAAGGTCTGGGAGATGGTGAAGACTTCCTCCGTCCAGCGAGGCGTATAGCCCTTCTCGAAGGTGCCTTTCTTCTTGGTGATCCGAACCCTATCTCCGACCTTGAATCGTGGCAGCTGCATGGGTGGTAGGTCCCCATAGAGATTCCAGAATACCTTGGCCTCATTCTCCTTCTGGCTGGCGGCGGTGGGCGTCATCTTGATGGATCGATGCTTGGTGGTATTATACTGGCGGACGAGATCGTCCAAGACGGGAAGGTAGGCGCGCGTGGAATTGGCTGAAAAGTATTTGAACATTTTCTCCTTCATGGTACGATTCCAGCGCTCCACCACGCTCGATTTCTCCTCATTCTCCGTGGAGTAAATCTCGACGCCATGCTTCTGGAGCAGCTCCTTCACCTCCCGATTATAAAATTCTTTGCCCTTATCGGTCCATAGTTTCTCGGGCGTGCGATCCTTGAAGACGGTCCGGAAGGCATCTCGCACCGTAGCACCCTTCTTATCTTTCAGCGGCACCAGCCAGCCATACTTGGAGAAGATATCGATGATGCTCAAGAGGAATTTGAAGCCTCGATTATCGCGGAAGAAGGCACTCATATCGACGAGATCGGCTGCCCAGGTCTCGTCCACCCCACCCACCACCACGCGACGCTTCTGGAATTTGCGTCGGACTGGCTTATGCAGCTCTTCGGCTAGCTCGTCCGACCAACGAAATTTTTTAACCCCAGCCCAAATCGAGTCTTGGTGCCGATGATGGGCTTGACGATGCTGCGGTCCATGAGCTCGCGGACGGTGGGATTGGGAATGGTGTCCAGTGAGGCTAGCATGGCCTTATCGCAGATAGAATTGCGTGCGGCAGTATCCTTATGCTTGGCGTAGCAGAGATCGTGGCGATAGGCGGCCTGATCCACCGATTGATGGGCTTCGACCAAGCCTTGGGGTACCATCTGCATTTAGACGCTTATGGAGCTGGGTGCCCGGCCCGGTGAAATTATGCCCCGGCAGATGCATTTCCACCGGCAGCCGATTGATCATTTTATTTACGAGCCCCGCTCCTTGCTCCCTCGGAGAAACTGAGACTTCCTTGCCCGCATACGACGCATAGCCCACCCGTCCGCCGCCTCCCATTGCTGGTGGTGGTCTCATAGCGACCTTCCGTCTCGGTTGGCCGCTTGCACTTCAGGCAGAAAATCATTCTTTATCTATATAAATGGACGTCGAAAATATCTCCTATAATGAGGTGGCTGCAGCCCGACGCAATCACTTCCTCCTCCCGCAGCGTTCGATCAGAGGCCTGATCATCGGGAAGTCGGACTGCGGCAAGACGACGCTGCTGAATAACCTCCTCTTGCGCGATGGGTGGCTGGACTACGATCGATTATACGTCTTCGGGAAATCCCTTCACCAACCCATCTACCAGCTGCTGCAGCGGGCACTGGGAGAGGGTTCTCGAAGGAAGATATCCGATCCCTACTCTCGTCAAGGATGCCTGCCCCCACTCTTTGATTGACGTGGTGGAAATGCTGAAGCCACCGCCCCGGCCTGCCGATATCGAAGCCTTCTTCTTTGAGCAGGGTGACGAGGTGCCGGATCCTCGAGACCTCGACCCCGCCCGCAAGAATCTTATGATCTTCGACGATTTGATGCTGAGCAAGCAGAGTAAGTGCGAAGATTACTATGCGCGGCCGCCATAATAACGTGGACTGCTTCTATCTCTGCCAAAACTATTTCAAGCTGCCGCGGCAATCGATCCGGGAGAATGCTAATTTTATATGCCTCTTCGAGCAAGATGCCAAGAATCGCGATCATATCCGCCGGGATCACTGCAGCGACCTCACCTCCGCCCAGTTCGATGCCCTCTGCGACCGATCCTGGGCCGAGCCGTACGGATTCGTGACCATCGATCTCACGAGCCCCAAGGCGGTTGGAAAATATCGATGCAAATTAGAAGATTTCTATCGAGTCTAAGATAAAATGATGAATGAAGAATACGCATTCTTGAATCAGATCGAGCTGGAGATAGGTCGATCTCCATCCATCGCCGAGGTAAAAGGATACCTCATAGATATGCTCTTCAAACCTCCCCGATGGCTTGATAGGTGCGAGGGGTGCTCTGCGGATCACTATTTTGGCCGGTACGGGGAGGAGTGCGAGTGCAAGCTTCTCGGCAACATTTGCCACCCCTGCATCCGCCAGCGTCTGGGGGAATTCGGAGAGTGCAAGTGCTCCTGCCGCCATATTCTTGAGGATGGCTTCTGCAATAAGTGCGGACTCCAGCTCATTCGCCCCATCCATAGAGGCGAAGGAGATTTCGACGCTTTGAATTCCGGTCGCTATACCGGGTTGAAATCCTACGCCAAATCCACCAGACCGCGATGCTCGGTCGAGACGCAGCGAGGCCCTCGATGTACGTTTAGATGCCAGCCAGGTCGAGATAAATGCAAAAGGCACTCAAACCTATCGATCGACCCTTATCATCTTCCTCCACGCTGGCAGACGATATTCAAACGCTAAGGGGCGTTCGCCCAAACGCTTCGGGGCGTTCGCTCAAACGCTTTCCAACGCTTAGGGGCGTTCGAAAGCGTTCGATGCTATAAATAAATGACCTTCATCAAGATCACCGACCCCAAGCAGCGTGAGGCGCTCGCTAGGGAATTCCAGGAAACCAAGCGTAGTATCCAGGCTAGCAATATGCAGCATCGCCTAGAAAAAATGGGGCTCGATCGAGACCTCTCAAGATATTCAAGCCTGTGGTGGAAGCCCAAAGGAGGCCGCCTCGAAAATCACCAAAACGATCGAAGATATCCCGATTGCGCTACCCACTCCAGTGCCAGCCCTTCCCCCTCCTGCCGAATTTGCCGATCCACTACCCATCGAACCGCCCCATGGCACCCACCTCGGCCCGCGGGCGACTCAGTATCTTAAGCTCAGCATGACTCCTCACGCCGACCATACCTTTGGATTGAGGGTGGAGGACGACGTCTTCATGATCGGAAATTCGCCCGTCTCCTTCGATGGGGATGATATCTTCGTCGATGGCGTGCGCCATAAGGGTACCCCGGCCTTTGGGAGCTCATGGTTAAGAAGCGCCCCGAATCTTTCGATCCCGAAGACCTGATGACCTACGGCGATATCCTACGAGCCTCGGGAGCCATGTATCAGGGAAATTCCGTCCTCTCGCGGACCCCAAAATCCAGCCGAAGCTATAAATGGAAAGAGATCGTCTCGGGCATCTACCAGCAAGATAAGTATGGTTCTGGGCTGCAGACTGTATTCCTGCCGAAAGACTTCGATTCGCTGATGGATCGTCTGGAGCTTTGCGCTGCCGCCTATAGGGCTGGAAATAATGGGGTGCACAACGAGATCGTGGCCATCCTCGATGCCTTGAGGAAATTTGGTCATATCGACGACCAGAAATATAGGCAGCTGCATCGTAGTCTCCTATAAATAAAATACGATGCCATTAGTGATGAAACGTGGTTATCACCGCAAATATGCGGTCGGCGGGCGGGGACTATTCGATGCGGTTGCCAATTTAGCCGGGCGCATATTCACCTCCTCTGCCGCGAAGACGCTGGGCAGCAAGGCCATGAGCGCCGCTACCAATGCAGCCCTGAAAGGGGTCGAAAAGGAGCCTCAAAGCCGTGGACCACGTCGTGGATAAGGTAACCCGCAAGGTCCGGAAGCCCCGCAAGCCCAATCAACCTAGCAATCCCAGCATTCCTGCGAAGACCTCCCAGCAGCAAGCCAGACTGAATAACCTCATCTCGGGCGGCGGCGTCGCCACCATCCACGACTTCGTCCGGCGCTATAAATAAATATATGATGTCAGAAATTCTCACCATCACCGAAGGATTGACCTTCGATGAAAGTCTTCAGGAATATGAGGTTCACGAATACGAGCCTCAAGCTGGGGCCCAACTGAATAATGCCGGTGCGGAAATACGTATCAATATCGAAACCCAGGATCTCTTCCTCCACCCCGCCGAGAGCTATCTCTTGGTCGAAGGACGGCTCCAGAAGAATGATGGTACCGCCTATGACGATGGAGATCTGGTCTCGCTCGTCCATAACGGTATCATGTATCTTTTCGGACGATCAGCTACCGACTCTCCGGCCAGCAGATCGAGCATATCAACGATCCGGGATCGCCACCACCATGCTGGGGATGCTGACCTACCCGACGATTTCTCCAAATCTCAAGGTCTCAACCAGCTATGGTATAAGGATTCCTCCGCCGCTGCCCATGCAGATAATACCGGCTTCTCAGCTCGCCACGGCTATATCATCACCAAGCCTGCCAATAAGGGGTCATTTTCCTTCGCCATTCCCTTGAAGCATATCTTCGGCTTTGCGGACGACTATGGCAAGATCGTCTACGGCTTCAAGCACGAGCTTTCCTCGTGCGCGATTCGGATGCCAATGCCGTGCTGAGGGCCGCCGCCGTCAACGACGTGGCGGAAATCATCCTGAGTAAGATCTCCTGGTTCGTCCCCCACGTCAATCCATCCGACCAGGAGAAAATGCGGCTTTATAAGACCATCCAGAGCAAGGGTAAGATCGACTGCGGCTTCCGGATGCGACAGTGCGACTCCATAGCCGTCCTCAAACCTCCCAATTTAACTGGCGGCTGGCAGCCAAGAGCGGTCGGGAAAAGCCCAGATATATCATCGTGACCTTCCAGACCGGCAAGAGCCATGACCAGACCCAAAATGCGGCCGTATTCGATCACTGTCGATTGCGAAATATCTACGTCACCCTCAATGCAGACCGCTACCCTGCCGTAGACTTCAATGCCGGCTTCACCCAAAATAAGATCGCCAGAGTCTATAAGAGTGCTGCTGATTTCCGGAAAAAATATTTCAGCATGGACCGCCTCATCAGCAACTGCAATATCAATCCTCCGACTTCATCGATCTCTACCCACTCTTCGTCATCGATGTGAGTCACCAGTCCGAGCGATTGAAGGAGTCGACCGTGGATATCCAGATCCGGGCCGATTTCGATCGCAATGTGCCCGCCAATACCGAAGCCTTTGCCCTCGTGATCTCCGACCGGATCCTCCGCTTCGAGTCCGACGGCCAGAAGATGAACGTCGTCTTCTAGAGGCGACCGCCACCATTGGTAGGTTTTCAGTGCCTTCGGGCACCCAAAATCTGTCGATACCGCCGGCCCTATAAATAAATGGACCAAGCTCTGCTTCAACGGATCGCCAATAATTCCGACCCCAAGCAGGGATTTTCCTTTATAGTGTCCGGTAACCAAAGCCGAATCCTCACCCGCTTCAACCCGCCTCTGCATCTGAAGGAGGGAAGAAGCTATGAGATGGCATTAGTGAATCTGGAGACTTACTACTCGATCCCCAATATCCATGCAGGCAATAATTCCTTCCGCTACTCTCCCGACGATGGCGCCAACTGGTTTCCCATCGCGCTGAGCACCGGCTCTTACGGCATCGAAGATATCAACGATGAGATTCAGCGGCAGCTGAGGCTCAATAAGCATAAAACCAAGATCATCCTCGACGCCAACCGTGCGACCCTGAGAGCGACGCTGACCCTCGCCCACCACTATCAGGTGGACTTCGACGTCCCAAATAGCATCAGCAGCGTGCTGGGCTTCGAGCGGCAGATCTATACGTTCGACCGAGCCACGAATGGCTACTCAGAAGGGAGCATATCGTCAATATCATCAGCATCAATAGCATCTTGGTGAATAGCGATATCATCAGCGGAAGCTATGTGGACGGAACCCAGCAGTCCACCATCTATAGCTTCTTCCCGGCGTGGCCCCAGGCGAGAAGATCCTTCAAACCCCAAAATTTAGTATATTTGCCCGTGACCTTGCGAACCATCAATCGCATGGAAACGTATCTCACCGATCAGAACGGTACGCCCATCGATCTCAGAGGCGAGCATCTCACCATCCGCTTTCATCTTCGCGAAGTATAAATAAATGACGTATCAAGAATATGGTTTGAACTTAACGAAAGGTCAAGCCGATAAGCTCCAGCGGGCGGCAAAGAAAGGCTGCCCAGTCACCATCCGCTTGTCCCACGCGAATTTGAGAGGCGATCATAAGATGCTGCTCACCTCCCGACAGGTGCAAAGATCACCAAGCTCCTGCAGCAAGGCACCGGTGGTATGAATCTGGAGATGAGCACCACCCAATTGAAGGAGAATATGCAGAAGGTAGGGGCTTCCTACCCATGCTGGCCGGGCTGGCTATGAGAGCTCTTCCCATGTTGGCAAAGACCGTTCTGCCGGCCCTGGGAGTGGGTGCTTTGAGTGGTCTGGGCAGCACTGCCATTTCCAAAGCCATCGGCTCTGGGTTATACTTGAAGCGTGGTGGGTGCGTCTGCTCCGTGAAACCTAGCGGAAGCGGTCTCTCCCTCAAACCTTCCACCGCCCGCATTGTCCAGGGCGATGGGCTCTACTTGAAGACCGGTCAGAAATTTTACGATGGATCCGGTCTGATCTTGGGAGCCAACAGTCCATTCAAGAATATCCTCTCCTAGGTATGCTCCTATAAATAAATGACCGATCAAGTGGATGCTAGTTGTGTGGAATCCTTGGAAGAAGAGCTCACAGCAGAAATCCTGAAATATGAGCATACCTTGAAGATCTACAACCGTGTTGATAAGGTCATCTCCATTGCCCTGGGTGGGTGCTCCGTCGGCAGTCTCCTGCTGACTAGTGGCACCATAGGGTCTGCCCTGACTGGTGTGGGTGCTGTGGCATCCATCCCCATCGGATCCCTAGCCTGCCTCTGTACCACAGGTACCTTAGTCCTGTCCTTGATCTCGCGCCGAGTCGTCAAGAAGAAAAGAAGCATCGAGATACTGTGCGATTAGCCAAAACCTACAAATCCTGCTGGCGGGTGAAGACGGTGCTCCTGCGATCTGCCTGAAGAACTACTACGACGAGAAGGATCATCTACGCCGGCCTTCTACCCCATTTAGTGAAGAACTGAATGCGCATGCGCCGTAGGAGGATTCTTCCAATCGCGCATCGCTCGGCTACGCCTCGCTCCCCGCTCATTCCCGAACCCTCCATATCAAAGTGCTAAGTGACCAAAAAAATTTCCCAATCCTCTTTGGATTGAGAAATTTTACGCCCCAAGATTTTTTTTTTTTTTCACTTTCTCACCAGATCGTATGAGAGGTACTGCTGATTAGATTTCTTGCTCAGCTTGAATCCGGTGCTCGAACGAAAGCTCCTTGCAAAGGACCCTTCTCTTTGTTAAGCGTGGGCAAGCCCATACTCTGGCGGTTTCTCCTTGTCTGTCTTTCAGAGTGAGAATCCTGCTTTTGCCATACTTACCTTCCACTTCAATCACCTCCAAGATCTTATAGATCATCCCAATAGGTAAATCCTTCCATTTGATGGCTTCCTGATTCTGGTCCTGCACCTTTTCCTGGAAGGCATCTTCGCCGATGAAGTCGTCATCTCCATCTTTGGGAATGTCGACGAATCCATTGTGTACGAAAGTCATATTCTTGTATTTACCCTATGCTCAATAGGAGTGCCGTCCGTTTGCATCTGGCCGTCGGGGTAGGGGTTTTAGGCAGGATTTCTGCATGTGCGGCAGAATCGGCCTTTTCATACTACTGATTACCCCTGGTTGACCTTGACTCCACATCTCATCAGAATTAATTTTATATATTGAATGACGTCAAATGCCTCAGAGGGATAAATCGTGAACCTTTTCTGTCAATCGTGAACTTTACTTACAATTTGAAAGGAGTATGGCCACGAAGGCCTTAATTTGGCCCTAAAACCAAACTTTGTAATGCCACATGTAAAAAACTATTTTTGGGGTCTTAAATATGCATATTTAGATAACTTTTGTGGACTGCTGCTTGCTTTAACAATGTTGACAGCTTCTAAAGTATGATATTTTACAATTGTTTAGCAAAATTGCCTGTGCATACGCATTTTTGTGTCTATTTCCTTCAGAAAAAACATTGGCGACACCCTTCAATCAAAATCAAATCGTTATGAAAAGATGTATATGGGTCAGATAAACATCCTAACAAAACATTACGGTGGTCCTTGCATGTGGCCAACGTTGTTTGAAGCAAAAGTATTACAGTTTAGGCAAAAAATAGTCAAAATTACGATTTTCTCCAAAAGGGTGCACAATTATGACATTATAATGACATCACAATTGTACTAATGCTTCAGTGCTTGTTTATTTTGTATTTATCAGATATTTTTGATATCTTGCAACAAAATTTTTGTATTATTGAAGTTAAATTTCACAGAATTTTAGGGCCATCATGGGCCCTTCGTGATTCTACTCTGGTATAACATTTTTTCGCTTTTTAATAGCAATATGAAATATTGGGTTATGTTCAAAATGAAATATTCATTCGTATTTCGACGAAAAACATAACGTTATTTATTCTAATGAAAAACATAATGATATTTACACCAAACGACAGGATGATATGACGTCACACATCCTGTTTATACCACTTACATCATAATTATCACAATAATGTTTGATTATTTCTTCATAGGAAATAGTTCCCACATAAATGATGCATAAAGATTCACTCATCAGAAATAAATTCAAATGTCAAGAACTTACACATTATATATCTGAATCTGATATACCACGCAATCTCTGTAAAGGGGATTTACTTGCTTGTCCTAAGCAGATGGGAAGTTAAAATTTCTTGGAATAAAGAAAAATGAGCATTAACCTTTAAATTAGCGTCCTCTCTCTACATAAAATTGTTGTCTTCCCACTACAAAGTTTGGCGACTATTATTGATAGCATTTATTATATTGAACTTGAAATAAACGATACCCCAGATACGATTATGCCTACTCTATAGTTGGAGTGAAACATAGAAATCGACAGTTAGAGCTAACATTACGACAGAAAGAGATGAATTTATTGAATTTATTCATTTTTGCTTTTTTTTATTCTGCTCCAATGATGCACATCCCACTTTTAATTTTTGTCCTAAAAAAAACTTTCACAGTCGGTCATTTGTACATTACCGATAGGTTATAAATCTGGTTATGTCTAAGAATTTGAGTATTCAATACTCATAAAACTTACTTGTCCTTGCAAACAGTTTATGTTTCTTTCCAAAGTAGTGGGTTGTCATTTTCGTCTGTTGATAATTTGACGTGTATTTCCCATATTGTTCGACTCGCGCCTTAATTTGCAACTTGTCTCTTCTTTGAGTGATTTACATCAAGGTTGTGCAAGGTACGAATGTCGGTAGAAATAATAATAATAATAATAATAATAATAATAATAATAATAATAATAATAATAATAATAATGATCATAATAATAATAATAACATGAGTCCCGACTATCGATATTCGAATACGTATCAAAGTAAGATTAACACTTTTTTTTCAAAGAATGAAAAACGTATAATCAGAGGCACTGCTACGAATCCGTAGACAAACCACAACAAATCTGGTAACTCTAGAGAATAAACAAACTTTAAGTTATTGAATTACTTTTTGTTATGCCTTATGACTTATTTAGAACCTCTCTGCTCTCCTAGACAAATAAGACTATTTAATACACTGGTTCCCTGCTTATTGCTACTAATGATTGCTCTTCTTCTCTGACAATCACACAAAGACTACTGAATTTACTCCACTGGGAAGAACATTTATTTGTTACTTATTGGACAAGAGACAGTAAATAGTATTTATGAGATTCCAAAACAACTTTGCTTTCTCTTATTTTGCAAAAACTTCAATCACATCCTCGTAAACAACTTAGTTTGATGAATAGGTTGCTTATGATAATGCACTGATTCAGTACGGCTTTACAATTTCTGATGACCTTTACAGATACGTTTTTCGATGATAATCAACCGAAACAGGTAGGACCAATTTACCCTGCATTTCTCACTAGTGCCATTTTCTAAAAAAGGTTCCTCAATCTTTACTGAAATTTACAGAACCATAATTCCATCTATGTACTTTAGACTGTGGCAACATTTGGTCATTTTTTAAAATTGTAGCTTATATTAATCATATATGCTCGTAATTTTAAAATGTAACACAATTCACTGTAGACAACTTCTCAAAGAGGTTTGGTTAGTACTTTAAGACGAAATTCACTTTAGAATACTATCCACATAATTCACTGTAGAATACTTTGAATGGACAGAATTCACTGTAGAATACTTTGAATGGACATAATTCACTGTAGAATACCTTGAGTGGGCAGAATTCACCGTGGAATACTTTACATGGACAGAATCCACTGTAGAATACTTTGAATGGACATAATTTACTGAATGGACAGAATTCACTGTAGAATACTTTGATTGCACAGAATTCACTGCAGAATACCTTGAATGGACAGAATTCAATGTAGAATACTTTGCATGGACAGACTACCTTGAATGGACAGAATTCACTGTAGAATACCTTGAATGGAAAGAATTCACTGTAGAATACTTTTAATGGACATAATTCAATGTAGAATACTTTGAATGGATATGATTCACTGAATGGACAGAATTCACTATAGAATACCTTGAATGGACAAAATTCACTGTAGAATACTTTGAATGGACATAATTCACTGTAGAATACCTTGAATGGGCAGAATTCACTGTAAAATACTTTGCATGGACAGAATTCACTGTAGAATACTTTGAATGGACATAATCCACTGAATGGACAGAATTCACTGTAGAATACTTTGAATGGACTTAATTCACTGAATGAACAGAATTAACTGTAGAATACCTTGAATGAACAGAATTCACTGTAGAATACTTTGAATGGACAGAATTCACTGTAGAATACTTTAAATTGACAGAATTCAATGTAGAATACTTTGCATGGACAGAATTCACTGTAGAATACCTTGAATGGAAAGAATTCACTGTTGAATACTTTGAATGGACATAATTCAATGTAGAATACTTTGAATGGATATAATTCAATGTAGAATACTTTGAATGGATATGATTCACTGAATGGACAGAATTCACTGTAGAATACCTTGAATGGACAGAATTCACTGTAGAATACTTTGAATGGACATAATTCACTGTAGAATATCTTGAATGGGCAGAATTCGATGTAGAATACTTTGCATGGACAGAATTCACTGTAGAATACTTTGAATGGACATAATTCACTGAATGGACAGAATTCACTATAGAATACTTTGAATGGACTTAATTCACTGAATGAACAGAATTCACTGTAGAATACCTTGAATGAACAGAATTCACTGTAGAATACTTTGAATGGACAGAATTCAATGTAGAATACTTTGCATGGACAGAATTCACTGTAGAATACTTTGAATGGACATAATTCAATGTAGAATAAAAACGTACCATGTGATTTTCCTGAAATCAAAAAGTCTTTCCGAAACATCCTATCATCAGGTATGCACGAGATCAAAAAAATAAACGTTTGTGAGCATAAAAAACAAATGTGATATTAGCATAACGACAAAAAAACATTTTACGGAATACGTTTCCTGAAGGAGTTGCCCGCCTTTATTTTTTTTTTACACAATTAGATAATTTTATGGATTGAACGTTCATAAAACAAAATATATATCATTTAAATCATGCTAAAATCGAAGTTTTTTTTAATTCAATTTGGCGCATAGATTGTAATAAAAAAACTTATCATAGATACCAGAATTAAAATTATGTACGCCAGACTCGCGTTTCGTCTTCAAAAGACTCATCAGTGAAAAGCACTGAGGACCCAATATTCCGAAAGGTTTTGCCAAAAACAGCTAAGGTAACATTGACCTATATTCAGGTAATATCCATTAAAAATACCTATTTCTCAGGAGCCAGTCATTAAGTGGTTGTCGTTACTTGCTGTCTGTCATACCTATTTTTCAGGAGCCAGTCATTCAGTGGTTGTCGTTACTTGCTGTCTGTCATACCTATTTTCAGGAGCCATTCATTCAGTAGTTGTTGTTACTTGCTGTCTGTCATACCTATTTTCAGGAGCCAGTCATTCAGTAGTTGTCGTTACTTGCTGTCTGTCATACCTATTTTCAGGAGCCAGTCATTCAGTGGTTGTCGTTACTTGCTGTCTGTCATATCTATTTTTCAGGAGCCAGTCATTCAGTAGTTGTCGTTACTTGCTGTCTGTCATACCTATTTTCAGGAGCCAGTCATTCAGTAGTTGTCGTTACTTGCTGTCTGTCATATCTATTTTCAGGAGCCAGTCATTCAGTAGTTGTCGTTACTTGCTGTCTGTCATACCTGTTCATTGTTCTTAGGCTTATAGCATGAATCAAGCCATTAATTTTCTCTTTTTAAAAGAGAGGCGAAAGATACCAAAGGGACATTTAAACTCATAAGTCGAAAATAAACTGACAACGCCATGGCTAAAAAAGAAAAAGACCAATAGACAAACAATAGTACACAAAACACAACATAGAAAACTAAAGACTGAAAAACCCGAACCCCACCAAAAACTAGGGGTGATTTGAGGTGCTCCGGAAGGGTAAGTAGATCCTACTCCACATGTGGCACCCGTAGTGTTGTTCATGTTAGTACAAACCCGGTAAAAAGTCTAATTCGGTAGGTCACATTCGGGGAAAAGGGGACGGGATTGTAGTTACGACATTTGGAACATATCCACTATCATCTGTGAAACGTTTCGCATTTTATCATCCTGGACATTTGTATATCTGACTATGCGGTATGGCTTTTGCTCATTGTTGAAGGCCGTACGGTGACCTATAGTTGATTACAAGTCATTCTCGTCCGATAGTCGTCTCTTTGTAATAATACCACATCTAATTTTATACAATAGACAAAACTGTGGTTAAAACAATCGCAGTCCCATGAACTCCAAACAAAGAAAGACATTTACTTGAGATTAACTTGCACAAACGAAGCATTCTCAGTACAGTATGTAATAGATACAGTTTTTATTATTTACATAAGCGGATATATCATCTATTTTATGTTTCTTTGTATTGTATCATAGTCTACAAATCATATGAAGAAAAAAATGGATATGTTGATGTCATTAATTTTTTTATCAACATCCTGTTCTAGGTTTTTCTCATTATTTCCCTGTATTTTCTGTACATATGTTAATCGTTTCTTTTTTCAAGGACATTGTCAGCTTTTCTTCGACTTATGATTTTTGATTGCACGTTTGGTGTCTTCTGCCTGATTTTTAATTTCTAATTTGAAATAGATAATGACGATATGATTCCTTTATCATTCACAATATAAATTGTCAAAGAAATCTCCTTTAATCCGTATAAAAGATACTTTAGCACGCTTTGTGAACCAAGCTATCCCTTCTGAAAAACGTAATCAAAACTTCATAGAAACTTGATATAAAAATGGACCCTGAATATTAAACAAATATTTAGAATGTTATAATTTAAGGCATTTGCCATTTATGATATGAAGTAATATTTAGTTTTTTAGGTATTTAAACTAATGTTTTAGTCCCAATTGATTCGATATTGTTGATCTAAATGTAATTGATATTTGCCAAAAAAATTTTATGTTGTAGATTTAAAGATATAATCAATTTTGAGATTGAAAAAAAAGTTTTATCTGTTTGTTTATTCAATACAGTCAACAATAGCTATAGAATTTAGAAACAATTACTTCTTAAAACAGCGAGTCACGTATCCTAAGTATATATAAATTAGTCAAAGCAACCGGAGCTTCATCCTGATTTCAGTTGAGAGTATGAAAAACGATAATTTACAGATGGTAATAGTATGTGTAAATTCATATTTCGTTGTTTGGAATGACTTTGAAAAAAACAACGCACAGTAGACAGATAAACGTACAACAAACAAGTTCAAAAAGAGGGACGAAAGATACCAGAGGGACAGTCAAACTCATAGATTGAAAATAAACTGACAACGCCATGGCTATATGTTTATATTACTATTATCAATGTTATTTTTCTGTTTGTGTTTTTGTGTTTATGTTTTATTTCTTTCTTTGCAGCACTACAGACCTCAAAAATTGTTAATGTTAATTCTTATCTATTTTTTTAATCCGACCATCTCTCAAAAGAATGCAAAGGCAGGGTCGGAAAATCCTCCCTCCCTGTGGTTCAGCGGGAGGATTGTTAATCATGTTCAAATTTGAACTGCATACATATACCCAATGTAATATTCCTGTTTCTTTATTTCACAATACTAATTATATTGAAACCCCTATCCCACTCTTCAGTTAGGTAAATTTCGACATATTTTCTTAACATAATCTTTACCTTCAAGTTGAAGTTAGATCTGAAAAAGTGACCTATACAGTGCATGGCCAAAAGTATTCGTCACCTTTTTTGCGATATATTTGATAAAAACACATTTATTAAAAAAAATATTTTGAAATCATTTACTGTCGGAATTTTACAAACCAGGTGTTAAAAGACACAAAATTGTCTACAGTATATTTTTTTATTTGGTTATAACTTTGTCGTCAATTATTTTGTTTTTCTTGATATAAACGTGTATAATATTTTGTTTACAATTTAATTTAGTGAACAAAAATAATGTGTTTATGTAATCTAAAAATATAGAGCACTCAACAACAAAAATATAACCAAAAAAAAAAAAAAAAAACAAACGAATAAGCCTGTGACAATTCTATGTCATTCGGTCAGTGATGTAGAGTTGTCTCATTGTGGAAGCCTGAGATAATTCTACGTCATTATGTCTCTGGTGTAGAGCTGTCTCATTGCGGAAGTCTGTGACAAATCTACGTCATTCGGTCTCTGGTGTAGAGCTGTCTCATTGCGGAAGTCTGTGATAATTCTACGTCATTTGGTCTCTGGTGTAGAGTTGTCTCATTGTGGAAGTCTGTGACAAATCTACGTCATTCGGTCTCTGGTGTAGAGTTGTCTCATTGTGGAAGCCTGTGATAATTCTACGTCATTCGGTCTCTGGTGTAGAGTTGTCTCATTGTGGAAGTCTGTGACAAATCTACGTCATTCGGTCTCTGGTGTAGAGTTGTCTCATTGTGGAAGCCTGTGATAATTCTACGTCATTCGGTCTCTGGTGTAGAGTTGTCTCATTGTGGCAATCATTCCACATCTTCTTGTTTTATACAACCTGGAAGTGGGGCACGAGTACAGCAGGAATACATACCCACTCAGAGAACATGAGTTAACCTCTGGTGGCCTACGTGTTTCTCAATCGTAAGTGTGTTTGTATAGTGTTTTTAACTATCGTTTGTATGTTCATCTATTTTAATTAAGACAAACGTCAACTATGTTCTTGATGAGTAAATCCTGAAGCTTACAAGTTTGTTGATTGAACCGATGCCGTCTTGTAATCTGTCATGTTTTTCTTATCTGTTTCTTACTTGTCGCCTGTACGTTATACGAATAAAATATGGTCTTGTTCTTTCTACAAAACTCCTTCATTTCAATTGTAAAATACATCTTCCTCATGTTGTTTTAAGAGTTTATCGAAAGTTTATCTCCATTTCAATTAAAAACTGTCCAATGCAGAGCTAAAATTATCCTTTCATTAAACAGCTCGTGGTCGTAAGTTTAAGACTCAGGCAATTTATCAATGTTTTATATACACTTTGTTTTTATCTGAAGTTCAAGTAGTTAAACATTTGTCTAAAAAAAGAGTGAATTTGCCAAAAGTGGCAACTAAAAACCATTAGTCGAAGAAAAACAGACAAAAACCATTGTCAAAACAAAAACGACGAAAAGAACAACGACCGGGACAGTCACTACATAGAAAACTAGTAATTAGGCATGCTGAATCAACACAAAAAACCGTGAGTTTCTCCGAAAGGATAAAGAAAGAATCTTGGAGAAAACAATTAAGATATTTGCCCTTGTTGATGGAAAATTCATAGAGTAAAACTTAAGCTTCGAACATTTTGTATTTTTTTGAATGAAATGTTAAGTCATTATATCATAGTTCAGTATAAAAAGCAAAATTATACATTAACCTATAAAACAGCGTTTTCATGATATACAATCAAATACTAAAACTTTTATTGAAGATAAACTAAGAAAAAGGAAACAGAAATCGATAGAGATCGACAACACCATGGCCAAAAGAAAAAAGAGAACAACAGTTGACAAAACATTACACTTACGTCAGTGCGTAATAAGAAGTACTCCACACCTACATTTAAAAATGTTGTATTGTTTCACATTCGCCCATTTCTTGGGTTTCCGAAAATAAATTTATAGCATGTTAACTTATCATTCTTATTTTCCTAGACAAGGAACTAACTAGTTCGGAAGTGTATGAAACTATTATAATAGATAATTAAAAACAATTAATTTTCACTCAAACCACCTACACAAGACAAAAATCTCAATGTTTGAACGATGATAAATGCAGTAATACTGTGTTACATCAAGAAAGTTGGATTAAAATTAAGCAGCAGATGCCTACATTAAAGGTGATATCTGGTAAACAGGTTTATATGGCTTCAGTACTGCGTAGGATTTTCTGATTTTCTGCATGCGACTATAGTATTATATTATAATTAACGTTTACCTCACCTATGCTTCTTTCATAGTTTTGTTGGCAAATAAACCTACAGGATGTTCCTGATAGAAGTATTGATAAATTCCTTGATGGTTTGAAACGTTGTCTTGATTAATATTTCTTACATTTGGTAGTATTGAATTTAAACTTCATAATATGGGAAATACGGTGGAGAATACGGCTTATAGTTTTACCAATTCAAATACAAAAACTAAATCAAACACAGAAATATGAAATTTAGATTGTAACATTTGTTTTAGCATTAGTCGTCATACGGTAAGTTATTAAACAAAAGGAACTATTGGATATATCGTTTCCAAGATATTACAAGATAAGGCAAAATTAATAATGGGAAACAAGAGAAATGATATCAACCCTTTAGATCTGAAAGGAAATACAAGGTTATTATTTTTTTTCTATTAAAAATATTAATATTTTACGGACTATATTCTATTAGTTCCAGCCTAAGGCAGTAGACCGATGTATATTCTTTTAAAATGATATTAATCTAAACTTTATACTTGCGTGTACACATTGATTATCAAAGACACGAAGAGGAATACCGAAGCAAAAATTGTCAACATTTTTAAATAATACAACGGAAAACTGTTTTGATTAAATAGCGTTCAAGGTCCTGTCTAAGCTTGTGTTCCAATGGTTTGCTGAACAATATTAAAAAATTTATTCATTTAAAATCGGTGCACTAACAACATTAAAACAGAAAATGACCAGCGCAAAGTCACTAATGATGAAAAAATACAACAACAAAATACAAGCGAAGCAAAAAAAAAAAAAAAATTAATCCTAAACCCGCCATCAGATATCGGGTGATAATGAAAACTATAAGCTAAGTTTTCTCGTTTGATTTTTTTTTAATTTGTCATGTGAGTGCCTTTTATGGCTTGCTATGTGGTATCTGTTTTGCTCATTGTTGAAGGCCGTACGGTGACATACAGCTGCTAACTTCTACATCATTTGGGCTCTGTTGGAAAGATGTTTCATTGGCAATCATACCACACTTTCTTGTTTTTATAAGACGTGGGATGACTTTATCCTTACAAATGCCTTGCGTAATGTAAAGTAATTCAGAGAGACCAGGAACTTGGATACCGGTATTCCAAATTCAAGGAACTGCTCACCCTTCCGAAGCACCTGAAGTCACTCACGGGTTTTGGTGGGCTCGTGTTGCTTAATTTTTTGTTTTCTGTGTATTTGCTCAAGAATCCCGGCTATTCAGTAAAATGTCGAATTCGAAACTATTTACCACCATTCTACATCATTGTCTATCATTTGTTGTTTCGAAATTAATGGTCTTTTGTTGGGCAATGTATGACAAATATATGTTCAAAACCTCGCCCGTAATTATAAATTATGTAATTCATTGACCGCTCCCGACATGTGTAACTTCAAGGCATATTTTAGCGGCGATCGATGTCTTTCATAATTACTTAATTTTTATCAATAGTACCGCTTAAGTCGACGCTAGGGGCCGTCTTGACCTTGTTTTAGGATATGAATGATTTGTTCATTGTTGAAGGCCCTACATCAACTGTCAAGATGAAGAACAGAAATAAAAGCCCTGTTCATTGATAATTTTCTATGTTTTCTATGTATTGTGTGCGATTTTGTCCCATGTACATTTACTCCATATCCTTTCATTTTCAATACATTGCAGAAAAGACCATAATGCAACGATGTTCTTTTGAATAATTGTTTATCTATAAAAAATATATTTTATCAAAATAATGTAGATGTTATTAACATTTACCGCCTTTCTAAGTACACGTTTAGTGCTTAGTACACATTTAATTGACTAGCTTGTTTTGATTGCAATTTAAAAAGAATTATGAATTATACTTTTGATTCGGCCGTCTGCACACTGTTGTGTATGCCGTTTGAATTTGTATTGTCAAATGAACTACCTCCACAGACTTTTAATTGAAATTCTCTGTAAAGTTAAACATGAACATCTTTTTTACTTGAATAATTTCTACTGGATTAGAGAAATCTTTGTCGATTGGATTGACCAGTATTATATCTGAATATAATGCAAATTGATTGATATTTCGTGTTGTTGGTTAGAAATAAAAGACGAATATTTTCTCAGACATCTAGAAAAAGATCATGCATTCAATGATTCATATAATGACTATATGTACATACAAATAGGGCAAAAAGTTCAGTACTCTTTATAATGAGGATATGAATTGAACGCCGATGAAACAGCTCGATGACAAATTGAATCTGTTTCATTCAAGCGAGGATCTATTAGCTGAGGTTTTAAGTTTTCCGTACTATTATCAAAAGTATTAATAAAAAAAGGTGGGGGGACTGACACCAAGGGGCGATAAAAACCAAATGTGGAAGAAAGACAGACCACATAATAGATAAAAAAATAGGACGAGCAAATAAACAACAATCCAAACAACACTTTACTGAAAACTCAATATTGAACAACTTTAACATTCACTAAAACTGGAGTAAAGTTTGATGCTATGAGAGGGTAGATAGATTATGTTCCACTAATTGACCCTGTTTAACATTCACTAAAACCGGAGTAAAGTTTGATGCTGTGAGAGGGTAGATAGATTATGTTCCACTAATTGACCCTGTTTAACATTCACTAAAACCGGAGTAAAGTTTGATGATATGAGAGGGTAGATAGATTATGTTCCACTAATTGACCCTGTTTAACATTCACTAAAACCGGAGTAAAGTTTGATGATATGAGAGGGTAGATAGATTATGTTCCACTAATTGATCCTGTTTAACATTCACTAAAACCGGAGTAAAGTTTGATGCTGTGAGAGGGTAGATAGATTATGTTCCACTAATTGACCCTGTTTAACATTCACAAAAACCGGAGTAAAGTTTGATGCTATGAGAGGGTAGATAGATTATGTTCCACTAATTGACCCTGTTTAACATTCACTAAAACCGGAGTAAAGTTTGATGATATGAGAGGGTAGATAGATTATGTTCCACTAATTGACCCTGTTTAACATTCACTAAAACCGGAGTAAAGTTTGATGATATGAGAGGGTAGATAGATTATGTTCCACTAATTGATCCTGTTTAACATTCACTAAAACCGGAGTAAAGTTTGATGATATGAGAGGGTAGATAGATTATGTTCCACTAATTGACCCTGTTTAACATTCACTAAAACCGGAGTAAAGTTTGATGATATGAGAGGGTAGATAGATTATGTTCCACTAATTGACCCTGTTTAACATTCACTAAAACCGGAGTAAAGTTTGATGCTGTGAGAGGGTAGATAGATTATGTTCCACTAATTGACCCTGTTTAACATTCACTAAAACCGGAGTAAAGTTTGATGCTGTGAGAGGGTAGACAGATTATGTTCCACTAATTGACCCTGTTTAACATTCACTAAAACCGGAGTAAAGTTTGATGCTGTGAGAGGGTAGACAGATTATGTTCCACTAATTGACCCTGTTTAACATTCACAAAAACCGGAGTAAAGTTTGATGCTATGAGAGGGTAGATAGATTATGTTCCACTAATTGACCCTGTTTAACATTCACAAAAACCGGAGTAAAGTTTGATGATATGAGAGGGTAGATAGATTATGTTCCACTAATTGACCCTGTTTAACATTCACAAAAACCGGAGTAAAGTTTGATGCTATGAGAGGGTAGATAGATTATGTTCCACTAATTGACCCTGTTTAACATTCACAAAAACCGGAGTAAAGTTTGATGCTATGAGAGGGTAGATAGATTATGTTCCACTAATTGAACCTGTTTGCAACTGAAGCAATTCGCGTTGGGTTTTCACAAAAAATGATCTGTTTTATACCTTGACTGATGAACTCTTAAATTATCATTGCTATACTACTTTTTATTTTCAATATGACTTTCATACCTTGCCTTGTCAGTTCATTCCAATTAAAAATAAATCTCGTTTTGTAAAATACCGTCTTAGCTCATCATAATGCTGATTATCAAAATAAGAAAATGTGGTATGAATGCCAATGAGACAACTTTCCATCAAAGACCAAATGACATAGAAGTTAACAACTTTAGGTCACCGTACGGCTTTCAACAATGAGCAAAACCCATGCAGCATAGTTACCTATAAAAGGCCCCGAGATGACAAAATGTTTCTATTTGTCAATTTAATTTCAAACTAGTCAATAGTATAAATTAAAAGGTAAATGGGTTTAGGGAGCTACCATTTGATTTTTATGGGGAGCTAGGATGAAAAATTTTGTCCTGCTTTTTTTTAGTTGTAATCTCTGTCCTGCCTTTTTATTTTTTACTCTATTCGGTCCTGCCTTTTTTTTACTAGTTTATCCTGAATTTTTTTACACAAATTGTCATCCTGCCTTTTTTTTTACCAAGTTGCTCATCCTGCCTTTTTTTCCCTCAAAACTCCTGACCTGCCTATTTTTTTCAAATTTCATCCTAGCCCCCCCATAAAAATCAAATGGTAGCTCCCTTACTACCGGGTGGGGACGGTACCATTCATATAGCCTCGGTTGTCCTTACTCATATTCAAGTCTTGTTTCTGTCTGCTTAAACTTATTCTACTGATAGAAATAATGTCAGCATAATGACATTTAAATAAAGTTTGACGTTTTCCGTTAAGGCTGATGTATTACTTCAATTGTTCGTACGTTAAAACAAATCTTGCAGAGCATTAAGCAAAAATATTTATATGGACTTTGATCAATAACGACTTAAAAGGTTTATACTGGCAATCATTGGCAATCATACCACATCTTTTTGTATTTTGCTGGTATATTGTAATTAAAGCATACAATTTTGATTTTCAAACCTTTTTTAAAAGGGGTACCGAAAAATAAGCCAGGTCTTATTTATTCAATACTGCGACTTAAAAGATATCGTTTCCGAAAGGCGAGTTCATTGTAATAAAAATTGCTTTTGAATTCCAAAAGTAACTGTTTTTATTTTCAATCGTAGACTTTATGGTTGATAGCTTCGTTCTTTTTTTATATGTCTTATGTAGCTTTTATGGTCTCTCGTGACTCAGTATTGAGTGTTTTTTTTGTATTTTATAGTCACGATATTTTGTTTTATGTATAATTCATATATCTTTGTGTTATACGAAAAGATGAGATAAAAATACAATACATGTACATAGTCGGAAAATATAAAATGTATTTGTACGAGCTTTAGAAACAAATACATTTTATATTACCGACAATGTACAATGTACGTGTATTGTTTTATCCTGCAATTTACACATGGGCACTTGAAGCTGTACTGGTTTTTGATTTAAAACGTGTTATCCCCTATAAGAGCTATGCATTTCCTGAAATCATCTCAAAAGGCTCAGATGACAGATCACCTATATATGTATGAGAGTAAAGTTAGAGAAAATGTAAATATAAAAGAATAATTTAATTTCAATTTTTCTAAATCGTTTGACATAATGAATGGTACCAAACATTTTATAAAATGTTACAAAGTCATTCAATCGCCTACACCTATTTCAATGAAAGGCATATTTCTTAACCTTCAAACAAGACTTGTTACTACGATATCTGATTGACAAATTCTAAATTTCACTAATACTGACTATAACTCAGATAGTATAAGGCAAAACATAAACAGAAAAATATTGACGAAGACTATTGTCCAAACAGTAAGTGTAGAATTTCATAGCTTCGGATATACCTCTTGCAACACTTATAGAAAAAATATGACACTGTTATCACGTTCTACACTAGTTTGTTTTCGTGTTCAGTGCTTCTATTATATTCTTCACAAATGTAGATTTTAGAGCCTTATTTAAATCTGCTGATCCTTCCGGAGCACTTGAGATCAACCCCAGTTTTGGTGGGGTTCGTGTTGTTCAGTCTTTAGATTTCTATGTTGTGTTTATGTACTGTTGTTTGTCTGTTTGTCTTTTTCTTTTTGCCATGGCGTTGTCAGTTTATTTTCGACAATCGGTATCTTTCGCCTCTCTTTTAAAAAAGGACTAAAGAAATTTACAAACTTCTGGACAAACAATTGTATTAACAGTAAAATTAAACAAATATTTAACGATTGCACTACAACATAAGTTTAACTGCGTGGATGAAAGCATGCAGCAGGCTTAACTGGCTTTACTTCAAGGTAAATGGGATTGATGCGTTCAACATTGCCACCAAACGTTGAACTTTTTAGTGAAATGACATCATCTATGTAACTAACTCTCAACCTTCGCTATCAAAGCGATGAATTGTTAATTTTTTTCTCGAACATCTCGTTCATTCTTTATCAAGAAGTCATTATGACATTTCTCATTGACGTCTTTTTCGTGATGTTTTGTTAGTATATGTCAGAACTGTGTTGTACTCAATATTTTGCGCCTGTCATTCATGAAATTTTACACATATTTGTCCTTCCATCCAAGATTTTCAATACAAACTAAGTAACTTTTATATGAGACTCCGGAATGTCCAGCATAGACGCTGTCAATAATCAAATTGGATACATATGTAAGATTAAAACTGCCCTTTATAACATTTTCTTTTCTTGTAAGTTCATGGGATCTAACGGTTAATTAGAAGACAACAAAATAAAAGATTGTACAAAAAATGTAGCCTTCAGTTAAATGTTCAATTCAATAAAAGTCAATTAATTTATTCTATTAAGTTGCTGCTTGACAGAAGTCATCAGAAAAGAGGATGTACAGCTTTCAGTCGAATGTTCAATATGATGAAAGTCATTTGATTTACTGAATAAGATCAATTTGTACAATAATGTTGGGAGGTTCACGATAAATCTCGAAGGTCTTGTCACTTTATTCTCATATGTACGAATGAAGAGACTGTCTTCTTAAACTGCATACAAAGCAATGTAAGAAATAGTCAAAATATGCATTAAATCCGAAAGCGTTAAATTAGATAGGCCTTAATGGAATGATATTGAAAAATATTGATGATATTATCATGTTATATATGTAATTCTATCACTTGTTATTACCGTATGGGTATATTCCTCTACAGTGAGCAATCCTTTAAACAGAACCAGTTTTTACGTATTTCAGTACTTCGGCCAACCTTCTTAGCAAAAACGATTTTTGTTATTCATTTCACGCTCAAAAATAAATTGTACTAGTTGTAGAAAGGTCGGTATTTGGTCAATTTATTTTCAGAATTCTTTCTTTTGAAAGTTTAAAGTAACTTATAAATAGATTGACTCTGACTACCGGGTTCTTACTTTGGAATCGTGTGATAAATGATACATCATCACGATGCTTAGCAAGAGATGCTTACCCTGTCGACACACTTGACCTCATTCCGTTGGGAAGTTCATTCTATATCCGTTGTTTTCCACTCCCATTATTAGAATAGAAAATGGAAACCGGGAATGTGTCAAAGAGACAACAACCCGACCAAAGAGCAGAAAACAGCCCAAGGCCATCAACGGATCTTCAACGCAGCGGAGGCGGGTTTTAGCTGGCTCCTAAACAATAATGTATAATTAGTTGCCTGTTTTATACACGGAGATAAACTGGTAAACCACCTTAAGATTTTTATATCACATACTTTAAAGTTTTATAATTCATACAGGTTGTCGATCGTGAGTCCTATATACTTCCTTCCCGAAAGGTCACACCAAAATTTATGTCAATACATCAAGTATGCGGATACTTATATCTAATTATCTTCTCGCTTTCAAGTACTGTTCACTTAACATGTTTTAAAATAAGTCGCCTTCAATTATAAATAGAATTTCTACCAAAACATGTCCAAATTACAGAAAAAACTAAAAAGAGGGTAAGGTTTTTTTTTATTTTGTTTTAATAAAAAGTTTGAAAAAAGTAAAATAACAAAAATACCGAACTCCAAGGAAAGGACACACAGCGAAAGTCTATTTATTATTAGTAAGAATTATCAACACGAACCCGAACATAAAACTGAAAAAAGACTAATTAAGGAGGCGTGCTTTGAATGCCAATGTGAAGCCTATATATCCACTCAAAATTGTCTTCAATGTAAATATGTGCGTACGATCTTCAGCAATGGCCGTACGCAAACGGCTGGGTGATATTGACAAATAAAGGTCGGTGCTTTGTCAAAACATATGTTGTGTGTTGAATGCAGTCTATAGTTATCTTACATCTAACGTATGACTTTCTTTACATTTATATTTTCGGTTAAAATAAACGAATCCAACGTATAAAAAGGTGAGGGTAACTTTATCTATAACTTTTATCACAATTTCCCGTTGTTTATGATATTCTCCATTCAAACGCAAGGCGAGGCTTCCCTAGTAGCTGGTAACAATCTTATGAAAAATTCGACGTACACCAATCGAAATAATTTAGAAAGAATCATACAATTTAAAAACGTGTAGTCTTTATAACGTTCACCCAAGTCAAAATTGGTTTGAATATATGATATATTTTAGAAACTATTACAAAATATTGGATTTAAAACTATGATTTTTTTTTATGAAAAAGATATCTTTTTTAATTTAATCACCGAAGCTCAAAGTATCAAATCTCAGTATGTTTGAATGTTCACTACATTTTAAAGGGAAGATACTAACGCCTATACTTAAGTCGCCTTTTTATATTGTTCATTGGTCTCCGTTTTCTCATGATTATCTTAATTTTAAGAAGTTACTTACTACCGAATTAGACTTATCACCGGGTGTGTACTTACATGAGCAACACGACGGGTGTCACTAGTGGAGCAGGATCTGCTTACCCTTCCGGAGCCCCTGAGATCACCCCCAGTTTTTTGGTGGGGTTCATGTTGCTCACACTTTAGTTTTCTATGTTGTGTTTTGTGAACTGTTGTATGTCTGTTTGTCTATTTTTTCTCTTAGCCATGACGTTGTCAGTTTATTTTCGACTTATAAGTTTGAATGTCCCTTTGGTATCTTTCGTCTCTCTTTTTGATGTCTAAATGACAAGTAGCAGAAAGGAATAAGACAATATTCAGTTATATGAATATAATTTTTCATTCTATTTGTTCCTTGCTTAATAATTGTTTGTGACACATTCTTTTGGAAAGATGAGTCTAAAAACCTATTAAGTATATACCATTATGGCTTGAAACATTGTGAATTGACAATGACAATCGTATACTAGGTGTGTAAGGCTAAATTGAAGATAGTTATCGAACTATCTTATTCTATATGATGGCAATAGTGATTATGAACAGCACGCAAACGTGTAGACAGGAAAATAATACTGATGCTTTTTTACGTTCAAAATCATTTTCATTATTCTAAGTTAATATATCGAGCTTATTTGTAAAATATGATCAGACATAACTGAGTAAAACCAGTAATAGACGGATATAAAGAAGTGCGGTCAGAAGCTTTACAGGGCTATTATATCCATAGTAAATGTTATTTGGCTCACTTCCCTACTAGCTAAGTTACTGAAATGTCCTTTATCTATCGAATTTGATCTACGGAAGATTATTAACCATCAATCTCCCAAAAAGAGTATGCACGTACGTTGCTATTGTCAGCAAATACAGAATAGATAAAAAAGTATCTCTTCGAAAGATTTAGAAAACAGAAGCCCCTGAAATTTACCTATTTTTACCAAATTGAAAGAAGGAACATGGCTGGAGATTTTGAATGTTTGAGAGGTACCGATAATTTACATGGGAAAACGTTGAGAAGTACCGAAAATTTACATGGGAAAACCTTGATAAGAACCGATGATTTACATGAGAAAACCTTGAGAAGAACCGATAATTAGTTGCCTTCATCCTCTTCGCGTCTACTGTCGAGTAGTGCGTCAGGATCCGAGGCTAATAATTTAGATGAGCCTTGAGAAGTACCGATAATTTACATGGGAAAACCCTCATTTTAACAGAATAACAGAAAACGTGGGGAATATAATGTCAATGAGAAGCAACCTAACGAAACAAAAACCAAATAGAGGTAACAAACAATAGACAGGTGTTTATACAATAGTTCATTTGATATTGGTTAATTGTATTCAGGTAAATAGACCACAGTTTTACCCAAGTTCAGAGACTGTCATATTAATATAACTTGGCAACATTTTTGCTGAGGCAATACATAGTTTTTTTAAATTTTAGTAAACATATAGTGTCTATTTAAATATAATTTCATTTTGGATGTAACACGTCTTCTGATTGGCTGAAAGTTTTTTGTCTATCAGCTCATAGACATAATTTTGTCATGTGACCGTGATTTTTTTCATAATTTACTCCTTAAAAAATGGAATTTAGAATTAAATTATAAGGAAAGACTGTAATATTTTGTCTGTCATCCGAAATAACCTCAGAAATGTGGTGCACACTTTAAAAAAACTCGCTACGCGGGTTATTCAGGCTGCATCACATTTATGTTATTTCTTTATAGACAGAAAAATATTACAGTCATTCCTCAAAGAACAGGTGTAACAGACCTATGATATATGATGAAGTAACGTTAAATGACAAGAAAACCTGTGTTTACAATTCATATGACTTAGTATCGTCTTATCAAAGATTTGGAAAACGTTACATTTACCTGTATAAACAATTTAACAATGACACTATTGAAGTATCATAAGAAAATAAACCATTGAAGGCTGCTTATAACATCTTAACAGAATTCGGTTAAACTGTTTATAACAGAGGTAAATATTTGTAATTTTTGACAGTTGAAGCAAGTATAATGAACTAGCTCAAGGTCCTTAATGTTATCCAGTAGAAATGAACATAGTGGGTTTTTTTTTCACTTTCTAATTTTGTATTCTGTACTCGTTTCTCATGCTTTCAAATTTGACAACTAATTAAATGACAAAATAATTTAATTCCAGTTCAAAGTAACTCATTGAAATAATTAATTTATCTAATTTTAAGTTGAAACAATCAATTTATCTTTTGATATGAGTCGACTTTATGAAGCACTGTTTTTTTAGTATGATTGTCTAAGTTACAATTAAGAAGAAACTTACAGAAAGGGGGCAATCTAAAAATTATCAGCGGAAAAAAGTGTGGTCAAAAGAAAGAGAAAGACGACGGCCGAATAATAGACCTCAAAAACACTAAACATATTATTAATACCAAAAACGCAACAAAAACAATTTTGCTGCCTGAGCCAATAACAGACACCAGATACTAAAAGAAATTAAATTATAAAAATGTTGAAGAAATTTACCAAACTTAATGTCGGTATCAACATAAAAGGACCAGAACAGGAGCAAGTAGAGCGCTAATATCACTGAGGTGATCAAACTGGACTACAAATTTGAAACGAAATGAACAAACTGCAGGAAGAAAGACAACAATTGCATTGAATTATTTAATTTATTATTACTAAAACAAAATATACCTGTATATTTTAAATCGCGTTGATTAATTAAACACGCAAAACACGTTGGTTGTCAAATAAAATTATAAATAAAATGTATGTAAGATGAGGTTAATTCAACCAGCATATATATAGCATGCAATGATCGCCACATGAAAGCATTTTGTTTTGTTTCTTGAAACTGGGTTTCAATGTGTATAGTCTAATCATTACTTTGTTCTAAATTAATATGAAAACAAGGAAAAGTTGAGCTGTTTCATTTAAGATTTTCATCAATACTAGTGAATAAACTCTGCTCTATCAAAGATAATCATTTTGTTACATTTCCGTTTTTTAAATGAAAATCTTTTATAGTATATTAAATATCAGATACACTTTGCTTGACGGATATTACAATATATTCAGGTATCTTTCAAACGTAATTTGACGGAATCTTAATGGTTGGAAATCATTTGTGTTGTACATCATGAGATGTCATGCATTTTAAGAATTGAATGCTTCTTTTTGTAAATTTATTGGGGTGTAAAAGCGTTGACCGAAGTACATTTTGTATGAAGCGCGCAAGCGCTTCATTCTAAAAATGTGCGCATGGTCAACGCTTTTACAACCCTATATTATTACTAAAAGAAGCATTCAATGGTTATAATTACATTTTTTTGCTAAGATCATGAAAACATGATTTCTATCAACTTTTTCTTTTATTTACCTGTGCACTTTATAGTGGAATCTCGTGTCATCATGAAAGTTACATTTCATTTTGAAATGAAGGTTAATTTTAGAATGACGCGAGATTGCTGTTAGCTAATCAAAATAACGTATTATAATGAAACATACATGTAATGTAATTATATCATTATATTTCATCAGTTGCTTGTAAAAACAGTATTCAAAACGTTTACCTATATTAAGCATAAACGATTTATTTAAAGTCGGTTATACATAAAACAATACAACGTAGGCTCTTTATTAACCAATAGAATCTATATGTGTGTGATTGATAATTTGAAAAGACATTTGGATTCTTTAATGCTATGATACGGTTTTAAATTGAAGGGTTTTCATATATTTCAATATACAGTATTACCATTTTCTGAAAATACCAAAACATTCTAAATATTTTCATCGGTCAAACATAACTACGCAAACATACATGGGTTTCACAATTGTTTTTATAAAAAAAGAACAGAGAGTGTCTGCTTATTTTCAACGTAATTTGATTTGTATGAAAAGATTTTGAGACATTAAATTTTTTTTTGCGGTTTGGATAAAAATTTAAACGACTTGATTAAGACTTAAACTCTGATTTTTTTTTCCAGAATTTGAAATATTGTAAATACATGAAACATTATAATTCAAACAAAATCTTTTTTTGGCTCTAGTTGAAAAAAAAAAACTTTTATACATTATTTATTAATCTTTAATAAATCTTTCTTTCTCGTTAAACCTGTAGCAACATTTTGTCCTGCTTAAAATCATAGTAGGAATGATAATTTTTCTGAGATAAACACTGATATACGTAGGATTTGATTAACATATAAATTTTACTTACAGAATTTACTTCATTCTTTAAAGATTTCCCATGAATACTAATTAGCATCAAGCATAATATTCCTGGTAGTAAGGTCTTTCTCTTCATCCTAGGACGGAACAATTTTCAAAGATATGTCACTATATACAATGTTTCACCAAGTAATTAACACTTTGGATTTGTCTTTGGTAATTTTCCCGGAATTGTCGTCTCTTTCCGATATTCGAGCGGGTATTTTATACTCATTATGGACAAACCCACGACACACGTGTTATGGGAGGCGTTATAAAAGTTTGTTTATCTATTGAAGTTTCATCAATAATGTAACAATAGACCGTTCGAACAAATAAATTACTTCCTTTTCAATTTGAACGACAGTAGTTGTCATTTTACTCCATTGTCTGTCATTGGTCAACTTCGGCATATAAAATATTAAATTATGACTCCGATTATAAACTAGCACTGTAAATTTGTAAAATCCAGATAGTACGTGTTAAATGTCAGAGCATTAAGTCAATTGATAAAATTACTAATAATACCGACTCCATCTCGTTTGACGACTTCTGTTAACAAGCACTTGTTAAGTGATTCGATAGTTTAACTAATTAGTGTCGAGTGATGCTTTGTCATATGTAGACTGTTCTTAAGAGAGGCTGACTATTTCAAATATTTGTTTTTCTTATATATGTTTCTTATAGTGTGTTGAACATCTTCCAGAAATGAATTAAGACAGATAGGTTGTTTGCCCAATGCTTAAAAAAAGAAAGAAGAAATTTATAGGATAACCAAAAAGACTGGGAAGAACAGAAAAATGACGAACAGACAATAGTCCATAATACAAAACTTTAGGTTATTAAAAACCAAATACATTACTAAATTCATATGATGTAATATAACATATACATGTACTTTTTTCTCCATAAAAGTACAAAAATGATAACTCATTTATCTTTTTGTCAGTTTGCACTTGATAACTGACATGTTAAAACTGTCCACTGTATGGTGACATCCGGTTAAATTTAACAACGTCGTTAATTTTCCAAATTTCAATTGCTGAAAATAAAAGTTGTATGTAGGATACTATTATATCAATATAGATTCTTTTACATCTGGTTGTAATCAAATTGATAATATGTATTCGCTATATTACGCAGCCGAAAAAAAACCTTATGGTCTCTCTTACGTTTTAAAGATATAGTTGCGATCAAAATGGAAACAAAGCTTGGATAAATTAATTAAAATTTTGAAAAAAGCTAGTAAAGCAAATATGAGTTAAACGAGGTGTGTGGTATATGTCAATTCGACAGCAACAAAATATGAAGTAAACGAGGTGTGTGGTATATGTCAATTCGACGGCAACCCAACTACATAAAAAAAAAACACGAGACATACAATGTAGAAGTCAACATTGTTTAAGTTGTTTGGCACAGTGAATTATATCTTGTTATCTATGGCTATATATGAAAACGAGTTCACTAAATTTACGTTTCACGTGCGCGGAATTTGTGATTTACTGACACAATCGGTATATTTACAGATCAGACACTAAGTCTTGTTCTGGTATAAAAAGATCTAAGACCACAAAAACAAGTCGCTAATGAGTTGAGACCCAGATTCATCGTATCAGTCAATCAATTCGTGATGGTTATCTTAAAACGTTGCATTGGTTGCGTCGATTTCTGTCGTTGTTCCTCATCACTCTGTTGGGACAGATTTTGTGTAAGGGGCACTCCCTCAATTACATTAATTACTTCCTAAAGCGTAAAATTCAAGGTAAATGTATTCATATCATGTATAAGGAGCACTCCCTCAATTACCTTAATTACTTCCTAAAGCGTAACATTCATGGTAAATGTATTCATATCATGTGTAAGGAGCACTCCCTCAGTTACCCTAATTACTTCCTAAAGCGTAACTTTCATGGTAAATGTATTCATATGATGTGTAAGGAGCACTCCTTAATTACCCTAATTACTTCCTAAAGCGTAACATTCATGGTAAATGTATTCATATCATGTGATCCTAATTATAATAAATTGTCAAAGTTTCTGGATAAATTGTTTTTATCGAGGAGGTAAAAAAGTAACTAAATAGTTTATTAAAGTGTCACATATTGATTGACATAAAAATAAGCAACATTATATACAAGTTGCTTTCTTTAAAAAAAGAAATGCAATCGTGAACTTAAATGCCTGTTTGGTATATAAGATCAGATAATTGTTATATAAAGATGCATGATTTTATCTCATTTTTTTGTATAAGATGTTACAGTGGAAAAACTGACATGGATTCTTAATGAAACTGCTGTTCAATGTTGGGCATAATTTTCTTGTTAAATAAATCATTTCTCTCTCTCCCATCCCTCTCTCTTCCGATAGATAACATTACAACATGCCACTGTATGTTCAATTCTGAGGTGCTGTTTTGGAAATTAGAGTTAGCTTCCTGGCTAAAGTCGACATGTAAATGTGATAACAGTCTTTGTTTTTGAAGAGGTTTAAAGAAATGAATCATCATTATTTGATGTTGTAGCCAATTTAAAAATAATTCAAACCCCTAAGTTATATTCTTATTTGTTAATCCCGTACTAAAACTGTTCTGGAAAACCAATTACACTGGTTTATTTGGTTTGGTCATTGGCATTCATATTCAATATATGCTTGATCTCAATTTATTTATACCTAAGGCAACAAACTCCAATCAGACTTTTAGAGTAAAAGCAATTTGAAACCTCAGCTTAAATCAGTTTGTTCAAACAAATCTTACTTTTTCATGTCATAACTTGTCCTTTTGTAAATTAGCCAAAATATAATGAAATCGTTGATTTGTTTTTATACGATTATGTGACAGACAGAGGGAAGCAGGAATAAGAGTGCCAATTCAGTATAGCTTATGTCCAGTGTGCAATTTAAAAATAATTTGTTACTGAGTTGTGCTATTTTTTGCTTATAAATGCAAAAGTTTTTCTATCGTCTAACTTGTAAAGTTATCGTCATATTTTTTCGCCAAAAACGCTCTAGGCCTCTGTCAACTAGATCATCTATATTCGCTTATGAATACAGTCTGCCTCAACTCCTTGAAAATAAATTGATGGAATTCCCAGAAACTTGCACTGATTCTTCTTTAGGTGGGACATGAAGTTGTGCACGTGCTACTTCAACTGTTAGTCTGATTTTGTGTGTGTGCGTGTTTGGGGAAAGGGTTGGGGGTGGGGAGGGAGGGAAGGGGGTGGGGAGGGAGGGGGGGGTTCATACCACAAAAAAAATATTACTCAGTGTGTCTGTAAATCGTTTTATATCAATAGAATTATTCTAAGGACTCAAACGCATATTCATTTATGAAGTGTTTCGATATAACATATAATTTCTTCATTTAACACACCCAAATAGTGCCTTTAAAATTTCGTCGCAATTTCCAGGGTTAAATTGCATTTTTAAATAAGATTAACTATGGTTTCTTTATATAAACAAAAAGAAGTTGTGGTATGATTGCCACTCAGACAACTCTCCAGCAGAGACCAAAATGACGTAAAACTGAAGTTAACAACTATATGTTACAGTGCGGCCTTCAAACATGAGCAAAACCCTTACCCTAAAGTAAGCTATAAAAGGTCGCGAAATGACAAATGTAAAACAATTCATACGAGAAAACTAACTGCCTGGTGTCGTCTTTTATTATTGCTTTTGTTTCTTTATTTATATCTTGATAAAAATGTAGAGCCTTTATTACTATAAATAGAAATTCTTTATCTTATCTCTGACTGTATCTATCATCACTCAGTCTCTATAAAGACATTCGTTATTTTATCTCGGACCCTGTATAAGTATTTTATTACCACTGCTATTGCATATGCATAATATCCGGCATCACAGACCTCACGCCCAAACATTTAATTACTCTTTCAGAATCGTCATCACATCGCTAAAAAAATTATAACTAAAATAAAATGTTTCGTTGTAGCATCTTATATCTGCATTTTACACATCTCAACGATTCTAAGGTTAGTTTGTTTTTTTTAATCTATTTTCTATTTAATTTAATTTATATTTTGATAACGACAAAGGAAAGTTTGTTACGATATTTTACCAATTAAAGTAACGGACTAATGGTAATTCCATTTTTGCTATTTTAATTAAAATAGGGACAGTTTTGAAAACACTTTGTTTGTTTGCATCTTTCCTGGACGTAGAATTTAATTGCTGCTAAAACGGACTTTGCTCATTTCTAATAACGCTGAAATGGCTCAGTTTTAAAACGCCCTATACATTGATGGTCACTTAATCTCCAATGTGAACCCAGGTTGTTATTTAGAAAACATAACATATGCGACTCTAATTTAATTAACTACTGATATAGGATATCAATCAGCTGCAGCCTCGATTAACACTTATCTCTATAGCAACTGTGCAACGCTAATACATATTCATTAGATCAATTAATTACCATTACGCAGGCGGCCATAGAAAAGAACAGATGTATTCCGATAAGACAGTAGGCATTTCCGGTATTCCGAAAGACTATAACATCAACCAATATATATGCGTGAACCCTCAAAATTAACCATTAAAAATTACTAATCAATATATTCAAATTATTATTATTTATATATTTCTAAAATTGACTAATTCTTATTTTTCAGATAAAATTATACTACTAAAACTCCCAGGCTAATAAAAATTTCATAACAACTAAAACAATTTTCTACGCCAGAAAAAAATATATAAAAATTTGCATAGGAAATATTGTAAATCATGACAGTTCATAATTTTAATGAATTTACTATCTATATTTAGGCCGTGAAAATCTTGAATAAATTTTGAACATTCATAAAACAGATTTGTATCGAATATCGTCATAAAGCGTACATTCCATAAGAAAATGTCTTTCAGTCTCTTCCCTTTAACTCGCACAAAACAAAGTATGTTTTCTATGGGTGTAGGTACCTCACAGTTATCAACTAGTTGGCAAAACAATTCAAAAACTCATGAAAAGGGAAAAGTGTACACGGGCAAAATTTGCTCACGTAAATTCCACATGAATCTCACGTAAAATTCACGTGAAACTCACCTCAAACGAGTTATACGTGAAACTCACATGACATTTTTCACGTGAATTGAGATTCATATGGATCTCTTGTGAAAATTTTAACGTGAACTTTACAGAATAAAAAGGTATTTTTCATGATTTAAATTGAATTTGAAAATTTAGATGTTATTTGAATAACTTTCAATTATTTGGAAAATTCACATGAATTTCACGTGAAATTCATGTGAGTTTCACATTTATTTAGATTTAGTTTCACGTCTAAGCTCGTTTTAGGTGAAATTCGCGTGAGTAAAATTGCCCTGTGTAGTTAAATGTGGAAAAGTGATGGGGTGGGGGATGCTTTTATGCAATGAATGATTTTTTCTTCAAAATTTGAGTGTGGGAAGTTCCACAAACAGGACTTATTTTTGCGTGTCTATTTTCCAGATCAGTGGAAAATCAGATACTAACAATGATTAAATTTTCCCCTAAGTTGTCAGTAAATATTTATCAATTATTCTTGACACTGTAAGTCCAAAGTATATCGGTAACACAGCTCTACTTGTTGTGATTTTGAAATTGGCAAAGCGTTTCCTTCTTTTGAACGCAAACGTGATACTTAAAGCACTTGGACTTTTTTACATGCAATTTTAATTCTTCAATACATTATTTCTCATATATCAAAGACTCATAAATATTCAGTTTGTGTACAAGATCTGTCTCATCCTTCCAGTTTTTGGTCGGGTTCGTGTTCCTCAATTTGTGTTTTTCTATATTGTGTTTTGTGGACTTGTTTTGGTTGTTTCTCGTGTTTTTGTCATGGCGTTGTCAATTCGTTTTCGACTTAGGAGTTTGACTATCCCTTCGGTATCTTCCACCTTTCTTTTTCTTACTAGTATAAGTATATACTTATGAGGATATAATGATTTATGGTACATTTTAGACTGTTTTATGTTCTAAGTATTAATGATGATCACACATGATTTGAGTCGAAAGAGTAATTTATAAACATCATTAAAATGTCAAGAACTTTTATATCAGTATTTTGTGTCTTTTATCGGCATGTGTCTTTTGTCTTTTTGTCACTTTTTGTGCTGCGGGGCAATCTAATGAGTCAAACCCTTTCGAGTTGATACAATTTGTTCTTATGTTGTACTGTTACACAACTCTCCTAGATTAGGAGAGATTGAACGCTAACAAATATGCTTACTCCGCCACATTCTGTATGTGTATGTCAAGAAGCCGTATATAAGTGATTGTAGTTGTTTGCAGTATGCCATATATGTTTAGCGTTTATTTTTAGCCTAAACAAAGCTGCCGGTCTTCTCATTTTTATCATTTCGGTTTTGCATAGAGACGGTCATTCTCGTAAAAATCCAATCGTATAATGGTAAAAGCTTATCATACCGGTATAACAAAATTGACATAATACAATACACCAAGTTAGGAACCTCTGGCTTTTGTTAGTCTTGTATGTTTTTTTTAATTTTGGTTCATTTATATGTTTCGGAGTTTAGTGTGACGTCCATTAGCTGAACTAGTACACATTTTTGTTTAGGGGCCAGCTGAAGAACGCCTCCGGGTGCGGGATTTTCTCGCTGTGTTGAAGACCCATTGGTGGTCTTAGAATGTTTCTGCTCTTTGGTCGGGTTGTTGTCTTTTTGACGCATTCCTCGTTTCCATTCTCAATTTCATAATACGACAGTTTTGGAGTTCTATATCTTATAATTGAAAATCGGGATTATAACTGTTCGACAGAGGAAACTAAATAGGCTGCATGAAATCATTACCTATTATTCATTAACCAAAAGTAGAAGAAAATAGCAAGAAATGAAGTTATATGAATGCATATAAAATTAATATCTATAAACTCATCATAGATTCCAAATACCAAGATTAAAATTTTGTACGCCAGACGCACTTTTCGTCTACAAAAGACTCATAAATGACGCTCCATAAAAAATTAAAAAGGCCAAATGAAGAACGAAGTTGAAGAGCATTAAGGACCCACAATTTGGAAAGGTATAAACAGTTGTCAAATACAGCTAAGGCAAGCTATTCCTGGGGTAGAAAATCATTAGTATTTTGAATTATTCAAAGTTTTGTAAACAGTTGATATATAATTATGACCTTATAATAATACATAAGTTCGTAGATGTTTTATAAACATATAAATAAAAAACAAGTATAAGGAAGAAGGTTGACGATAAAGGGGATAAAGGGGAGATTTCTGCGTTGGAAAAAAAAAAAATAAGTATCCTTATTAGTGTTGTTCCCGATTGCCTTTCCCCTTCAAAATCTGCCGTAAGTGTTTTCCGGGTCTACTTTACACGATAACAAAACATATTGACCAATTCAGACCTTTATGTTACAGTAATTGAAAAACATATGTTTGCGTCTCGCAAAGGTTTGTGTTATAATTCAAACATACAAAAAATCTAAAACAAATTTGTGTGGCGCTAATACGCTTCCGTACCAGTGTCAATAGAATACACAAATAATACTTCTGTATAGTAAAACTGCTATAAAATCAAAACTAAAAGAATTAAAGTCAGTACAGAAACATACCAAATATACATAAATATACCATAATGCATTGGAGTAGCACACCTAACAATACATAAATTTATCATAATATAATGGGAGTAGCACACCAAACAATACATAAATATACCATAATGTAGTGAAGTAACACACAGAACAATACATAAATACATACCATAATGTAGTGGATTAGCACACCGAACAAAACATACATATACCATAATGTAGTAGAGTAGCTCACCAAACAATACATAAATATACCATAATGCAGTGGAGTAGCACACCGAACAATACATGAATACATACCATAGTGTAGTGGAGTAGCCCACCAAACAATACATAAATATACCATAAGGGAGCTACCATTTGATTTTTATGGGGGGCTAGGATGAAAAATTTTGTCCTGCTTTTTTTTTTTTGTAATCTGTCCTTTTTATTTTTACTCTATTCGGTCCTGCCTTTTTTTACTAGTTTATCCTGAATTTTTACACAAATTGTCATCCTGCCTTTTTTTTACCAAGTTGCTCATCCTGCCTTTTTTACTCAAAACTCCTGTCCTGCCTATTTTTCAAATTTCATCCTTGCCCCCATAAAAATCAAATGGTAGCTCCCTAATTCAATGAAGTAAAAACAGAACAATACATAAATATACCATAATGTAGTGAAGTATCACACCAAACAATATATAAATATACCATAATGTAGTGGAGAAGCACACCAAACAATTATATAAATATACCATAATGTAGTGGAGTAACACACCGAACAATACATACATATACCATAATGTAGTGGAGTAGCACACCAAACAATACATAAATATACCATAATGTAGTGAAGTATCACATCAAACAATACATAAATATACCATAATGTAGTGGAGAAGCACACCAAACAATTATATAAATATACCATACTGTAGTGGAGTAACACACCGAACAATACATAGATATACCATTATGTATTGGAGTAGTACGCCGAACAATATATAAATATACCATAATGCAGTGGAGTAGTACACAAAACAATACATAAATATACCATAATGTAGTGGAGTAGCACACCGAACAATACATAGATATACCATAATGCAGTGGAGTAGCACACCGAACAATACATAAATATACCATAATGCAGTGGAGTAACACACCGAACAATACATAAATATACTATGATGTTGTGGAGTAGTACACCAAACAATATATAAATGTAACATATTGCAGTGGAGTACACTACAAACCAGTAAAAGTCTGAAATGACCTATATCTGTACTCGACTGTACTGATTTTTACTCGACCAGTCTGAATTGGTCTAAATTTTACTTAATATTACTCGACCCAGTCTTAACCATACTCGACTGTACTGATTTGTACTTGACCCTTATCTTTGCTATTGAAAATAGTCTCAACTATTACTCGACCAGTCTGAAACAGTCTTAACCCATTCTCGACCAGTACTCGACCAATACTTGACCAGGTCTCGACCTATTTTTTCAGTCTGAACCGTACTCGACCAAAGGTCTGAACAATACTCAACCAGACTGAACCATACTTGACCAAATAACCTCTACTTTTTATAATTTTGATTGTTAAAATAACTTTTTTAACTGACATGACAACAGCCACAATAAAATAAAGATATATATAAAAACAGATTTTTACATCCTTACATGATTCTCTTAGATTTATCAAATCGAGATAGTTAAATTATCTAATTTTAAAGTCTGAGTCTTGTTAAATAAAAAGACTTTCTTTTACCTGAAAATCACATCTATACTGAGGGTAATAAAACCTTATTTAGGTTTTTTTTTGTTTTGCATGTATTGTTTTTTTTTTTTTTTTAAACTTGATTTTCCTAAATTCCTAAATAAAAACTACTTAAGTTTCATGGTTACATACAATAATGAGGTAACAACATCCAACAAAATCACAGACATTGTTAACCTTATATCAGAAATATATCTATTCCTATTTATAATTTGGGATATATATATTTTAAAAAGATAGAAAAAAATAAAGAAATGATTCGGGGTAAACTATAAAATAATACATGCTGCTTGGGGCACACTGATTAAAAAGAACACACCTGGTCAGAGAGTAATGAATTTTAAATAACATCTATTGAAAATTACAACATCCTTTAAAACTTAAATAACAAGGCCTTTTGAATTCACTAGATAAGAAATACACGAGTTTAAAGAAAATAGGGTTTTCTTTTTACCTGTAAAACACTTCTGTACTACTACTAAGGTAATTAAACCTTATTAAAGTGCTTCTTGTATGCCATGTTTTTAATTTTGACAAAACCTATTTAAATTTAATTAAAATAAATCTCTACTGCAACTTTGGAATGCATTAATTTCCTTTTTTTAAAGGTTATCAAGGATTGCTTTGAAAGTTTTATTATTATTATATTAAATTCTTGGTTTTACAAAACAAAGGCGTCAATTTTAACATTTATTACTATTTATATATATTTTGGTAAATAAAATTTGAATAACATTTAAGATATTTGAATAATGGTTGAAATTTCTAGTATTTTTGATGTACATAAAGCAATGTGAACATAATATCATGTATATAAAATCCATTTAACGAAAACTTAATTTATTACATGATATTTTTTTAATCCAACCAGAAATTTGATTACCTTGCTTTATTTTAATTTTAAATGTGATACACATTGTATATATATATAGGTCTAGGTTGGTTAAGACTTGGTCGAGTATGGTTCAGACTAGGTTGAGCATGGTTCAGATTTAGTCGAGAATGGTTAAGACTACGTCGAGTATTGTTCATACTCGTATAAAATGGTTAAGTACTAGTCGAGTAAAGGTCGAGTACAAGTTCAGACTGTTAAGTATGGTTAAGACTACAGTCGAATAATATCAAGTAAATTTCAGACCAATTCAGACTGGTCGAGTAAAAATCAGTACAGTCGAGTACAGATACAGCCATTTCAGACTTTTACTGGTTTGTAGTGGTAGCACACCGAACAATACATAGATATACCATTATGAAGACGAGTAGTACACCGAACAATATATAAATATACCATAATGCAGTGGAGGAATACACCAAACAATACATAAATATACCATAATGTAGTGGAGTAGCACACCAAACAATACATAAATATACCATAATGTAGTGGAGTAGCACACCAAACAATACATAAATATACCATAATGTAGTGGAGTAGCACACCAAACAATACATAAATATACCATAATGTAGTGGAGTAGTACACCGAACAATATATAAATATACCATAATGTAGTGGAGTAGTACACCGAACAATATATAAATATACCATAATGTAGTGGAGTAGTACACCGAACAATATATAAATATACCATAATGTAGTGGAGTAGTACACCGAACAATATATAAATATACCATAATGTAGTTGAGTAGCACAACAAACAATACATAAATATACCATAATGTAGTGGAGTAGCACGCCAAACAATACATAAATATACCTATTATGTTGTGGAGTAGCACACCAAACAATTATATAAATATACCATAATGTATTGGAATAGTACACCGAACAATATATAAATATACCATAATGTGGCGGAGTAGCACACAGAACAATACATATAGAATAATATATGGCAAAATCCGTATCGCATGCTGTATCACCACTAAGAACCAATATCAGTCCCGAGGGCCGAAGGTCCAGAGGGCTGATATTGGTCGAGTGGTGATACAGCATGCGATACTGATTTTGCCATGTATTATTCTGTTTATCATATATTTTAATAGAATCAGATTCATGGGATATGCTTTTTTAAATCGTCCGACCATATTAGAGAGACAGGAAATTTATGATTTTCCTGTAGTTTTCCAGCTGACTTGGATTTTTTTTTATAGACCTCCTTATTTGCTTAATATCCCGTTTCATGATAGTCATAACAAAATTCGGGATCGTTCATACTGGTCGAGATATCCACATCGTAATGTTTTTAATAACCTTATTACATGGTCAATATAGAGCTATGAAACTGGCAAATAATACATTTTAAGATCATGTATTTAAATGCATTCACTAACGATACTGTCAGCTGTTCCCTCCTGTAGAATACAACCCACCTTTCCAATATTTGTTGTCAAGTTTAACCAAGTCTCACGTTGACCTTTGTTTTCATATTACACTGAAATCTGATCTCATTTGTATACATAAATGTGGACAACAATGTTACCAAGTATCATCTATTCAAAGATTATGGACAGACAAACAGAGAGATTCATATATATATATTCGACAGGGTTATAATTTTGCTGTACCAAATATGTGCATACTTCGAAAATTAAAATTTCTTCAGTAGTGCTTGATGTCAAAACTTTCATTACACGTGTTTTTTCAGGGAATATATATATATATATATATATATATACAATAGGTTTGAACGTTGTTTTCAATTTAGACTTATTCATATTTTTTCGTTTGGGCTTGTATTATATTTGCCTTCGGGTTTATATGATCCGTTCATCCTATTTTGACTCCTCAAAATTCAAGAGTCTATCCTAAATTGAGGTAAATTATGTGGCCTTCCAAAAAGCGTTTCGATTCCTAACATCACTGAAGAGACATTAATTGTCGAAATCCGGATATGGTGTACAAACAATCTTTGCACCTTTGTTTGCGGTATACCATCTTTGCCGCAAGTTTATTGTTTTCTGTTTTTATTAATTTTATAGTTAAGATCCATTTATTACACTTTGTGATCCGTTTATTTGGCAATCGCCAATGGCAGTCAGCAGGATTTAAGAACATTTGTTGTTCGACCTGTTAGTCAAATGCGTTTTGTTAAAATATACTTTTTCACTTTTTTGATCTTTTGGAAAATGTTGTTTGTGCTGTATTTTGAGCCCTCTAGTAAGAAATTTGTTTTGCTTGCACACGTATAAAATTGCGGTTTTTATCCAACGCAATCATAGGTTTGAACGTTGTTTTCAATTTAGACTTATATATATATATATATATATATATATATATACATACATACTGAATACTATGATTATTTCTGAAGCTTGTGCAACCCCATCATTTATTAGAACTAAAAATATTGGACTTGGAATTTCCACAAATGAAACTCTGATACTAATGAATAAATATTAATGTAACACTATTTTTTTCAATCTGACAAACAAAACAATAAAAGATATCACAACAAGGATCATATGACAGCAAAAACAAAATATCAACTACATTAGGTTTAATACTTGTATTAAAAGAGAAATCTGGTCATTTGTTAAAATAATCCATCATAAGAATTTCTAGTCCTAATCTGGCATAAATGACTCATTTTGTTTTGTAAGTATTTGGTGTCAAAATTTCTTTCCTACCCTCTTTTGGATGCATGTAATTTATAAATTTCCTTTTTCCCATTTGGAACCGCATATTGATACATGTACATGTAATTTGTTTTAACGCCACTTTTAATATTTGCATTATTCAAAATAATTGGGATTTAGAATAGTAATCTATAGATTGCACCAAAGTTAACACACATGCATGTAACGTGAGGGTACCCAAATTGCACCTATTTTGACAGTTTTTTTCACGTACGTTTTTTATGATCCAGACAAAAGTTTCCATTCTGTGTTTATTTTGTAGACGTATCCTTATTTACTATATAGTTATACCAGTTTAATTTTGAATCCATATTGAATCATTGAAAAATGGGTTTGAACCGACCTCCAAACGATCCATGATTCTGTAATGAGGAGTACCCAAATTACATCCATGCTTAAATTCACTTCCTTAAAAAATCGAATAACAGATGTTTTGTTTTATTTCTTCAAATATTTAGAACAATTTGACATAAGTCCATGATTACTATTCATTTTTTAAGAAATGGATGCTTTTCCGCATCTATTTTTGTTGAATAGGTGCAATTTGGGTTCTGGTCTGAATCAGTGTCATAAATGACCCATTTTCGCTTTCAAGTATTTTTTCTGAAATTCTAACTAAATGTGGTTACATTTCGTATCATGCAAAAAATACAGCAACTGGACGTAATATGTCTAACTTTGACGTCATTCGATCTATGACGTCACGCCCGGTATGCGATACGAGTTTAGCTTTACGATACGGGCTATGCGATACGGGTTTAGCTAAGCGATACGGGGTATGCGATACAGGGTAAATGATACAGACTGGAGAAAAGAACCTTTTCAAATGGAGTATCTCAAATCGTACTTTCTTGTTTATTTGACCTGTTGATACTAATTGTAATGCTTTTTTGTTATTTTAAAATGTTTACTTATTCAGGGTTAAATCTAGTCTATATACCAGCTTTGGTAAGTGTTTGGTATTACTATAAATTTGCACTTCTTCGTACTATAAACATCAAAATTATTTATTGTGTAAAAATATTTCCTTTCTCCATTTGAACTGTACACGTATACCTAACAACAAAATTATTTTCATTTACCTGTGTTTAAAGTAATTGCAAATGGCTGATATTTTTGTTCAAGCATATTGTTTTTCTTAAATTGTTTAACATTTTTCACTGCGGTATAACATGTTACTTTAATCATTCTTCCCTTAGTTTATTTATTTTGTATTTACATTGTATCATAGATCAAATTTATTTGTTCAGTGTATGTTCACTGGTGTTAATATATCTTTTGATTGAGTTAAGCCATTTCAATTAATATTTTATAGTGTGTCTTTCTATGTTGTGATGTTACACTATTGTTTCAGATAAGGGTGAAGGTTTGGTACCATTAAAACGTTTAAACCCGCTGCAATTGTTTGCACCTGTCCTAAGGCAGGAATCTGATGTTCAGTAGTTGTCGTTTGTTGATGTGGTTCATAAGTGTTTCTCGTTTCTCGTTTTTTATATAGATTAGACCGTTGGTTTTCCCGTTTGAATGGTTTTACACTAGTAATTTTTGGGGCCCTTTATAGCTTGCTGTTCGGTGTGAGCCAAGGCTTCGTGTTGAAGACTGTACATTTGTACTTTGACCTATAAAGGTTTACTTTTATAAATTTTGACTTGGATGGAGAGTTGTCTCATTGGCACTCATACCACATCTTCTTATATCTCTTTATTAAATATACAAAATTGCTGTATTTAGTACTAAATATATGATAAATAGATATACCATAATGTAGTGGAGTAGTACACCGAACAATATATAAATATACCATAATGCAGTGGAGTATCACACCGAACAATACATAAATATACCATAATGCAGTGGAGTATCACACCGAACAATACATAAATATACCATAATGCAGTGGAGTATCACACCGAACAATACATAATTATACCATAATGTAGGGGAGAAGCACACCGAACAATACATAGATATACCATAATGCAGTGGAGTAGTACACCGAACAATATCTAAATATATCATTATGGAACATTGATCAATATGATCAAAGTAAATTATGAAATTAATTATCAAGGATGAGCGTTTATGTTATTATTATCATCTTTTTGTTCAAAATGAAATTATAAACGTCAAATGGAAGCGTAAAAAACTTAAATGGATCAAACCAGACAAGCTAATGCATTAACAGTTGGAGGAAGATTGTTTTTAGTTTTAATGCTCTAAACAACTGTTTTATACATATCAATAAAATGATGGAAAAAAGAAGAACTATGGAATTATATTTTAAAATAATAATAAAAATGTAACCAAGTCATACGTAAATAATTTGAAATATAAATCTCTTTGTATAAATTTCAGATTTAGCATATTAATAGTCACAGTTGTTTTATAATGAAAATAAAGTTTAATACATTTAAAATATTACAATTAATTGTCAAGCACGATATTAAAAATACAATAATTGAAATCAATATGTAATTAAAATACCAATAAAAGTACCATTTACACAATTTATCACATTTTAATTGCAAAATGAATTTATCAATATTTAAAGCATTAAATATCGAGTACAGTAACTGATCGATTCTTGTTTTCCCCCTCTAAAACTAGGTAAATACTTTGCTAATCTTATTGGATATTTTTAAACACGCCCACTAAAATACAAAAATACTGTTTTGATATATTATAAGTCTAAGCACTTTTCATGAAGCCATACAAACATACATACTTGTTGAAGTACTATTAGGAAATGTCCTTGGTGTGAAATAAATACAGGTGATATTGATGCTACCACTTTTTCACTTTTCGTTCGTTTTTCTATCATCATAATAGTATTTTCTATCTAATGACGTCAAATGTCCCTGTCGTTTTCTAGATAGATGAAAAAGACTTAGTTAAATGACCACAACGCCACTTTCACACAGAATGAATATGGACATTCCACAGTTTCCCACCAAAAAGGGAATTCGTCGTGATATTCTTCAAATGTATACGAACCTTCTTACAATTTTTTTAGATCTTGCCATACAGTTTGGTTTGGTTGACATCTCAATGACTGTTTTAGTTAAGTTGTACGTTTGGTTGATAAGTTTATCTTATATATGTATGCCAATGTTTTTCAACGAAGTACTGCTGATTTATTTATTTTTCCATTGTAAAAGAAATAAAAATCGTATACCTTTCCCCTCACAAAACTGTAGTTAAAACGCTAGAGGAATAAAAGGAAAGAAAAGCTTTTATCAATTCCTGAATGTGTCGTTCACTTTAAAGAATGATCTTATTTACTAAGAGTCTATTATGTCATTAACGAGGAATGTTTTTTTTATGTTTTCGTTAAGAAGCATAACAGTGTTAAGACTAGTATTTTTTCTCGAAGTGTTCAAATATGAATTTGTTTGTATTGTATTCATTGTTTTGTTTTGGGGTTTAAGTTCTTTTCCCTATTTGTGATTATTTGTCTTTTCATTTTGATTACTCTTTACTTTTCCTCTTGAAAAGCACACAAATAAGTTGAAAGGAAAACGCACACACATTTGTTGAAAGGAAAAAGCAAACACATGTGTTGAAGGAAAAAGCACACGCATGTGCTGAAAGAAAAAAAGCACACATATATGTTGAAAGGAAAAAGAGTAACTACCAAACAATCATATATACTTAAGAAAGATAAGAAGATGGAAAAAATGATGGAAAAGGGAAAATATCAAAAGACTAACACAAATTGAATTAACACGACGCTGAAAACAAATTTGACGACAACAACAACACGTATATGCTGTATAAGGTGTCCTCCAAAAGAAGTAATCATAACTTATTTGCTTTGAACGATTTTGATGGAAGTTAACTTGGGAATGCGTAAAAATCACATAGATTGTAGAGATTTTTTGTTGATTTATCATAAAATTTTACAAATGCAGGCTTCGTCCTAATTATCTAGTATACCCTAAAGTTTATTCATATGTTTACAGAGTTGGTAAGTTGCAAAGAGGTCTTTTTTAATTGAAAACAACACTTTATAAATTTCATGCGTTCGTAGAGGATTTTATGTCATCAGGAACGCCCACATCCCATAGAATTTCGTTTCTGGGAAATAGATACCCATATGCAGGTCCTGCTTGAAATACGACTACATAACAAGTGAAAGTTCACGCTGAGATCATCTCGTATATAGTAAAGTGAAGTACTTCACCGATCCTAAATATCAAATTCTTGAAAGGGGTCATAATAAGCTGACCTAACTACATTTACAGTATCTGTTATGTCAAGTACAAAGGGAGAGATGCGAAAAAGAAAGGTATGTTATAAATAATGTCAGTGCAGAAGTACTAACTTCTAAGCTGACAGAACATGATATTTGAGATGCAAAAATCACTGAAATATGGGTTATTGAAATACAGGACATCATAAATACTTCTGAAACTAGAATAAAAGAAATTGTCAAGATGCTTTTGTTTGTCTTTTTTCAGAAGGTATTGTGCAAAATCTGCTTTGTATGAGTACTGAAACAAGTCGAACAGTAAGCGTGCAGATAGGAATACTGATTGAGTTATCTTTCCACCAAAGTCAAGAACCTATGTTGTCGATGACAAATCTAGTATTTTGATTATGTCGTCTTTGGTGTATATTTTATATTTTCTTGTCTGAATCAATGTTATTTTTAAAAAGATAAAAATTTTCATGACCTAAACAAAACATATCTAAGATTTCAATTTTTGAAGAAAAAAAAAACAGTTTAAAGGAATTGTCGATCTTTCAATTAAGCTTTGAAAATAGAAATTTATGATAATATTGCCAAACTGTAATGACTGTGATTAGAGAATTTGGAGTATTTCTTTAGAACGTTTAAGGATCCACACATGATTAACACCGCTGGCCGAATATTACTATTCACAATATTTGTAAAATACTTGTGATTAGATATACTGTTTCTCCTTTAGCTGCACCTAAAATAACTCCCGGTTTAGTGGACATTCATGAATCGCAGGCTGTGTCTTTTTTACTCCTTTCTAGCTCACCTGGCCACTTGGCGTCCGTCGTCCGTCGTCCGTAGTCGTCGTCGGCGTTAACTTTTTACATTTTGAACTTCTACTAGAGAACCACTGAATGGAATGAAACCAAACATGGCATGAATGTTCCTTATGAGGTGCTGACCAAGTGTTGTTACTTTGTAGCTGATCCATGATCCAAGATGTCCACCAGCGGGGACTTCGTTTAACATAGGACCCTATTGACCTTACATACAAATGTCTTCTTTCAGAGAACCACTGAATGGAATGAAACCCAACATGACACGAATGTTTCTAATGAGATGCTGACCAAGTGTTGTTACTTTGTAGCTGATCCATCATCCAAGATGGCCACCAGAGAGGGACTTAGTTTAACATAGAACCCTACGGGAAATACATACAAATGTCTTCTTTTAGAGAACCACTAAATGGAATGATATAAAACATGGCATGAATGTTCCTTATGAGGTGCTAACCAAGTGTTGTTACTTTGAAGTCAATCCATTATCCAAGATGGCCGCCAGTGGGGGACTTCGTTTAACAAAGGACCCTATGGTCAATACATACCAATGTCTTCTTTTATAGAACCACTGATTGGAATGAAACCAAACATGGTATGAATGTTCCTTATGAGGTGCTGACCAAGTGTTGTTACTTTGTAGCCGATCCATCAACCAAGATGGCTGCCAGAGAGGGACTTCGTTTAACAAAGAACCCTATGGGAAATACATACAAATGTCTTCTTTTAGAGAACCACTAAATGGAATGAAATAAAACATGGCATGCATGTTCCTTATGAGGTATTGACTTAGTGTTGTAACTTTGTAGGCGATCAATCATCCAAGATGGCCGCCAGCGGGGACTAAGTTTAACATAGGACCCTATGGACAGTACATACAAATGTTTTTTTAGAGAACCACTGAATGGATTGAAACCAAACATGACACTAATGTTCCTAATGAGGTGCTGGCCATGTGTTGTTACTTCGTAGCCAATCAATCATCCAAGATGGCTGCCAGCGGGGAACTTAGTTTAACAAAGGACCCTATGGACAATACATAAAAAATGTCTTCATTTAGAGAACCACTGAATGGAATGAAACCAATCATGGCATGAATGTTCCTTATGAGGTGCTGACCAAGTGTTGTAACTTTGTAGGCGATCCATTTTCCAAGATGGCCGCCAGCGGGGGACTTCGTTTAACATAGGACCCTATGGACAATACATACACATGTCTTCTTTTAGAGAACCACTGAATGGAATGAAACAAAACATAGCACGAATGTTCCTAATGAGGTGCTGGCCAAGTATTGTTACTTTGTTACAAATCAATCATCCAAGATTGCTGCTAGCGGGGAACTTAGTTTAACAAAGGACCCTACGGGAAATATATGCAAATGTCTTCTTCTAGAAAACCGCGAAATGGAATGAAATAAAACATGGCATCAATGTTCCTTATGAGGTGTTGACCAAGTGTTGTAACTTTGAAGGCGATCCATTATCCAAGATGGCCGCCAGCGGGGGGACATCGTTTAAAATAGGACCCTATGGCCAATACATACAAATGTCTTCTTTTAGAGAACCACTGAATGGAATGAAACCAAACATAGCACGAATGTTCCTAATGAGGTGCTAGCCAAGTGTTGTTACTTTGTTTCCAATCAATCATCCAAGATTGCTGCCAGCGGGGAACTTAGTTTAACAAAGGACCCTATGTGAAATACATACAAAAGTCTTCTTTTGAAGAACCACTGAATGGAATGAAACCAAACATGGCATGAATGTTCCTTATGAGGTGCTGACCAAGTGTTGTAACTTTGTAGCAAATCCATCTACCAAGATGGCTGCCAACGGGGGACTTAGTTTAACAAAGAACCCTATGGGAAATACATACAAATGTTTTCTTCTAGAGAACCACTGAATAGAATGAAACCAAACATGGCATGAATGTTCCTAATGAGGTGCTGACAAGTGTTGTTACTTTGTAGCCGAACCATCATCCAAGATGGCCGCCAGCAGTGGACTTTGTTTAACACAAGACCCTATGGGAAATACATACAAAGTCTTCTTCTAGAGGAGCACTGAATGGAATGAAACCAAACATGGCATAAATGTTCCTTATGAGGTGCTGATGAAGACCTTAATACAGGTATCTTTATAGATAGATATATACTGTAAACTGCAAAAATATCAGGAAAAGAAGATCTAAACATAAGTCAACATGAGCAAAATTGCCAATTGACATCTTGTTAGAGTAATTGTCTTTATAAAGTCATTTTCTACAATTTCAATGAATTTATTGGTAATTTCTGTAAACTTTACAAAAGTATTCTGCTTTTGATTAAATTACGGGGCCAATATTAAACCAAATTTGGCCTCAATCATTATTAGGGTACCTGTTATGATTTTAATCTATTTTTACATAATTTCCAAAACCAAAGTAGAATCAGGTGAGCGACACAGGCTCTTGAGAGCCTCTAGTTTTTCATTGTTTTGTCTGTCTCTTATCGACATTTTGATTGTCCCTTTGACAACATACGCCTCTGTTTTGTAAAGGACACCTTTTATTCTCCGAAGAATGGTTGTAAGAACTTAAGAACTTAAAAATATATTTTAGTCAAATACCTAATCAACACGGCTATATATCGTTCTTACCAGGATTATTTTTTGAAGTTTTGGTATACAGTATAAAGGTCAACTTTGACTGAAGGAGTTAGAACTTTGATTTCCTAATGACTTTGACATTAAATTTTGTAGATGGAAAATTAAAGGAAGGTAAGTTATAAATTATGTCAGTGTTTAAACCAAAAGAGATCAAGAGAAGGACTGATTTGTGATTTTCTAACATCTTTTCTTTCGTGAATAATGTTGATGTATAATGGGGCTTCCAGGATTTGCTGTGAATTCACAGTTCTTTTGTTGGGCAATTCAAATAATGATTTTTTCATATAAAAACAACATTGTTGAGGGTTTTGCCTGTGGAAAAACAAAATATTTGACGTGAATAGAGGATAAAGCATCTGAACGTTGTACTGTTTAACAACTTAAGAAACCTGTGCGTTCATGGTACATTCATTGTAGTTTTTATATGCGCTCTTGATGAATGCATGACCGAACAGCCTTGACCCATTCAAGTAAACTGTCCGGTTTATGATACTAGTATGTAGCTCGCACTTAACTCACTCTCTTGTATAGTCCTAAACGTCTTGTATAGTCCTAAACGTCTTGGATAATCCTAAACGACTTGTATAGTCCTAAACGTCTTGGATAGTCCTAAACGTCTTGTATAGTCCTAAACGTCTTGGATAGTCCTAAACGTCTTGTATAGTCCTAAACGTCTTGGATAGTCCTAAACGTCTTGTATAGTCCTAAACAGCACCCATCTGTATCCTGAAGTTCATCAAGTTGATGAGAATTCGATATTTCGAGACTTGGCCAACACTGCCCTCAATTGACTAAATTTTAATGGGGCGAAGCAACTAGAGGTTTTGATTTTATACCCTTGGGGAAAAGATCCTCCTATCATTGAACATCTAGTATGCTTTGGTATAGTTATAAGAATTGACAGGTGTAGTTTTGAAGTAATCTGTTTTCTGTAAAGACATTTGGTGGAGAGTATCCCCGTCTATGATTGTCCTTAATTATATCTGAATGTTTTGTGTTTGTTTTGTCCTTCAGTGGAATTTCGTGTGGTTAATATAAACTTATTATACATGTTAAAGTTGCCTATGATTCATTTATTGGCTGAATGTCTAGACTCGCGTATATCTCGAGCTTTACATAAGTAATTAAGATAATTCATGCCACTGATGTTCCATTGCATCCATTAGTAGTTGAGACGTGTTTATCAAAGATGTGTTCTTCAGTAGAAGTTAGATAACTATATTATCTAAATGTTTAATATTATATTTTGTAAATTTACTATTTATTATTATTTACTATTTATTAGTATTATAAAATTGAGAATGGAAATAGGGAATGTGTCAAAGAGAAAACAACCCGACCAAAGAACAGAAAACAGCCGATGGCCACCAATGGGTCTTCAATACAGCGAGAAAATCCCGCACCCGGAGGCGGGCTTCAGATAGCCCCATAACAAAAAAGTGTACTAGTTCAATGAAAATGGACGTCACACTGAACTCCAAAACATATAAATGAACTAAAATAAAAAAAAAACATACAAGATTAACAAAGGCCAGAGGCTCTTGACTTCGGACAGGCGCAACAATGCGGCGGGGTTAAACATGTTTTGTGAGATCTCAACCTTCCCCCTATACCTCTAGCCAATGTAGAATAAATAAACACACAGCAATACGCACAGTAAAACTCAGTTTAAAAGAAGTCCGAGTCCTATGTCAGAATAGGTTACAGAAGAAACTAAGCAAAATGACAATGATACACATATTAACAAAGGACTACTAGCAGATACTCACATGCCAGCTCCAGACCTCAATTAAAATGATTGAAAGATTATGTCTTCATTATATGAAAATCAAGCACAATCCCTCCCGTTAGGGGTTTAGTATCATACCATCATAAAATATTTGAGAAGAACATAACCCGTATCATGCCAACAACTGGTTTTAGAATAAATGTGTTTATTTCCGATGCAAAGACCCTATGAGTGAATCAATATTAATACCAAAATATGCCATCTTTAATGACCTGACAACAGTATCGTAACTATATCCCTTCTGAATAAGTCTGTTTAAAGGTTTGGTTAGCTTTTGAGGTGAATGTCGACATTTTTGTGCTTTGTATAGAATATTACCATAAAATATTGGATGTGAAATATCTGAACGTATAAGATGTCTGCATGTTGATTTTTATTTACGAATGATGTCCTTGTACCGATGATAAAATTTAGTAAATATTTTGACTAGTTTGTGATATCGGAAACCCTGGTGTAATAATTTTTCAGTAATACAGAGATTTCTTTCGTTAAAATCAAATACGTTGTTACATACACGAGCGAATCGAACAAGCTGTGATATATAAACACCATAAGATGGTGACAAGGGAATGTCACCATCTAAAATGGATAATTAACAATAGGAAATGAAAAATCATCTCTTTTATCATAAATTTTGGTATTTAGCTTACCGTTAAAAATATAGATATCAAGATCCAGGAAAAGGCAGTGTTCATTGTTAGTATTAGCTTTATTTAAAGTCAGTTCAGCAGGATAAATCTCTTTAGTGTACAAACTGAGGTCGCCATTATTGAGAGTTAATATATCATCCAAATATCTAATAGTGTTATTAAATTTATGTCTGAGATGTATTATTTCCGATGTATGTATATTTTCCATCGTATGACGTTTACAATGTCCATTCATGAAATATGCGGGTGTATATTCACATTATATGGACTTCATTAACATATTTGTGTGGTTATAATATATATACATGTATATACAACACAAAAAACTCTCCCAGTATTGTTCATGATTGTTATGAGGAAGAACGTTAAAAGTCTCCCCTTCACACAGTATTTTGTCATCACCAGGAATTGCGTGACCTATACGATGTGTGTGTGTGTCTCAATTCGAAACAGGTTTTTACATTCCTATCTTAAGATACAATAACAGACATATGACAAGTAGATTTACCGATTGTGTAAAAGGTATAACAAAAATACCGAACTCCAAGGCAAATTCCAAAAGGGGAAGTCCATAAAAACTGACAAAATCAAACGCTATCAATCAGCGGAACAAGTGAAAAACAACTGACATATTTCTGACTTGGTAGAGGCATTTTCCGAAATAAATGGTGAATTAAACCTGATTTTATAGCTAGCTAAAACTCCCACATGTATGATAGTTGTTTATAGTTCCTTTATATTGACAAAATTGGGTGAGCACCCCAAACAGACATAATAGATTAATGTGACAAGTGTGATCCAGGAGCCAAAACTGTGTAAACATACATCACAAACAAACAACACAACTGACTAAAAAATCAAACAAACATTCAAATTAGGACGCCAACAAAAAAGGTGTAGCACATTGTAAATTTTAAATTTGACAATCACGTGTCCTATCCCTATCGTGATATTTTCACTGAATCTGGATATGTATGGTAATTGATTGAACCATAGCGGGATATGCTTTTATTGTCGTCGTATCCAGTCTCGTTTATTTTGAAGTTCATATGAACCCCTCATTTTTCTTTTGTTTTGCATATGCAAGATTTGAAAATCGGTAAAATACTGCTATAATTATCTATAACACCAGTATAGCGCGTTTGCCTCTTATTTATAGTATTTTTGTATCAAGTTGGTTCACTTTACCGTACTTCTTTTGCTATAATAAGTTTGGATTGTTTGAAAATCGTACAGGTCAACTGAATTTTCATTTTGATAGTTGAATTACTCAGATCTATGAACACTATCGACTTAAGTTATGTTTGAACGTTAACGTAAACAATATTTTACTGTTTCCCTTAATATGCAAGTTTGTTCGTTTTAAAAAATCGCTATACTTAAGTTATGTTTGAACGTTAACGTAAACAATTTATTACTGTTTCCCTTAATATGCAAGTTTGTTAGTTTTTAAACAAATCGCTATACTTCCTGCATATTTTAAAGCAGCTTTCAATTTTTTTGTTTCATTTGTGGATAATTTCTCAGCAGTAGTAGTTGCATGGTGTTATTACAAAATAAATCTAGGTGACCCAATTGTACTGTAATTTATTACACTATTAGCCAGTAAAACGGCATACTTTACTAATAAAGCTAAGGATAATTATATTTAATGCTGACATAAAAGCAGTAGAATGTAATTAATGACATTTTGTCTAACATCGATAATTATTTCTCTTTTCCTGATAATTCATTTCTTACTTAGAGCATATAGTATAGTTTTGTCCAGAGATGAAATGCACGTAGTGCCAGAGATTAATTTCTAAATAATCTTACTAAAATAGAATTTTCACACATGTAAACATTATATTGATCATTAAAATACGCAAAAAACATGATTTTGAAACATAAAATGACACTTTAATTCAAAAACAATTTACAAACACCCCATACAGTCATGTCTCTTAAACGTACATTGTAGTTTGTGTGTGGATATTTATTGGCAATTACATTAAATCTATTGTGAATGCCAATTGATGCATTACCTCACCAACACCTGCATACACGCATTTGGAACCTGCTAGACATACACTGTCATCAATATACTGTATCAGTGTTTTATGTGCTTTCTTTGATCTGTACAGGTACATGATGATGATGATGATGATGGCTGCTTAACGTCCTGCGGCAAATTCATATGCATATTCAGGACGAGAACATGTTAATGTAATATGAATATTTACCCTGCTTTGTACAGACCGACACGCTGAGCCGGATTTTTAACGTGCTAGTTCACAAGGTAACAGTCCGCAGGAAGACATGTCACCTTAACCGGACACATTATTCTGACTCCGAGCCGACCAGTCTTTGCTCTTACTCCATAATGCCGAGTGCTTAGCGGAGAAGCAGCAAATACCAATTTTAAAGTCTTTGGTTTATACCGGCCGGGGTTCGAACCCACGACCTCCCGCACTCGAGGCGAACACGCTACCACGAGACCACCGAGGCGGTTACAGGTATACATGAGAGGCGAATGATATCAAAGGGATAATCAAACTGATAATGCCATGGTAAAAACGAAAAACGATCAAAAGACAAACAACAGCATGTAAAACACAACACAGAAAACCAAAGTACAAACCGAACATAAACTTCATTAAGAATTAGACAGACATTATCATGTCTTTGGTTGACCACCTTGGATCTAAAATATGCATTATTCGCATTTGGCTTTTCGATATTTTCAGTTTTTAATGCTCTTCCACTTAGTATTATATATTGCCTTCTAACTGTTTTGATTCGAGTGCCACTGACGAGTCGCATGTAAACAAAACGCTCGTCTGGCGTATCATTTTGTTTTTATTCAACAACAATATTGCACACGCTGTTAGCAAATACTCCACTGATCTACAGCTATCTCAGTGAGGGTCCCCGTTTCATTAGTAACAGACGTTCAGGGAGTCTTCGGGTAGATAAACTGTATATCGTTAGTCGTTTACAAAAAAAAAAAATAGTAATGTAACATATAATCAAATTATAAGCCTGGCATCTTTGGTGAGTTTTATATACGGATTTCTGGTCCAATCGAAAAATGCTATGATACGTGCATATTAACTGAGACATGCAGAATGGTATATACAAGTATTGAACACGATGACATTTGATATGACGTTAACATTTTTTAAGAACACAGCTGAGTTATAGAGCAAATTTATATATCTAAAACAATAACTTAAAAGACATTTATCGATCAAAGCATATTACCAGATTTCACCTTTGCCTATGCTTAGTAACGGGCGACAAATCTGGAAGAAAGCGGATTACCTGTTCGACCTGAGCATTCACTTTATTGTTGGCTTACATGTATAAGCTTTCCTTTCCTTTCGTATTGATGTTGTTCGTCTTTGATGCCTTATTCTATCCAATATTTTATTTCAGCTGCAGGCATTACAGAACTTCTTCATCTTAAAATATTATATTCTGGCAAGTCTAATTTCGGAGTTTTCCTGATAAGCTGATAAGATCTAATGACTTCATTGTATTAAGCATTATGCAATAGTTTATTTTATATTTTGGCGTTATAACAATGTAATTAAAATCTTCAAAATCGTTTAGAAAATACCAACGGGCCAAAATTACTTTTTAGACGTCGATAAACGCGACTAAAATTTGACCCCCCAAAAAAAAAAAAACCAAACAAACTGAGAAACACATTTAACAATACAAACGGCTAAAAAATTGAACGAGGATGGAGGTTTTCTTGAAGGAAGGGTGCGTTATTGCTGTAGTAATAGCACCCGTCGTGTTTCTCACGAAATATTTAAAAAAGAATCATTGAAATATTCTGAAGTTTTTGTGTTCGTCAAGGTATCAATATCAATGGGTTAGTACTGGGAGAATTATTTATTAAAATGATACTCAATAAAAATTAATTAGAAATAGGTGTTTTCAAGTATCTTATCATTTTCAAATGCTTTTCGTGATAATTGATATTTCGTGCTGGAGAGTCTGTACAATTCAAATCAACTTAAGTATACTCTACAATTTAAGATAATGGAAAATTGGTAGATCAAATTATAGAATAAGATACACCCACATTTAAATCAATTGGAAATATTCAAATTTAATTTTTCTATATCGCTTTGAATGGAACTTATTAAAGTGCGAATTAACCATAATAATGGGTATTCATTTCTATCTTTTTAAAGATTTGAGAAGTATTGTTTTTATTCAAATTTAACTAATATATTAAGCTGAACTATACAGACACGTATGGCGTGGAAAGATAGACAAATCGATTCTCTGTATTATAATTCATTACACTTTATTCATGTTCGGGGTTGGACACGTAATTTTGAGTTTCGATCGAAACGTGTAAATGGAAAAAATAATGTCACGAGACTAGTATTGAAGATGAATTTCATGTCAATACAAAATATTCATTTACTTGCAAATATATATATGGAATTATTTCAAAGTATTTTTTAAATGTTCAGATAGGAATACAACATATAGTATGTTTAAATACTCTTATAAAAATATATTTCCTAGATTTTTGTTTTCAAAATAAAGGCAGAACATAACTGTTCCATAGATAATTATTCTATATCTTTATTACTTCATCCTTAAGATTGAATAACTGTGACTCTCCTTGTAATTATGTTAAAAAAAATCTGAAATATTAATATTTGCTGCATATCATTAGACTATTTGGTAATTTAAACTTCTCTTGACTACCTCTGTACGTGTAAGGAGTATTGGCGAGGTAATTTGACATATACAGTCAGAAGAAAATTAAATGGAGGTAAGTATGTTGCTGATATGTAATAATGCCGTCCTGCACTGTAATAACGGCTGTTGGTCTTTGGCTACAGCAACGTTATAAAACATACAGGAATAACGATCTTTTGCAATCCACGTCCTTTGTTCTCTGTTAGATCGTTGTCTTATTGACAATCATACAATCTCCTTATGTTTATAGTCAATCTTAATAAAAGATCTAGATATATGAAGAGGACATAGTTTTGATGGTATCCTTAAAATAACGTGACACTCTGAAATGTATTGTTGAGAGACAGGGCACCATTACTGGAATTAATGAACTTAGCAGAATGCTGTATCCTACGTTGTCTGTGTATATGTATTGACAAACTACATATTTAAACAGAAATTACTTTAAAAACGAATAAGATAAATATGGCGGCAGTATAACGATGTTAGTGTTAATGAAATGTTATTTATTGGAGATATGGTACCCAGTCAGTAATAGTACGGTGTCTAATAAGAAATGAAGTCATCAAAATGAAATTAAAATCCAATTATGTCTTCCTCCAACCTATTGAGGTATCTGAAATTATTAAATTTGATCTATTACGATATCCCTTAACATTACTGTACTATTTGTATCGTACATATTTGTCGAAATTAGGCTTTTATCTTTCTAAGCAAACTCCTTTCGTAGCTAATTGTAAACATAAAGAATGATAGAATCTTTATTATGTTGTTTTCTTATAATTATCGTAATTGATCAGTGCTTTAAGTTCATTGCAATTTGTTTCAAATCGGGTAAGTTAAGATTTTTAATTCAATACAATTTAATATGCTATTTAAGCTGAACAACCCTATATCAAAATGATATGGTGTACCAAATTTAAATCCTGATATCTATGATGAGTTTATTTATTTATTTATTACGCCGGACATGCATTTTGTCAAAAGTCGAATCATTAACGGCATACAAATAAAATGGAAGGCCAAAAGTGGACGTCCCCATTGCTGCGTTCGCACAAACATTTATCAGTCATTCCGGTCGAAGATTCTGAGACTTTTGGATGAAGGCTTCTGGATAAATTATAATTTTCCTTAACCGATTCTGTATGTTTTTTTTATAAAATTGGATTCATGGTAAACTATATGTGGAATCAGATATAGCATCGAAAGAACCTACTATCATTATCAATCTGCCTCAATAAAAAATAAACTTATCAAAGATACCAGGCTTATGGTTTGTTACGAAAGACACACATTTCGACTACATAAGATTCATCAACAGCGCTCGTTTGAAAAAGTTGGAAGGTCAAAACAAATCAAAGCAGACTTTCCAAGTTCTCCGTATGTTTAAACACAGTGACTTCTTAGTTTTTTAGTTTACAGGAATGAAAATATCAGACATATTGTCAGTTTCTTTGTCAAAACTTCTTGGTTTTAAAGTTACTTTTGCCTCGAAATATATTGTGTCGTTCGGAGTGGCATATTTAACGGTGATGATGAAATTATTGAAAAACAGATATATTGTCCGTAAGTTTGTCTCAAACTCTTGTATATAGAGAAAATTACTAATCTTTCTTTAAAAGAGGGGCGAAAAATACCAGAGGGACAGTCAAGCTCATACATTGAAAATAAACTGACAACGCCATGGCCAAAAAATAAAAAGACAAACAGACAAATAATAGTACATAAGACACAACATAGAAAACTAAAGACTAAGCAACACGAACCCCACCAAAAACTGGGGGTGATCCCAGGTGCTCCGGAAGGGTAAGCAGATCCTGCTCCACATGTGGCACCCATCGTGTTGCTTAAATGTCTTCTCCTTCAAAGATGATTTGGAGCTATAATGGACAAATAATACCCCTATAATATGTAATAAAAAAGCTAGTTTATGAGTGGCGATATGAAAATACCCCACATGGTAAAACATTCAACATAAGGTCAGATTTTTGAAAGATCTCACTATTAAGTTATTGAAATCGATCCTTTTGCATAAACCATAATATCTTGGCGTAAATTAGATACACTCAAAGGGACTAACGTTCTCATGGGTGCATCTAATGCATGTGGTTTGTTATATAACTATGTTTAGTACATATTACTTCACTGAGATAACCAGACATAATTAAAAAGAGGGAAAAATAGAAAACTATTGAGAACTGCTGAGCCCATTCAACAATGTAACACTAGAAACACAATAGTTTAAGAGAAATTTCCATTGCGTTGGACATTTTTTAGCTGTTTCGTGTATCCAGGGAAACAATTAAATATATCTTCACACAGAAAAGCGATAGAAGAAAAAATAAACGTATATTTTTTCGATTTGTAACTGCAACTTATGTGATATTTGTTATTGGTAAAGTACAGTCATAAAAGGTAATTAAGTTCAAAATGTAATTAAAAACCAATGTTTTCTACATTTCATTTACGATCATCTGATAAGACAACTTGTTTTTAATATTTGATAAAAATAAATAAATCGCTATAGTATTTGATTTTATATTTTTTTAGCAGACTGACATTTGCTTTATTAAAATGTTAAGCATATTAATTCATAATCATTGCAGGTAGTTTAGTGTTTTCCATATTGATAACCCTCTGGACGTTAAGCAACCAACAATCAATCAATATATTGATAACAGGGATGTAATGTTCTGTATATTATCAAGTGACCATTTTATAGTTAGTGAATTTTTTGTTTTGTTTTTATATTGTGATTTTTTTGTGCCATTCCATTGGTATTATTGCGTTTGTGTTTTTTTTTTTTTGTTGTGGTTTGTTTTTTTTGTTGGTTCATTTTTGGTATTGTATGTTTTGTTTTCCACATTTGTGACTTGTTTGAGAGCTTTTAAAAAATTCCGTTCATAATTATTTTTATTTGGGCGTTTCTGGTGAAGATTATTACAGATAAAGGGTTCCGTGAGCTATAAATTCATAAAGTGTTTTATTTCAATATTTGTTATACATAAATGAATGACTGTTTAATTCTACATCATTTGATTTCGTAATATTTTGTTTACATTGTAATGCTTTTATAGACCAAGTAAATGGTAAACAATGGTAGAAGTATGAACTACGTAGTAAGGCCAGTATTCAAAGTCGGTAAAGTGTCAAAATCTCTAAGAAATGAGATTGATTCGATTTGGGAAATATGTCTTTCATCAAATGTGACAAGCTCATTTAATAACGATATAGCAATGCGTTATATATCAATTGCTTCAAGTTAAAAACGCTACTTTTATTATTGAATTTTGAATGATTCTAAATGACCATATCACTTTATAATGTATATGCGTCCGAAATTGGATTTACCTCTATCAGGAACGCTCATACCCAAGAGTGTAGAAGTACCCCAACATGTGAGAAGCTGTATAAATAAAATGGACCGAAAATAATAGCCAAATCCTTCTATGCCTGAAGGAATTTTAAAACCTTAGTAATTAATAATTTTTTAATTTATCAACGGAGAATTTAAGAAAGGTATGTTATACATCATGTCTGTACTGAAACTGTTTTATTCTTGATATTCTTTCTGGTACAGTAAGTATCAAAAACAAGAATGGCTTATATCTTATGTAGTTACGTTCACAAACATCTTTAAAAGTTGTTCAGCAGATAAAAAGATTGAATAATACATCAATGTTCTTCAAAAGCAAACCGTTTTTGAAGGAGTGGGTTTTAATGCTTTTAATCTGACTGTAAAAGTAGCCTTCGTCATAGCATACAAATAAAATTTAAGAAAATAATTGCAGATAAATGTCTATACAAGGTTTATGTAGTTGCATTTAACATAAATACTGATACAAAATGTATTGAAATCCTTTAATAACTAAATATAACGTAAAATGAAAAAAAAAAAAAAAAAAAAAAAAGTTTTGTTGGTTTACATAATACTCGGAAATTATCAACTATCAAAGTAACAAAATGAATTTAGATTTCATATAGTCTCTTGGGTTGTATTCATTATGCTCCGAATGTCATATCACCTCCATAAAAACACATTTAGTTTTGTGTATATTGCATAAGACCTAATAAAGTTAAAATTACAATTGCAGTAATAGGTCTTTAAAATATTGTTCAGATTACTTGTAAAGATAAAGTTATATACATATATATATACGTTAAAGAATGCAATACAGTTTGAAGGCAATACATTTGACTATACATGTCGCATTCGTCATAGCAAAAAATATTTGAGAACAAGAAATGTGTTTCCAAATTTGTTTTTATTCAAGAAAAAAATCTATTACATTTTCTGTACAAAGTTCATCATCCAGTTTAGTTTAACATTATTTCAACATTGTAACATAAATCTCTGATATTATAAACTATAAAAATTAAAGTTTATTCAGCTTCTCGGGGTTGTAGTCTTATTATTCGATTTGACATGGCACCTACATAAATATAAATGTCGGTATATGTGTATTACGCAAAACCTAATGAAGTTAAAATAACAATTGTTTATAATAAGTATTTAACAATTGATTATGTTAGTTATGCATGCAAATATTAGGAAAGTATGAGTTTAAATGCATAAATTCTGACTTTGAAATGTCCCAAACAATACTAAAAAGAAAAAGAAAATTTTTCGTTTTCAACATCGTTTTTTTTTCTTGAAAACATCCAAAGTATTCTTTGTAGTTTATCCAGTTAGATTTAACAATAATTGCAAAAGTGAACTCTTTAACTAGAAATACCACAAGAGTTACAAACTATCCTGACGATGAAAAGATCGGTGGCTTGATACATTGCTTTTAACCATGTCGCCTGCCAAGTGGTCTATATACGTCATTGTCTATACTGTTTATAAAGATATCAAGCCTTTTTCTCCAGAATATGTTTTTTTTTTTGCAAGATCAAAGCAGACGGTTGTTGCAACTAATTGAAATTTTAGTATATTTGGTGTTGCCTGTTACATCTATTTGCTTATTTACATGTATCTATGGTGAGTTTATGTATATAGATAGACAGCATATCTGGAAACAGTTGAAAACATTGGATGCTTTCTTCAGCAGTTTCTTAAGTGTACCAAATCAGGAATATGGCAGTTGTTATCAAATGGTCCGTTTCTATGTATGTTGGCGTTTGTATTTGTTGTAGTTCAGTGTTTTTGTTGATCCGTTGTTTTCCTCTTATAGTTGATGTGTTTCCCTCGGTTTTGGTTTGTGATCCGGATTCGTTTTCGCTTAATCGATTTATGACTATTGAACAGCGGTATACTACTGTTGCCTTTATTTTTCTTAATCAAGTAAATGACTTTTTGGTACTAGTACAACCTGACCTGTAATAATATTTAGCAATATTTTTCTAAAAATGCATTGATCGTTTTATTCTTTTTTTAACTGTTTTTTTTTTTTTTTTTTTTTTTTCATTAAAAGAAAACAAGTTTCAACAATACAAGAATTCAATTTTGCGGACCTATTTTGCTTCCTGTTATAGATGACTGTGTCAAAGAAGTGTCTGTCTAAAAATACTGAAATCGATGTAATTAACCATATGCCGTTATATACGATTTTACATTTAATTGTAATTAAAAAAAAAAGAGTATAAAATGAAAAGAACAATCATTGATGCACGCAAAGCTACGTTCATAATAAAGAGAATCTAGTACAGATTTTATGGAAGTTTCATGTTCATTAAAGAGTTGAATATTAAGATAATTTAGCTAAAAGTACAGATTTTTTCATGGACATTGAAGATAAGCCGTCCTTTTTATGTTTGGAATTTTCGTGATATCCTCATGTTGCGAGTAGTTCTCACATGTCAAGTCATTTTCCACATGCAAAAAGTTTATTGCATTTGTAGTAGCATTTAAGTGTCCGCAATCTAAGCAGCCCAAAGATTTGATATTCGATTTTTCTTTTCCAAAATTGTTTGTATGGTACTTTTAATTGCTTGACTTTATTTATTTTGTAGAAATTCTCCTGAATGTAAAGATTTTTACAATACTGTATTCTTGGGTAGAACTATCAGAATCAGTTCTATAGCAGAATGTCCAAAACTGTTCTAAGGTAAAACTGACGAAATCTGCTCTAGGGTATAACTATCAGAATCGGCTGTAGGGTAAAACTGTTCTAAATGACGTACATTAGAGCAGCTCTGATCGTGCTTTAACAGGGGTGATTAGCTTGAATTTCCCTTTAAGTCTTGGACTTGATCTATTTTCGCTTATGTTCTTATTTATAGATTTCTTAATTTCGACTAAGAACACATAGCTTAGAAATAGAAGTTGGAAGATGTACAATTGCAAAATGACACTGAAGATGAAATACATTTTCACTTTAATGTCCTAAATACATCGAAGAACGCAAGCAATTTTAGAAAATGTAGAACTTTAAGGGTGCCAAAATAATAGGCATTTACCGATAAATCTTTGTCTGTCTCGTGAGTTCGGATGCGTATTTGGACCTCGTCTTAGTTGCTTAATAACGCGAATGGCAACCATAATAAGGTCACGTCAGTGCCTTATAGTACAAGAAAACTGTTTATTTATATCCACATATCAAAATATAAAGCATTAGAATGATGTTGTTTTAAGTAGCGGTCTGTCTTATAAATGTAGGGCATTTTAATTTACATAATTTTATATTTTGGTAAATTTAGGCTATTCAAATAATACATACATGTACTTATTACAATAAAAATCAATTAGGCATCTTATTTATGGTGATATATCAACTTATAATACGTTCAAATAATTTTCTTTTAGTAGCTTTCTATCACCAGACTCAAGCTAGCGAACAATCAGCCCGCGAAAACAATAATGCTTTATAATTTGATATATAATTTGGATATAATTAAATCGTCTTCTTACACTATAAGGCAATTAAGATACTTTATTTTAGTTGCCACTAGCGCTATTTAGCAACTTAGACGAGGTCCGAATACGCTTCTGTACTCAAGAGCCAGACAAAGTTAGATTTATCAGTAAATGCCTTTAAATTTGACACCATTAAAGTTCTACATTATCTAAAAATGAAAACAACACGTTATAAATTTCATGCGTTCAAAGCGCTTTTTCTGGATTCACCTTCATCAGGAATGCTCAAAGCCAAGACAAGAATGTATAATAACCTAAACAGTTGAAAACTATTATTATGACCAAAAGGGCCTAAAAATAGCTAAATTTATCTAAGGTCAACTTTTCCTGAGGGTGTTGAAACCTTAGTTTAGTTTCTTATAATTTCAAAAATTATTAACGGACAGTTTTAGAAAGATTTGTTATAAATCACTTCAGTATCCGAAGTACTGACTACTGAGCTGATGATACCCTTGGAAGTTGAAGAACTAAAACAAGGTTTGGATAACCTAGCCAAACGACAAAATCATCTTTGAAAACAATGATAATTAGCATTGCTTAAATCCTATCACACTTTAGTGTATGTTTACATGATTATATATTTTTATAATATTCCTTAGAATGCAAAATATTGTCAGCGCATGCTTTTCTCTAAATGTATATCTACCCTGTTGATGAACCATATATTTCTTCCTATAGAGTTAATGCGATTCCTCTTTTTTTTTCTTGGTTTGTATATTCAAAATTTCTTAACAAGTTATGAACATTAGTAAACCAATGTTGCCTCTTATTTCAGCTACATGTTTTAATCCAAGGATATTGTATCACCTTATCAAAGAATATAGTGTCATTTTACGTCAATGATTACGCAGGCTGTTTACTTTTGACGCAATTTAAACAAACTTCCGGTTGGAAGCTCTCGAACATTGATTGGATAATTTCTAAAACTTTGATCAAGAAAGTTTATCAAAAAGCTGTTTGAGACATTGTTTACATTTTTTATTACAAAAATTTACACAGACTCAAACTTAATAATTAGTATTGATGATTTTATGCAAGATAATTTCATCAAATACTTGTCAAACAAAAATATAGCCAGATATAGCATGCACGTGCTGAGTGGTCGTCTGTAAAAGACTGCTTTATGTCATATATTTATTAGAATTGATCCCTGTAGGATGATGTCCCGTCTGGCATGTTATGAATGGAATCATCTCCGTGATTAGGTTTATAACACAATAGTTAATTCATGTTTTTTTCCCCAAAGTTACGGTGATTGATAGCTTTTTGTTTTCACAAAATTACCATTTTATAAAGACAGACCAAAGTAATAAATAAAAAAATAAAAGATAATTGTTTTCATTAAAATCGAATGTCTTTTCTTAAATTAAGTTATATATGTAATCAGTTATGTTGTTAATTTGAGTAGTTTCCATATTAAATCTTCATTAATTAAACTTAGATAGTACGAAACTTTTATATTAGACACTATGTTTAACAATTGATAATACTGTTGACAGCATGGACATATTATACTAACGAATATTTATTCTAAGGAGCGGGATGGGGAGTGACACTCTAGCCTGACCCTGAAATATTAAAATATGTTGTAGTTAAAAGCTTTCAACTAATTTAATTTGTGATAATTGCATTATAGAAGATGTATCTAAGATGTATAGGATTTGACCATTAGAGAAATGATGAAAAGTTATTAGAAAAAATGTTGCTGGTAATTTAAGGTGTCGTTATGATCACAAAATCGGTAAAATTAAAATGAGTTCTATCCTTCGGTGAGCTCAGAATGTTTGCTGTAGCTACACCTCTAGTTAACCAAGCGTGCGTTAACATACTATTGATGTTCAATCCATGAAAACAGAAACAGGAATAAATAAAACAGATTTACCTTTAATACTCATGTTTACTATATTTTTTAAATAATCTTAAAGAAAATAATCTGGTTTATTATTTGAAAATCTATTTTCAGAAAAGACACAAGTGTTTATCCCAGCGATATTATAAGTTAAGCAGTTTTTCTTCTACATTTTAAGGAAGATTTTTAAATAATCTTGTTGTATGTTGAATGTTGTAGACTAATATGATCAAAAGACGCTAAGGGAGTAAAAAGAAATAAGTCATAAATATACATTGTTTATCTCGTACAGTGGTAATAATCAAGCGTTAGAACTAATCTTTTTTAATTATTTTATGTATCCGTTGAGACATTTCCACACGAAATTCATTAGGATAGGTCACAGTTTTATCAAATTAAGGATGATTCTTTATTAGAGCTGGAAGTCGGTATTGGGCATTCAAAGATTGATAGCTTAAGAATTGCACTAGCAAATATTCTTAAAGTAATTGAAGGCTACGCAGTGTCGTTGATATTTCATAGAATTTATGAATTGGCATAGTATTAATCTGCATCCGGACTGAGTTTATTAAACTTTCATGAATGGATCTACAGAGTCATCACATTTTCTATTTCGAACTTCAAATGTGGTACACACAATCTTTATTACTGAAAACCTCAGATAGATCTCTAACTGTCCTCGGTGTTTTGTGTCGTTGGATTGCTGTTCCATTTAAATTGAACCAACCACACATCCTTTTAAATATTTCTATAAGTAATTTCAGTAGAACATACTAGTATTTAAAATTACGATATTTGATATTGGTTACTACTATGATTTTTTCTCTTGAATTGATTGGTATAATAATCTTAAAGTTAGACCATTACAAAGTTAGAATATTTATGTAACATACCAAAGTAAAATATTGATGTAAAATATCAAAACAAAATGAAATTATATAGTTCGTTGGCTGATAAGCCAAGCGTTTGGTTTTGTCAGTTCTAATGGACTTCCCTTTTGAATTTACCGTGGAGTTCGGTATTTTGTGATAACATTTTGTTATCTTTATTTTACATTGTAAAAAGAAGAGAAGAGACCTATGGGACAAAAATCGTAGGTCATAAAAGACAGATAACACAATGATCAAACAGCATCAAATCAACTGTGGTTTTAGCAATACTGGAAAATATTTTAGAATGTATGGCGGCCATCTTGAAATAAGCCGCCATATTAAATGTTGAGGTGGGTTCATAGCTAATATTACTCAGTACACAAAAATGTACCATCATGCAAAATTTGGTGCTTTCCTCATTATTTGAGCAATTTTTTCACCGATCGGCCGGACTAATCCTCATGTTGCGAGTAGTTCTTACATGTCAAGTCATTTTCCACATGCAAAAAAGTTTATTGCATTTGTAGTAGCATTTAAGTGACCGCAACCTAAGCAGCCCTAGGATTTGATATTCGATTTTTCTTTTCCAAAATTATTTGTATGGTACTTTTTAGTTGCTTGACTTTATTTTTGTAGAAATTCTCCCGAATGTAAAGATTAATACAATACTGTATTCTTGGGTAGAACTGTCGGAATCAGTTCTATAGCAGAATGTCCAAAACTGTTCTAAGGTAAAACTGACAAAATCTGCTCTAGGGTATAACTATCAGAATCGGCTGAAGGGTAAAACTGTTCTAAATGACGTACATTAGAGCAGCTCTCTGATCGTGCTTTAACAGGGGTGATTAGCTTGAACTTCCCTTTAAGTCTTGGACTTGATCTATTTTCGCTTGTGTTCTTATTTATAGATTTCTAAATTTCGACTAAGAACACATAGCTTAGAAATAGAAGTTGGAAGATGTACAATTGCAAAAATGACACTGAAGATGAAATACATTTTTTACTTTAATGTCCTAAAAACATCGAAGAGCGCAAGCAATTTTTAGAAAATGTAGAACTTTTAGGGTGCCAAAAACGTATTTGGACCTCGTCTTAGTTGCTTAATAACGCAAATGGCAACCATAATAAGGTCACGTCAGTGCCTTATAGTACAAGAAAACTGTTTATTTATATCCACATATCAAAATATAAAGCATTAGAATGATGTTGTTTTAAGTAGCGGTCTGTCTTATAAATGTAGGGCATTTTATTTTACATAGTTTTATATTTTGGTAAATTTAGGCTAATCAAATAATACATACATGTAGTTATTACAATAAAAATCAATTAGGCATCTTATTTATGGTGATATATCAACTTATAATGCGTTCAAATAATTTTCTTTTTAGTAGCTTTCTATCACCAGACTCAAGCTAGCGAACAATGAGCCCGCGAAAAACAATAGTGCTTTATAATTTGATATATAATTTGGATACAATTAAATCGTCTTCTTACACTATAAGGCAATTAAGATACTTTATTTTAGTTGCCACTAGCGTTATTGAGCAACTAAGACGAGGTCCAAATACGCTTCTGTACTCAAGAGCCAGACAAAGTTAGATTTATCAGTAAATGCCTTTAAATTTGACACCATTAAAGTTCTACATTATCTAAAAAATGAAAACAACACGTTATAAATTTCATACGTTCGAAGCGCTTTTCTGGATTCACCTTCATCAGGAATGCTCAAAGCCAAGACAAGAATGTATAATAACCTTAACAGTTGAAAAACTATTATTATGACCAAAAAGGGCTTAAAAAATAGCTAAATTTATCTAAGGTCAACTTTTCCTGAGGGTGTTGAAACCTTAGTTTAGTTTCTTATAATTTCAAAAATTATTAACGGACAATTTTAGAAAGATTTGTTATAAATCACTTCAGTATCCGAAGTACTGACTACTGAGCTGATGATACCCTTGGAAGTTGAAGAACTAAAACAAGGTTTGGATAACCTAGCCAAACGACAAAATCATCTTTGAAAACAATGATAATTAGCATTGCTTAACTCCTATCACACTTTAGTGTATGTTTACATGACTATATATTTTTTATAATATTCCTTAGAATGCAAAATATTGCCAGAGCATGCTTTTCGCTAAATGTAAATCTACCCTGTTGACGACCAGTGTATGTTTACATGATTATATATTTTCTATAATATTCCTTAGAATGCAAAATATTATCAGCGCATGCTTTTCTCTAAATGTATATCTACCCTGTTGATGAACCATATATTTCTTCGTATAGAGTTAATGCGATTCCCTCTATTTTTTCTTGGTTTGTATATTCAAAATGTCTTAACAAGTTATGAACATTAGTAAACCAATGTTGCCTCTTATTTCAGCTACATGTTTTAATCCAACGATATTGTATCACCTTATCAGAGAATATAGTGTCATTTTACGTCAATGATTACGCAGGCTGTTTACTTTTGACGCAATTTAAACAAACTTCCGGTTGGAAGCTCTCGAACATTGATTGGATAATTTCTAAAACTTTGATCAAGAAAGTTTATCAAAAAGCTGTTTGAGACATTGTTTACATTTTTTATTACAAAAATTTACACAGACTCAAACTTAATAATTAGTATTGATGATTTTATGCAAGATAATTTCATCAAATACTTGTCAAACAAAAATATAGCCAGATATAGCATGCACGTGCTGAGTGGTCGTCTGTAAAAGACTGCTTTATGTCATATATTTATTAGAATTGATCCCTGTAGGATGATGTCCCGTCTGGCATGTTATGAATGGAATCATCTCCGTGATTAGGTTTATAACACAATAGTTAATTCATGTTTTTTCCCCAAAGTTACGGTGATTGATAGCTTTTGTTTTCACAAAATTGCCATTTTATAAAGACAGACCAAAGTAATAAATAAAAAAAAGGTAATTTTTTCATTAAAAATCGAATGTCTTTTCTTAAATTAAGTTATATATGTAATCAGTTATGTTGTTTATTTGAGTAGTTTCCCACATTAAACCTTTATTAATTAAACTTAGATAGTACGAAACTTTTATATTAGACACTATGTTTAACAATTGATAATACTGTTGACAGCATGGACATATAATACTAACGAATATTTATTCTAAGGAGCAGGGTGGGGAGTGACACTCTAGCCTGACCCTGAAATATTAAAATATGTTGTAGTTAAAAGCTTTCAACTAATTTAATTTGTGATAATTGCATTATAGAAGATGTGTCTAAGATGTATAGGATTTGACCATTAGAGAAATGATGAAAAGTTATTAGAAAAATGTTGCTGGTAATTTAAGGTGTCGTTATGATCACAAAATCGGTAAATTTAAAATGAGTTCTATCCTTCGGTGAGCTCAGAATGTTTGCTGTAGCTACACCTCTAGTTAACCAAGCGTGCGTCAACATACCATTGATGTTCAATCCATGAAAACAGAAACAGGAATAAATAAAACAGATTTACCTTTAATACTCATGTTTACTATATTTTTAAATAATCTTAAAGAAAATAATCTGGTTTATTATTTGAAAATCTATTTTCAGAAAAGATACAAGTGTTTATCCCAGCTATATTATAAGTTAAGCAGTTTTCTTCTACATTTTAAGGAAGATTTTTAAATAATCTTGTTGTATGTTGAATGTTGTAGACTAATATGATCAAAAGACGCTAAGGAGTAAAAGAAATAAGTCATAAATATACATTGTTTATCTCGTACAGTGGTAATAATCAAGCATTAGAACTAATCTTTTTAATTATTTTATGTATCCGTTGAGACATTTCCACACGAAATTCATTAGGATAGGTCACAGTTTTATCAAATTAAGGATGATTCTTTATTAGAGCTGGAAGTCGGTATTGGGCATTCAAAGATTGATAGCTTAAGAATTGCACTAGCAAATATTCTTAAAGTAATTGAAGGCTACGCAGTGTCGTTGATATTTCATAGAATTTATGAATTGGCATAGTATTAATCTGCATCCGGACTGAGTTTATTAAACTTTCATGAATGGATCTACAGAGTCATCACATTTTCTATTTCGAACTTCAAATGTGGTACACACAATCTTTATTACTGAAAACCTCAGATAGATCTCTAACTGTCCTCGGTGTTTTGTGTCGTTGGATTGCTGTTCCATTTAAATTGAACCAACCACACATCCTTTTAAATATTTCTATAATTAATTTCAGTAGAACATACTAGTATTTAAAATTACGATATTTGATATTGATTACTACTATGATTGTTTTTTTTCTCTTGAATTGATTGATATAATAATCTTAAAGTTAGACCATTACAAAGTTAGAATATTTATGTAAAATACCAAAGTAAAATATTGATGTAAAATATCAAAACAAAAATGAAATATATAGTTCGTTGGCTGATAAGCCAAGCGTTTGGTTTTGTCAGTTCTAATGGACTTCCCCTTTTTGAATTTACCGTGGAGTTCGGTATTTTTGTGATAACATTTTTGTTATCTTTATTTTACATTGTGAAAAGGAGAGAAGAGACCTATGGGACAAAACTCGTAGGTCATAAAAGACAGATAACACAATGACCAAAAGAAAAAATGTGAACAGATAAGCAACAGTCCATAAAACACTATATATATAACTACCTATAAAACCAAAGACTGGGCAACACTCCCTAAATCTGGTGGTGAAATCAGGGGCTTTTGAAAAAGGGTCAGCGAGTCCCGTAGTAAAATGAGATGATTAAGTGTTGTTATGAAACTGCAACAGTCAAGATTAACCGATGCCACAGATATAAAGTTTATATAAAACAAAATTATGCGACTGCAGTAAAACCACAGATTTGACGGCACATGGACACAATTTTCATACCCTGTTTGCTTTTTCTCTTTTCTATTTTGATTTGTTGATTTAATAATTTACAAATACAATATCTACTTAAAAGGGAGAATAATAAAGTAAACTTCAACTGCAACTTGCAGTTTTCTTTACAGTGTTTTTTATACGTTAACTATTCGCCCATTATCACCTAATTATGGTGGCCGGTTAAATCGCGAAGTCGAAAACGCGAAAACGCGAAGTCGAAAACGCGAAAAGGCGAAGTCGAAAATGCGAAAACGCGAAGTCGAAAACGCGAAAACGTGAAGTCGAAAACGCGAAAACGCGAAGTCGAAAATTGATTTCGCGTTTTCGACTTCGCCTTTCGCGTTTTCGCGTTTTCGACTTCGCGATTTCGCGTTTTCGCGTTTTCGCGATTTCGCGTTTTCGGGTTTTCGCGATTTCGCGTTTTCGCGTTTTCGCCTTTTCGCCTTTTCGCGTTTTTACGATATACATGTTATTATAACATAACATTTTAAATGTAATTGGCGACAAGACTACAAAGTATAAGTCATTAAAATGATTGTCATATAAATTTCATATCTGTGACGTATTTTAAATATTTTCATAAATTAGACAATTTCTTCACATTCTTTGTTGACAATTACTGAACAAATTTAAAACAGGTGCATTTGTATAAAATGCCTTTGAACATACAATTTGCTGGAAGTTATAGTTTGAACATTTTAAAATAAATGAAATTAATGATTATTATCGCCATGGTTACTTAAAATACATAATCATTCATGTAATGCTCTTGTTGTGAATCTAAAATTTTAATATTTAAATTAGCTTGTGTGAAAAAGTTTAAAATTTAATACATTGTGGAGATAAGACTTTTGTCAAATAAAACTTGGGACGGTTTCATGAAGCTATCTTAAGACCTGTTATAAGATACTAGAATATCTTATGACATGTCTTATGATCCTCTTAGGACTATCCAAGACCTCGCCTCAAAACTGTCGTAGGTTGATCTTAGCAAAGATATCCTAAACCTGTCGCATGTTCTTTTAATTTAAGCAAAAAGTAACCTGGATTTATGGAAAATTCATGTAAATGTAGACTGTGTTTCCCATATATTACTAAACGCATTGATTAATATTTCAAATTTTCAAAGATGGAAATTTGTTCATCTACAGGAGACACCAAGGGACAAGGGATATACTGTTGAAGCGGTAGACAATAACAACAATCCTCCCGTGTCAGAACCAGATTAACAAAACAAATAGAGAAACTGAATCTGGTCAACTAACAAATATATTTTAAAATGTCAAAATATGATTTCAAGCAAATTGTATACTCAAAGGCATTTTATACAAATGCATCTGTTTTAAATTTGTTCAGTAATAATAATAATAATAATAATAATAATAATAATAATAATAATAATAATAATAATTATAATATCTTTATTAAAAGATAGTAATTCATTTGGATTAAACCAATTTTAAATAAGGCTCTCTAAATACAATATCAACTAAATGACTAAAACATAATTAATCTACTAATATACACATGTAAACAATAGATGTATATAAACAAAATATAATTACAACAACAGAAAACCGCCTATAGTTTACATTGTGGCTTAACTTATAAATTTGACACTTTTAAAAAGATAATGACTTGTTAGAGTATTTGAAACAAAGAATGTAAAGGAATTGTCTAATTTATGAAAACATTTAAAGTAAACCACAGATATGAAATTTATATGACAATCATTTGAATGACATACTTTGTAGTCTTGTCTCCAATTATATTTAAAATGTTATGTTATAATAACATGAATATCGTAAAAACGCGAAAAGGCGAAAAGGCGAAATCGCGAAAACGCGAAAACGCGAAATCGCGAAATCGCGAAAACGCGAAAACACGAAATCGCGAAAGGCGAAATCGCGAAATCGCGAAGTCGAAAACGCGAAAACGCGAAAACGCGAAAAGGCGAAGTCGAAAACGCGAAAGGCGAAGTCGAAAACGCGAAATCGATTTCGCGTTTTCGACTTCGCGTTTTCGAGTTTTCGCGTTTTCGACTTCGCGTTTTCGACTTCGCCTTTCGCGTTTTCGCGTTTTCGACTTCGCGTTTTCGCGTTTTCGACTTCGCGATTTCGCGTTTTCGCGTTTTCGCCCTTTAGAATATGAAGGCGAAAACGCGAAAACGCGAAAACGCGAAATAATTTTAACCGGCCACCATACCTAATGCCATGTGTAAGGAATGCATTGTATGAAATTGATATTGACGAAATCCATCACACATAACTATAACATTGGTGACCGAATAATTTGTACGTTTTCATTAGAATAATATAATGTCGATGACATTACGATTGATTTCCGTTACAGCTACAGATAACTATTCGGTTCTTGTTAGGTCAGGTTTTGGCCAGTCAAAAGCAATGAACCAGCATGGAATCTTGTGAACCATCCGCCTGGTATCCAGAGCTTCGGTTTTATATGGCCTTTCTAACTTTTTTGATTCGAACGTCACTGATGAGTCTTTTGTAGACGAAACGTGCGTCTGGCATACAAAAATTTAATCCTGGTCTTTATGGTGAGTTTATTTGACATAATTTAATTTTTTAGTTTACAAACCTTGTAAATGTGAATATAAACTGCATAAATTTCGTACAACCGAATTATCTATATCTAGAAAAACTAGAACGATGCGTCTAAGAGGGTCGATTTATTTAGCATCATCAGTCATAATTACTGTTAGCAATTTCCAGTTTATATTGACTTTGGAGAATTGGAGTAACAATGACTATGCCCATTGACGATTAAAGATATCTATGTCCAAGGTAAAAGACTTCACGGATTCAACTTTATAGGAAAGATTTAACCATGGTTCTAATCCCGCTTTATTTACTGTAAACTCCTATGTTTTGTTTTTTAAAGATTTAATTACAAGATTTCTACAGGGATGGATAATTCAAGTAAACCATATCTATAGCTTTGTTTTTGATATTCTTGGATATATGTATTTCTTACGACACATATTTTCAAATGTCACCAATAATATCGTGAAACAATAAGCTTATCAAACAGAGGAAATAATGCCTTGTTTACCGTAATTGGTTCCATGGTGATACTTATATATAAAGCATTTTCACGATCATACTACATCAAAATCTTATCTCACCCATAGGAACATGTTTGTCTTTCTTTTAAGATACGTACATGCTATAAAGTATAATTCCAGGTCAAGTACAGATATGTGCTAAAAAGAAAATCGGTTAAGAACATTGTCAATGTTGCTTCTTTGTTACTTTCTTAAAACAGGCGGAAGATACCATGGGGACATTCAAAACTCATATGTCGAAAAGAAAAAAAGAAATCTATATATTTATCAATAAAAAAAGTCAAATATTGCCGGATCATTCATATATTATTCAATATTCACTAGTACTTTCATGTTTTCACAACAATCTTCAGGTGAAAGGTAAATGATTTAAAATCTACAGATGTCCAATTATTATGAGAGTTTAAATTCTTTTATTTTTAGTATATATAAATACCAAACATTCAATATTTTCTCCAGTTGTAGTAAAAATCATCTACCGAATTATATATTTCATTTCTAGTTCTCATTCACAACAGCCATATCGACGTTTCGCTTATTTTGATTCGTTCTTACTAATCAAGTGGTATTTGCATTTTAAACAACTTCCACGTTTTAGTTTGCAATTAGTACTGGTTTTAAAGGATAATAACCTTTGTATGTAGCGTATTTAGTGGTCAATTTGGAAACAATTGTAAAAACGACTGATTACTTTTTTGTCTAAGCTATTTACTAAGTATACACTACAGCGTCACAGTTTTAAATTGAACAGGTTATACCCTTTATGTTTCACTTAAAGAAATAAAAAGCTACTTCTGAAAAACATACTGTCTTCTACATCGGCTTATACACATGAAAAATATAGAAAATATCGTCGTAGCAAACAACAAGGTAGCGTCACAATGCCACCATCGCACTTCAGTGTGATAAAAACGCACTTTAGCGTCAAACCATTGCACTTCAGCGTGACCATCGCTGTTCGGAGTACTATCGCGGTTAGAGTCCTACATATATATATATATATATATAAACAAGTCTAAATTGAAAACAACGTTCAAACCTATGATTGCGTTGTATAAAACCGCAATTTTATACGTGTGCATGCAAAACAAATTTCTTGTTAGAGGGTCTAAGTACAGCACAAACAACATTTTCCAAAAGGTCAAAAAGTGAAAAGGTATATTTTAACAAAACGCATTTGACTAACAGGTCGAACAACAAATGTTCTTAAATCTTGCTTACTGCCATTCTAGAATAGACGATACTGTGCAGATAAGGAAAAATGATATAAGTCTAGAGATTTGCACAACGATACTAATATAAGATGGTATTATACGAAGTTGTTGGTATTAAATCGTGTTGACAAATATTTCGGCTTAACAAATACCCTTCTTCAGTGTCAATAATTTTAACAATACTGATTGTATGTATAAAATAGCTCAGTAATACAGGCAAGTTTTGGTCTATTGATTTAATCCAAAATCCTGAACATCATAATATAAAACAAAACTCGATACTCAAATATACGTGACTGTGTATATTTACATCCCAAAATAGTGAAAATAAAACTTAGTATTTTTATTGATGCCGTTCGGATGATGTACATTTAGTTCCTTTATCCAAAAGCTTTCCGAACCTGTCGCTGGGCATCACTCCAGGGAATGTTCTGTTCAATCACTAGGATTTTCATGCGGTTAAAGTCATCAAGTTTGTGACGAGACTGTCTAAAATGCTGTGAAACTGGGAGAAGTGGCTTCTTAGAGATATCACTCCTATGGCCATTGAGGTGTTTGTTGAAAGGCTGCTTTGACTCACCAACATATTGGAGCCACAAACCGAACATTCTAGAATGTAAATAACATTCATACTTTTGCAGGTAACATTGCAAAATATCCTATAGTTATTTTCGGTTGCCTTACTGTGAAAAGCTGATGAGTGATGCATCTGTAGGCAGCATTTGCAGCGTTTTCATCCACGAACGACATTCTCCAGAAGTACTTCTATTATCAGACACTACAGCCAGCAACAGCAGGTTCCGCAGACTATTAAGTCAAAGCAGCCTTTCAACAAACGCCTCAATGGCCATAGGAGTGATATCTCTGAAGCCACTTCTCCCAGTTTCACAGCATTTTAGACAGTCTCGTCACAAACTTGATGACTTTAACCGCATGAAAATCCTAGTGATTGAACAGAACATTCACTGGAGTGATGCCCAGCGACAGGTTCGGAAAAGCTTTTGGATAAAGGAACTAAATGTACATCATCCGAACGGCATCAATAAAAATACTAAGTTTTGTTTTCACTCATTTTGGGATGTAAATATACACAGTCACGTACATTTGAGTATCGAACTTTGTTTTATATTATGATGTTCAGGATTATGGACTAAATCAATAGACCAAAACTTGCCTGTATAACTGAGCTATTTTTATACATACAATCAGTATTGTTAAAATTATTGACACCGAAGAAGGATATTTGTTAAGCCGAAATATTTGCAACACGATTTAATAACAACATCTTCGTATAATACCATCTTATATTAGTATCGTTGTGCTATTCTAGACGATCTGGTACATAGTAAATTTGCTCCATGAGATATACAGTTATATATGACATTCTCCATCGGATAGACTGACACCATAATATATATATATATAATTGTCTCAAATTTAGCTCAACAATGATAGAGCTGTAAATTTGCGTATATATATATATATAATTTATATATAACTGCCATCTCACATTCAAGATACAACTGACTATTTGAAGAAAATGAAGTTCCTTACCTAACAACACAAAAATTAAATATATATATATATAAATGCCTAAGAATGTAACTTAACACGGTAATGAGTGTTATAAAAATAGTTGCTATATTTTATATATTCACGCAATATTTCACTACACAAATTAGTTTCATCAGGCGCGTGCAGCCATCCCGATAAAAATCGGATGCTGTGAAGAAATTTTTGCCGCTTATCGTGCATGTCCTTTAAATATATTTTTGCAGCTTATCGAACAAATAAATGTGTTGATTAAATAGTATGAAGTCCAAGATTTATTTTCAAGCACTAGCGTAAGTAACTAAACTAGATAGTCAATTAGGGGATGTTTATCCTTTCGAGTGTTCCATACTTTTTCACACGTGGTTATTCCTTCATTTTTCTTCTCGGAATATTAGTATATAAAGAACACACATCCATCGAAACCAAAATTGTGTTGTTAGGTAAGGGACTTAAGGAATTCACCAGTTACTTAAGCTAGTGCTTGAAAATAAAAACTTTATTTTCAACGACCAGCACTTTTTACAGATTGACAATACTAGTATGGGAACAAAAATTGGCACCTTCTTTTGCCAACATTTTTATGGGGGTCTTGAAGAACGCATTCTTTTGAGTGTGCCACACAAACCCTTGTCTTGGCTCCGTTTTATTTATGATATTGACATGGAATGCAGAACATCTACAAGAATTTTTAGATTATTGTAACACGTTCCATCATTCAATAAAATTTACATCTGAATTTTCAAGCGAGAGAATTTCGTTTTTCGACACCACCACATTTGTAAAAAACGGGGTTATGACAACTGATCTCCACACAAAGAAAACTGACAAACACCAGTTTCTCTCTCCGAAAAGTTGTCACCCGAAACACTGCTCCAGGAGCGTTCCTTACAGTCAAGCCATCAGACTAACACGAATTTGCTCCTCAGAATTTAAACTCAACTACCAAGAGGATACAAAAACAAAAACATCACAGAAGCTTTCAGTAAAGCCCAAGAAAAAGATCAAAAGATCATCATGGTATACAAAGATAAGACGACCCGCACAAATAGATTTCCGTTTGTTGTTCCATCTACTGTCCGCAAGCACTGGCGTCTTATTGAAAATGACTCTTCCTTAAAAGAAATATTTCCATCACCTCCTGTTATTGCTTATCGCAGACTCAAAAATCTCAAAGACATACGTGTTACATCTAAAGTAAAAAACCAAGAAACCTCTAAAATCGGGTGTTTACAAACAATGCGGAAGAAGCAATTATAAGTTCTGTAAAGTCGCCAACACAGAAAACACTTTCACTAGCACAGTAACAAAGCAGCGGTACAACATCTATGTAACATCTAATTGTAAAACGGAAAATAATATTAATATTCTTACTTGTGGAACTTGCAAGCTGCAATATGTTGGCGAAACAGAAACTTAATTTAACATCAGACTTGATAATCACCGGTCATTTTATACCAAAGGAAGAAACTGCCTAATTACGAGACGCCTTTTAAGAACAGGACATACTTTCGAAAATATCACCTTTCAAATAATAGAGGTCAACCAAAATTAGGACACCCAAAGTAGAAAACAGAGAGAGAGAGAGAGAGAGAGAGAGAGAGAGAGAGAGAGAGAGAGAGAGAGAGAGAGAGAGAGAGAGAGATTTTGGGTGCATCAGCTCCGTACTCTTAAACCTGATAAACTGAATAAGAGAGGAAAACAGTTTTAACAAAAACCAAAGGAATAAATCTTGAACTTCATACTATTTAATCAACACAATTATTTGTTTTGATTCAATAATCGCAATGTACAATCATCTGTAAAAATATATTTAAAGGACATGTACGATAAGCGGCAAAAATTTCTCCACAGCAACCGATTTTTACCTGGATGGTTGCGCGCGCCTGATGAAGCTAATTTGTTAAGCGAAATATTGCGTGAATATATGAAATATAACAACTATTTTTATACTATATATACTAGTCAAAAAAAAGAAATGTTCAACTTATTTCATGCCACATAATTTATAAGGTAACACCATTATTTGATAACTATAACAACATAATTCAAGAAATCAACCTCTATAAAGATAAAGACACAATTGAAGCCGGGGAACACTGTGACGTTGTTTCAGTATGGCTCCCTTCACAGAACACACTGACGCAAGCGATTTTAGACAGTTTGGTCTGAAATTCTGCTGTTCGCTCTTCTGACTTTAGCTACTGCAGTCACGAAGCGATTGCGCAGGAGCATCAGACGAATTGACCTTTCCTTACGTAACGTCGTCGCTCGAGGTCTTCCGGAGCGCGGTCGATCAGATGGTGTGCCTGTGTTCCTAAAACGAACCACAAGTCTATAAATTGTCATTCCGGAGGAATTAAATTGGTTTGCAACTACGTTTGTGACATTCCTGCTTGCAACTTCCCAATGGCTCGTTCCTTCTCATATTGAAGTAGACGGGGCGTTGATTTACGTGTAAAATTCTATCGAACTCAAATTCCCCTTTTGTTTACTGATTTAAACGACAAAATGTGTGACCTTCATCAACACACCTGGTAGAAGCTTAATTTGAAAATTGAAAAAAAAGACCGACGTTACAACATTCCAGAACATATTCAAACGCCCTGCAAAATAACGTTTAAATGTTCAGACAAAAGATAATTCAATTATGCACGACGTTTTCGAAAAAAAAAAAAATAAAATAAAAACTAATGAAACGTTTCTTTTTTGACTAGTATACTGTCAAAGACTTTGGACACGTAGGAGCTTCCTTCTCTGTTGATGGTGCTGTATTTTGAAAGTCTAAATTAAAGCGATTGAAAAAGTCAGCTATCATATTTGTAAATGTGTACATTGAAGGGTAAAACTTTCTTTAACGGTTATAGTAATTATAAGTTCCATACGTTGCATATTACTTTAAATCTGTCTTTCTTTATTGTATTGACGATGACTTCGTTGTGGAACATTATACGTGTTCAACAAGTGATCCTATAAAAGGGAGGAGAGACAATACAAAAACTGTCTCTTAAAACATATTGACATGCCTGAATCAAGTAAAGTCAGAAGATTTTAAGGTCAAGTGCTTCTTAACCAATTGCCAGAATGAAATCCACCGAATCTATAGTTAGAAGTTACGTCTGTTTAAAAAAGTCCATGTCACTAGCTGAAGAAATATAATCATCATAAAAGGAAGAAATTTTATTCCATCCATTTAAGATATCACTCCACATGAGTAAGTCATATCTACTGATTCTATAAGAAATTTAGTGATGGATTTTATATACTTTAGTAGATGATTTAATGAGATAACTAACGAAAGATATGCCAAGACAAATAATTCTGGTGAAAAAATTGAAATTTCCTAGCAACATCAATATTGGTTTTTTTTGGTGTCATTATTTTTTGTTAAAATTTTTTATTTATAAGATATATATTTCTTTCGTTCTTTTCATCAGATAACCTTGCACAGAAAAATCCAATGTCTAGTATGGCTTACAGATACTCGATGGTAGGAAAATAGAGGCGGTTAAAGATAGGTTTATTAGCACTTATATTGTTCTAAATCCACAAGACTAGTGTGATTGGGTAGTAAAGATGAAGAATGATAGGTAAACCATAGTTCTCCACGGCTATCCAACACATAATCCGTGACATATTTTCAAATATACAAGAAGAACTGTGAGAATCAAAACAGAACAAAGCATAATAATAACTATTTTCTATATTCCCATGTCAGTAAGAACAAGTGATTCTCCTCCTTATCTAATCCTACCTGTTTGAATGCGTCTGTCATATCGGTATTAATCAAATTTGAACCCTTTCCGAAATATTTTAATTTCTCTTATTGTGTCTTCTATTTTAACATTTGAAACTATTGATGTTATCATGTGTAGGAGATTACTCAAGTATAAGAATTTTTTTGAACTAAATTCGGTATGATTCAATGGATGGACTAGAAATCGAGCCTTTTACATATCCTTTATCAATCTTATATTTTTATCGCCTATAACTCTGATGGGGGTTAGTCAATTTCTAGAAAAGAGGACAAGTCACTAGATACCGTTGTATAAAAACTAAATCGTTAGCTATTTAGTATAGGATTTGGACTTTAATGTTAAGTTTGTGAATATACAACCCAGTTTACACATCAATAACCTCTAGAAAAATGTGTTTAATCCTTAAATCTAAACCCAAACATGTTCAATATTTGATTAACAGTTTTTGTTCATTGACTACTATTTATTGGCAAATCCACAGTTGGTATGTCGCAAATACGGAGTTAGCCACCTCATTGACTTGGTGAATTCCATAGCAATAGAATCTAAAATAGAATAACACCGACCTAAACAATTCTATCTTAATGAGATATCCGATTTTAAAGGAGACAAATAACGGAATAACCTCCAGTTTGAGAGTTTTCGTTCGTATGAAGTCATGTTTTGCTATAACATTAATGCGCCAAGTTCATTCATGAAAGTTCGCTGAATCTTATTAATCTTAATTTCATACATTTTTTAAGCTTTAATGCATAATTTATTTTTGTTATGCATTATAATAGGAATAGCTCTATAATTATTTTTCAATTTCAATTTTTGTTGAAATCACAGGATCCCATTCATGTGTAACGCGCATAATTGATCACAGTGAAATCGACAAAATGTTTGCATAGGTGTTTGCAAAATAGTTTTTGGCAACCTGGTCTATCGATGTGTAAAACAATAGAAAAATTCTAATGGACCAGTCACATTCTAATATTTGTAAAAATGCAAACCATATAAGAATTATAACACAATGAACAAATTGTCTATTCGGATGCTCTTTCGGCTCAAGTTCGAGTCTGTATACATTTATTCAGTCCGATTTGCCTGAGGAATTTAGTATTGTGAAAATGTCGGTACGCTGGAAACTTTATCTAGTTTAGTTGTACTTTCATCGTTAGAATTTGATTGTTTTATATATTTGGCCGAACCACAAGTTTTCGTGTAATTGTTACCTGACCCACAATGACTACTTACATGAGCTGTAAGTTTGTGAAATTCGTAAATGTTAGCTTCATATCGGTTTATTCGTATTTTCTATGTGAATTTTATTTTACCATGATATTGCGGTACTTCCGTAAAGTAGCCAAGTGTATGTCCTTACCTTCGATGATTCGTTTTTTTAATCGATTGTGCTACGAAGTCAATCTTCCGTAAACCTTCAATAAAATAGATTTTCCCTGTCGTCGTAGAAGGAGTAATATTCCCCCCGTCAAGTCAATTGCAGGTTGTTTCTTACGACTCATAGTTATTTCAAGCAAACCTTACTTTTGTTACAAAGGATATTAGATTTTCAATAATTTATAAACACGATATCAGTCTTTTGAAAGTTCAGCAAAAGTTCACAAATTAAATGTGTCAATAGTGTTGCACAGTAATCCATCTGTAATTGATCACTTTTAAATTCGATTTTAACATTCAAACTAACGAGATGGATAAATAAAACGTGTTTATAATAATAACAAAGAACGGCTATGCTTGCAACATAAACAATGGGAAACTTAAAGTAGTTCTCAAGTGTTAGATAATGTAGTGTTTAGAAAATATAAATCATGGACCGAAAGGGGCAACGGATAAACCAGAATTATATACATAATTATCATTTTAATGTATATATAATTTAACCAACACTTTAGCAAACATTACGTGGACATAATTTTGTTTTATATAAACGAGTTTTTATGGGGTAACAGTTCCTTTCTTATTCAGAAATCTTTCTCTGTTGTTTGATAAAATATTATCAGTTCTAACATATGAAAAACAAAGGAGATGATGTATAATAGGTAATGAGACACAGTATCCGCCAGAGAGCACATAACAAGGATATAAACAACTATAGGTCATTGTGCGGCCTTCAACAATGAGCAAAACCCATATCGTATACATATACGTTTATATATATATATATATATATATATCGCTATAAAAGGCTTTGACACGACAAATGTGAAACATTTCAAAAAAAAAAACATTGTTTATCTTGACAATCAGTGGGGTATACAAACACGTGACATAAAAGTTCAACAAAAGTAGAGTTAATTAATTTGGTGTGCGTGTGGAGTAATTGTTGAACTACGAGGTATTAACACAAAGTAATGAAATTGACATACCGTTTGCTAATTTGCAAATAATATTTCGTTATTTTACTTTTTCGTCAATTATAGTCTCCTTTGGAAACCATTGTAAACATCTACCCACTTTATAAACAAAGTTGGACCACATAATAAAAGCTAATAAATAATTACAAATTATTTGCTGATTTTACTTTATAGATGCATTTAAGTTTTGATCAAATTGTCTGTTCTTATAACTGTGATAATAATCATTATTTTGTTTCTAAGTAAGAAAATTACAAATTAATTGAAATAATTGAATAAATAGCTTTGCAACCTCCTTAGATCGGTTGTAAAATTAATAACATTTTGTTTGTCACCTTTTGATTTATATTAAAAATTTACTGTTGTGTTCAAGGATGCATCTGCCAGATCAGTACATTTCATTAGTAAAATGAATTAGTATTATCCTTTCAAACTATTTAAAACTAATAACGCTGTACTTTAACATGACCTCTTTAATTCATAGTATGATCTAGATCCTTAATGGAATTATCGCGGTAACGCAACAGAAAGTGTTTAAATTGAGGTCTTGGTACTTTAACATGAGTTAAAGGTTAACATTATTGCATTACACGCTTATATTTTAAAACCGCGTCATTGCTGAGAATGTTTATTAAACATCACAAAGAGGATAACCTCCATTGCAGCGTGTACATCTAAAAAATCTTCAAAACGCTTTTATTCACATAAACAGCTTTTTATGTTTTTCTATTTCAATTTTTAATATAACGTGAGTTGTGCATATACAAATAATTAATGAAACTAGAAAGCATGAGCCACCTTAGAATAGAACAAATTGTATTTACTCACACCATATTAACTTAAGGTTATAGTTGTAGGTAATAACGATTTGACATTGGTTAGAAATAAAGAAAGATTACCTATGTATAGAGGTACATTTGTAACAGAACATACGTGACGAAACGCGCGTCTGGCGTACCACATCACAAACCTGGTATCTTTGATGAGGTTTAACAACCATTTGGTTGATGTAACTGCTAGTTTTTGTTGACATGGAATACAATTTTCTGCAAATTTACTGATTATAGAAATGTATAAACTATTCAAAATACTAAAGTTTCTATACCCAAGCATAGATGCTTTTAGCCGTATTAAACATAACTTTCCATTCGTTTTTTAAATGGTATTCAAATTTGTTTTGGATTTGGTTTTCCCTCTGATTTAGTGCCACTGATGAGTTTTGTGTAGAAGAAACGCGCGTCTGGCGTACCAAATTATCAGTCTTGATGAGTTTTGTGTTAAGAAACGCGCGTCTGGCGTACCAAATTATCAGTCTTGGTGAGTTTTGTGTAGAAGAAACACGTGTCTGGCGTACCAAATTATCAGTCTTGATGAGTTTTGTGTAGAAGAAACGCGCGTCTGGCGTACCAAATTATCAGTCTTGATGAGTTTTGTGTAAAGAAACGCGTGTCTGGCGTACCAAATTATCAGTCTTGATGAGTTTTGTGTAGAAGAAACGCGCGTCTGGCGTACCAAATTATCAGTCTTGATGCAGTTTTGTGTAGAAGAAACGCGTGTCTGGCGTACCAAATTATCAGTCTTGATGAGTTTTGTGTTAAGAAACGCGCGTCTGGCGTACCAAATTATCAGTCTTGATGAGTTTTGTGTTAAGAAACGCGCGTCTGGCGTACCAAATTATCAGTCTTGATGAGTTTTGTGTAGAAGAAACGCGCGTCTGGCGTACCAAATTATCAGTCTTGATGAGTTTTGTGTAGAAGAAACGCGCGTCTGGCGTACCAAATTATCAGTCTTGATGAGTTTTGTGTAGAAGAAACGCGCGTCTGGCGTACCAAGTTATCAGTCTTGATGAGTTTTGTGTAGAAGAAACTCGCGTCTGGGGTACCAAATTATCAGTCTTGATGAGTTTTCTGAAGAAGGAACGCGCGTCTGGCGTACCAAATTATCAGTCTTGATGAGTTTTGTGTAGAAGAAACGCGATGAGTTTTCACCTTTCGTGAGCACTTAACTTTATTGCCGGAGGTTGTTATAATTTGTTTTACTCGATCTTTATTTGTTCGTATTTGATTAATTTTTGGCTCGGATATTGGAAGTTCCTCGGTTTGAGATTTTGGTATCTTCTTCCGATTTAATTGTTAGCAAGAAATAAAAAGAATAGGAGGGTATCAAGGAAGCAGCACAAAATTTAAAGTCGATAAAAAAGGTAGACAAAACCATAGCAAAGACAAAAACCAAGGTCCACAAGTATGCACGAGAATCATTTATGCAATAAATCCTTCCAGAGAATGTGTCAAGAACTTCACAGCGAGTATTAAATGAAGACTGTTTAAAGAACATCATTTAAGAAATCCTTAACAAAGTTAAAAATTTCAATACACTTGTAATGTTTTATTTTTTGTGTTTTTTTTTGTGTTTATAAAACTTTTAAGGATTATACAAACTTTGCTCTCACATGTTTGGGTTTGATTGGTACTGAGTAAATCAAGAAAAGTTTTTACAGCGTTGTAAATTTATCAAGTGTAATTTTCATCTCTTAAAGTGCATGTTATCTTTTCGGTTTGAATTATTTTAATTATAGAGTAAACTACAGTGCATGCAATGTTCGAATCAATTAGCCATTAAGTTTTTAATACTCTGGACTTACCATGTATCTTATTAAATTAAGTTTAATACTCACCAGGGTAAGCTGTGAAGGAAGTTAAAATAATCACAGCAGATATTGACCTTCAACTTACCAATGTAACAACCTTGTAATAAAATGTACTTTAACACATAGAAGACATAGCTGGAAGATTTGATACTTAAGATTTAAGATCCTGATATATACATAGTCATGGGAAATGAGAAACCTTATAATTATTTAAAGGGAATATACCAATCAATATAACACTTCAAATAAATTATTTAAAAGACAATATGTTACTAGAATTAAGTATAAGAATTTAAGGTGCAATAAAACAAACCTTTGCTTGAAGTAATGTCATAACCATTATAGTAACAATATGTTATAATGAAATATAAACAGTAGACTTTGTTCTGCAAATATACAAAATATCCAGTTTACTTTTACAAAAATTAATTATCTAGTGGTGTTTAAAACTTCAAATACTATGCACTGGTTACTTATTTATTTATTTACTTCTTTTTTACAATATGCTTGAGACAGAGAATATACATCGATCTGAGAACAACTCAACAATAAATAAACCACTCTGCACAGTCAATAATACGATTAATCTATATATAAACAACACCCAAGTTTTTGGTTTGGTCCATGTTGCTCAGGCAATACTTTTCTATCAAGTGTTTTTTTTCGAAATTGTTTTTTTCTTTGTCGTTTTTTTGTCGTTTTGTGCTATGGTGTTGTCAGTTTCTATCAACTTGTGAGTTTTAAATGTCCGCCTCTTTTTGTATCTTCGGTGATATAGAATAAAATGGGGAGTCTCGACGCCTTATCATCGGATATGTTTCATAAATAAATAAGAACCGGAGTAACGCAGCCTGTGTCACTAATAGAGATAGAAATTGCTTATGCTCTCTTCACGACATTTTTTTGTTCAAACAGTAATTAAATGTAATTAAAAGATTTGCAAAAACGTAAAGGTTATACACATTACGCAGAGATTAATGTACACTTTCCGCTAGCTCCTCATTGCAAATGAAAATTTATGTCCCTCCTAAGTGAGAAAACTTAAAAATGAATCTCTAATTACAGAGTCGACGCAGGGATTGGTCAAGAGACTTTTAATGGGATGTAATTCAATCATGCACTGGTCAAAAGTTAAATTTCTCTACACGTGTAAACGCGTTATTTGATCTCAACAATTTTTCGTTTAATTAAGTTTGACAAATCCAACCCACTGACCACTACAGCGATATCATTAATTTATAGTATAGATATTTGTGATCGATTAATCCATCTTATTCAATTTCGAAATTGAAAAAAGTTAATTGTCTTTAAACATTTCAAGCTCAAATTTAATGATAAAATGATTATTCCCTTATATACTATGAAAAATATAGCTTGTTATATGTATATTGCCTACGTCCACAAGTACGTAGAACAAAAATATTAAAATGTACTGTATCATAGTTTTTATGTAGGAAAATAATATTGATAGAGATTATTTAACACAATTTGTCTTTTCCGGGTCGAGTAGTGGAAATAATTAAGTAACTGTTATTTCACATTTAATTTACTTTCATCTTCAAAAAACAAAAGGATGATCGTTAAATAAATAGACAGTGGGTATGAAAATGGTTGTTTGTTGGTTTTAAAGTCAATTTTATTATTATTTTTCTGCTTTGAAAGTCAAAGTAAAGTGTTCATGATTCTGATACTAATGCCTTACATAATAAATGTGTAGATTAAATGCACAATAGATGCCAGGTTTAATTTGATTACGTAGGAATTACGTAATATGTATTAAAAATATAATATTGGGAAATAAAAATTAAAGTTGAATTTAGAAACCATTAAGAAACTATGGTTCCTACTTTCTCAAACAAAGTTGCCCTTAGGTGGATTTAGCTATTCTATTTATTTCCCTCAAATATTTAAGGATTAATACGTCCTTTCGACTCATTTGCATGTAGCTACGTGGTTTTGAGCGTTTCTGATATAGTTAAATCCAGAATAGCGCTTCGGACGAACCATATTTATAAAGCGTTATTTCATTATATATTCGTCCAAATTATACAATATGTCAGAGGGTTTTTATTTCATATTATAATTTATTTTACTGTTTTTATGAAGAAACTTTGAAAACAATGGTAAATGTTTGATAAGATTTTAAACAAGCTGCTGAAAATTAAATTTTCAATTTTTACCAGCGACCTTTAACTCTTGAATTCATATTTTTTTGTTGGAGTTCATATCATTTTGTAGTGTTAAACCTTCTACATCGACCGTAAATTATGACATACAGTCTCAAAAAAATATAGCTTTCCTTTTCTGCAATTTTCTTTTCAAAATGTTTCCCTGGTACATGTATTTATAACTGTTGCAATATTGCAATTCCAATCACTTTGATCTGAGATTCCGTTACGATTCGTGCAAACACGACAGCTAATTGGGTATACTTTCATAAAAACCGAAGGAGATACCAAAGTAACAACCAAAAACATGAGTCGAAGAATGAAACACAACACCTTGGACACAGGATGAAAAACCGAACAGCCCACGAAACACTCTTCACCGAAATGTACAAATTGCCAAAATCTAGCAAAATGGTGGTAAACTCAAGTGCACCGGAAGGTTAAGCAATTCCTGTTAAGTGGCTTCTTTCCTTTTGTTCGAGCACGAGACAAGTAAAAATGATTCTTCACATGTATTTGTATTACTTGCTGTTATAAACAACAACAAAAAAGAGGATGATATTGTTTGGTGCGAAAAATCTTACCACATTCTTTCTATCAATTACTGTACTACTTTTCCAGAATTTATATGTACATTCTTGCCCCGAATCTAAAGGAGAGGCGATAGATACCAAAAGGACATTCAAACTATTAAGTTGAAAATAAACAGACAACGCCATGGCTAGAAAAGAAAATGACCAATATTAAAAGACAAACAACAGTACACAAAACACAACACAGAAAACTTAAGACTGAGCAACACGAACCCCACCAAAAACTGGGGGTGATCTCAGGTACTCCGTAAGGATAAGCAGATTCTGCTCCACATGTGGCAGCCGTCGTGTTTCTCATGTTAGTTCAAACCCGGTAATAAGTCTAATTCGGTAAGTCACATTCGGAGAAAAGGGGACGGGATTGTAGTCACGACAATTGGAACATATCTGCTATCATCTGTGTAAATATTATTTATTTATGTATTTCTCTGTCCTGAGTGTTCTTGCGTTTGTTTGTACTGTATTCCTGTCACGTAATGTTGTCATTTTAGCGGTATTTTTAACATTGTCATATAAGCGGGAGGTTTTGCTAGCCATAAAACCAGGTTCAACCCACCATTTTTTTCTTAAAATGTCCTGTACCAAGTCAGGAATATGGCAGTTGTTATCAAATAGTCCGTTTCTATGTACGTTGACATTTGTTTTTGTAGCAGTTCAGTGTTTCTGTTGTTCCGTTATTTTTCTCTTATAGTTGATGTGTTTCCCTCAGTTTTGGTTTGTGACCCGGATTGGTTTTCGCTTAATGGATTTATGAATATTGAACAGCGGTATACTATTGTTGCCTTTATTCCATAACGGTCAACCAACTCGTGATGGCGTCCGTAAAATTTACGGATTGCTGCTCACAAGGAAGCTATTAAACAAAAAGTTCCAAATGGTGAAGTTGAAATCATCCCTTCGTAAATTTTACGGACGCCATCACGAGTTGGTTGACCGTTATGGAATAACCGTTTCACAGATGATATCGGATATGTTCCTTATGTCGTAACTACAATACCCTTCCCTTTTCATGAATTGACCTACCGAATTAGACTTTTTACCGGATTTGTAATAACATAAGAAACACGACGGGTGCCACATGTGGAGCTGGATCTGCTTACCCTTCCGGAGCACCTGAGATCACCCCAGTTTTGGTGGGATTCATGTTGTGTCTTTAGTTTTCTGTTGTGTCTTCTGTACTATTATTTGTCTGTTTGTCTTTTTATTTTTAGCCATGGCGTTGTCAGTTTATTTTCAATCTATGAGTTTGACTGTCCCTCTGGTATCTTTCGTCCTTCTTTTACGAAGGGATGATTTCAGCTTCACCAATTGGAACTCTTGGTATAAAAGTTTCCTTGTGAGCAGCAACCATCTATCAAGGAAATCATGATAGGAAATACAAGCCCTGGAATATCGTATCAACTGGGAGATATATACTGCGTATGCAGGCGCTGCTGGAATGTTGCTACATAGAAATGGAAAGTTCACAATTGGGAAGCTGAAATCATCTCTTTTGTCGTAAAGTTTTGTTTTCAACCGACCCTCATTGTCAATATCTAGATATAAGTCAAGATGTGAGGCAGACGTAACTGTATTTGTTGTATCCTTTATCTCAAGTTCGATGGAATAGATGCGTTCAACATATTCACCAAATTATGAATTATTTAGTGAGAGAACATCATTTATAAAGCGGAAAGTAAAGGTAAAACATACTGCCAACTTCTTTTCTTTCTTCCTAAGAAGTTCCTGTATGACGTCAGCCTCATATGAATAAAGGAAAAAGTCGGCAAGAAGAGGGCACATTTGGTTCCCATGGGAATGCCGATTGTTTGTTGAAAACACGTCCCCCAAACGTAAACGTACCTATAGATAACCATATGGTTTTACATGTAACCTTTACCTTATGACAACAACACATGACCTCAAATTTGAATGTTAAATTAACTATGTATGGTAGTGCAATTGAAGAAACGGCTGAGAAATGGCGTAACACTATATGAATCATACATTTAAAAATGCGAGAGAAAAAAGGGGACCACGCACATATCCCTACTTTCTCGTGCAGTATTCGTAGATCTGATTAAAATACAGAGTATGTGTCCAGCTTAGCAAAGTACGAACAAATGAATCTGTAATCAGATTGGTTCTATGTACGATTTCCTTCTGGCATTATCATTTGCTAGAATAGTAAGCATTTTTAGGCGTTTCTTTCTTTCTTTCTTTTTTTCTTTCTTTTTTGTTGACATTGTAATGATATTTTTAATTTGTAAAACAGATTTTGATCAACATATAAATGAACTAGAATATCACTTATATCAATGTAATTATGCTATAATTGGTTGTAAAACACATTTCATATAAATGCAAATTGTATGTTTGTCAACTGGATGGTTTATTGAGCCTAACAAAAACTATTGAATGAATTTTTAATGTTTAAACTGTTATATCACATCCAGGGTAATTTATTTGTATGTTAAGTTATGATTAAGAGATAGTTAAAAGCATTCAAACTGGTATTAAATCAAACCAAATAAACGTTCTAAAGATAAGCCTGTTTTAATTTAATTTCTGTTTTGAATACATAATGAAGTGAACTCACCTAGTTTTACAATAAAATATATTACTTTCACAATTTAAGCGACTGTTATCAATTTTCATGCGTGTGAAATCGACTTTTCACGTGTAAATATGACAGAATCAGTATGTATTGGATTTATTTATGGCAACTGTGTTTTATTTTCCTTCCATTAACAACTCCAAACAAGAAGATTTACAGCCTTTTCTCATGGATGTTTTTGTTTTTTAAGAATTATTTGCATTTAAAAAGTCTAAAATGGAATAATAACAGCAACTACTCCAAAGTTTAAGTTTTTATAATCATTTAGTATTTATTTCCATGGATATTTGTTTAAATTTTATCTTGTTTACCAGGTATTGCGTCGTCTAATTTGCTCCTTTATATTGTTGTTGTAATTCTTTTTTACCAAAAGTGCGGTGTTTGTTTTAATCATCTGTATTCTTTTGGTATTGTACTTTTCACAGGGTTTCGGTTGTTTATTTAAATAATCTGTAGTGCATTTTCCCTGGTTGAAGTGTCTGACTTAATAATGAATTTGTATTTGGTGTTGAATCTTTGAAACCAATTGATTGTTTGCTGTTGTTATCACTATTGTTTATCATTGCATTTGTGATGCGTTAGCTATTCTAATCCTCCATGTTGTTTTATTGCATTCAATACCAAGAGGTGTCGTGTCTATTCATTACCTTCAATTTTCCATTTGCTAAGGGACTTTCGGGTTTGAATTTTCCTTGGAATTCGGTATTTTTGTTATTTTACTTTTTGCTTTGTTTTGGCGTTAAAGTCTTTTCAAAAGTGATTTGTCAGTTTTCATCATCTATTTGCCTTCCCTATTTCATTTTCAAAAGGGTGCGTTGTCTGTTTTAATCAAATATATTATTGTTTTACATGGGTTGCAAACAAAAAGAAGTGCGAGGCTAGGCTAGATGAACGTGTCCTTATCTATATTAATAGAAGAGGCAGAATATACCAATGGGACAATTAGTAAATCAAAGAAAAACTGGCAATACCATGGCAAAGCACTACGAAAAGACAAAGAAAAGTCTATGAAACATTACATACAAAACTTTTATAGACTGAGTAACATGAATCTCACAAAAAAGCGGGCGAGATCGAGGTGCTCCCTGTGGGACGATAATTAGATTTTGCTCTTCATGCGGTCCCCGTTTTTTTTTTTCGAATTCGGTGATAAGTCTCATTCGATAATTCCCATTCGTTTGATGTGTTTTAATTTTCCTCGATTAGTTCAGTATTTTTGTGATTTTACTTTTCACAATTGCATGAAACAGGACGGTATAGTGTCTATGACAATTGGAACATATCCGTGGTCATTTGTGACATAGATATTCCAACTAAATCATACTGACACCTGTACACCTTTCGAAATCTTCTACAAACTAGACAAATTGTCAATACATTAAACAGATGCCTCCAAAACCAAAATGATATGAATTAATCTTAAAGCTAACAAAATAAAAAAAAAAGTCGAGAAAATAAAATCAGGACACAACATTTTTTCAAGTATACTGATGCTTTAACAACAGCAAACTTTCTATCCAACGTTTATCTGTGGATATATTTTAACAGAAATCGGTACTCTATCCTAATAACACATATGTCTTTTTAAATCCTAATATCTTAGGTGGGTCTTAATGATAGATGGACAATGCATACCCTGTGTAAGACATGTCATAGCTACGGGATGATGAGTATCATCGGAATACCCTGTGTAAGAAATGTCATAGATACGGGATCTTAGCTGAGTATCATCGGAATATCCTGTGTAAGAAATGTCATAGCTACGGGATCTTAGCTGAGTTTCAACGGAATACCCCGTTTAATATATGTCATAGCTAAGGGATTTTAGCGGAGTATCATCGGAAAATCCTGAGGAAGAAATGTCATAGCTACGGGATCTTAGCTGAGTATCATCGGATACCCTGTGGAAGAAATGTCATAGATACGGGATATTAGCTGAGTATCATCGGAATACCCTGTGTAAGAAATGTCATAGATACGGAATCTTAGCTGAGTATCATCGAAATACCCTGTGTAAGAAATGTCATAGCTACGGGATCTCAGCTGAGTATCATCGGAATACCCTGTGTAAGAAATGTCATAGCTACGGGATCTTAGCTGAGTATCATCGGAATACCCTTCGTAAAAAATGTCCTAGCTACAGGATTTTAGGTGAGTATCATCGGAATACCCTGTATAAGACTTGTCATAACTGCGGGAACTTAGCTGAGTATCATCGGATACAATTTCTTCGTTCATATCCCAGTTAAGTGATTTGATTATCGATAAATAAAGGCGATGTTTAAATTGTTTTACATAACCGGATTTGTAGGAAATAATCCCCGGTGTTTATTATCTTTCTAACACAACAGTTTTAATCCGTCTTGTGTTATAATATTATTTGTTGCTTCTACGACTGGCCTTACGTTTATTAGAAATATAAATTGTTATGTTGAAATCCATGCGGACAATACATGACACACTTTTGATCCGTAAGACTCTGAAGGTTTTAAACAATGACGACCAAAATAATGTACACTAGATACATTTTTACAAAATATGAAATCCTTCTAAAGATTATAAAAACAAATGATGATTCCTCCTTAACTCAGTAGTCAGTGCCCTCGTACTGAAATTCTTTATAACATATTTTTATCATAAAATTCGGTGATGAATTAATAAATTGCTGCGAAACCAAGGTTACAACTCCTCCATACAAAGTTGACCTTAGCCGAATTAGGCTATTCATTTTAAGTTCTTTTAAGTAGTTTAGCTTCTAGCGTTTCTACGTATCAGATGTATAGGTTTTAGTGTTCCTGATGAAGGTAAATCAAGGGGACAGTAGTTTACCGATGTTCAAATCTCGTAAATCGATTCGGAAGAGACAAATCGAGGTTATATACAAAACCCGAGTCATCCGCATGACCCTTTAACGAAGAAATGAGCTTCAGATGCTTGAATTGTATTGTTTTCATTTACTTAATCTTCAAATATTAAAAAACAAAGTTGAAGATGCCAAGGGGCCATAAATAAAGGATAAATGGAAGACAACACTAGAAAATATCAATGAAACTTGTTTTTCAAGCACTGTTCATTCCTACTCGAACATGGGGACTATGGGGCAATTTAAATAAATTAGTATTACAACTGTTGTCATCAGTTGGTAAACACTATTTGAGAGCAAGGCATCACGCAATACGAATCTGCATTTTTTTCTGTAAGTCATTACGAAATTGAAAATCCACCGGCACTGACATGAAAATTATATAATCGTCTATGATGATGCAATTAATTAAGATAAAATCAATGACTGCGGAATAGTGCTTAAGGAGAGTTCTTGTCTATGTATGCAACATTTATAAAACTCTATGATAAGCATTTTGGAATTTAAACCAAAGATGAGGAACTGGATCTTCCTTCACTGCATTGGATGCCTAAACTATATAAGTGTCTTTGCAAACAACGTTATATTGCTTGGTATTCAAAGTGCACCACGATACCTTTTTCTAAATTATAACATCAATTTTGTCAGCAATCAAAGCAGGAGAATTTTAGAAATAATGAAAAAAGGTAACATTATTTTAACTTCACGTTCCGCTATATAGATGATGTCCTTTTACCAAATAATTCAAAATTTAGTGACTATGTTGAACGCATCTATCCCATCGATCTTTGAATAAGGGATACTACATATACATTTAATAGAATTGGGAACGGAAGCAGGGAATGTGTCAAAGGGACAGCAACCCGACAAAAGAGCAGAAAAAAGCCCAAGGCCGCCAATGGGTCTTCAACGCAGCGGGAAAATTACGCACCCGGAGGCGGGCTTCAGCTAGCCCCCTAAACAATGATGTATACTAGTTCAGAGTGAAATGGACGCCACACGAAACTCAGAAACAAACAAATAACCAAAATTGAATACACCCACAAGACTAACAAAGGCTAGAGGTTTCTGATTTGGGACAGGCACAAAACAGCGGCGGGGTTAAACATGTTTTGTTAGATATCAACACTCCCCATATCCCTCTAGCCAATGAGGAATAAACAAACACAGCAATACGCACAGCAAAACTCTGTTTAAAAGACGTCCAAGTCCGATGTTAAAATAGGTAATAGAAGAAAATAAGCAAAATGACATTTTTCAAAATGAATTAACAAAGGACTACTAGCAGTTACTGACATGCCACCTCCAAACCACAATTAAACTGATAAAAAATCAACCCATCCGTTAGGGATTTAGTATCATCCCACCATAAATTATACGAGAAGAACATAACCCGTATCATGCCAACAACTTATTTTAAAATAAATGTGTTGAACTCCGATGCAAATACCCTATGAGTGAATCAATACTAATTTCAACAGTATCATAACTATATCCCGGTTGAAAACAACGTTTTACGACAAAAGAAATGATTTCAGCTTCACAATTATTATTTTTATGTTGCAACATTGCAGTAGCGCCTGCATATGGAGTATATATTTCCGTGTTTATACGATATTCCAGAGCTAGCATTTTCTATTATGATTTTTAGTTTTCTAGAGGGTTTTTTGTACTATTGTTTGTCTTTTGGTCGTTTTAAGTTTTTTTGTCATTGCATTGTTAATACAAAAATTATGAGATGTGGTTTGACTGCAATTGAGACAACTATCCACCACAGTTTAAATGAAGTGGATGTCAGGGATTCTAGGCAACCGTATGGCCTTCAACAATGAGAAAAACCCATACCGTATAGTTGGCTATAAAAGGCACCGACATGAAAAATATGATAGAAAATGAAAGGATATGGAGTAATTGTACATGGGACAAAATCGCAACAATACATAGAAAACATAGAAAATTATCAATGAACAGGGCTTTTATTCCTGTTCTTCATCTTGACAGTTGATGTAGGGTCTTCAACAATGAACAAATCATGCATACCCTACAACAAGGTCAAGACGGCCCCTAACGTCGACTTAAGATACACTTCAATTGAGAAAACTAACGGCCTAATTCACTACAAAACAATTTACGAAAAACAAATATATTCATTTGAACTTGGGTGGATAGTTGTCTCATTGGCAATCATACCACATCTCCTTATTTTTATATGACAGACATGAATCAACGACAACCACTGAAATACAGGATCCTGACTTTGGACAGGCACATATAGAATGTGGCGGGGTTTAAGTAGATTGCTGGCGCCAAACCTTCCACCTAACCTAGGAAAGTTGTGTAACAGTACGACACAAGAACAAACTATAGAAATCAGTTGAAAAGAGCTTAAATAATTAGATCGATATAAAGAAGAAAAACAAAACCACAGACCGGACGTGGCAGGGTATTCATACATCCCCGCTACAAAAAGACACTAAGTACAGATCTGAGAGTACTCGCAGTTATTGACAGCTAGTTCAAAGCCAATAATAACTAATAAAAACAAACCAGATATCTAAGACTAAAATATCAATCAGTACACATCCAACATCCAATGGATTTAGTGTAAAGACGTTGTTAATAGTCAGATAAAAGCATGACATTGTGCAATATCAGGATACAGGTATCGACAGATTGTAGAGCCATGAATGTGCATATGCATATAACAATAATATTTAGTTTGGTTTTAATTTACTGATAACAAAATCAATATTTATGTCAATAAAAACAATATTCAAAGATATAAGTACAGTGTTGAATTGGTAACCTTTCAGAATAATTTTAGAATTGATAATTTTGCCTGGGTATTATCTAAATTTCCGGACTCGGTAAAAAATATCACCGTAAAAATTATTTTGTGCTATTCTACAGATATATCCAAACTTGCAAAGTATTTTCTCCGTTTGACGATAATTTGGTAAGTTTGTTTTCTGACTTATCAGTTTAAATATCCCTTTGGTATCTTTCGCCTCCGTTGTATTGTGTAAAGTATCTTCTCAATTCTACACATTACAACCTTCCATCCCAGATATGTCAATGATACTATAAGACTCCTTAAATTAGAAATCTTCAGTTCAAAATATTAATGTTAACCTTAATTATCTCGGCAGTATACTGCAAAGTAAACTCATTAGTCTTGAACACAGTATAATTTCATAAGAAGTCTGGTTTCCACACAGTCAGACAATTTGTGTTGGCTTTAATAGTTTTACTTGACATAAACATGAACGAAAATCCCATTTTCATTCATCGTTTTGAATATTGTACCTACATATAATTCTCCTTTATTTATAATAATGAGAATTGTCGTATCATTGTTCCCACTCACTATACATTTTTTTAAGTAGTTTTTAGAAATAGATTTCCATTCAGACAGCATATTACAATGATAATCACTTAACAAAATGTCCATGTTAATTAGTTCTTAATGAAAGCGAAGTTTCTGAGGAAAAAAAACATGTGGTTTTTCATTTGTCGCATGTCTTTCATGCAAGTCAAATACTTAATTTGTTTTGTTCCCTGACATGTTTTTCGAGGGACATGACGTAAGGTTTATGTAAATTGATACAATTAAGAGAAAAAGAAATACAACAGGCGATAAACATACACCGTCCCAACGGCACATTACGAAATAATGCACAAATCTATATTTTATTTGTTAAGTTTATTGTATAATCAACCGCAAATACTAAGGTACATTTATCAACAAAACTGATTGATTAATTAAGTTCCATTTTATATGATTATCACTGTGATTATGTATTTCGTAGATATTGGTGACAGATTTTTTTAGACATATTTCATTTTTACTCTTATTGTTACTTACTTTTATATGATTATCTTTATATTTAGAGTGTCAATATATGACATTTTGCTTTATTACATTTATTCAGTTTTCACTTTTCGAAATGTGCGGTCGAATTAATTAGATTCTACGTCTAAATCATTGGCTACAAATTAATTATTTATTTTTGTTTTCATGATCTGGCGATTCGAATCAAATTCTTCTATATATCAAATTTAGCATTTATGCTTCTTTTTATAATGTGATATTTGCAAAATTTTATAGCTAACATTATACGCCTACAGATGAACTCGAGGATAAATCATTCTATTTAGTGTAGACTAGGTGATCATATAATAACGTTCACATACAGTTTTCCTGAACAATTCTAAAAGTAAAGACAACTTCATCAAGTGTAAAAGATCAACAATGTGATTCATGAACATTACCCTTACAGTCTTGAGTTTTCTGAGCAGTGTTTACAGTCTTGAGTTTTCTGAGCAGTGTTTACAGACTTGAGTTTTCTGAGCAGTGTTTACAGTCTTGAGTTTTCTGAGCAGTGTTTACAGTCTTGAGTTTTTGAGCAGTGTTTACAATCTTGAGTTTTCTGAGCAGGGTTTACAATCTTGAGTTTTCTGAGCAGTGTTTACAATCTTGAGTTTTCTGAGCAGTGTTTACAGTCTTGAGTTTTCTGAGCAGTGTTTACAGTCTTGAGTTTTCTGAGCAGTGTTTACAGACTTGAGTTTTCTGAGCAGTGTTTACAGTCTTGAGTTTTCTGAGCAGTGTTTACAGTCTTGAGTTTTCTGAGCAGTGTTTACAGTCTTGAGTTTTCTGAGCAGTGTTTACAGTCTTGAGTTTTCTGAGCAGTGTTTACAGTCTTGAGTTTTCTGAGCAGTGTTTACAGTCTTGAGTTTTCTGAGCAGTGTTTACAGTCTTGAGTTTTCTGAGCAGTGTTTTGAAGAATGATATTTGTCTTTTTGTCCTTTTTTTTTAACCTTGGTCTGTTTTCAACTACTTATGAGTGTTGAATGTCACTATGGTATTTTCACCCGGTCTTTTACTTTTTACCTGGAATGCACCAATACTATTGATGACAAATACACACGGATGTGTCCATAATTCATGTTGTTGGCAAAGTGATGTCTATCCTTCTTCGAGCTATAGTTTTAATTGCCCTAGGTATCAACATAGATGTTCAAACTTATGGTATAAAAGTTGGAAGGTTATAAATGGTAAATGTTAAATGTACCGTTTTCGCAACGTCCAGTGCTCATTTCTAAAACTATTATCACCCAATGATCCAATACAATATACAAGAGCATGCATACATTACACATTATTTCAACATGTGTATAAATTTGACAGATTATTTAATTGGCACAAAAGAAGAACACAAAACACACCAAGGAAATAAATTACTAAAAACAAAAACAAAATTAGATTTGTAATTGCTAGCAATAACGGATGGCACCCTTGTTCCCCATTGCCAGGGTAACGGCAGCCATTTTAAAAATTCCAAAGTCAAAGAGGGCATCTACACATGCCAATTAACATAATTGTAAGGTTTCATTGAGTTTGGGCCATTTTGAAAAAAAAATAACATTTTTGCTGTTTCCATGGTAACGGCGGCCATTTTGGAAATTCCAAAGTCAAATGGGACATCTGCATATGCCAGTCAATATTTGTGTGAAGTTTCATTAACTTTTGAGCATATTGATTTTTGGACTTGTTAGTGTTTCCATGGTAACGGCGGCCATCTTGAAAATGCCATACCCCAATTGCAAATCTGCACATGCTGGTTAACATTACGGTGTAGTTCCATAACAATTGGTTCATAGAGTTCCAAGAAATAAGCTGGACAAAAAAGTGGAAGAAAATAATAAGAACTAGAATTGCCATTGCAAGCAATAGCGGATGTCACCCTTCCCCCATTGCCACTAAGCGGCACCCATTTCAAAAAATTTAGTGAATGCACATATATGCATGTACATCTTTCTGTAAATTTTCAGTACATTCAGAGCATTTTAAAAAAAAAATCACATTTTTGCCGTTTCCATGGCAACGGCAGCCATTTTGAAAATTTCAAAGTCAAAAGTGTCATGTTCACTTGCCAGTTAACAATCCTATCAAGTTTCATTAATTTGAAAGCATTTTGAAAATTTTGGACATTTTTGCAGTTTCCATGGCAACGGTGGCCATTTTGGAAATTCCAAAGTCAAAAGTCTCATCAAGACTTGTCTGTCAACAATCATATTAAGTTTCATCAATTTTGGTGCATTTTGAAAATTTAAAATTTTGACATTTTAGATGGTTCCTGTGGTTACAGAGACCTATCCAAAATTTATTGGCAGATACCACATTGGTACATGGGAGGAACATACCATCAAGATTTCAATGGATTTGACCTACCTTATTAAGAAAGTAAATGCCACTTTACGGTTTTTGAGCATTTTGACCTGTTTTGCATTGTTTCCATGGTAACGGCAGACATTTTTGATATTCCAACGACAAATTCTTTATCTACCAATGTTGCTCATCGTTACTGTGAAGTTTTATTAAATTTGGAGCATTTCGATATTTTTGAAATTTTGGTGTAGTATCCATGGCAACATAGCAGTTCCAATGATTGCTAAAATCATCCCAAACCAGTATATAGTGGGCACCTACATTGTATTAAAATCTAAAGATTTTAAGCTTAAGCATTCTCAAATAATTCAGCGAACTCCAAAATTATATTTTTCACCATTTTGATGGCAGCCATCTTTTAGTTCCAAAGTTGCACTGCAACTGGAAAGTCAGGGTTCCTTGTTATAGTGAACTATCATTCGGATTGGTAGCTTTGGCTCTGAGAAAGCGGGCGGACAAAATTAGGTGGAAGAAAAAAAAATAATAGGGAAAAGAAACAGAGGAAAAGCAATATGTCACCCGACATTGCCGATCGGGTGACATAAAAAAAGAAACGTAGAAAAACAATATGTCACCCCAACTCCGTTGAGTGTGCCATAAATATGATAACTCAATGATTCATGACAAGAACATCAGAAGACGCACATGTTGTGTGTAATAGCAGATAACTTAAACTGTTCTACGACGAATATAAATTTCTAAAAAGTCCTTAAAAATATACATTTTTATTTCTGTCAATCACTTATCTATTATATTCTATAATTGTTTAACTCCTTGACATGTTATTTGGTACAGATAAACTTTCCCTCTTTGTCACTGCGATCCTGAATCATCACTCTTCCAATTAGAATTGATCAGTGTTTGTATGTAACATAGATGTTAAATCATTGTTTAAATAGCTTTCTCATGACTTCCAGTTGCGAGTGACATTTTATCTCCCCTACTCCAAGTCTAACCTTTGAATCCAAGGTAAATTATGTATTACCAATTATTGGTCCTTGACGAAAATTATTAAAGCAAACTAAACATAGTTAGATAGAATGCTATACATTTAAAGGTCATATATGCATTAAAATGAAAGATGCATTCCGAAGTCTAAGTAACTTAAGAGCTAAAAACTCGTTATCGTATGCGAAATTAAATATAGGAAAACCTCACTTACCAAGAATACTTATAAAGATATCTGGAGAAATGCGTATCTAAACGACAGACAGACTTTCGGACGGACTGATAACATAATCTCTGAACTTCAATCAGAGTGTGGGAATAAAATGCGGAAAACCCAGGGTTACATATTTGCAATTTCTGGAAACGTCTGCTATTAACTCTCTAAGTCATCAGAAAGTAATATTTCAATTAAAGTGATGCATTTTACGCTGTGATTCAAGAGGCGTATATCTATTAAAAGTGCTGTAATAACTCCAACGCGCATTAATTTGGTACGTTTGTTCGTGCTATGACCAATTGAGTTACTGTATCTTATGTAAAGGGGAATGTTCAGTACATAAGCATTTTATAATGAAAAGACCGTACACGTGCATCGATCAATGTTGTTAAGGATTGAAATATCAGACGCGAGGGGAATTTCAAGTATTTGTTTAGTTTCTGATACGGTATCAATTAAATTCAGTAAGAAATGAACACAATACAAAACGAGTAGAACTTTTGTAACTGCTCACTTATAATACCCTCGCTATAAGTTTCGGTAAACTAGAAGTTTATGAGTTGTGGAATTTAATAACTATCACACGATATAATATGCTCGCATACAGGTTTGATTCCAAATTAAAAAGCCCAAATGACGTGGATATAAGCAACCATGGGTCACAGTACGACCTTCAACAATAAGCAAAACTCCTACCGTACAGTCAGCTATACTAGGCCCCAACATACCAAAATGTGATATAATTAAAACCAGAAAACAGACGGCCTGATTTATAACAAAACAGCAAACGACAAACACATATGACAGACAACAAACCGAATTACAGGCTCCTGACTTAGAACAGCCACAAACATAATGTAGCAGGTTAAACATAGTTTTGCGTGCTCAACCCTCCCAAAACATAGGGTAGTAATGTAACAGCACAACATAAGAACAACCTGTAAAAACAGTTGGAAATGGTTTTACTCATCAGAAGCACAAAACACAACACAATAGACACAAAGTACCGATCTAAGAATACTCTCAGATATTGAAAGCTAGTTCAAAGCCGATTACAACTAATAAATAAATCACGTTATCAAATATTGAAGTATCAATCAGTGCACATACCACGAAATTAGTGTAAAGAAGTCAGTAAACTGTCTGAGAAAAGAATAAACTTGTGCAATGCCAAAATGTAAATATCCTATTCAATCATTGACCAAATTACTATAATTTCCAAAAGATTGAAGGATTTCACCAGATAATAGCTCTTTTGATATCCCCTCCTTTTGAAGAGTGTTCAAAATAGCATCGGGTCAGCTCTGAATTATTTATTTTATTTGATGAAAAAATTTATAATATAAGCTCCATCTGGTGTGATTACCTAATTACAATTCAACAAGGATAAAACTAAAAGCAATTTATTTCGTCACTTAACACCAGCCATTTAATTTACTTAGATTCTTTACTTCAATTAGAGGAACAGAACGTATGTTATATATAATATGATATCACTGAGGTGATCGGAAACGTCGATATACCTACCACCAGTATAATGTTTTAAATCTTTACTCGTTAGAATTTTGCTATATAGTCTATATACGGCTACAAAAAGTAAATAACAAAAATACCGAACTCCAAGGAAAATTAAAACCGGAAAGTCCCTTGGCAAAATCAAAAGCTCAAACAAATGAAACGAATGAAAAACAACAGTCCTATTCCTGACTTGGTACAGACATTGCCTTATGTAGAAAATGGTGGATCAAACCTGGTTTTATAGCTAGCTAAACCTCTCACTTGTATGACAGTCAAATAGCATTCCATTATTTTGACAACAATGTGTCATCAAAACAAATAGACAAAATAGGTAAAAATGTCACAAATTGGGGTACAGCAGTCAACATTGTGTTATAAATTAATAGAAAACAATGTAACGTATTCTCGACGTCGTTATGTTTTAATGGCGAAATGCATTGTTTGCTCAAATTTCGAACAAATAATGTTTATTTAATCCCTACATTCATTTCTAGTTTGAAAATTGGTTTTATTACAAGCATCTTTAGATACTCAAATGAAAAAGACTAAATCATAACCTTGTGAACTCGATTTATCAAATTAACAAGCCAATCAGAGACACATTATATCCCTGTTATAGTTCTTCTTTCACTGTAAGGATACATACCCTTATTAAGATTTTTAGAACACAAGCCATTTATTTAAAGTAATTAGAATTCCTTTTTACACATAAGTCAAAACATTCAGAACACTACAAAATGATAAGTTATACATAAGTCAAAACATTCAGAACACTTACAAAATGATAAGTTATACATGAGTCAAAACATTCAGAACACTACAAAATGATAAGTTATACATAAGTCAAAACATTCAGAACACTTACAAAATGATAAGTTATACATAAGTCAAAACATTCAGAACACTACAAAATGATAAGTTATACATAAGTCAAAACATTCAGAACACTACAAAATGATAAGTTATACATAAGTCAAAACATTCAGAACACTACAAAATGATAAGTTATACATAAGTCAAAACATTCAGAACACTACAAAATGATAAGTTATACATAAGTCAAAACATTCAGAACACTACAAAATGATAAGTTATACATAAGTCAAAATATAATAAAAATATACATTTTAAAGAGCATTTCTATTAAAGTATTACAATCTTGAGCAGATGAAAGTATTTCATTCAAAAGCTAATTATCTGTATTATAACGATGAAAGTATCGAATGGAAAGAAAAACTAAAGTAAGATAAAAACCACTTTTTATCCGAGAAAATGAGCTGAAATTGAATGAGACTATACAAAACAACCGATCACTTGCGGTATGCTGAATTTCTTGACATAATTTTACAAGGAGCTAATTATTGTAATTTATTGATTTATTTTTAAAAACGTTTATTGACTTTAAGACTGGAATATTTGTTCTTCGTAATTTATGACAAAGGACATATGGTTGAATTAATTGGATGAAGAGTTTTATTTTTAATCTGTAGATATTTTATTTCTCTATTTGTTTACTTCTATTTCCAAATGCTATTTCTCAGCTAACAAGTAGATGTGAAATTCACCAATCAAGGTGTTAGACATCATTTTTACCTATAACTAATTAGTCTAAGAGATTTACACTAAGTATATGACTCTGACTCGACTGGAAATAATAATTAAAAAAAGGATATTCTTTAATTAATCAGAATAATAGAATTTATTTGAATGTTCAGCTATTTAGTAATTAAAGCACAACAAACTTCAAATGGCTTTAAGTTCTGACATGAATCCTGCCAAAAAGTAAAATATCAAAAATACCGAACTACAAGGTACATTCAAAACGGAAAGTCTTTTATCAAATGGCCAATTCCAAAACTCAAACACATCAAATAAATGGAAAACAACTGTCATATTCCTGACTTGGTACAGGCATTTCCTTATGTAGAAAATGGTGGATTAAACCTGGTTTTATTGCTAGCTGAACCTCTCACTTGTATGACAGTCAAATACCAAAGTGTACACATTACTTTATGGTATCACTAAAAGATGTTCAAATGAGACTCAGTAATCCGTTTTGAAACTGTTAAGCTTTCTACACTCTTTTTTGTGGCTATCTTTTTCATGTATATATGGCCCAACAACATGTTGACGGTTTGGATATATTTTATACATAAAACATAAACATACTTTATCGAAGAAGAAGGAGTGTTGAAAGTATCGAAATGCATTCTATTTTTAAACTATATAAATTTAACTTGATCTCTTTGTCTCTGAACACAGTGTGTATTCTTTTGTTCATCATACTTTATGTTATTGTTAAGTGTTGCTTGATTAAAAAGGCAGGAATTGCCCAAGGGTTCAAATAATAAAAAAAATACACTTACTTTAATTTAATGTATTACTATTTGAATTTTTATGCGGCTATGTATTATTAATTGAAGTAAGTTTTTCATCGTAAGCAACCTCCTATCATCCAATCTTTCATACCACCAACACACTCCTATTACCTTCTAACTGTGTAAATGATCATAATGTTTTAATTCTCTTGTTATTTTATTTCGTCAGTCTTCCTTTGCTTCTCATTGTGAAACTTTTTTCTGGAATTGTTTCGACAATAAGAAAACTAGGCAATAGTGCTTACATTGGACATCTTATCACTTGTCTTGTGGATAGCACATTCAAGCGGGCTACAGCATACTGATTGGCTAAACTTTCATAGCTCTTGTAGAAATGCCTATTTGAAAAATGTGCCACATATGGTCGCCTGTTAGATTTACTATTTAGTTTTTTATGTCTTCTCGAGAGGGTCAAATTCGTCATTCAACGTTATGGTGTTAATTTGAAACATTATTTTATCATCTGTATTCAACCATTTGGAAGCTAGCTTGATACAATAATTGGAACTTTGTCCATCAAATATATGATGTAAATGCCTTATGATTGGATATTCCAAATTATTCCGATGGCAAATGAAGCGTTCTATCTGACTGCAACTTGACATCTTTTGTCTTCTAAAGGATCGAAGACTGTATGACAATTCACTTGCAGGTAGAAACTTAAAGGTCCGACTCCAAAAGTGTTCGATATCATTGTCAATCGTTCAATTGTAAATATTTTTTTATTTACAAAATTTTTAACACATTAAAAAAATCTCTCCACCCCAAACAAAAAATCAGAATGAAAAGTAAAAACAAAAAACAATAACTGACGTGCACTACAAGATCCTTAGATCATCTATATACGAAAGATGGGTTTCATATTCATATTACGTTATCACGACTGCATGGCACATATTTGGAGTTAAACAACAATCTATCAGTTTGCGGTCATGGAGTGGTCCGTGCTCCTTTGACATACAATTTTGATGGCGTAGTCCGTGCTCCTTTGACATACGATTTCATATTGTCCTGCGGATATCTTCTTACTTATTACAAACTATAATTACTGTTCAAAGGATATTTAATAATGTTGTCTACAGATAAATTTATCCTAATATAAATGTACACTTCAAGGTGAACATCGTTTGTCTTGTAATGATCTTTAACAGATACTTGTTAAACTTCATAAAAGATCAGAAGCTAAATTGGAGCATGAACACTAAAAGGACAGGAACAGGTCAGCGATGATTGTCTTAATAACATAATAAGATGGTTATAGTAAAGAACATTATATGAACTATCATTTAATGGTTAGAATGTATTAATTTGTGGTTTTCATGCTCTCAAAAACGTGTCTTGCGCACTAAAATCGGTAACGTATGATAAAATTTCTACCAAGAGTCGGCAGCGCATGTACGATCTGCGCAGTAGCCAGTGTTTCGGTGTTGGAATGTTTTAATTGATAAATTTTGCCTATGAAAATTTAGTAAAAAAATATGTTATTGTACCAATTTGTAGTTGCCAATTTACTTTTACCAGGTATGATTGTTACTATTTAGTATTTACATTTGTCCTGCTGACAACCGTTTGGAAACTACTTTCGCGTTCATATCTTCAGATACCACAACAGTCGTCTGCTCTGAAAATTAACCGATTTCATACTTTTTCTTACCATAGCATTTTAGTATAAATTGTAATGACAGGTGTATAAAGAAATGCATACCTACATAATTTGTACCCGGTTTCACTTATCCTGTCTGCGCACCTGCTCTGTTCTTTTTGTGCACTCCCTTATGTATATTCTCTTCGTTGTATATTCCTTATAGATTTAAATACGAGTTTTAAACATCGGTTAACTAGTTCTGTTTCTCATTTATATATCTGACTTGCGAAAACTCTAGCCTCGAGCGTGTCGGATGAAAGGGTTTCAAACATACACATTATGTTGTTCATGGAAATAATGTAAGCCCCTTGGTTCTTTTAATTGGTTATATAAAAGGTTTTGATTTGATGATTATTCTTGACAGCATGCATGTTATCTATATACATCTTCTTATATGAAAATATAGGATTGATTCAATTTTAGAATAAATACTTTTTAATGGTATTTGAGCAGCAGACTAGGAAATTGGATATCATGTTAGATCAGTGAGAGTTTATAATAAATTCATTCTCAACTTTAATAGAATTAGAGCTACTCATATTGTATAGATAGTTGTCTATTATTGAAAAAGCAAATGTTGGCTTCTAGGTTACTTTTGATCTTTTGTACTTTTGTGTCGTAAGGTTGCTGTCTTATTGTCGTATGTCCAATATATCCTTGAATTAACACATATCTGTTTACAATAGGGATTGGTTTGCCATTCGCGTATTAGCATTTGTTGAGGTCTAAAAGAATTATAAAAATCATGTCTACTATAAATCGGTATTTGTTTTTTATTTGCACATGGAATTTGGTTTACATCGAGAATTGTCTTATTTCTGGTATATATGAACACAAACTAATTATTTATCGATTAGTACATGGTAACGACATGTTTATTATATAAATTAAGTATCCTATTTGAGTCGGAATTGACAAATTACTGCAAACGTCATATGTCATTATGATGTCATCAACAGAGATTGCGTACAAGAAATGTCGATATCAATTAAAATATGAATAGCGATTGGCATTGGGAAAAAATTTTAGTATAAAATGGCAATAATATATATTTTTGAAATTTTAAATTGTTTGCTACTTGCTACGTTCAGCGATCGCAATTTCACTTTCCACATGCTTCATATTTTTTTGCAATTATTAAACGACCTTGAAGATATACACATTAACAATGTTTAACATACAATCATCACAGTATGGCACACAACTGTTCTTGACTAGACCATCTATTTTCTACTCAAGTGCTACATTTCACACATTTTAAGTCTTCCCTTTGATACTATAATGTATTTGGGATTGTCAAGTAATTCATACTTGGCTTAATATAGTTTGATTGTTAAACATGAAATAGTTCGAGTTCTATACATGATATGTTATATTTGTTTTCACAATTAGGTACAAGAGAATAATTCAATGTTCATATCTTGCAAATATCAAAACAAGCCACGTATCTTGTCAGTGGCTGACTTTGGCTAAATATTAAAAGCTTTTTTGTTAAGGATGGTATTGAAAATTCTAGTGCAAATTTCATACTTAGATACCCGAATAAAACATTTGAGACATCTCACCCTGAGAAATATTTTACCTGAGTTAACCTTGTTTGAACTTTCCCCTTTATCATCAGATGATACATGTACACCAAATAACGTTCACCTTATGAATACTTACTATAAAAAATATGATCAAACCAAAATCAGTTGTCAAAACTTATTTGAAAGAATGTCAATTTGAAATAAAATTTCGATAAATTAACCCTAAGTGATGATCAATTAACATATTGTTATGGCACTACAACAAAATATCCACGACGATCAGTTATCGCACGACGTTCCTTCTGAGGGGATTTTCTCATCTGCTGGTCCAACTGTAACTTTCTTCTTATATAGAACAAAATCTAATCCCAATTACTTAATGGGTTGAGTATCATTCGACTGATGACTAGACACGTTGTCGGACTTTCACGAGGTGTATGCAGTGATTGTCTGTTCTGTGATTGTGCATTTAACTAAACAAATTAATTACTATTTGCATTGCTCATGTTTACTGATATGAAATGTAGTAATAAAGGAGAAAACACAGTTAACTAAAACAGATAAAACTGTGATTTCTGATATTATCCAAGTATTCGAGTAGACATGAGTATTTGAGCTGAGTACTGAATTATTGATTTCACAAGTAATTAACATCAGATTTCCCCGATGTTCGTCGATTGTGGAATTTGGTTTCGATGGCATATCTCTTCTTTTTTTAACATATTAGAATTTATGTATTATGCATAAATAGGGTTATTCAATGGAACGGTTTAAATATCACCCGTTGCAGTGTTTCTTCGTAGTAGTTAATATAGGTGTAGCATTATGACGTCAAATTTGTGACGTAAGTGTCCTTTTAGCGTTGAACAGCAAACAGAGTAGACGTTAAATTCAACAGAGAGAAATATTCTAAAAACCCACCCGCCCTCCTCAGTATTAAGCTTGTTATCTTGTGGATGCTGCTGTTGTTTTGTTTTGTTTTTATTTTCAGGTACATTGGCGTTAGTTCCAGTTTGAGCAAATTATTGTCCATTGATGTTTTACAACCTGCAGAAGGCAATATTAGATGTGGGATTTAGGAAAACATTACCTTGGTTATGGCAACTTCGCTGCGTGTGATAAACTTTAGTTACAGTTGATCTATATTTTATTGATATAAAAGTACATTTTATGGATCTCTGTATCCCAGGATCAATCATATATCTATCTATCTATCTATCTATCTATATATCTATCTATCTATCTATCTATCTATCTATCCATCCATCTATCCATCCATCCATCCATCCATCCATCCATCCATCCATCCATCCATCCATCCATCTATCTATCTATCTAATCTATCTAATCTAGTTATCTGTAGGTTGCCAGAACAGTGAGGTAGCCAAAAATGAGTTAACGATTATTTTATAAATCTATGAATCTATGTGTTATTGAAACAATATACATCTTATCTATGTCTATCTGTGTAAATATTTAAATTTGATTTCAATAATAATAAAGCTGTGGCCAATACTGCCAACCAATCATAGTCATACTGGCCGTAGTTATAAGCGTTTGTTAGGAGCTACCATTTGATTTTAGGTGTGTGGGGGGGGTGGGGTTGGGGTTGGGGGTGGGGGCTAGGATGAAATTTGAAAAAAAGGCAGGACAGGAGTTTTGAGTAAAAAAAAAGTCAGGATGAGATACTTTGCAAAAAAGAAAGGCAGGATGACAATTTAGGTAAAAAAAGTCAGGATAAACTAATAAAAAAAAAGGCAGGACCGAACAGAGTCAAAAATAAAAAGGCAGGACAGAGATTACAACTAAAAAAAAATGCAGGATAAAATTTTTCATCCTAGCCTCCCCCCATTAAAATCAAATGGTAGCTCCCTTAGAATACCTTATGTTGACGCATGTCTTTTTGGTATTTTATGTCGTTGGATTGGAGTTTTATTGATGTACACCCTAACATGTCTTTTTGGTATTTTATGTCGTTGGATTGGAGATTTATTGATGTACACCCTGACATGTCCTTTTGGTATTTTATGTCGTTGGATTGGAGTTTTATTGATGTACACCCTACATGATGGTTCGTGAATAAATAGCAAAATACCAAAGCCTATTAGTGGTACCATATGTTCATCTCTATGTTTCTAAATGATACTCTTTTGAGCTGTACATCAGAAACAAAACCAATAGCAAAGGTACAATGCTAATAACTCCAAAAGGTAAAGATGAATGGTTTAAGACCAAACTGAACGTAAATATATAAAAAAAAAAGAAAAGAAACAGGCTTCCTGCTCATGCTCATAACCCCGAGGGTATCATAAATCAAGTAGGCAACACTTTTGTTAACGGAAGGATTTCAATCAAACTTTTAAATTATAGTTTACAAGTAAATAAAATTCACTTGTATAAGTATCCTACAAATTTACTTATATGTGTATATTTTTTTTTACTTCTTCAAGTAAATAAAAATTACTTGAATAAGTAGTACCCCTGACTGTAGGTTGATTGCCCCTCTGTCGAAATAAGAACATACCTCCATATCTACAACCAATGAAATACCACTCTAATAGACTAGCATTGAAATCCCAGTTTTCTAAAATGGTAGGTGGAACCTAAGACTAAAAAATTTGAAACAATATATTCCAAATAATTCAAATGCATGTATATGTAATAATATAAATTCTCCAAAGTTCACTATATTTTCCTTTTTTTTTTGTCTTTTGTTCGAGACTGTATATTGACCTCTAGATGTCTTTCAAATACATCCAGTTTGGTTTGGGTTGATGTTTGATTGTTGTACATGTTATATATCGACATGAGATTTGTTTATATAAATAACAACTATTTCCTTAAATTCAAATAAAATAGATGTAAGAAATTATAGGCAACCATATGCATGTAAATAAAAAAAAGTATTTGCATTTGTTCTGTTGATTGATAGTGGTATATATAGATATAGGAAGATGTGGTGTGAGTGCCAATGAGACAACTCTCCATCCAAATAACAATTTATAAAAGTAAACCATTATAGCTTAATGTACGGCCTTCAACACGGAGCCTTGGCTCACACCGAACAACAAGCTATAAAGGGCCCCAAAAGTACTAGTGTAAAACCATTCAAACGGTAAAACCAACGGTCTAGTATATATAAAAAACGAGAAACGAGAAACACGTATAAATTACATAAACAAACGACAACTACTGTACATCAGATTCCTGACTTAGGACAGGTGCAAACATTTGCAGCGGGATTAAACGTTTTAATGGTACCAAACCTTCTCCTTTTCTGAAACAATAGTATAACATCACAACATAGAAAAACTCACGATAAAACATCAATTGGAAGGCTTAACTCAATCAAAACGTAAATTAACACACTATGAACGAATAAATTCGATCTGTGATACCTGAAAGTAAATACATAGTTAATAAAATATTAGGGACAAACATTCATAGCCAAAAAGCAAACAAACAAGTCCAAATAAAGCCATGGCAAAACACTACCGCGAAATATTAAACCCTTAGAAAATAATCACTTTTGAAAAACCGGTTTTCATAATATATACAGGTAAATGAAAAATAACTTTGTCGTTTTAGGTATACTTTTTCTGTCTATATAAAATCTTCCAATAATTAGGAATACCAAGAAAGGTCTGTCATATAAATATCTAATTTAACACTAGATACATAAGGGGTAAATATCAACAACGTATGAGGACTGGGTGAAATAACTTATATATAGTTTTGATCAACAGTTTCATGGTAAACATTGTAAATAAGTAGTAGCTTGTTTGAAGTTTGCAGCATATTCAACTTTGAACATCTTATTCAGGTCTGCAATCCATAAAAAAATCTGTATATACATGTATGTGGTATAATTGCCAATGAGACAACTTTCCACAGAGGTTTAAATAACAAAGTAATTATAGGCAGCCATACAGCCTTAAAAAATGAGAAAAAACAGTCCAGACATGTTAAGTATGCAACAATTAAATTAAGAAAAGTAATGGCCTGATTTACAACTTATAAACAACAGGTTTGAACCCCACCCCCCGCCCCCAAAAATATGTTCTAATGAAGATAAAAGAAGATGAAGCCTTTTATATGATTGCCAATGAGACAATCCACAGAGGTTCAAATGACAAAGCAATAAAAGCAGGGTTTTCCATTCATTTTGGCCTAACAGGCCAAAATGAGTAAGTGGCGGTCACTGGAAATTTGGGGGGGTAGGGTTGCCCCCCGAAAAATTTTTGAAATCTAGATTCAAAATCCTGGCATCTGGTGAATTTTAAGACAATATTTCATGCTTGTCAAATGGACATATTATTAGCAGAACTTTTTTTTCTAAAAAATTATGTCTGCACAATTTTAAGAGTTTGAATACTTATAACTTACTATAATTGAAACGTTGACAAAATGGAGAATGAATATGTGTTAAAATGTTAAAATTCTGTATTGGATACAGCAATTTTATTTATTATTATTTTATTATAGATAGGATGCACTGTACACCATATTCTATACAATCATGTCTTTTAAGCTTTTGTTTTGTAATAATTTTGTAATATATTGAAGTTGTAATAGAAATGTAAATAAAATAGAACGAAAATCTTGTATTTAGTACTCATATACCCAGATAGACTTAAGACAACACAACATGATGGGTAAAATTCAGACTATCAATTACTTCTATATTATATAAAGCTATCTTCAATATCTATTAATAATTTTATTTTTTTACCAAATCATTAATTTCTTTTTTTTCAAATCCCGCCCCACCCTCCCATTTATATATAATAGAAAGTGTCTAATGATGAGGGGTGAGATGGCAAAGGGGTTTGGAAGTGAAGATTAGGTACCCCCTGTCCACCCCCAATAATTTGACTGAGTTAGTAATATTTTTGATTTTGTCAGCAAATTATTGTTCACAGATTTGATTTGTGTAATATTCCTTCAATGTAGGAAATTTTCCGTATTTGTTTGAAGTTTTCAGGCCTGGGTCATATCGAACCTTCGATCCGGCGTAGTGCAAACCAATGACAATTATCATGTCATCGATTCATTCGCGATTTAAACTAAACACAACAGAACAAATTAAATAAAATGCTCCGCAGGGCGCAGCTTGATACGACCGCAGAGGTCGAACCCTGAACAGTTGGGGCAAGTATGGACACAACATTCAAGCTTGATACAGCTCTGAATTTGGATTGTGATTAAATATTTGACACAGCATAGGTTTCTGACACAGAATGAATGTTGTCTAAGAACTTAAAAATTTTAAATTGGACATTCACCTATTATGGTCCAATATCCAAAATCTAAATACATGGTTAGATTCAGCATATCAAAGAACCCCAAGAGTTCAATTTTTGATGAAATCAAACAAAGTTTAATTTTGGACCCTTTTGACCTCAATGTGGACAAAGTTGATAACGGGCCCAAAATCAAAAATCTAAATACATGGTTAGATTCAGCATATCAAAGAACCCCATATATTCAATTTTGTTGAAATCAAACAAAGTTTAATTTGGGACCCTGATTTGGACCAACTTGAAAACTGGGCCCATAATAACAAATCTAAATACATGTTTAGATTCAGCATATCAAAGAACCCAAAGAATTCAATTTTGTTAAAATCAAACTAAGTTTAATTTTGGACCCTTTGGACCATAATGTAGACCAATTTGAAAACAGGACCAAAAATTAAGAATCTAAATACACGGTTAGATTCGGCATATCAAAGAACCCCAATAATTCAATTTTTGATGAAATCAAACAAAGTTTAATTTTGGACCCTTTGGACCTCAATGTGGACCAATTTAAAAACAGGGCCCAAAATCCAAAAACTTAATACACGGTTAGATTCAGCATATTAAAGAACCCCAAGAGTTCAAGAATAAAACCCCATTGAAATTGGTCAAGAAATAAGCAATTTATACAAAGTATCTTCTTTTGCACAATACTGTGCAATTGAATATTTCTTGCAATTGCGCAATACTGTGCAATTGAATATTTCTTGCTATTGCGCAATACTGTACAATTGACAATTTCTTGCTATTGCGCAATATTGTGCTATTGGATATTTCTTGCTATTGCGCTATACTGTGCAATTGAAGATTTCTTGCTATTGTGCAATACTGTGCAATTGATAATTTCTTGCTATTGCACAATACTTATTATATAATAATTTACACATCCTGTTTGGTGTGTATCTCCTGCCATATCATTATTATTTGCTTTTAAATATAAATCAGAAATAACCAACTTAAAATGGAAAATTTTAAAGAAAAATAAAAGGAAAAAGGAAAAAAAATCCCCCAAATTTTTGAACCCCTTATGATTCATCACCCCAAACTCAATCCCAGCCTTCCCTTTGAGGTATGGTACCTTGCAGTACAATTTCAGAGAGATCCATACACTTGAACACAAGTTATTGTCTGGAAACTAGAAAATGCTTATTTTGGCCCCTTTTGGCCCCTAATTCCTAAACGTTTCAGGCAATTACCCCAAAACTCAATTCCAGCTTTCCTTTGTGATATGGAACCTTGTAGTACAATTTCAGAAAGATCCATACACTTACACACAAGTTATTGTCATGAAACCAGAAAATGCTTGTTTTTGCCCTTTTGGCCCCTAATTCCTAAAACTTTGAGGCAATTACCCCAAAAAATCAATCCCAGCATTCCCTTTGTGATATGGAACCTTGTGGTACAATGTCAGAGAGATCCATACACTTACACACAAGTTATGTCTGGAAGTTACAAAAATGCTTATTTTTGGCCCCTAATTCCTTAACTGTTGGTACCATAACCCCCAAAATCAATCCCAACCTTCCTTTTGTGATACTGAACCTTATGATTAAATTTCATAGAGATGCATTAACTTAAACTAAAGTTAGAGTGCGAAAACCAATGCGTCTTCGGACGACGACGCCAACGTCATACCAATATACGACCGCAAAATTTTTCTGCGGCCGTATAAAAACAATGCATGCAAACTTTATAAATGTATCATCATAAAAATGCACACCTTTGTGTCGCTTAGCGGGGAAACAATCTGTGATGGAACGTTTCATCTTCAACAACAAATGGAAGTTTTTAACGACCTTGACATGGCACGACTTTTGCATATACTCGATATCTCTCGGGATTTTCCAAATAAGTCTCTTTCGATGGATAACGGCCGCGTGTTCCGATAGAAATACAAACCGGAACCCTCAGACGTAAATAAAACCTAGATAATAATAAAAGTTACGACGTATAAAATAATCGTATATGTAAAAATATGCACCCAAATTTTTTTGGCTGATGACGATTGAACCGGCCAAAAACCTGCTTGAAACGGTCAATTTGGCCGGCGGCCGGTTCTTATGGAAAACACTGTAAAAAGCAACCATACAGCCTTCAAAAATGAGGAAAACTGTCCTGACATGAAAAGTATGCATCAATACAATTGAGAAGAGTTAAGGCCTGGTTCACTATTCCACTAATAAACAGGTTGGGAACTCGCCCCCCTCAAATAAAAAATAGAGGGAGGGGGAAATGTAGCCTTTTTAACTTATAATAGGGGGGATTCATTACCACAGAAAAATACTTTTCTGAAAGATGATTCCACTTATTTTCAATAAATAATAAATATTGAAGTCTATCTCAGGCATCTGGGAACAGACTCAACATTAATTCTATACATATGTAATATATTCCAAAATGTGGACAAACCTACATCAAATATTCTACTTGAATGACTTTCGTGGTTGAGATAAAGTTACAAAGTCGCAGTGGTTATATACTCCAATGGCAGTCTTTCCTGCTAAAATGTCATGTGTAGAATGTGATATACCATTTTTGGATCTAGATACTGTCCTTTATATTTATTAGGTCATTTTGACACAGCAAAATATATAGAAAATGTTAACTATGATTTGGAAATTGAGTTCTTTTTCGCAAAATAAACCCACTAAAACTAAACTTTGAATGCAAAAGACCCTAAATGGCTAACCGATATTGCTATAAAGAATAGTCCATGATGAGAGGGTTGGTCAAGGGCCGAAAACTTGTTCGGGAAGGTTTTGGATAAGAAAGCTAAGGACAGTTTCCCAGAGGGCATAAATGAAAAATATAGAATGAGTCACTCATTTTCCTGACATCATTTGTTTCCAGTTACTCCGGCTTCCTTACTTGACTCTTACAGTTTTAAGGATTCTTTTGGAATTTTCGAATTTTACTAGTCTAAATGCCAGGGTTCTTTTCATTTGGGAGGGATGTACAAGTACGCATCCACGTCCAATTATTTAACCTTACCCAAATTTTACTTTTATTTTTTCTTATCATTATAAAACTGCTATTTATTTGGGATGATAAATACGCAGCCTCTGTTTGACACAGCTTATATAGATCAGTGCTGTTTTTTGGGAATGAATTTACACACTGTTGTTGTAACATCTTGACTGACGTCAATTTTGGAATTTTAGAGTTGTGCCAGTTCATATCTCTAATTACTATTTTCATTTTATGCATGTCTTTGAGTCGTTTTTTGGGAAATTTTAAAATTTATTAGCGTTTCTACATATGATGTTCGGGTAAAACTGTTTCACTTTTTTTATTGTATAGAAATCAAGATTGCTATAGTTTAATAATGAGAATAGTTTGATCTGATTCATTTTACATCGTGCTCATACTGATGAAGGATATCTGTTATCCGAAATATTTATAGTTACATTTGTTCGTTTATTGTCATTTTTTGGTGATGTTGTACCCTTTTAGACTGGTTATATATTATATTTTGTAGTGTACCGTATCATATTTATATGATCCATCGCCCTGTAAGATTTATCGTTGACTATTATTCAGTCATTTTATATATATATATATATATATATCTATCTCAGGCATCTGGGAACAGACTCAACATTAATTCTATACATATGTAATATATTCCAAAATGTGGACAAACCTACATCAAATATTCTACTTGAATGACTTTAGTGGTTGAGATAAAGTTACAAAGTCGCAGTGGTTATATACTCCAATGGCAGTCTTTCCTGCTAAAATGTCATGTGTAGAATGTGATATACCATTTTTGGATCTAGATACTGTCCTTTATATTTATTAGGTCATTTTGACACAGCAAAATATATAGAAAATGTTAACTATGATTTGGAAATTGAGTTCTTTTTCGCAAAATAAACCCACTAAAACTAAACTTTGAATGCAAAAGACCCCTAAATGGCTAACCGATATTGCTATAAAGAATAGTCCATGATGATTCTTGTTATTAAAGAGTTCATGAAATGTACACCCATTCTGTCAGTTGAATGGACTAGAATGAGATAAGTTATATAAACATAAAGGTTTTTTCAACAGTTGTGGTGTAAATTAAATCAGTTTTAGTTTATGGTTGACATATTTAAGTATATATGTAGATCATTGGCTTTTCAACACATTGATATTTTACAATATCGATTATCTATTTATTGTGATATTGTTGGTATTGTTCACTTTCCTAAAACAGTTTTAACGCAACATGAATGCAAGCTTGATAGATCTTGATAGGGTGTCCTCACATATTTTGACGTTGCTGAAAAATTTTGGTTGACATATGTATCCTCAGTCTTCTCATCGTTTTTCGTGCTATTCAGAATGCATACTGTCGTCTCAATTTCCATTGAAAAGGCATGCATAGTACAAATTCATATGACGTACGAAAACATATGATCTGACCATATACATGTACATGTATGTATAGGTTATCAGCTTTTCTACACATATTAGCCAGTAAACCGCAATGAACCTATTATGGCGAGTGAGCGCAGCTAATGAGCTAAAAAGAATCAAACTGTGTCCTCAGTGGGGGATATTTTAAGGGATCTATATGAAGAAAACCTGGTCATTTGTTTATCGTTCTATTACTGGCTTTTTCACCTCCCTAACTTGGCCTAAGACAGTTTTTACAGACGAAAGCAAGCTTGATAACTACTCCTCACACACATGTATAGATTATCGGCTTTTCTACATGAGTCATGAATATCGTAAAATGTTAGCCAGTGAGCAGGCCCGCAATGAACCTTTTTAGCGAGTGAGCCCAGATAATGAGCTGAAATGAATCAAATTGTGTACTCAGTCACAGTTGGTGATATTATGAGGTATCTACACAAAGAAAACCTGCTTATGTAAATCTCAGTGGCGGATCCACAACTTTTCATAAAAGGGGGGTGGCCGCTGACTGACCTAAGGGTCGCCCACTCCCGTCATGCTTCCCCAGTGGCGGATCCGGGGGGAGGGTTCCGGGGGTTGGAACCCCCCTTTTTTGGACGATCAATGCATTTGAATGGGGACATATAGTTGGAACCTCCCCCCCCCGAGTTGGGAACCCCCTTTTATAAAATGGCTGGATCCTCCACTGCTTCCCTATAAAATCAACCAAATTTTCCCCACCCCCTGGATCCGTCTATGTAACTGTTTATCGTTCTGCGTAATACTGGCTTTTTCACCTCCCTTACTTGGCCCTAGACAGTTGCTTATCTGTTTATCGTTCTGTCACTGGCTTTTTTAGACTAGAGACTTCATGTGTACAAACCTGACGTCAAACTCGTTTACTATAGAAGAAGAGACAAATAATTTCACATTAAATCCTGTAACATTACATCTAAAGATAATCATAATCCAAAGTAAATTATATTGCGATGTCAATGGACTAAATTCCCGCGCAAATGTCATCACTGGGATAGACCAAAACTAATTTTAGGTTTATGTATCATTCACATTCCGATCAATTTACTCAGTTAAATAAAATATATGTGTGAACTATTTTTATATTGGTTTTGAATTTAGTTAATCTATCAGAAAAAAGGATTTATTTCTCGCAGACAGCCCTCAATACTATACACCAACTCGACACTGAAGCTAAATCAAAGACCTGAAGAGCTCTGAGGGAAAGATGGCCATTTTTTCTTTTTTGGGGAGGGGGTTTATCTTTGATAGTCTTCATATAAAGAATGAAAAAAGAACACCTAGAATATGTAGAAAGGTTGACAATATTGAAATCAATTGTTGTGTAATGTAATTTCGTTTCCTTAGTTAAGGATTCAATTTGGACCAATGGAAGAGATCTGCATCTTCTAAATCAAAACATTCGATTAAAGTTGAAAGTTAATTATCTAAAATTCAACTGAATTCTATCATTTAACAACTACTACAATATTTTTTAAAATTTTAATTGTGTACCACTGAACTGCTGGCTAGGGCCATTTTCCTTTTCTTTTGTGACATTACTCTAAGGTTTTTAATTTTTTTTCTCAAGAAAGTGAGGACTGAAAAATCTATTCAGTTTTAAATTTTCATTGATAAAGTTCCCAGTTACAACTCTCATCACAGGGATACAGGTACTAATAAAACCAATATGATTGATGTAAACTGTGTGAAGCTTGTTTCAGATCTACATGTTGATATATTTGTAAATTTCATGAATAAATAGGTTTAAACTACAAAATGCAACATTTTTAATTATTTTTTTTACCATTACAATGATTATGTTGGTACACAGAATTTAGTTTTAATGGAAGACTATTAATCATATACTAAATGTCACATTTTAAGTGTTCTGATACATTAACTTTTTTTAGGGATTATTACTCATCAATTGAGGTGCTCCTGTATTGGAGGAAGATTCTCAAAACAGAATTTTACAGAAAATGAAAACTGTCGTTTCTCTCCCAATCTCATGTATCCCCACGGCCATTGTTTACTGTGAAAGTTACAAGTTGACCTACAAATTAAAGCATTGCATGTTGATGTTTGAATGTTCAAATTGAACAAATACCAATTTTAAATTAGTACATGAACTCTGAGAATGATTTAAATAATCAGTAAAGGATATCCCTGCTTCTACGTAGTGTGGCATTCCAACAATGACGTCACTATAATGTAGGTTGGATATATTTAGAATATCTCGTCATTCTGATTTTCCGGATTGTAAAAGAAACGTAAATAGTGTAAGGAGAGCTGAAGATACGATAATTTCGCGAGAAACAGAAGGGAAATGTGTTAAAATGTGTTTAAAGTCAATCTATTCATTTGTGTGTCTCCTTCTCATCAATCTCAGTAAGATTTTTTGGGGGTGTTTTCCACACTATAAGAACAAAATGAATGACGTGAGGGGATGTCAGTCTGGTCAACCACATAGGGGATTGACGGCTTGAAGCCGTCTTTTCCCAAAAACCCTAAAACATAATAGTATATGGAATCGTCCAAACGGATTACCTAATATTGATATAGGTGAAATATGTAGATTCAGAATTGTATACACAGAAATAAGATCAGAAATAAAGCCCTATGTAAGGTGAAAACAATAACACAACTGTATTAAATCATTGTTTGTTAAATTTGCTTGCATAAGAACCATGAAGTTAAAATTTATAACGATTACGTTTATCCTGTCAACCCCTTTTCTTCATTGCATCAAGGCTTCCGTTGCTTTACATCGAGCAGCAATTCAACCAATCGGGGAATGTTAAGTTGGGACATACCTCTATTTTTGGAAGCGTGATCTTTACATCGAGGCTTGCGTTGCTTTACACCGAGGCCACAGTAGTTCGACCAATCGGGGAATGTTTATTTGGGGCATGTGACCTATTGAACTGCAGGTTTTATAATATTTTAATCGAAATTGTAGAAAAATGAAATGTTGTTAGTACATACAAAACAGAAAATGATGAATACTTTTAGTAAAAGATAATTTGGACCCGGGTTCTGTGTATTCACATCATTTGTACAACTCTCCTTACTGATGCCATTTTTTGGAATTTCTGTGACCTAAATGGTTCGCGAAAATTAATGTTTTATTATATAGTATAGTAATAATAATGTCACAGTACTTAAGGTCACAGAAATCAGTTTGCTGTCATTGTAGTATGAAAACATGTTACAGTAGTTGAATGGGACAGCAACGCATCTAGATTCTACGTTCGGTGTACGCACTGATAACCGGCCGTTATTTGATATGTTTGACAAATCATTAGACTAGTTTAAATCAGATATATATATATATATATATATATATATATATATATATATATATATATATATATAACCAGTCTAAAAGGGTACAACATCACCTAAAATGACAATAAACGAACAAATGTAACTATAAATATTTCGGATAACAGATATCTTTCATCCGTATGAGCACGATGTAAAATGAATCAGATCAAACTATTCTGATTATTAAACTATAGCAATCTTGATTTCTATACAATAAAAAAGTGAAACAGTTTTACCCGAACATCATATGTAGAGACGCTAATAAATTTTAAAATTTCCAAAAAACGACTCAAAGACATGCCTAAAATGAAAATAGTAATTAGAAATATGAACTGGCACAACTCTAAAATTCCAAAATGACGTCAGTTAAGATGTTACAACAACTGTGTGTAAATTCATTCCCAAAAAAACAGCACTAATCGATATAAGCTGGTAAAATATGTCAAACAAAGGCTGCGTATTTATCATCCCAAATAAATAGCAATTTTATAATGATAAGAAAAAATAATAGTAAAATTTGGCTAAGGTTAAATAATTGGACGTGGATGCGTACTTGTACATCCCTCCCAAATGAAAAGAACCCTGGCATTTAAACTAGTAAAATTCCAAAAATTCCAAAAGAATCCTTAAAACTGTAAGAGTCAAGTAAGGAAGCCGGAGTAACTGGAAACAAATGTCAGGAAAATGAGTGATGGTAGGGAAAATGAGTGACTCATTCTATGTTTTTTCATTTATGCCCTCTGGGGAAACTGTCCTTAGCTTTCTTATCCAAAACCTTCCCCGAGCAAGTCTTTCGGCCCTTGACCAACCCTCGTTGTGGTCTATAATTATGATTGTAAGGTTAGTGAGATCAGCTTGGGCGTGCCCAGGTGATCTCAAATGACGACTTACGGGGAGGTCGGGCTTGCAGGTGTAGTCACTTCGATGACCATTCGTGCGTTTGTTGAATGGCTGTTCTGTCTCGCCAATATACTGCATGCCACATCGACACTGAAGAAGGTATACAACATTCTGTGTTTTGCAAGTTACATTACAAAATATAGTGTACACAGACCCAGTGGAGTGGCAAGTAAATGTTTGAGTATTCTGTATTTGTTGGCAAGTCAGACATCGTCTGTTACCACACGACTTGCACCATCCTGCAGTTTAACAGCTTTTATTAGAGGAGACGTCAGCTCTCACAAATAAGTCTTTCAGACTTGCTGGTCTCCGAAAAGCTAAGACAGGAGGATTGGGAAAGATCTTGGACAATTGTGGGTGCTTGGCAATAGTTTGCCAATTGGCACGGATCAAACGTGAAAGGTAAGTAAAGGAGGGATTGTATGTTAAAACAAACGGAACTATTTTGCTACGCCTCTTCTGTTTGTACCGTAATAGGTCATTGCGGCTGTTGTTATTAGCACGCGCAAACCCCTTATCTATGTCCAATTTCTTATAACCTCGTTTGGTCAAAAACCGCGAAGTTCCTGTAACCTTTAGTGACAGCCTCCTCAGAGGAGCAAATCCGCTTTACTCTTGAGAGCTTGACTGTACGGGATACTTTTTGTACAGTGTAAGGAGCTACCATTTGATTTTAATGGGGAGGCTAGGAGGAAAAATTTTATCCTGCATTTTGTTTTAGTTGTATTCTCTGTCCTGCCTTTTTATTTTTGACTCTGTTCGGTCCTGCCTTTTTTTTATTAGTTTATCCTGACTTTTTTACCTAAATTGTCGTCCTGCCTTTCTTTCTTGCAAAGTATCTCATCCTGACTTTTTTTACTCAAAACTCCTGTCCTGCCTTTTTTCAAATTTCATCCTAGCCCCTATAAAAATCAAATGGTAGCTCCCTTATTGTGGTTTTAACATTTTTCATAATTTATAAAAAAAATCAAATTTATAATTCTTTTTCTAGAAATTTAAAATTTATCAGCTCTTCCACGTTTCTATAAGTTTTGGTTTTTCAAACATTTTGGTCTCGAGCATCACTGAAGAGACACTTATGGTCATCATCTTCGCGTGTATAAATGCAAGGATATGAAAGTCCATGGTCATCTGCACGGATGATCAATGTTTTTGCATGCTCATTTTTGTAGTGTAGTTGAACTTGAGGGATGTTATTATATGTTATCTAGTCTTTATAAGCGTACAAAATCAACAAAAATACAAATTGTCACAAGGCACTCATTTAGAGGAAAAATCCACAAGACTATTTAAAGGCAACTAAACTAAACAACATGTCATGGCATATACATAGATATGGTATGTTCTGTAAATTCTACCACTTCGAGTCATCAAAATCATAAGTAATTAAAAGACAATATGCCTCAACTCTATATTGTTACGCTAGAAAATCGCCTTTTAATTGTAGCCAACAAAAGACACAAATCAATAATAAAATGAAACAAGATTTATTATACACAAGTCTACAAGAAATATTACATAAAAAGAAATGTCAACTTAACTGTCAAAATATACGTCAAATCTTCTCGGAATCCACAGAATATTATATCCAATAAGTCACAATCTAGTATGATGTAGTTCGTAAATAAAAGTGTCAATCCAACTGCTGAGAATGTTGATGTCTATCGATGTCTAAGTCTATCTATGTCCAAGTCTAACTGGGGCCTCGGTGGCCGAGTGGTCTAAGTAGTTACTACTGTAATCACTAGCCAGTCAACACTGAGGTTGTGAGTTCGAACCCCGCTCGTGCGGGTGCACTCGACTCCAATCTTAATTGACTAGGATTGTCAGTTTTCCTATCGAAGGTCGGTGGTTTTCTCCGAGCACTCCGGCTTCCTCCACCAATAAAAACTGGCCGCCACGAAATAGCCCAAAAGCGGTGCTTAAAAGTGGCGTTAAAACACCAAAAATCAAATCAAATCCAAGTCTAACTTTAGGGTCTGCATTCTTATATATATACTCAAACGGAAACTTCTAGACAACGCTAGAAATATTAATTACGCATCTTTTGTTATGATCATTCTGGAAACGTTATGTAAGTTAAATAGAAAGTTCTAATCATTCCATGAGTATCAATGATTGTTCCAGTGAATTCTAAACTGCATAGTTGTAACACAATGTATATTATTTTGTATACAATGTATGTAATAGGCCACACAAAACAAATTAGGTCAACTAAATAAATATGATAGTTACAATATCATAACAATATCAAATCTATTCTATATCAAATCTACCCTTCAGCAATTGAGGATTTTCTAATAAAAAGGGTTAAATTGTAATTTTTATATCAAATCATATTATTATTTTAATTGATGATGAGGGAACACCAAATCACCTTCATTCAGATAGAAAGTTCCTTAGTATTACGAACAGAAAGTTAATTACCTATATGCTTGATCGGGTAAAATTTATTAGGTAATACCATTCCATAACAATATCACTTCTAGAATGAAGAGTCACATAAAAATCCTACAAAATTTACAATTTATGATACTTCTGTTAACATATTTGCTTATTGACGAACGTACTAAAAAAGGCAATGCTTTTTTACAAAATAAAAATTACGATCTTTATTAAAGCGAACATATTGCATTTTGTTTGATTCATCATCAACGGTATTAGCTTTTTAATTGTTTAATCTTCATTTGGTATAGAATGAAATAAACCCTTAGTTTAAACAAATATTCCGTCTCTCCATGGATTTCTACAATTTTCTTCGACAAATAAACATCATAAAATGAACAGCCTATTAATTAATACTGTTCAAATATTTCCGCTAAGATCATTAAGATGATTTGTTTCAGGAAATTATACTGCTGTGTGCATTCCGTGTCTCCATAATCTTCAAAATCAAACAAACACTGTGGAAGACAAATATAAAAAATATTATAAACTCTTTCATATCAATTTTGACAAATTATCTAACTAGAGGATTGTTGAATGATTATTGGTGTTTAACGCCACTTTCGGCACTATTGGCTGGCGGTTATTTTTTAAGGAGGAGGAGAGCTTCTCAGTTTAAACATCTGTCTGTCTCAAATGTATTATATGCACAAATTTCGAATTTTCTCCATTCTACATTCGATGATTTTGGTTTGTTTTATTAATATAACCTTCACAATAACTAAAATTATAATATATAATGTATGCAAAAAAAATCACTACAAACATACTGCCGATGATCAGAATATGGGTGTATTGGATAAATTATTTTAGAAGATGTTTATTTTTAGTTTTATAACACTTCATTTGTTTTATTGTTGGTTCTCTGTGTTATCACCTATTAATAATACTGCATGCATACGTGTGAATAGGAGGTATTGGGTATATCAGTCAGCAATCAAACGACAAAAAAAAAAAAAAAAAAAATACTTGTTGAGTTTAACTTTTGGTTTTTAACAATATACATATACATATATAATATATGTACATTGTCTGAAAATATAAAATGTATTTGTATGAGTTTTCGAAACAGGACGAAAAGAGGGGCTCGCCGAGCTTTTTTCCTGTTTCGTAGCGAGTTCAAATACATTTTTTATATTTCCAACCATGTACATATATTGTTTTTATCCTGTAATTTACACTAGGCACTTTAAGGTTTAGTTGTTTAAATCCAAATATTGTCTCTGCTTTTTCCCCACAAAGAAATCGACATAGTTTAAACGCGAAGAGAACCCCAAAATGAACTGTTATCCAAAAAGAAATATTCATATAACCGTTTGCTCAACATGGAAGCGGAGTAACAGGATACTTTATTAATACAAGTACAAAGTAAAATAAAAAAAAAAAATACCGAACTCCAAGGAAATTTCAAAACGGAAAGTCCTTTATCAAATTGCAAAATCAAAAGCCTAAACACATCAAACGAATGAAAAACATCTGTCATATTCCTGACTTGGTACAGACATTTCCTTTTGTAGAAAATGGTGGATTAAACCTGGTTTTATAGCTAGCCAAACCTCTCACTTGTATGACAGTCGCATAGAATTCCATAATATGACAACAATGTGTGAGCAAAACAAACAGACATAATAGGTAAAAATGTCAAAAATAGGGGTACAGCAGTCAGAATAAAGCAAACATTTATTTGTGTACATGTTATTTGTACAATAAATGGCTTATTGCAGGATACACAATATTGTTAGCTCTGAATTGTGAATTGATGTAAAAAAAAAAAGACTGGCAAAGATACGACTTAATTACCATATTCCCTAAATGACAAAACAATAAAATACAAAAATATAGAGTGTATTAATTTTACTGATGTATTTTATTTCGTGTTAATCAATATTGTGTTGCTTACGGCATTAATGCATTCATTATTATTATTATTATTATCAAATTTCAACACTCAAAGAGATAGTTGATATCTTTTTAAAACAAAATAACACCATTTAATTCATATTTTAGTGAAATGCCGGAAGTTTTTTTGTCTGTTGTTTCCGAAATCAATATGAGCTGAACAGTTGTTCTCATTCAAGATAATCATTCGGAACTCTCAGAAAATGTAATCAAAACTAAATTGTTTCCTTTTAACCTAGTTTAATTATAAAACTCAGCAGTTTTACATGTTACAGTTCATCATAAAAATAAATTACAGTTTGTGTAGTTTATTCTTATTTCATTTAAAATCATGAATTAGGATAGAAGACTCTCTTGCCATTATTTGAGTTTCCAATCTCTAACTCTGTTGAATTGATGTCTTTATTTAATTATAAAATTTCTAAGTAAGACAAATTAATGTGACAAGTTCTTCTCATGTCAAATCTGAATTATAAGCGACATTTTGTTGTACTTTATAGTATAATTCAAGGCCATGAAAACAAATAGACGGAAACGAAGATTTTTATAATTTGATTGATGATTTACTTTGCTTAATATAAACATATGATACTGACGTCCGGTCTTGTTAGATTTACCTTCATCATAGCGCTCGAGTGACAAAAGGTGTTGGAGGCTAAATGTGTACATCTGTTACGAGACAACATACTTCATACAGATCTGACAATACTACAAAGGACTCATTTCACATGCAGGATTTTCAAGCACGTTTCTGGTACGACAAACAAATTAGATAAGAAAATGTACAATAAAGCATTATTTAAATTAGACTCGTTATACCTAATCAATGACAAGTGCACGGATGGCATCTCCGGGAAATGTTGAAAAAATAACAAGATGATTGCCAATAAGACAACTCTCCACCGGAAAAAATCTCCCATAGTTAAGGCCCAACAAATTTAATGATCATTATTATCGAACTTGTCGTTGTAGAAGCAAAATTGTTTATTTTTGGGTAAAAAAAACCACACCAAAACAATAATACCTATTTCTTCTTGTAAAAAAAAAAACACATTAAAACCAATTTATGTAAACATGTCATTGAAATGTGCTATAAATTATAAAATTATCAAAATTATACCGATTTGAGTATCTGTATAACGAAAACTTAAAATTCACCAAAATCGACAAAGAGCTGTTCATAGAACTTAACAATGTTTAAAAAATCTAAAAGATTCATGGAAGTCACACTAAGTAACCGCATGACGTGATCGGACAGAGAAACTTGAGGAACAACGATATACTATACTATTGGCGGATGGATAAAAATTAAAGATTGAATAATTGGAGTTATTGAATACTAAAAATGATAATAATAGAAATAATAATAATAATAATCATCATCAAATACCTGTAGTTGGCTGATTGCAGAAACAGATAAAAAAGAAATAATTAAAGAAAAAAAAAAATCCAAATGAACCTAAAATTTAAAACAATTTAAAAGAAAAAACCAACGGCCTGATTTATACTACGAAAATATGCGAACAGCAATAATGATACACAGCAACCAACGACAACCCCTGGAATGCAGGCCCTTGGCTTTGGACAGGCACATCAATAATAATACACAGCAACCAACGACAACCCCTGGAATACAGGCCCTTGGCTTTGGACAGGCACATCAATAATGATACACAGCAACCAACAACAACCCCTGGAATACAGGCCCTTGGCTTTGGACACGAGTAATGATACACAGCAACCAACGACAACCCCTGGAATACAGGCCCTTGGCTTTGGTCACGAGTAATGATACACAGCAACCAACGACAACCCCTGGAATACAGGCCCTTGGCTTTGGACAGGCACATGAGTAATGATACACAGCAACCAACGACAACCCCTGGAATACAAGCCCTTGGCTTGGGTCACGAATAATGATACACAGCAACCAACGACAACCCCTGGAATACAGGCCCTTGGCTTGGGTCACGAATAATGATACACAGCAACCAACGATAACCCCTGGAATACAGGCCCTTGGCTTTGGACATGAGTAATGATACACAGTAACCAACGACAACCCCTGGAATACAGGCCCTTGGCTTTGGACATGATTAATGATACACAGCAACCAACGACAACCCCTGGAATATAGGCGAACATCAATAATGATACACAGCAACCAACGACAACCCCTAGAATACAGGCCCTTGGCTTTGGGCATGAGTAATGATACACAGCAACCAACGACAACCCCTGGAATACAGGCCCTTGGCTTTGGACAGGCACATGAGTAATGAAGCGGGATTCAACATGTCTGTAAGCTCTCAACCCACCTAACAAGGGACAGTGGTGTTAAACAAAAACAATAACACTCTAGAGATGTTTTTAAAACAGTTTGGCACTAAACAACAAACAAAACAATACAAATAACAAAACGACAAAAGACACAAACTACTGATCTGAGAGTACCCACAATAAAATAAAAAAAAAAAAAAAAAGAAAAGATACTTCAAAGCTTAATGCCAATCTTAAATACTCCATGTTCTCCAAGACTAAAATGTCAATCAGTTCACATTCAACGAATTTAGTAATCAGTCAGAGAAAGGCATGACCTTGTGCAATGTGAACATATAAATATCGACAGAATGTAGGACCATAACTGTTACCTATAGCACAAAGTAGTCCCGTAGGGTAAGCGAACCATGCTTCACTAGCGACACCACGACGGGTTGCTCATGACAAGTAAAAATTTAGTATCAAGTTGCATTCGGTGATGTCAAAATTGAAGAAAGGAGGACGGCATTGTGGTTACGACAGAGTTTCCAGAACGGTTAATTAAAATCATGATGGCGTCCGTAAAACTTTTGATAGAATGGCTTCAGTTTTGCCATTAGCAACCCTTTGTTCAATACCTTTCTTGTGAAGTTAATGGATAGTGCTAGGTTCTCTTCGTTCTTCCTGAGAGGCTCCTGTATCAAGTTTGCCTCATATGAACAAAGGGAATTTTGATTGTATAGTATGAAGGTATTTTATTAAATAAATTTAGTTTAAACATATTTTATTTGCATAAACACAAATTGTATGAAGGTACATATAAATTGTCAAAAATAAATTAATGTTAGCAAACCCATTGAACCGATGATACAATAATACCCCTCTTTAAGTTTCTGGCATATTTGAGTTTGATGAGTGATGGCTGTGACAACGCATCACGTGGTTTAGCATGCTTACACAAAGCTTGATATCAAATTTCAGAAAGATCTTATCCGTAATTCCTGAGAAAAATGCGACGAATCGTTCATGCATTTCCAGTATCTAGTATTTGGTTAAAAAGAAGTTGATGAGCGATCAGAGATGTGACAACGCATCAAAAGGTATAACGTGTTCACATGAAGATTGATTCTAAAATTTAGAGACATCTGTTTTGTTGTCCCTGAGACAAATGCGACAAACGGACAGATGGACAGAGGTTAAACCTGAAACTAACCTCCTTTAAGGCGGAGGTATAACACGTCTGTTGTCAGACAAAGGAGAACAGATAAATACTATGAATAAGTTAATTCAGCTCATTTACATACTGCTTGTCATCCTCTCGTTGGGGATGGGGTTAGGATGAAATTTGAAAAAGGCAGGACAGGAGTTTTGTTTTGAGAAAAAAGGCAGGATGATCAACTTTGCAATAAAAAAAAAAGGCAGGACCGAATAAGGCAGGATGACAATTTATGTAAAAAAGTCAGGATAAACTAATAAAAATTAGGCAGGACCGAATAAAGTGAAAAATAAAAAGGCAGGACAGAGATTACTACTAAAAAAATGCAGGACAAAATTTTTCATCCTACCATATTTTCTATTGTTATAACGCATCTAGGAGACTCAAAAAGTATAATAATAAAAACATAATTTACAAAACTACAAATCAAAACATTGATGTGTATGATACACAGACAAAATTCCATTAGTTGATTTGGTGTTAAATGTGCTTATATGTATGGGTTTTACTCATTGCCGAAGGCCGTACGGTGACCTATAGTTGTTAATTTCTGTGTCATTTGGTCTCTTGTGGAGAGTTGTCTCAATGGGAAGCATACCACATCTTCTTATTTTTATATTATATATTCAAGTCGCATGAAATCAATCGAAAAACGTTAAATATATATCTAATGAAATGTCTATGTAAATGTTTAAAGAACAGTTATATATGAAAATAAGGAGATGTTGTATGATTGCCAATGAGACAACTATCCATCAAAGTTCAAATAAAGTGGATGTAAGCAATTATAGGCAAAAGTATGGCCTTCAACAATGAGAAGAACCCATACCGTATAGTCGGCTATAAAAGGCTCCGACATGAAAAATCTTAAACAATTCAATTCAGAAAACTAACGGCCTGAATCAACGACAACCACTGAACAACAGGCTCCTGACTTAGGACAGACACATACATTATGTGGCGGGGTTAAACATTTTTGTGAGCGCTCAATCCCCCCATGCCGCACCCCCTAATCTGGGGCAGTACACGATGTTACAGCACAACATAAGAACAAATTGTAAAAATCATTTGCAATGAGATGAACTAAAATGTCTGCACGAGGCACAAAAACAACTAACATAAAAATAATAAACACAACGCACCAAAATAAGAGTACTCGCAGTTATTGAAAACTAGTTCAAAGTATCAATCATTACACATCCAACGGATTTAGTGTAAAGACGTTATAAACAGTCTGAGAAACGCATGACCTTGTGCAATACCAAAGTATAAGTAAACAGTATCGACAGGATGTTGGATCATGAGTTCTCATAGCTGTACATATATAGCAATATATAATTTAGTTATGTTTAAATATGTCTTTTCAGAATTTTCTTATAAGCCTTGGTATTTTCTGTTCTTCGTCGACTTGTGATTTGTATTCCTCCCTATAGAAATATAATCAAAACATTCGCGTGTAGTTTTCGATAATGTCACCCAGACCCGAATTACATGTTATTTTCAGCTTCAATTCAAGAGAGAAAAATGGCATACTAGTCATAATCACGTGCAATGTTTCTGATATATGTAATTGTTTTGCCTTCATTATACTTTCCTCTGTTTTTAGTTTACATGATGTTAAGCAGTCGGACCTTTGAATTATTATTAAACCTCAATGAGGATACTCTGAAACCTTATGGAAAAAATACCCATTTCGGGCAAAAAAAAAAACACGTATAAAACATGTTTGCTTATTTACATGTATTGCAACTATGCTATACATGGATGTAATATGATTTCCTATTTTTACTAAAGCGTTGCTCTTTTTCAAAAATAATTCAGAGGATAGGATTTCCAATGGCATTGCAACTTCAGTCATATTCATTTCTATATAAAGATATTTAACGAAAGTTATCATGATTTTGGAAAGTGTAATAAACTGCTTGGTTTGTTAATTTTATAGTTTTTTGTTTTCTTTTTTTTTTATGTGCTTGACTTCCTGGCTGCTTGGCAGGTTGTGACTATTTGAAATATCTTTTATTAAAAAAAAAAAAAAAAAAAGACATTGTGACATTGTCTTATTATAATTATTTGTACCACAATGTATTGGATGTATTGGATTGCTCCACACTATTATGTCTTGTTCCACCATGTTATGTCTTGTTCCAAAATGTTATGGATTGTTCCACAATGTTATGGATTGTTCCTCAATGTAATGGATTGCTCCACAATGGTATTGATTGTTCCACAATGTAATGGATTGTTCCAAAATGTTATGGATTACTCCTCGATATTATGGATTGCTCCTCAATGTTATGGATTGAAAAGAAGAACACATATACCACCTGTAGGAAGTGGGGATGAAAGTGGAAGAGAAGTCATTACAGACGACATCGATAATTATCAGACAGGACAGAATGATACGACAGAGACAGAGGCTACTGGTCATACAGATCTGTCCGACTCAGAAATAGAGCAAGCTGAACAGACTATGGTGACAAACCCCAGAAGTTTACCACAGAGTACACCAAGTACTAGTGGGATACAGAAGACTTTTCAGACATTAGATTTAAGGCGAATCTCAAGATTACGAAACAAGAGAGAGACGAGTAATATCCCACAGAGAGAAAACTTGGTGCAAGAGATACGCCCAAGTCACCCAATGAAAATACCGGCATTTATAGTACAATTAAAAATGCAATTCAAGATATGACAACACAGGTTATATTTGCGATACAAGCTGCTTTTGGTGGCAACGTTATCGCTCAACCATCCAGTACACGTACTGTTCAACTAAACTAAAGAACTGCAACAGAGGAGAAGGCCAAGACATGTTAAAAGTACCTCAACAGAGGAGAAGGCCAAGACATGTTAAAAGTACCTCAACAGAGGAGAAGACCAAGACATGTTAAAAGTACCTCAACAGTTAGGTCAACGAGGAGGTCAACCATCCAGTACAAGTACTGTTCAACCAACTAAAGAACCACAACAGAGGAGAAGGCCAAGACATGTTAAAAGTACCTCAACAGAGGAGAAGGCCAAGACATGTTAAAAGTACCTCAACAGAGGAGAAGGCCAAGACATGTTAAAAGTACCACTACAGAGGAGAAGGCCAAGACATGTTAAAAGTACCACAACAGAGGAGAAGGCCAAGACATGTTAAAAGTACCTCAACAGAGGAGAAGGCCAAGACATGTTAAAAGTACCTCAACAGAGGAGAAGGCCAAGACATGTTAAAAGTACCTCAACAGAGGAGAAGACCAAGACATGTTAAAAGTACCTCAACAGAGGAGAAGACCAAGACATGTTAAAAGTACCTCAACAGAGGAGAAGACCAAGACATGTTAAAAGTACCACAACAGAGGAGAAGGCCAAGACATGTTAAAAGTACCTCAACAGAGGAGAAGGCCAAGACATGTTAAAAGTACCTCAACAGAGGAGAAGACCAAGACATGTTAAAAGTACCTCAACAGAGGAGAAGGCCAAGACATGTTAAAAGTACCTCAACAGAGGAGAAGGCCAAGACATGTTAAAAGTACCACAACAGAGGAGAAGACCAAGACATGTTAAAAGTACCTCAACAGAGGAGAAGGCCAAGACATGTTAAAAGTACCTCAACAGAGGAGAAGGCCAAGACATGTTAAAAGTACCTCAACAGAGGAGAAGACCAAGACATGTTAAAAGTACCTCAACAGAGGAGAAGGCCAATACATGTTAAAAGTACCTCAACAAGTACTGTTCAACTAACTAAAGAACCACAACAGAGGAGAAGACCAAGACATGTTAAAAGTACCTCAACAGAGGAGAAGACCAAGACATGTTAAAAGTACCTCAACAGTTAGGTCAACGAGGAGGTCAACCATCCAGTACACGTACTGTTCAACTAACTAAGGAACTGCAACAGAGGAGAAGACCAAGACATGTTAAAAGTACCTCAACAGAGGAGAAGACCAAGACATGTTAAAAGTACCTCAACAAGTACTGTTCAACCAACTAAAGAACCACTACAGAGGAGAAGACCAAGACATGTTAAAAGTACCTCAACAGAGGAGAAGACCAAGACATGTTAAAAGTACCTCAACAGAGGAGAAGACCAAGACATGTTAAAAGTACCTCAACAGTTAGGTCAACGAGGAGGTCAACCATCCAGTACAAGTACTGTTCAACCAACTAAAGAACCACAACAGAGGAGAAGACCAAGACATGTTAAAAGTACCTGAACAGAGAGAAGACCAAGACATGTTAAAAGTACCTCAACAGTTAGGTCAACGAGGAGGTCAACCATCCAGTACACGTACTGTTCAACCAACTAAAGAACCACAACAGAGGAGAAGGCCAAGACATGTTAAAAGTACCTCAACAGAGGAGAAGACCAAGACATGTTAAAGGTACCTCAACAGAGGAGAAGGCCAAGACATGTTAAAAGTACCTCAACAGAGGAGAAGACCAAGACATGTTAAAGGTACCTCAACAGTTAGGGCAACTAGGAGGTCAACCATCCAGTACAAGTACTGTTCAACCAACTAAAGAACCACAACAGAGGAGAAGACCAAGACATGTTAAAAGTACCTCAACAGAGGAGAAGACCAAGACATGTTAAAGGTACCTCAACAGAGGAGAAGGCCAAGACATGTTAAAAGTACCTCAACAGAGGAGAAGACCAAGACATGTTAAAGGTACCTCAACAGTTAGGGCAACTAGGAGGTCAACCATCCAGTACAAGTACTGTTCAACCAACTAAAGAACCACAACAGAGGAGAAGACCAAGACATGTTAAAAGTACCTCAACAGAGGAGAAGACCAAGACATGTTAAAAGTATCTCAACAGTTAGGGCAACTAGGAGGTCAACCATCCAGTACAAGTACTGTTCAACCAACTAAAGAACCACAACAGAGGAGAAGACCAAGACATGTTAAAAGTACCTCAACAGAGGAGAAGACCAAGACATGTTAAAAGTACCTCAACAGAGGAGAAGGCCAAGACATGTTAAAAGTACCTCAACAAGTACTGTTCAACCAACTAAAGAACCACAACAGAGGAGAAGGCCAAGACATGTTAAAAGTACCTCAACAGAGGAGAAGGCCAAGACATGTTAAAAGTACCTCAACAGTTAGGTCAACGAGGAAGTCAACCATCCAGTACATGTACTGTTCAACCAACTAAAGAACCACAACAGAGGAGAAGACCAAGACATGTTAAAAGTACCTCAACAGAGGAGAAGGCCAAGACATGTTAAAAGTACCTCAACAGAGGAGAAGGCCAAGACATGTTAAAAGTACCTCAACAGTTAGGTCAACGAGGAAGTCAACCATCCAGTACATGGACTGTTCAACCAACTAAAGAACCACAACAGAGGAGAAGACCAAGACATGTTAAAAGTACCTCAACAGAGGAGAAGGCCAAGACATGTTAAAAGTACCTCAACAGAGGAGAAGACCAAGACATGTTAAAAGTACCTCAACAGAGGAGAAGGCCAATACATGTTAAAAGTACCTCAACAGTTAGGGCAACTAGGAGGTCAACCATCCAGTACAAGTACTGTTCAACCAACTAAAGAACCACAACAGAGGAGAAGGCCAAGACAAGTTAAAAGAACCACAACAGAGGAGAAGACCAAGACATGTTAAAAGTACCTCAACAGAGGAGAAGACCAAGACATGTTAAAGGTACCTCAACAGTTAGGTCAACGAGGAGGTCAACCATCCAGTACAAGTACTGTTCAACTAACTAAAGAACCACAACAGAGGAGAAGACCAAGACATGTTAAAAGTACCTCAACAGAGGAGAAGGCCAAGACATGTTAAAAGTACCTCAACAGAGGAGAAGACCAAGACAAGTTAAAAGTACCTCAACAGTTAGGTCAACGAGGAGGTCAAGCATACAGTACAAGTACTGTTCAACCAACTAAAGAACCACAACAGAGGAGAAGGCCAAGACATGTTAAAAGTACCTCAACAGAGGAGAAGACCAAGACATGTTAAAAGTACCTCAACAGAGGAGAAGACCAAGACATGTTAAAAGTACCTCAACAGAGGAGAAGACCAAGACATGTTAAAAGTACCTCAACAGAGGAGAAGACCAAGACATGTTAAAGGTACCTCAACAGAGGAGAAGACCAAGACATGTTAAAAGTACCTCAACAGAGGAGAAGACCAAGACATGTTAAAAGTACCTCAACAGAGGAGAAGACCAAGACATGTTAAAGGTACCTCAACAGAGGAGAAGACCAAGACATGTTAAAAGTACCTCAACAGAGGAGAAGACCAAGACATGTTAAAGGTACCTCAACAGAGGAGAAGACCAAGACATGTTAAAAGTACCTCAACAGAGGAGAAGACCAAGACATGTTAAAAGTACCTCAACAGAGGAGAAGACCAAGACATGTTAAAAGTACCTCAACAGAGGAGAAGGCCAAGACATGTTAAAAGTACCTCAACAGAGGAGAAGACCAAGACATGTTAAAAGTACCTCAACAGAGGAGAAGACCAAGACATGTTAAAAGTACCTCAACAGTTAGGTCAACGAGGAGGTCAAGCATACAGATTTAGCAACTCCAGTGATTCCAGTTCAGAGGAAGATTGTCATGAATCTGTGGATTCTGATCGCAGCGTACCTACCAACTTAATAACACAGTCAAAACAGAAGTCAAGGTCAGGTTCAATCGTTTTGAAGCAGTCGCAAAACTTAACTCTTGGAATGAGGAAGGTAGATTTCAAGAGTTGTACCAAGGTTACAAGGGGACGCAGGAGATTTCACGTTAATGTGACGGGTACCAAATTGTTAATTGTATTAATTGTATTAAACTTTAACTATTTCTTCATATTCTAAAAAGTTATATTTTGTATGCCATTCATTCCTAAATTTCACTCTACTATGAGATATAAAAGATGGAATTCCTGTTCAGGATTATTTTTATGATTTTTATTCAGCATCAAATAACTGATAACTGACAAAGTAAACTATAATGCAGTCATTTTTTATTATGTGGTAACATCTACTGTTTACTAAGGGAAATATTGAAATTGTATTTGTTATTTACTGTTATGAGACGACCCCCGTAATTATTACTTTCATTGAACAAGTGATGTTTTTGACTCGTATGTACATTTTAAATTGTGTCATATGAACTTACTTATCTGTAAAGCTTCCTCAAGTCATATTGGTATAAGGAATTACAAGTTTTATGTCAGAACATTTTCTTCGACTACATAATTTGTCGAGATTCGTTGACTGGCAAGCACCTGGCCTTCATTCAGCGCCATCTTCAGCTAACGGTACTGAAGTGTTTTCATTGGTCGAAAAGTTACGGAAGGTCACGATTATTTGTAGCTTATCGTAAAGAATTTTAATTATTATATTCTATTTACGGAACAAACATTTCAACAAATATAAAGTTACTTGAGCGTGATTTGTACAATTATTTTATAAAAATAAACATTTCAAAGTGGCCGAAGTGGGAAAAATCGTCAATGATTTTCATTGGTTTATTGCATAAGCTTGCAGTTGCGCGGTTGAAAATTGCACGAAAAACTGCACGAAAACTGCACAAAAAATGCACTAGTTTATAATAAAATATAAAGATACACAGCTGGACAGCTCACGTCATTTGTGCCTTGTTTCGCTTGTTCATGTCGTTGTCTTTCTCAGATTTATTGTTTCCGGTTGCGTCTTTTGTAATCATGACTGAGTCGGATTTTTAACACTCTAGCTCACAAGATTAACCGCACAAAGTTATTATTCCAAGTCCACAAATCTCTGCTTTCTTTCCTAAATGTTGCATGTTTGGTACTTGGTTGAAGTACAGACATTTTTAAACAAAAGATTTTGGAGAACATAATTTCAACTCTCAAGACTGAAATATCAATTCTTATTCATAATGTGCAGGCGTTTATCTCATTGTTGTCTATCACCTTGTAGGCAACCATAGTTCAATTGAGCACAGTCTTATCTGTAAAACCTTTATCATTATATCAATCATTGGAGAATTTTAATTAACGGTCATCAGACCGTTTTTATTTACACAGGAGCTAATTACTTGGTTTGTGTTTGTTTACACTGTGTACAATGACCAAAGTAAATAATATCTTTTTTCCTTTTAAGTACAAGCATCTGGCATGGTTACACGTATTTCAGGTCAATGGTTAGTGGCGACCTTTAATCAGTTGTCATGTTAGAAGTTTTCAGTTTCCAAAAGAACAATCAAATTATATAAAATATGTAACACTATACTAGATAAAAAAATCAGGATAAAGTAATAAAAAAAAGGCAGAACTGAATAGAGTGAAAAATAAACAGGCAGGACGGAGATTACAACTAAAAAAAAAAGGCAGGACAAAAATTTTCATCCTACCCCCCTCCCCATAAAAATCAAATGGTAGCTCCCTAAACTGACAACACAATGGCAAAAAACAAAAAAAATGGACCATATGACAAACAACAGTCTACAAAACGCAAAGAAGAAAACTAAAGCATGAGCAATACTAACTCCACCAAAAACCAGGGTGATATTAGTTGCTCCGGAAAGGTGTGCAGATCCTGCTCTTCATGTGGCACCCGTCATGTTGCTCATGTAAGTGAAAATTCAGTGATAAGTCTAATACGATGTTACATTCGAGGAAAGGAGGACGGGATTGTGATTACGACAATTCGAACATATCCTTCGTCATTTGGTATCTATAGGTCGTCACTATGAGTTTGTTTTGTGTCATTGGGTTGCTGTCGTATTGACATAAACCTCATATCTTTGTTTATTGATATCTTAACTTGAAAGTTACTCCGACAAGTTCATGACAAAATTCGCCTAAACATCGTCATTTTGCAAGTTCTTCGATCACCTTCTTTAATCACTAGTGGCACTTTAAAATCTGTCCTAGTTACCACTTAATGGCAAATGTTAAACAATCCAAACGGAACAGACCCTCCTACTAACCTGGGACAATGGTGTAACAGTACAACATAAGAACAAGCTATAAAAATCCTTTGAAAAGGGCTTAACTCATCAGATTGATATAAAGCACATACAAACTATTAAAAACACAAATAACACAAAATACAGATCTGAGAGTGCTCGCATTTACTGACATGTATTAAAGACTAAACTATTAATCAGTACACATCCAACATCCAATGGATTTAGTGTTAAAATGTCATTAATAGTCAGAGAAAAACATGACCTTGTGCAATGCCAAAATATATGTATCGACAAATTGTAGGATCCGTATGTACACATGTGATAAAAAATTTGTTTCAAATGTTGTTGGGTTGTTGCCTCATTGACGTAACCCCTACATATCATATCATTTATTGCGATCTTAGGTCACTAAAGTACAATATTCATATATTGAACACTTCTCTATTTAATGAAATATTAATTGACTGTTGTTGTTTTTTTTCTCATGGGTATGCACTAGTTCCCAAACACTGTCCTTGGTATCAATAGAGAGCTAATGGACAAATTATGTAACCAATGATTTGGCAATTCAAAACTATCAAGGGATCAAACTTTTCTCGCCTCTATCTATTTCATATCATTAACACTCTTTTAAAAAACGTATATTGATATAAATGAATATTAAAAATAAAATAGAAGGATGGATATTAACTCAATATCCAAATTTCCCATTATGGTCACATAAGATATAAAAATGATAACTAAAGTCATTAAGCTTTTTCTAACAATGGTATTATATTACTCAGTTTATAGTTCCTGTTATTCCGACATAATCTTCAAAATTCATTTTCGCTCCTAAATGTTATGTGTGTACATACTTTAAGGTGATCATAAGTTTACGTATAGAGTCAAACCATAAATATACTGAATAAAAACAAAAAAACTAATTGATAAAAACGTTTCATAACCGGTTGTCACAGAAGAAATTTACAAATAAAATGAATGGAAATAGGTTTGACAAGACATTCATATATAAAGTTTATAAAATGAAACAAAAAATAATTTATAATGCTGATATACATATACTGAGAGCAAGATGACAAAACACTCAGTAAAAACAAATTGCTTGATGGGAAATGGGAAAATGAGCATCGCCAAATGAAACTACTTCATCATTTTTAGTACTGTCACACTTGCTTGCGTTTAGATTGGGTTTCTACATATGGCTGTCACGGCGCGCACTTGCTACTACTAGATAATTATCAAATTAAAAAAATGTAATTGAATGATTGATAAATTATTGGTGTTACAGTAATGGTAGCATGTATTATTTATACTGAAATGAATAACTTTAATTAAGATTAAGTGATGGGAAACCAAATAGGTGTTTCAGCAGATATTTATTTTGGTTAAAATGACACGTGGGTCGAAAGTAATCATAATATAATTTTTTTCCCCATTTATCAAACAACAAAATTTAATTGTTCAAATATTGAATACTTTTAAGAACAGTTATCCCTTCATTCATAATAGATAAAATTTATTTCAGATTTTGAAAAGTGTTTTTTAGTGACATTAGAAACCGAGTATAATAATAGGAATATATAATGGCATCGCATTACAGCATATTCAATTTGATATTTATTATGACAGTCATTTGTTTATTGTTTTATATCAAATAGAAAAGTGTGATACTATCTATAGTACAATCTGTTAGATGGAAACTTCCTGAGAAAAATCTAAACGTCGATAAAAAAAAAAGTACATAGTTATGAAATAACTCATGTTGGCAAAATCGTTTAATAGTAATTCTTATTCAATCATGAATAATTACTTACGAAAACGCACCCAAAATGTGAATTTCCTGTTTAAATATAGATTTCCTACTATTAACAAAATGTCATATAATGAAGCCTTTCAGACAGAATGTGCCGGTTTAAAAATATTAATAAAATATCAACCTCAAAAACAGATTAGATAAAAATGTGGCAAGCTACAGATCTCATTTAAGGCATGATACATGATATAAGTATTTAAATACACGCATTGATTTTATTACATATTGAATATTAATATATAATTAAAATATAGATATCTTACATGTAATTTACATTTACATGGGAGGATTAGCCCAAATGTCGACTTTAAAATTTAGCCCAAATGTTGACTTTAAGATTTAGCCCAAATGTCGACTTGCCATTGGCCCAAACGTAACATATTTTTAGCCCAAATGTTACACCAATTAGCCCAAACGTGCATCACACTTGATTAACCATTTCAATGTGTTAAAATTTTTAAAATTCGTAATGAAGGACAATCAAGCGCTTCAGACACACGACATTTGTAAAGTGTTATTTCCAATATAATAGGCATTATAACTTCCTTTGTTGATTAGGTTGAATGAATTTCAAAGCACTGACAGAGGAGAACGGTGAGAACACGAGTATAAAATGTACAATAACTTCTGTATCGTATGCACTTGGTGTAACTTAAGACTGCTTTCTTTACGTGAACCCATATTAACAACATATTGCAATTTCCTGTACACAACTAGTCCTTTCGAAACTTTCGCCAAAAATGATTTATTAATCGTACAAAAAATAATTATTTGAATAAATTTCTTCCAGCATTTCATACAAATTTTAATATTCTAATATTAAGCTTAAACAAACATAAATTGTGTTTATTCGATAAAAACGCAATCCTAGTAATTAACACAAAATTGTTATGACTTTGGAAGTTTATTGTTTTTCCTGGTAAATAACTTGCAATTTTACTGCCGAAAGGTCGAGCGGTGCAAGCATGGAAACGATATTGTCTTGTTCCATAATACGCCAAATACATTTCTGTTGGTTTCCTTTTGTATTGGTTGTTAGGTCAGTTTTCTTTGTGTTAAAAAAGAATTTTGTGTCTTCAAAAAATGGGTCCCAGAAAATAATAACTTTTCTACTGTTAAAACTTTTCTTCGTATCATTATAGCTATTATGTACAGCCATAGATATTAGAGTGTAGTATTCAGTATTTATTTGTATTCAAATTGTTTGTTGTCTGTTATACCGGTATCCAATAGTTAGGCAGGATTTTTCTAAAATATGATTTTATTTACTTTCTTCGTTGTACCTTTTAATATTTCACTGATCGAAATTACAAAGTTGAGCAGTAAGTGATCGAAAACGTTTTTTTTTTTTTATTTGTTTCTGTTTTTTTTTTTTTTTTTTGTTGGTTCCCTCCCTCTTTTGTTATTTTATACCACAATGACATTGTTTTTCCTCTGTAATGATTTTATTGTACGTTCTACAGTTTACAATTCAATGTTCAACTGATTTTACTGAATTTTATTCAGCGTACATCATTTGATTCAACTGATTTTAATGTGTTATTCAGTGGACATTATTTTGATCCACTGATTTCACTGTACGTTATTCAGTGAATCTTCTGTTATACCAATGACTTTACTGTAGGTTCTACAGTCTACATTCTGTTACTAAGTTTACTGTAGGTTCTACAGTGTTCCTACTGTTACGGATTTTACTTTAGGTTCTACAGTGTACCTTCTGTTACTGGTTTTACTGTACCTTCTGTTGCTGATTTTACTGTAGGTTCTACAGTGATCCTACTGTAACGGATTTTACAGTAGGTTCTACAGTGTACCTTCTGTTACTGGTTTTACTGTAGGTTCTACAGTGTACCTTCTGTATCTGATTTTGCTGTAGGTTCTTCAATGTACCTTTTGTTACTGATTTTACTGTAGGTTCTACAGTGTACATTCTATTACTGATTTTACTGAAAGTTCTTCAATATACCTCCTGTAATTCCATTTATTCGACTACATACATTTTTGGTTTGTTTTTTATTCCACTGATTTTACTGTACGTTATTCAGTGTATATTATTTTATTCCACTGATTTTTACTGTACGTTATTTAGTGTATCCTACCTTCTGTTATACCACTGGTTTTACTGTACGTTCCTCAGTGTACCTTCTGTTATTCCGACGATATAACTCTACGTTCTTCCGTATGCCTTCTGATATTCCGACGATATAACTCTACGTTCTTCCGTGTGCCTTCTGTTATTCCGACGATATAACTCTACGTTCTTCAGTGTGCCTTCTGTTATTCCGACGATATAACTCTACGTCCTTCCGTGTGCTTTCTGTTATTCCGACAATATAACTTTTAAATACGTTCTTCCGTGTGCCTTCAGTTATTCCGACGATATAACTCTACGTTCTTCAGTGTGCCTTCTGTTATTCAGAAGTTTTGATTTAGAAGAAAAACCGACATGATTAGAAAATACAAATAATAATACCATTACAAACACAAATATAAATAAATTGTTTTAAAAACAATTGTTAAACGGTCTTTCCCCTCCGAAACATTATTAATTGATTTTTTTATTGATTGATTGATTGATTGGTTGGTTGGTTTGTTGGTTGACTGATATACTTATCAAACACATGGGATAGGGTCTCTTGGAACAAGCGAAAAAGAAACAAATGCTATCTTTGACCCCGTATTAAACAGATTGATTGATTAGTTGGTTGGTTGTTTGATTGATTGATTGAAAGTTTGCATGGCACTCTCTCTATGCGAGGCATCGGACTTAACGTCCATATTCTGACCGACGACGTGGCTGCGTACTTTGTACATCCCGCACTCCCAAACGGACAACCTCAGGATTTCCTAATAAATAAAAATCCTTACATCTTCTTTTTAAAAATTTTCTCTATTTTCTACGAGAACTCGTACTTAATGGTTTATTTTATGTGTTGTGTGTGCATTTTGTTTGAACTTGTAGGAAAAAACTGAGTAACATTTGTCTTGGAAGTTTCACTTTCTATATTTGGATATGGAATGTTTTATTCTTATTTTAGGTCCGCGCGCGCGATGGTGTTTTGAAGTCACGTGAGGCTCAAATATATATGTCTCGAGTTTAAAATATTAATATGTTTCTAGGGGAGAACGTTGTGGTTGATATTTGAGATAAGTCACATTTACAACATGATAGCTGCAAAGTTTGAAGTTTTAATAAGTAATTTGTTGATTTAACCATAACAGAGGCATAAACCTTCCAATAAAATGACGCGTACCATTTTGACAAAAATTTCCAGTAAGGACATGTAGCGACAAACAGTTTGGTTAAATTGTTTTGTCGATATCTATAACTCTTTCTAAAAAGAAGCGATATAAACTGAATGTAAAAAAATCACAACATGACGATTTCTTCAGTGTGCCTTGTTTTTTCAACTGTTTTATTCCGCTGTATTATTTGACTGTACGTTCTTCAATGTATATTCTGTTACTCCATTAGGTTTACTAGACATTTTTCTTTGTATCTTAATATCATTCCACTGATTTTACTGTACTTTTGTAATTTTGTGCCTTAAATTATATCAATTTGATTTGTGTTCTTCATGAATTTGGTGTTAGTGACAGATCTTATATATTCTGTTAAAAGTATCTTTTATTCGATTAGAGGGAAATCTGAGAAAAAATAAATATCTAATCATTCAAATTTATTTCTTCTTAAATTGATTTCTGAATAAAAATGACAATAAAGTTATTGTTGAAGGCATATAACAGAATTCGATTTTTTGAAATTTTACATCTTGCAGATATCTATCTGATATGATGAATTCATGTTACTAATTGAAATTCAAAAACACGAAACAATTAAATGAGTAAACAGCCCTTTTATTTATACAACGATAATTTCCTCGGAATATGTCATGAAATAATAATAAAACCGTAATAAAGCATCGTCAGTAAATATAAATGGTCATCCGTTTATTAAAACAAAATAATAATAACTTGATAATTATCTTAATTTCCTCGACTATATTCATAAATTAATATAAAATCAAATCATTTTGTGATAACGACATGATAAGATAATATTTGATTTTGAAATCAATCCAAGAAAACAATAAAACTGATTTAGAATCTGTTAAAATTGAAATTTAGCTTCACATTACCAAAGTAATTTGAAGAAATTAACATTGTCAGCGATGTATAAACCTAAGGAACAAACATTAAATCAGCACGTGGATGAGATGGAGGACAAGCATTAAATCAACACGTGGAAGAGGTGGGAGATAATAATTAAATCAACACGTAGAAGAGATGGAGAACAAACATTAAATCAACACCTGAAAGAGGTGCGGGTTTATCATTAAATCGACATGTGGAAGAGATGGAGGACAAGCATTTAATCAACACGTGGAAGAGGTGGGGGATAATAATTAAATCAACACGTAGAAGAGATGGATTTAATCAACACGTGGAAGAGGTGGGGGATAATAATTAAATCAACACGTGGAAGAGGAAAAGCATTTAATCAAAACGTAAAAGATATTGGGATAATCATTAAGTCAACACGTGGATGAGATGGAGTACAAACATTAAATCAACACGTGGAAGAGATGGAGAACAAACATTAAATCAACACGTGAAAGAGTTGGAGAACAAACATTAAATCAACACGTGGAAGAGATGGGGATAAACATTAAGTCAATACGTGGAAGAGATAGAGGACAAGCATTTCAGCAACACGTGGTAGAGGTGGGGGATAAACATTTTAATCAATACGTGGAAGAGATTGAGGAGGACAAACATTTAGTCAACACTTGAAAGAGGTGGGAGGTTATCATTAAATCAACACGTGGAGGAGGTGGGGGTAAATATTTCAATCAACACTTTAAAGAGATGGAGGACAAACATTTAATCAACACGTGGAAGAGGTGGGGATAAACATTAAATCAACACGTGGATAAGATTGAAATTATAGTTTAGTCCACGGACATCCCCGTCCTGTTGCATCATCTCTGGCTAAAGGAGTGGTATATCAGCCTAAGCTTAAACCAAACAGACTAATGTCCTTCTAAAACTAAATAATTATACTAGAAAAACATGCAATATTCTGCAAGTAATTATGATTTTTTGTTATTTGCAAGAACGTGAAAATTTGAAATGTTTTATATTATTTAAGGGGCCGTGTGTATTCATATTTCTATATTAAATCTTTATGATGTGTACATATTTACACATGTCACAATGATTCATTATCTCACTTATCACTAGAAATATTCAGTTTCTAAATATCCAGCTTCTTAATTAAAACCCTTTCATTAAAGTTAATGACAGTATGCATTAATTCATGAGTTTTTTTACACTGTTGGTTAAAAGTACGTTTAGTTAGCATCCACACTATAAAAGTCTGTATGCATTTTTTTTTTATAATATAAAATTTGAATGTAGTGATGAATAGAATTGTTGCGAAAGTAAAAAAAAAGCTTTTTTCTCTTTAGTCTCGTCACATTGTCTATAATTCATTAGTTATGTGAGCCTGCAAAAAAAAAAGCTGTGGACTCTACAGAGAGTCACGTAGTAAACAAGCATGTCACTACCCCATCTCAAGCTAAGGCAATTACCGAGAGATTCAACTCTATAAAGTTCGTAGAGGAGTTTAGCAACACAATAAGATCTTGATAAGACAATTTTAGTTTCCCAATGTACTTCCGATAGTCTTTTTTCGTTCGCAATATTTAAGCATTTCAAATTTGCTACCTAGGAATGATAGGTAATAGTTTTAAATCGTACGGCAAAATATTTTGGCTATTATCTAAAAACTGTTGTCAAGATGTCATTTGCTTTTTTTCGTTGGCAAATACTTCTCTGTACCCTTGAACATGAGCTGGGGGTCTTGGTGGCCGAGTGGTCTAGGTTGTTCTACTGTATCACTTGCCTGTCAATACTTAGGTTGTGAGTTCGAACCCCGCACTTTGTCCACATGTAGAGCAGGATCTGCTTACCCTTCCGGAGCACCTGGGATTATACTCCTAGTTTTTGGTGGGGTTCGTGTTGTTCAGTCTTTAGTTTTCTATGTTGTGTTTTGTGTATATTATTGTTTTCCTTTTTTTAGCGATGGCGTTCTCAGTTTATTTTCGACTTATGAGTTTGAATGTCCCTTTGGTATCTTTCGCCTCCCATTTGTAAGTTTCTTTGCCGAAGGTAGGTGGTTCTCTTCGGGCACACCGGATTCCTCCACCAAAAAAATGACCGCCATGATATAGCAAACAGTGCTGAAAGTGGCGTTAAACACCAGGAATCAATCAATTAAACAATGCATGAGCATATTTTAAAGAGAGATATGGTTTATTTCTACTGTATTTCTTTCACTCACGGTGTCCGATCAGAAAGTCAAAACAATTTTGCTTTGAGTATAAAAGAGTCTAAATAATATGGCCGTACTTTGGCCTATAATGGTTTACTTTTACAAATTATGACTTGGATGGAGAGTTGTCTAATTGGCACTCATACCACATCTTCTTATATCTATTTGCAACAAATGTACTACATATTTCCCTAAATCAAAGAGTTATTCATCGCTGCACCTCGCTGTAGAAGACAATTTTGATACACTATTGTAAATGTACATGTGCTGTACACTATTGTATCAACGTTTAACAAAAGGATTTATTTTTCATCTGAAAGACAATGAACCCTTTTTTACTTTCGTTAAAATAGTTTTTGTAACATGCAAAAATAATTTTTGTTGTTGATACGATAAACGTTTGCCTAAATATGATATCTTAAGATTGTAGCTTGGGCTATCTCTAGGCATTTATAATTTGCTCACATGTTCAGATATACTCAGTAAAGATTCTGTTTGCCCCAAAGTATGCGTATTAAGCATAGGTTCTGTGGCATTAAGTAAAGATTAGTAGATCAGTTTGAAATTTGAAACTTCTTTTGTCAAAATAAATCGGGCAGAATGTACTCTAGCTTGTTAATTATTCTATAGCTTTTAGTTAAACATAAAAATCAAGATCAGACACGATTTTTGGCTTCTGAATCAAATACGGTCAATGTTTGAAATGTTGTAGACTCTTTGTAACACGATATGTACAGATATTATTTTTTTTGTAATGTGGCACGGTGAATACAATGACAATAAATGAAGAGGATATAAAAAGTTAGATGATACGTGTATCTCAAAAAGTTCCAATTAAGGTTTATTGCACCTGTTTCGTAATGATAAAATATTTCAAAACAAAAATTAATAGATTGTCTCCTTGTTTGAGTAATGGGATTTAATTACTGGCAGTTTGATTCACTTGTCGTTTGGTATTACCATTTTTATTATTTTTCTAATAAATTCAAATAATATTAAACGATATTCGATGTAATTTCATATTTTTTCCTTCATATGTGATTGCAATCAAATTTAATTTGTGAAAGCTTTTCTGAAAAAAGATATTACTCCCTCTCTGATATTTTTATTGTTTTGTTTACTTCATTGTGTGACACATCTTTGTGTCCCACTTAACAGGATTCTATAGATTTCCTTGACACATTGTGTGACACATCTTTATATCATGTCCTACTTACAGGATTCTATAGATTTCCTTGACACATTGACACGGTTTTGTTTTAACTTAATGGTAAAAAATGAAAACAACACGTTATTAATTTCATGCGTCCGAAGCGCTTTTGTGAACTGTTCTATTATGGTTCTTAAAACATGTATACTTAGTTCTGATATAAATAAAAAGGGGAAAAGATATCAAGGGACCAATCAAAAACCACGTGTCATTTATTTTATATACCTCCAAAAATAAATAAAAAAATAAAGATAACATGAAATCACAAGCATTCGTTCAATGTAACAGTACAAATATGATATACAAGATACTGTAACAGTTTATGTGTAGATTTAAAGTTAATAAATTACATAAATGCACTAAAAGTAAGACTGCAACTCCCTCTGGTGAGTTGATCTTTAACTGTTTGTTTATAGTCTCAGACATTTGATTGTTATGACTTTCCAAATTTTTGGTCTCTAGCGTACCTGATAACGGTTGTTTTTAAACACATATCGTGCGTAAGAGCGTTTTTATCATATTAAATTTCGCGTGTCTCGATTTTAGAACCAATTATTGCATGTTTCGTTACAATTAATTAAAAACTAGATTATTACTTTTACATCAGACCGATAACGGCTTAATGTGTTAATTGTTTCTTTGAAATAGTCATGAAATACGAGAAACATTCTTTCATCTGATGTGTTGTGTCACGCTGTTTCACAGAATTATCATGATAAATTTTAATTAATTGGTTGTAAATGTTTTCTGCAATATTACATGATATAGGAATTACTATTTACTTATTAACTTTAATCCTAAATAAAATCTATGAAATGTACGTGCTTATTAAGCTTTGAGAGCGATATTTAATAGTCCACGTAAATATCGCTTTTGACAGAAAACATACTCAAATAATTACTAAAGATTCAATTAAACGCATTTAAAAAAAAATTGTTTGCACCTGTCCTAAGTCAGGAATCTGATGTTCAGTAGTTGTCGTTTGTTGATGTGGTTCATAAGTGTTTCTCGTTTCTCGTTTTTATATAGATTAGACCGTTGGTTTTCCCGTTTGAATGGTTTTACACTAGTAATTTTGGGGCCCTTTATAGCTTACTGTTCGGTGTGAGCCAAGGCTCCGTGTTGAAGACCGTACTTTGACCTATAATGGTTTACTTTTATAAATTTTGACTTGGATAGAGAGTTGTCTCATTGGCACTCATACCACATCTTCTTATATCTATTAAATAAACGAGAATGTGTTAAAAAAACCTTGTTAACTTAAAATTCCGACAACAATTAAAACACTATGATTTTTACTAAATAGTGAAAAAGTAGCCTTTATCTTAAATGTTCCATTGACTTTGAGTAAAGGATTATATATAATAACTACGGATATGTTTTGTGGCGATGAATAGCGATCAATTGGCCTTGAATATACATGTGTTTTTATTTTCGATTTCATCAAAGTGAAGCCTCAAATTTAATGAAGGAAGTTTATTCAGCTTTGAAAAGTTTTAAATCGAGGATACGCATTTCACGTTTACTTATTTTCATCACCAATTAAGAGTTTGTTTTTTTTTTTTTTTTTTTTTTTCAACAGTTTTAAAATCGATACGTTTAAATACTTTAATAACATCGTATCATTAAGGAACAAAAACTCTCACAAGTCCCTCTAAGGCCACTTCGATTGGTTGACTGCGCTTCTGTTTTTTACCTTACTAAAACATTTCCCCTTTAAGAGCCTCAAGATTCTATTATCTAATCATCTGCAATTACTACCTAATTTAGCAACTATATTACATACAATCGAATTGCTTGAATTTGTTCTCTGAGTTTCATAGTGTATACGTTTTCCGTGTATTTAGTAACTATGCATGAATTCATAGTGTGTTAATTTACGTTTTGATTGAGTTAAGCCTTCCAATTGATGTTTTATCGTGTGTTTTTCTATGTTGTGATGTTATACTATTGTTTCAGAAAAAGGGAGAAGGTTTGGTACCATTAAAACGTTTAATCCTGCTGCAAATGTTTGCACCTGTCCTAAGTCAGGAATCTGATGTACAGTAGTTGTCGTTTGTTTATGTAATTTATACGTGTTTCTCGTTTCTCGTTTTTTATATAGACTAGACCGTTGGTTTTACCGTTTGAATGGTTTTACACTAGTACTTTTGGGGCCCTTTATAGCTTGTTGTTCGGTGTGAGCCAAGGCTCCGTGTTGAAGGCCGTACATTGACCTATAATGGTTTACTTTTATAAATTGTTATTTGGATGGAGAGTTGTCTCATTGGCACTCACACCACATCTTCCTATATCTATGAATTACCGTAAGAGTAAGATTCATTGTACTGTTATCAAGATATAAAAGGAACAATAATTGTCGACGGCTATTTTGGAATAACATGTTGTGTCCCAAATTTAATGAATGTATGTAATTACCTTTCACAACAACTTTTATGCACATGTATCTGCAATTAAAATCCTTGGTTTTAAACTACATTTTTAGAAGACAAGAAACTATCATATGAAATAAATTGATCTCAATACTTTTAATACAGTACAACGCACTCTTAAATTAATTTTTTCATCCGTGCAGCTACTTTATAAAATAACAAGTAAATACTATTAAATATGAAACTTTGTGAGGGAAATTTCAAGAAATTTGATTGGACGAGGGGTTGTTAAAGAGAGGCGAAAGATACCAAAAGGGACATTCGAACTCACAAGTCGAAAATAAACTGACAACGCCATGGCAAAAAAATGAAAAAGACAAAAATACAAACAACAGTATGTAAACACAACATAGAAAACTAAAGACTGAGCAACACGAACCCCACCAAACAACAGTACAGAAAACACAACATAGAAAACTAAAGACTGAGCAACACGAACCCCAATAAAACCGGGAGTGATTAATATATTCAAGAGGAAAAAATCAATAATGCCACATGAAATAATGATAATGCATATATATATATGATGATTATTTTCGTTAAGATACCATGTCATGTAGATAATTAAAATGTGCGGATAAACATGGGATTTATTAAATACCAAGTGTTAAAGCTCTAGATCAGAATATTTTAAGTGTCGTTAGGTAACCTCTATGTCCGACAGTAAAACCTACGTTTTGCGTAGATCAAGCTTCACATACAATACTGTTATCTCTTATTCTTGTATATTTACCTTTTTTCCTTTCTTAAATTTTTTTAGGATTATTTAGACTCTATACGATATAGAGCTTGGCATATTCTATAGGCATCTGTCTATTATTGACAACTGCTTGTTGCCCTCTAAATGTCTTTTAGGTTGTTGAGCTGCTGTCTCATTGCATTGAATTCACCTCTACTTTACTTATATAGAAGAAACTCCCTTTGCTAACATCCGTTCAATATCATGATTAACATAGAAATCATCAGTACAAGTTCTTCATTTATGTCAACCAGAAACAAAGAAAACCAACGTTGCTTGTTGAATACAAAAACCCGACAGATAAAAATAGGCAGTTTAGTATTTTAAACATATTATATTGTGAATTGCAAAACGTCACAATTATTATATTATGGTAGGACAAGATTTGTAATACTTTAAAACAGAATTCTTAATTGAACTTCAGAATAGAAAAAGGATGAAATAATCATTTTCACTTGGTTTTAAAATAAGGAAAAAGAAATATTAAATGATATAGAATTAGAATTTGACTGCAATTTTGTTTTCGTCAATGCAAATTAAATAAGTTTCATTCAAAAATGAATTGCACCTAACTAAGAACGTGGTAGTTTGAAAATCTCTCCATTCAAACTGTAAATATCGTGTTGTCAGGTAAACTTGCAACTACATGTATCACATACTAAACAACTTTCTTGTTGAAATTCTGGTGACGTTTTCAGGTAAACAATAGGTACGTGTTTAAGTTACTTTGAACATTTTGGTGTGTGTGTGTGTGTGTGTGATTATTTCATCCGTTAAGCGTTGCGTCACTTTAGTTTATATTCACTACTCATGTATCATTCCTCATCCTGCTCTTTTAAAACATATTTGGCGGTTCATATATATTGTTATATTTAAGTCATCAAATTTCTATAAATCTTTTATCACTGCTGCCGTAAAGATCAGTAAATTAATAGATAGTCTAATGGATGCATGATACATTTAGCATTTAATTAACTATCAATTATTCAGTCAATGAATCAAGTGCATTTACTGAAAACCGTTATTTGAATACTTTGTGAATGTAAAATAAGAAGTAAAGAAATGTGTATGGTAACCAAATAATAATCCGGTTTTGGGACCCTGCTGCATACCACAAATGTACTGCGAAATATGGTAAATTGCTTAATAATAAAATCGACAACAAACGAAATGAATACATCTGTTAATACAGTACATAACTAATAAAAGACGGATAAAAGGTTTTACTTTAATAAAAACTTAATTCACAATTTTTAAGCTAAATATAAAACGTAAAATAAAAAAAATATAAAACTTTGAATTTTTCGAAATAGTAAAGATTTTCTAATATCATTAACGGTACAAATTTTTCTGCAACAGATGCGCATTTCGACAATAAATGTCTCTTCTTAGTGCTCTTCAACTTCGTACTTCATTTGGCCTTTTTATAACTTTTTTGATTCCAGCGTCACTGAGTTTGTTAAAGAAACGCTCGTGTGGCGTACAAAATTTTAATCCTGGTATCCATGATGAGGTTATGTAGAAAGACACCTTTATTTTATTGAGTACCAAACGTGATCTCCAGATTTCTTTTTGGTTTTGTGTTGTCGGGTTGCTGTCTCATTTATGTATACCGCACTTCTCCTCGTTTAATCCTTGCAAATCGCATGGATATACTCATGAGAGCAACATCTCCAGTTAATACAGTGTAAATAATTCGTAATCATTGTCTCTCATTCGTTTTTCAGCGATGGCATCAAATACAAAATTTTGCGGTTTATGTGATCATCGTCATGTGACTGGTGTTCCGAATGTAACCAAGCTCTTTGTACCGAATGCAAAGATTTCCATGCACTTTCTAAAGCTTCACAAAACCATTCCACGATAAAAATATCTAACTACTTAGCTCTTGACTCCTGTTTTTCCAAAGTTGAGGGACACTGCTCTGTATACGACAACAAATACGTGCTGTTTTGTCAAAAGCACGATTGTTTACTATGCATTACGTGTTTAGATGAACACACGAAGTGTGAGGACGTCGTTCGTATCAGGAAGTTAACCAAAGATGTTAAAACAGCCGAAATTTTTGTCGACACTCAAAAGAGTATATCAGATATCATATTGAACTTTTCAAAAATACAATGTCCTCTCGAGGAAAATGTATGCGATATAAAGAAAAAGAAACAATTCTCCGGGAAAAAGTTCAGATGAGGGAAAAGATTGACAATTATCTTGATAAAATTGAACACGTTCTGAAAACAGAATATGTAAAGTAGTTAATGATCAGTGCAATGACACTATTTGTAAGACTTTGGAAGAGATAAAAAATAAGAAAACAAATATGGAAAAATGCCAGAAGCAAATGGAGGACCTGAATAGATATGGATCAGATCTCCAAACGTTCTTTGGTTCGCGGGAGATATCAGCAAAGACGAATACCACCAATCAGTACTTACAGACATTAAATGACGATGGTAGCTAAAATAAAGTGACGATTTCTTATAAAAGAGATAGGAAGATTTTCGGATTCTTTGAAAAAGTTGCAAGTTTAGGAACAATTCAGGTGCAGAAAATTCCTGGTCAACTTACCCTAGAGAGATCAAAGGAGAAACAGGCACATTTAGTAGGTGTGACAAACATATCTATCAATGATATCAAGCTCAAGTTAGAACATACTTTCATACTAAGGAGTAGTGTTACCGGATGTTGTTTTCTTCCTGATGACAAAATTGTTATTTGTGATAGTTCTATTACAAACTATTTAAGAATATAAAATCCACATGGGGAATTGATGTTTGAAATTTTCATGTCGCCCAGTTGTGCTTTTGATGTAACATATATTGATGCCAACATTGTAGCTGTATCATCTGATAACCAAAAGCAAATAAATACCATAAAAACTAATACGAAAGCAAGGAGATCCATCCCTACTACAGATAAATGTTTTGGAATTACACACAAAGATGGACCACTTATTTATTGTGTGGAGGGAAAAGGAATCCAAAGTATCAATCTCCAGAATAGAAAAAAGTACTTCGATTTTACCATGTGATTCTGGCATTTTGTCGTATATAATTTCAAGTAACAAAAACTATATTATATTAATAAAAAAAGATCACAGGATAACATGTTGTGACATGGGAGGTAATATAACCTGGGCATTTAAAGACGATAATGTTGTGAAGGGTTCATGAGGCATAATAATTGATAATGCAGGAAATGTTTACACTGTAAGGGAAATGTTTGTATTGTTAGTTGCAGTCAACATAAAGTAATTGTGATGTCTGCCGACGGACAACAAAGTAGACAACTCTTATCAAAAGACGACAGACTTCTGATTCCACGTGCAATATCTTGTAACAATAGATATAAGAAGATGTGGTATGAGTGCCAATAAGTTCAAAAATCGTCTTTGCGTTGCAAATTTGAGGAACTGCTGTTTTCTGTTTGGCGTAACATTGTGAGAAAATTAATTAAACGGAAACGTTTTGTATTTGATTTGGTTTTGCTCTACGCTTTTTCCTTCTTATTGTTATTTATTTTGATTATTTTACGCAGCGAGGGGGTGTTTGTGTGAAGTGTAAAACTTTCAATCAATAATAAGCGATGCATATATTCAGTGTGTATACTACGTTGGTCATACATATGACAATTTCAAAGCGATCAAAGGTGAAGAAAACAAAAACAAACAAAAAGTTATCTAAATGTCAACAAGCACCAATCATTTGAAATTGAATTAATCTATGTACTGAATAATTCAAAATCATATACATGATTATGTGCACATTCTTGCAATATCTGTGTTTACAAATTACCACGTGCATGTTTCAATGTAGTTGTAAGACAAAATCCCGTCCTCTCTTCCGGTGCCAATAACCAAATATCCTTTTGAAGCAATTCAACTAAACATTTACAATCAAATGAATCACCAAAACAACTTTTTTTTTTCCAGACACAAATCTCCTTAATTTTATAAAAAAAAAGTTATTTACTTTACAACGAACCGATATCATTAAATACCGTTTTCCCTTGTGATCCAGTTGTAAAACAGTGGTGCTTATTGTAATTCATGGAACAGGCCACAATCTCAATTTATGAATCATAGACGATTTATGAACCTACCAATTCGCACTTAAATGCTACTAAACCGACAACGAAATTGCAAAAAAAAAAAAAAAAAAAAAAAAACACAAAACAAAACACATGCAACAGTATACAAAACACAATATAGAAAACTAAAGACTGGGCAATTGAACCCACAACATATGAATCAACCACTTGAATCTTTTTGTATTATTTGTATTAAGCATCGTATTTGATTATAGTTTATATGAAATTATAGGACGGTATAACACAAAAGTGTTGACAGTGGGAAGGTGGTACTGCCAATAACGAAACATCCTCCACCATCACCGACCCGCGGGTTGTAACAACTGACCAAAGATGCCTGACTTATTATGCGGTATGCCAGACGAGCGTTCTGTCTACATCAGATTTATCAATGGGGCTCGAATCAAAATCGTTGGATGGAAAACTATCATACAGTGGCAGAAATAATTACCCTTCTCGAGAAACTGAATTCTCATCTGGTCCAATCTTGAGTAGTCTGTGAGTAGTCTGTGAGTAGTCTGTGAGTAGTTTTCTCTGTCCTTTGGTTTCGCAATTGATTTGTTTTAGGCCTTTCTTGTTTTCTCTTGCTCCGTTGATTGATCGCGTTTGATTTGTTTTTAGGCCTTTTTTGTTTTTCACTTGCTCCGTTGATTGATCGCGTTTGATTTGTTTTTAGGCCTTTCTTGTTTTTCTCTTGCTCCGTTGATTGATCGCGTTTGATTTGTTTTTAGGCCTTTCTTGTTTTTCACTTGCTCCGTTGATTGATCGCGTTTGATTTGTTTTTAGGCCTTTCTTGTTTTTCACTTGCTCCGTTGATTGATCGCGTTTGATTTGTTTTAGGCCTTTTTGTTTTTCTTGCTCCGTTGATTGATCGCGTTTGATTTGTTTTAGGCCTTCCTTGTTTTTCACTTGCTCCGTTGATTGATCGCGTTTGATTTGTTTTAGGCCTTTCTTGTTTTTCACTTGCTCCGTTGATTGATCGCGTTTGATTTGTTTTAGGCCTTTCTTGTTTTCACTTGCTCCGATGATTGATTGCGTTTGATTTGTTTTAGGCCTTCCTTGTTTTTCACTTGCTCCGTTGATTGATCGCGTTTGATTTGTTTTAGGCCTTCCTTGTTTTCACTTGCTCCGTTGATTGATCGCGTTTGATTTGTTTTAGGCCTTTCTTGTTTTCACTTGCTCCGTTGATTGATCGCGTTTGATTTGTTTTTAGGCCTTTCTTGTTTTTCACTTGCTCCGTTGATTGATCGCGTTTGATTTGTTTTTAGGCCTTTCTTGTTTTTCACTTGCTCCGTTGATTGATCGCGTTTGATTTGTTTTTAGGCCTTTCTTGTTTTCACTTGCTCCGTTGATTGATCGCGTTTGATTTGTTTTAGGCCTTTCTTGTTTTCACTTGCTCCGTTGATTGATTGCGTTTGATTTGTTTTAGGCCTTTCTTGTTTTCACTTGATCCAATGATTGATCGCGTTTGATTTGTTTTAGGTCTTTCTTGTTTTCACTTGCTCCGTTGATTGATCGCGTTTGATTTGTTTTAGGCCTTTCTTGTTTTTCACTTGCTCCGATGATTGATCGCGTTTGATTTGTTTTAGGCCTTTCTTGTTTTCACTTGCTCCGATGATTGATCGCGTTTGATTTGTTTTAGGCCTTTCTTGTTTTTCACTTGCTCCGTTGATTGATCGCGTTTGATTTGTTTTTAGGCCTTTCTTGTTTTTCACTTGCTCCGTTGATTGATCGCGTTTGATTTTGTCAATTTGTTTTATGGAGTTCGGTATGTTTGTTATACTTACTTCAATTTGTATATTTTATTGCTCCTTTATCATCATTTTACTTTCTTCTATCAAATAAACAGCTGTTGGCACAATATATTTGTATATGTATGAATTTATTTATTAATCAAGACAAATAGCACTTCAATAATTTCATCTCCACTAAGTGAGGGTATACTTCTATGATTTAAAGTTACTTGAAAGGACGTTGTCAGTTATCAAACTGTACATTTCAGTAGAAACAGCCTTAAGATAATATATAGTGGACTTTTGAATTCCAGTAAGTTTCAGAATTAGACGACTTATTGCATCAAACCATTTAGCTCAAACAAAATCAAATGATCAGTATGGAACATTGCCTTCTATGTGTGTCTATTGTTCATGATACTTTATAGTTATATATAAATTTTCACATTTCTGTCGAATGGAACGAAAAACATGACCACATAAGGCAATTCTAAATTTTAAAATACATTCTCCTCCAAAATAACAAAGTTAAAACCATTAACAAATTCAAACTTATAATTTTGTGAAAGACTTTAACATGCTTCCTTATTTCGAGCTCATCGGACAGCGAACATGGAGACAATGATTCCACATAATATCTATCAATTCATTTAGGAAAGTGCATTGTTATCTTTTGTGGGACATGACCTGACCAATACGGAACAAACTAAACGGAAATACTATGTAGAAAGTCACTCATTATATCATATCAACTTGTCCCGACTGGGCGAACTGATGGCCTTGAAAAGCAATTTTTATATCAATTGTGTAATTTTCATAGACCACTCTGAACAAATAAAGTTAAATCTTTTTTAAACTCCATTTGACAGATGATGTGTATTTCCATTATATCGTATTTATTTGGGTAAATAAAGGAAACAGTAGTATACCGCTGTTCAAAAGTCATAAATCGATTGAGAGAAAACAAATCCGGGTTACAAACTAAAACCGAGGGAAACACAACAACTATAAGAGGAAAAAAAGGAACAACAGAAACACTGAAGTGCAACAAAAAACAAACGCCAACATACATAGAAACGAACTATTTGATAACAACTGCCATATTCCTAACTTGGTACAGGACATTTTAAGAAAAAATGGGTTGAACCTGGTTTTATGGCTAGCCAAACTTCCCGCTTATATGGAAATGTTATAACAGTGACGTATTTTTGTAACGAATATATAATCTTGAAATTCATACAATTATTTTCACAATACTAGTCCAAACAATTATGATGATAATGACGGTATTGAAAGGCTATTTTAAATAAATGCTGTGACGACGTCATAATTATTTGGACTAACACTAACATATATGGTATTCATAAATATATATAAGAAATCACATTTCAACCTTTTAACCGCAACTACAAGTGTGCTGTTTGAATGGTCTTTAATAAAAGTGTTTCATTTCGTTCCAATCAAACGAAAATAAGGCAACCAGATGATTGGCAAACAAAGATTCGTAGAGCAGCTAGGTGATTGGGTCATATACATTGCAACAACGATATCACAATAGTTCCAACTAAATTCCGAGAAATCTCAAATCCATTTGCTATGCTATATGACTGAGTACCACCTATGACATATCACATCTTATTTGATTTAGATTTATTTGTCTCACAAATCTCTTAAATGTAGTGAGAAAGAAATCACAATTACGTGTATTAAATTTCCGTGTCCTTCAATGTGTGTCTCAGAATTGATTACGTATAATAATGTGTACAAGATACAGATACCCACACAAGTCCCTCTGAAACATACAATTTAACGAAAAAAACATGCCAGTAAGATATACTGCTCAACTAAACTAACTTCTAGTATCACAAAACATTTCTGGACTATATAAATAGTATTGACACATGAAATACAATAAAATACAATAAAAGGAAACGTATTTTTGTAGAACAAAAATAGTAAAATAACAAAAATACCGAACTCCAAGGAAAATTCAAATCGGAAAGTCCCTTATCAAATGGCAAAATCAAAAGCTCAATCACATCAAACGAATGGAAAACAACTGTCATATTCCTAACTTGGTACAAGCATTTCCTTATGTAGAAAATGGTGGATTAAACCAAAAGTGTATAATTATAGACGAGCCCAATTAATGAAATTACATTTTGAAATTAATATGGAATGGAATAGCCACTTTAGTATTGACACGTCTGACCTTTTGTCCTCAACTTCCGGCTTTTCAGATGATTTGTCATGAATTAATAATCGTTTAATCAATTTCTATAAAATAAAGATATAATCTGATATCTTATAAAAGACAATAAAAACTTTGGTTACTATTTAGACAGCAATTTAAACACGTAAAGGTATTGATTTATATTGTTGTCCATACTTAATATTATCAGCTATTGTTTTCCTCTTTTATGAATATTAAGTTGTTAACTTGAGTGCTTAACTTTGATAGCATATTAAATTCTGTAGTTAAGAACATGAATATGAAAAACGTTATATGCGCAAAGCGCAGTATCAAAACAATAAGCTTAAAAATCGTGCACAACCCACCTGTATTTGGTTATTGTTTCAAAGACTTATCTCTTAGTAAAAGAGAGGCGGAAAATACCAAAGGGATATTGAAACTCATTAGTCGAAAGGTATTAACTAAAACGAAAAATAGCAAAAATACCGAACTCCAAGGAAAAATTCAAAACGGAAAGTCCTTTATCAAATGGCAAAATCAAAAGCTCAAACACATCAAACGAACGGAAACAAAATGTCATATTCCTTCTTGTTACATGCATTTCCTTATGAAAGATTAAACCTGGTTTTATAGCTAGCTAAACCTCTCACTTGTATGACAGTCGCATAGAATTCCATTATATTGACAACAATGTGTGAGCAAAACAAACAGACATAATATGTAAAATTATTACAAATTGGGTTATAGGAGTCAACATTGTGTTATAATAATGCAGATTAGCTTAATTAATTGTCGTAAAGGATCGTAAGATCCAGTCACAGAAATAATTATTTGATATATATATATATATATATATATAGAAGTCTATAAAAAGGACCAACCAGCAAATTTAATATGTACCGGATCGACTAGAATAGAAGATGCTGCGCAGATAAGGAAAAAAATATATAAGTCTAAAGATTTGCACAACGGTACTAATATAAGATGGTAATATACGAAGATGATGTAATAAAATCGTGTTGACAAATATTTCGGCTTAACAAATAGCCTTCGTCAGTGTCAATAATTTTTACAATACTCATTGTTTGTGTAAAATAGCTCATTAATACAGGTAAGTTTTGGTCTATTGATTTAATCCCAAACACTGACGAGGGCTATTTGTTAAGCCGAAATATATATATTGAAACGCCTAAAAAGTGTACAAAACAACACCAATATTAAAAAAAAAAAAAAAATACATTAAATGTAATTATCTACAAATATTTCGGATAACAGATATCCTTCATCAGTATGATTATGATGTAAAATGAATCATATCAATTGATGTACATGTAACGATCCAGCGCCCTCGTAAGAAAGATCTCGACGTTTTATATATATATATATGTATATATAGGTTGGCTAGAGTTGAGCTATATTCATTAGACACGGCACGCTTGTAAGTTTTTTTAGCTGTACAGTTATACGCAGACTGAATTTTAAGAAAAAAATGGTAGGTTGAACCTGGTTTTATGGCTAGCCAAACCTCCCGCTTATATGGCAATGTTAGATATACCGCTAAAATGACAACACTACGTGACAGGAATACAGTACAAACAAACGCAAGTACAATCAGCACAGAGAAATACATGAATAAATAATATAATAATACATTACAACATGTAAACCGCATATGGATCTACATCTGCTTACCTTTTCAGAGTACGTGAGCCCCGGTTTTTCATGAGTTTCGTAAGTATTGTTTAGTGGACTTGTAAAGGAAACCTTATATTTGTACTATTTTGGACAAAATATATATCTGGTTTTGGTTTTTTTCTTACGTATCAATAAAAGGTGTCTTCATATCTTAATTAAACAGTTAACAATGAAAGTAAGGTCGCAATATTGTTTTAACTAACACAATACAAAGTGTTTATTTCAATTTAATCATAAAGTCATTATTCTCCTTCTTTTTATCTTGAGACTTTTTACTATTGAAACAAGTTGAAAATCAGCATCGTTGAAAACAAACACTCGGTTGAATGTATGTTCTTTATTAAAATATCACCGTTCATAATTAACAATAAGTACATAGTCAAAAATAAAGATCCTTTATCACAAAACTATAAAATACTGTAAATACTAGTGCGAAGAAAGATAACTATGACATCATTGACATGTCTATAAAACAATTCACAGCCTAGGTTAATTTCTAATTCTAATGTAAATCTGTCTTGTCATTGTTGTCTGTGTCAAAGACTGAAATGAAGCTTATGTCTTGCGTGTATTTGTTTATGCATCTGCAAAACTTCAAACAGACTCCTAAATATTAATAAAACAGTACAAATAAAGGAACTTACAAAGAAGACAATTTTATACTTGCAATTACAACAAAGTTGTTGTCTGTTTGAAGTCTTTAGTCAGTTGTAACTCAGCAGAATAAATTTACATATGGTAAATTTAAATTCCTAGTTGTAATCTATAGTGATGTATGTTTGACACAGTTAAAGATGCTGGATCTTAATTATTGTATCAAAAACCTATTATGTCTGTTTGGTTTGCTTACCCACTTTTGTCTATATAACGGAACTATAAACATCTGTCATACAAGTGGAAAGTGTAACTAGCTATAAAACCAGGTTTAACCCACCAATGTTTTTCGGGAACTAGCCTTTACCAAAACAGAAATATAGCAGTTGGTTTCATTTCGTTTCGTTAGTTGATAAAGTCTAACGTTTGATAGCTGTATAGTAAACTAAAAGAGACCCCAGCATGTCAAAATGTAAAACAGTAAAAAAATCAGTAATTTACGAAAGGCAAATATGAGACAGCAACCAACAACAACCATTGAATAACAGGCTCCTGACTTAAGACAGATAAAAAGAATGTGGGTTCAAACATGTTTATAAACGCTAATCCCTTCCCCTAACCTGGGACAGTAGTATAACAGCACAACATAAGAAAACAACTAAAAAAATCAGTTGGAAAAAGTTAACTAAACAGATTGACACAAAACACTTAAAACAACTAAAATAAAAACTAAAGACACATAGATACAAAGTATCGATCGAAGAAAACTCGCAGTTACAGTTATTTGGTTCTTGCATGTGTTCTGTATTTGCAGGTCCAAACACAAACAACACAAAAATGTTTACTCACATAAACCCATAGAAGACGTCAAAAAACTGTTTTCATAAGCATCGGAATCGTTTCGCTGTTTAAACTCTTCACGCAACACCCCCCCTTTTTTTCCACCCCTGTCAACCGTGACTAAGTAAGTGAAATAGATACACTTTTACTCGTGTATACCATTCGACCTTAATCATTAACATGGTAAACAAAAGTACAACAACCTTTCTAGAAGTTTCCTTTCTGGTTTATTTACCATATTCTGTCACTACATATTCCTAAATTACAGTGAGGACTTGCGTGTCGTATATATAGCCAAACTAGACATTAAGCCCATCGGTAGTTTATGTAATTTAGGCCGATCGAAACAAAGGGCGAGAAATTTTGACTCAGACATGAAACGATACCATGCCAGATAGGGACAGGAATTTAGCATGGCAACAGGCCACTTACGAACCCATCATAGATTTGTTGTGAAAGTGCTGTAACGTGCAAAGAACGTGGCATTTCCTTACACAAGGCATCGGAATTAATGTTCCCATTCTGACTGGACATAGCTTCGAATTTAAACATCCCACATGGCCAAACGGACGCCCGACTTTGCAAGGGTTTTACTGCTGGTCGATAGAAACCAAGGTGGCCATATTATATACCCCAGTCACACTTGGGGTACTAATTTAGTTTCCCATTGAGACTCATATTTATATCTATTTTCAATTGATGGAGAAAATACAAACTTTAAATTAAATTAACCTTCTGGTCAAATTATCAAATACAATTGAGAACGGAAACGGGGAATGTGTCAAAGAGACAACAACCCCACCAAAGAGCAGAAACAATCCAAGACCAACAATGGGTCTTCAACACAGCGAGAAATTCCAGCACCCATAGGCTGGTCCCTAAACAAAAACGTGTACTAGTTCAGAGAAAATGGACGTCACACTAAACTCCGAAACATATAGATGAACCAAAATTAAAAAACATACAAGACTAACAAAGGCCAGAGGTTCCTGACTTGGGACAGGCGCAAAAATGCGGCGGGGTTAAACATCTTTTGTGAGATCTCATCCCTCCCCCTATACCTCTAGCCAATGTAAAATAAACAAACACATAGCAATACGCACAGTAAAACTCGGTTTAAAGGAAGTCCGAGTCCGATGTTAAAATAGGTAACAGAATAAACTAAGCAAAATAACAATGATAACATAAATTAACAAAGGACTACTAGCAGTAGCTGACATGCCAGCTCCAGACCTCAATTAAACTGATTAAAAGATTATGTCTTCATCATATGAAAATGAAGCACAATCCCTCCCGTTGGGGTATTAATATCATATCATCACACAATATATGAGAAGAACATAACCCGTATCATGCCAACAACTGGTTTTAGAATAAATGTGTTTATTTCCGATGTAAAAACCCTATGAGTGAATCAATATTAATTCCAAAAAATACCATCTTTAATCACCTGAAAACAGTATCGTAACTATATCCCTTCTGAATAAGTTTGTTTATAGGTTTTGTTAGCTTTTGAGGTGAATGACGACATCGTTGTGCTTTGTATAGATCTAGAATGTTACCATAAAAGATTGGATGTGAAATACCTGAACGTATACGATGTCTACACGTTGATTTATATTTACGAATAATGTCCTTGTAGGGAAAACGGTACTATTTATTCTGCCATAGGCGACAATACTAACATTTTCTAAATTTACCACTTTTTATAATAAAAACCCGGATAAAACAGTAATGTGTGCTGTTAGTACTTTATTATTCTGTTTTAAAAATTGAAGCCAAATAGTATCATGACCAACTTCCAACGGAGCTTGTTAATGTTATCCATGCCCACCGTCATTTTACACCAAATTTATGAAATTTTTGAAGTCTTTTCGAATAATTCTCTAGAAAATATTTCAATAGGTTTCAAAATTTATATTGTAAATATACACACTGCAGTTATTCATAGATAAATAAAAAAAATATATTGTACCCTAACATCCAATCACAGCGCTCCTAAGTTGACTTCTTTCACCTGCCTTGGGTACACAAAAGGCCAACCTAATGCAGGGAAAATGTAATAGTATCATTTTCCCTGTACCGATGATAAAATTTAGTAAATGTTTTGACAAGTGTGTGATATCGAAAACCCTGGTGTACTAATTTTTCTGTTTTGCAGCGATTTCTTTCGTTAAAATCAAATACGTAGTCATGTCTTCTTTGACTGTCCATGACGTTAAAATACTAAATCCCTGGGATGTGTTTTAGTTGATTTTAGTCTCTGATGCATGATTTTTTATTATTAATTGCTTTTAACTAGCTGTCAGTAACTGCGAGTACTCTCAAATCGTACTTTCTTGTTTATTTGACCTGTTGATACTAATTGTAATGCTTTTTTCGTTATTTAATGTTATTCAGGGTTATATCTGGTCTATATACCAGCTTTGATAAGTGTTTGGTACTAATATAAATTTCCACTTCGTACTATGAACATCAAAATTATTTATTTTGTTAAAATATTTCCTTTCTCTATTGTAACTGTATACGTATACCTAACAATAAAATTATTTTATTTACCTGTGTTTAAAGTTATTGCAAATGGCTGATATTTTTGTTCGAGGATATTGTTTTTCTTAAATTGTTTAACATTTCATACCGATATAACATGTTACTTTTATTATTCTTCCCTTAGTTTATTTATTTTGAATTTACATTGTATCATAGGTCAAATTTATTTGTTCAGTGTATGTTCAATGGTGTTACTATGTCCTTTGATTGAGTTAAGCTATTTCAGTTGATATTTTATAGTTTGTCTTTCTATGTTGTGATGTTACACTATTGTTTCAGAAAAAGGGTGAAGGTTTGGTAACATTAAAACGTTTAAACCCGCTGCATTTGTTTGCACCTGTCCTAAGTCAGGAATCAGATGTTCAGTAGTTGTCGTTTGTTGATGTGGTTCATAAGTGTTTCTCGTTTCTCGTTTTTATATAGATTAGACCGTTGGTTTTCCCGTTTGAATGGTTTTACACTAGTAATTTTTGGGGCCCTTTATAGCTTACTGTTCGGTGTGAGCCTAGGCTCCGTGTTGAAGACCGTACTTTGACCTATAATGGTTTACATTTATAAATTTTGACTTGGATGTAGAGTTGTCTCATTGGCACTCATACCACATCTTCTTATATCTATTTACATACACGAGCGAATCGAACAAGTTGAGATATATACACCATAATATGGTGACAAGGGAACGTCACCATCTAAAATGGATAATTAACAGTAGGAAATGCTTTATTTGTTTAGATTTTAAACATATTTTATTCATTAAGATATGAAAAGGATTGAGCAACAGGCACAGCCTATAAAAGCTCTCTCCATATTACATGTACAAGGTATAATTCAATTATAACAACTGTATTTAAAATAATGTAATATAGTGGAACATGCATGCTACGAGCAAATATATATTTACAGTGTTACTTACTAAATGTAAAGTATATTTAAGTATATAGGCAATTACTCACCATTTATTCAAGTACCTTGAAACATGCAAATAATATCCTTTATAAGTCATTAGAAATATATATGTATGGCTTGAAAGAGACACTATGCTTACTTAGTGGAATAAATGAATTTATGTTGAAGTGGAGGAGAAAAAAAATAAAAAATAAAACTAAATAAAACAAAAATTAAGTAAATTTCAAACAAAACGTTGAGTGTCACTGATATATTTCTGAACAGATTTAAAAATAGCAATATTCATATCATATGAAAATAATCTGTTTCCAAAAAGTAATAATTCAATATTTATGTCAACATTATCAGCAATGGAGTAAATGGAATCAAGTAGGATCTGTCTTACATCATTGTACTTAGGGCAAATAAAAAAGAAATGTTGGTTATCCTCAACAGGGTGATTACAGTTTGCCAAAAAAAGTGTTCTCGGATAAGAACTGATTAAACAAATGAGATTTTAGGTTGCTAGCATTATTTCTGAGTTGACAATGACTTATATTAAGTTTCCTTATCCCATAGTTGAAAGGTTTAAATATATCATCAGTCCTATAAAACTTGCCAGTCCACTTCTAAATATACCCAAACTTGGGAATTTTTGTAAACTCAAAGGAAGACTATTCCAAAGTTTTATAGTGGAAGGAATGAAACTATTAAAATAAGAGCTAGTTCTAGCAAGAGGCGTATGAAAAGTGTTATTTTCATTCCTCAAAGTATAAGGGGTTTGTCTGGGAAGATATGGCTGGACTTACTCATATAATTATGCAGGTGTCATCCCATTTAATATTTTATAGAATAGTATAAGCTTATGTTTATTACGTCTATTCTCCAGAGTTTCTAAACCTAATTCAATATAAAGTGTTTGTCTTGAGGAATTACGTCGTAATCCTGTAATAATTCTAGCAGCTTCTATTTGGATATTTTCAAGAAGCTCAGACTCGTGCTGGAAGCAATTGCCCCAAACAACATCACCATACTCGAATATAGGTCTAATAAAAGCATAATAAATACGTATAAGTGAACTCCTATCTAATAAATGTTTAACTTGACGAAGCACAGATAGACGAGAGCATGCTTTTTTATTAATAATATCAATATGTGTGTTCCATGAAGCTGATGACTGAAATGTTATCCCAAGATGACAGTGAATATTAATTTTCTCAACCTCTTCGCCATTTATCCCAAAAAATACAGCTGGATGCTCCCTTTCCCTTCTAGTAAATACAATATTTTTAGTTTTCTTAGAGTTAAATTGAACAGCCCATGATTTTGCCCAATTTGAGATAACATCCAAGTCATCAGTCAAAGAAGCAGCTGCTACAGCATAATCATCATCTACTATAACAAATAATGAGGTGACTTCTGCAAAAAGTCTAATATCATTAGCAATGTCATTTACTATATCATTTATATAAATAAGAAACAGAAAGGGTCCCAAAACTGATCCCTGAGGGACACCTGCATGTATACTTCTTAGAGTTGACGAAAAGCCTTCTGAAACTACTTTTTGTTGACGATCTGAAAGATAACTTTCTATCCAAGATAAGAGCTGATCATTTAAGCCAGATTGTTTAAGTTCAAATAAAAAGTCCTTTATGCCAAACTTTATCAAAAGCTCTAGCTACATCACAAAATACAAACCTTACATCCCTCCCACTATCCATATAACTAATAATTTTATGATATATTTCGATTAGCTGATTAACAGTAGAGTCCCCTGGCTGGAATCCAGATTGAAACTTTGACAAAAGGTTATTACTCCTCATATAATTATACAAATGTTTAAATAGAACTTTTTCCATAATCTTACAAACAATACTAGTAACAGATATTGGACGATAGTTTAGAGCTGAATGTGGACTTGGACTACCTTTCCCTTTAAAAATAGGATTAACATGTGCAATTTTCCATGACAGTGGAACCTGTTTAACTGATAGAGACATATTAAATGACTTAGTTAATGGTTTAGAAATAAAGCTAGCAACCTCTTTTAAAATTCTAGGACTGATACCGTCAGGTCCAGCTGGTTTGTTAACATTCAAGATTTTTAACTGGTCTAAAATTTCTTTCTCAGTGATGACAAATGTGTTTAAATGACATGGAGGAGGCTCATTATTATCAGGAATTTCTGGTTCCGTATCAATATGAGCTATATTAGCAAAATGATTGTTCAGGATCTCTGATTTGTCCAAAGGATGAATAAAAATTTGGCCATCATGTTCCAAGAAAAGGGGGTGAATCTCTGTTTTTAGTAAAATTTGATACAGACTTGGCAATGCGCCACCATTTACCGGGAGGAATATTTTTGTCAATAAGTTGTGATGTCAGTTTGCACTTTTAATCATCTTTTGCCTTTCTAACTAAACTGATTTCATTACGAATTTCTCTAAATTTTTTCCAGTGATCTGGATTATTTGAAGTTTTCGCTTTGTGGTGAATTCTATTACGATGTCTTATCTTGTTTCTTATCAAGTTGTTCATAAATGGTTTATCATTTGGTCTTACTGTAATAGTTTTAGTGGGTATATATCTATTGACAGTACTTTCAAATGTTTTGACAAAGTTTATATAAACATCATTTACATTATTTGAATTAAAAACAACATCATCCCAGTCATTATCATTCAACTGGTTTTCAAGACCTTCATAATCTGCACGCTTAAAATCACGAATTCGTCTTTTAAACGAGTGTTGTTTATAAGTTTTAAATGAAATTTCGACTGAAACAGGAGAATGAGAACTGCATATCGGTGTAAGTACAGTTACTGAATTAATTAATTTTTGCGATTAGTCACACATAAATCAATACAAGTTCCAGTTTGGGTTGTAAAGTTGGTAGACTCCCAAACAACATTTTCTAAATGGTTAAGTAACAACTTTTTAAAAAGTTACTGGTGTTTGACAACATATCGCAATCAAAATCACTAAAATGGAAAAGTGGCATATTACAATCAAATGTTTTGTCTACTGACTCACTAAATAAGTACCATATATTAGAATTTGAGTTTGGAGGCCGGTATAAAACACCAACTAAAAATTTTTTATTACTACAATTCCTCACTTCAACCCAAAGTAATTCAAGATTGCTTACAGATATGTCGTTCCGTATAATAAAATGTAGACTATTTTTCACATAAATGGTCACACCTCCACCTCCACCTAATAGGTTTATGAAACCCATTTAATTTAATTTGGTCATCAGTAATTGACTTGTCAAGATGAGATTCTGATATACAAATAATGTCATACTCATGTAGTTCATTGTTAATGAGATCTAACTTAGGAAGTAAACTAAATACATTATTGTGTACTATTTTCAAATTCTTTTTTTTTGTTGCCTTCTATAGGTCTTTTCAGCAGTTGTCTCTTTGAGTTGCTGTCTCATAGCATTACCTATAACAAAACAAAGAAAAACCAACGTTGCTTGTAGTATAAAAAAATGAACGTTAGAATTAAATATATGTTGTTTGCCTTCATTTTATATCGTTAACTTCAAAACGTCACAATAATCATATAGATATAGGATAAGGTTAAATATACTTTAATGGATTTGACGCCATAGTTTTTTTTTCTTTAACGCAGATTAAATAAGTTTTATTCAAAAAATAATTGTTCCTAGAGTAGAACGCGATAGTTTGTAAATCCCGCAATTACAACTGTAAGTATCGTGTTATCAGGTAAACTTGCAACTGTCATATGACAGAATAACTTCCTTGTTGATAATCTGGCTTTCGGTGGTCGATGTAATACCTTTCCTCGTCGGCTTTATCTAGGGTTGTAGCACAGAACATGATGTATAGTGGCGTGTAGATGGTGTACTTTTCTATATATATATATATATATATATATATATATTAAGTGCCTCTAAATAGCAACACATAGCATACAAATTTGTTTGAGTGTGGCTTAATCAGTTCAAAGATTAATACAATTACACAAATGAAGTTATAAATTGTCTAACACTGTAAACTAAAACACACTATTTAGTATGTAAATATTAAAATGTTAAAAATATTTACAATGCGATAAAAAATAAACGCAATATTTCGCTAGATAAACTTGCTTCATCGAGGTACATTGATAGGCAATTGAAATATATATATATATATAAAGTCCCTAGAAAATAAACCTAACAATGTTAGAGTAGATCTGATTCTTTACTTCCTCCCCGACCGGGGCTTGAACCTGTACTTTTCACTTCATATTCTACGACAACAATTGAATCTTTTTGTATGAAGCATCGTATTTGATTATAGTTTATATGATATTATAGAATGGTATATTTGTTAAACACTGCGAATGCTCTGTTTTCGTAAAACATTAAGTTGTTTTTTCTGACTTGTATTCTGTCAATAAAAAAAACAAAACATTTAAGACAGAAAACTGAAAAGAAAGCACAACCATAAAGTCAATAAATACAGAAACAGCGTGTCATATGTACTGACAATTGTACCGTGACTATCCGAAAGAAACAAGTTGTTTTCTTAATTCATTTGATTGTAAATGTTTAGTTGAATTATATCAAAATGATGAGGAGATTTCTAGTTTTCACCATGATTCATTAGAACAATAAAACAGACAAAACTATTGCCAAAAGACAAAAGTTACCACAAGCAAATAACTGTCCACAAAACACTACACAGAAAATGAAAGATTGAGCAGCACATACCCGATCAAAAGTTTTATGCCTTGTACCCAGATTTCAAGATTGGTAAAATATTCTACAAATTTTGTTCTTTTATATTGTTTACTGCAAGCAGCCCTACCAGATAGACATGACTCTCAACCTTCTTTGTAAGGCTCTTAAGGTTAATAAATCATCTGATGATAATAGAATTAGTAATGTAATTTTTAGGAGTTCATTATAAAAATATAACAAAAATACCGAACTCCAAGGTAAATTAAAAAACGGGAAGTCCATAAAAACTGACAAAATCAAACGTTATAAACCAACGGAACGGGCGAAAAACATCTTTTTTAATGTTACGACTGGTAGGTATCAGGAGTCTTTAGTTTTCTATATTGTGTTTAATACACTGTCTTTTTGGTCTTTTATTTTGTCATTGGGTTGTCAGTTTGTTTTTGATATATGAGTTTCAATGTCCCTTTGGTATCTTTCGCTTCTCTTTTATGTAAGTTAACAGTGACACACGAAATAGACGAACGAATTAATATTTACATGAAACTGTACTACTGTACGTAGATGATACTGTTTTATATTCTGCAACTGAACAAGATCTTCAACAACAGATAAATACATTTCAGATTTTTGTGAAATACTGGTTATTTGTTTTGGTAGTACTACTTAGATGTACGTAGATGATACTTGTAATATTTGGGTACCTGTATTTTACAGTACTTGATTTGTACTATAAATGTAAGTACTACAGATTTTTGGTTACACCGTTACATTTTCAGCATTTTGAAAGTTTGTCTATTTCAAATCTTTTAAAGTTTTGATTTTCAAACATGGAATATTGTGATCACTGTTGGTATTATTTCTGTACCAAAATTTTAAGTACAAATCAAGTACTGTAAAATACAGGTACCTACATATTACAATAATTTTAAAGTAAAGAAATAGTACTAAATATTAAAAGTAAATTTCCAGTACTACAGATTTTAAGTACAGAAATAGTACCTATGCAAAAGTAGCAGTGTAAAGGGCCCCAAAATGACTAGTGTAAAACAATTCAAACAGGAAAACCAACGGTCTAATCTATATAAAAAAACAAGAAACGAGAAACACTTAAGAACCACATCAACACACGACAACCACTGAACAACAGGTTCCTGATGTAGGAAAGGTGCAAACACATGCAGCGGGTTTAAACGTTTTAACAGACGCCAACCTTCACCCTAACCTGAAATAGAAGTATAACATTACAACATAGAAAGACCCACTACAAAATATCAATTGAAATGGCTTATTTAACTCAATCAAAAAGACAATCATGCTAACAAACTTAGATGTATACCTTCATTCACATGAATTTTCCATACAGTTTTAAACGGAACATTCGTGAAAGGAACATCGCAATTAAGGGCCATATTACAATACACTTTCAATGCACACGATAGATCTTGAAAGTGTGATTTTCCCGAACAAATAACACCTTTTTCTCCCATAAACAATTAAATTGAGCAATATGACATTCCTTTATTACCAGTCAATTCGTGAATCATGGATTTTCTAAATTGACCGAAATATCTAAATGTATTTACACCGTCCCTGAATGATTGGAATTTGACTTACAAAGTCTTGACATCGGCGCCTCTATTGTGGTTTAAATTTCTATATATAACTGACTCTAGTTCACACTTTTCGTCATTACCTTTTAATGATACCCTATCATTATCTGTCTGTACATTGATCAATGAGTCAGTTATCAGCCAGAGAACAAAAGAAATTACAGAAAGACCTGTTCAGTTTAGATCCATTTAATTGCTTATACCAGCATATATTCCCATATAAGACGGGTTTAATGGTAATCATTGAATACTAATCGGTAAGATAGGGGCTAAACACTTTCATAAAATTACTACACGGGGTGTGTATTCATTTATTTGTTAAAATAATTTCAGTAATTCGCAAGATGTAGAGAAGTTATGGTGTTTCTGTCGTTTCACATCTTGGTAATACGTAGCATTCTATGTTATATACAAATAATTGTACAAATTTCATTGATTTTATAAATATATAACATATTTTACATATTATTTTAAATTTTATTTAGGAACAAATCATCGAGGAAGCAAAACAAATAAATCAGTGGTTAAATAAATTAAGTTAACCGGAATTTATGCCAGGCAATTCGAACCTTCGCGCTACTTTTTGAGTCTGTTAGTTACGAACATAGTTAATATCAGGTCAAAGTCCCCTTACAATTTATAATTTGCTGCAAGTGCCTAACAGCGTGCTGAGATTGTACCAATGTTCAAACAGGTCTTCTGATTACAATCGCAGTTTTTTTTTTTCTCGAAGTTTGGCAACCATTTGATCATTGCATTGTGTGTATATATGCGTGCGTTACTGTTTGTGTGCTGTCACCGTAATGGGTTTAAGTCATTAATTGTTGACACTGTTTTATATACATTATGCTTCGATAACCTTTTGGATAAACATGGATTTGAAAACAAAATTTGATGACCTTACACATTAATGCATTATAATATAACTGTTAAGAGATATACTTTTTTCGACCAACGACTAAGCTAATAATATGACATATTATGATGATAGTACATTGTAAATCAGATAATTGCATTTGCTTTAATCTATACAGTTTTCACTTCTGATTGAGCAAATATAATGCATCACGTCATTCAAATCTCTTACAAATTCTAATTTACCGAAATTTTCCGAATCTTTTGCATCCATACTCTCCTATGAATCCTCTTTTCTGTCGACCAGCATTACATTCTAACGATATCGTATTGGAAGTTACTCGATCACCATTTAATTTCTAAATACAGTGTAATTAAATTGTAATAATTATTTCTCATTCTTTTTCATAGATGGCATCAAATCCTAAATTTTGCAGTATATGTGATCAACGCCATATCACTAAGCCTTCAATCAGTTGGTGTTACGAATGTAACCAAGCTCTATGTACCGAATGCACTGATTTCCATGCACTAATCAAAGCTTCCCAAAATCATTCAACGATAACGATATCAAACTACCAAGCTCTTGACTCGTCCTTTTCTCAAGTTGAAGGACACTGCTCCATGCACAACGACTTGTACCTACTGTTTTGTCAAACTCATGACCGTTTACTCTGCCTTACATGTTTCGATGAACACACAAAGTGTGAGGACATCGTTCGTATCAGTAAGTTAACTAAAGATGTCAAAACGTCAGAGAATTATTTAGACACTAAAAGGAGTCTATCTGATATTATATTAAACCTTTCAAAAATACAAAGTTATCTTGAAGAGAATTTAAGCGATCTAAAGAAACAGAGAGATTCAATTCTTAGAGAAATAATCCAGATAAGAGAAAAGATCAACAGCCATCTGAATCAAATTGAAAACACTCTGAAAACAGAATTAGATAAACTAGTTGATGATCAGTGCAACACAAATATTGGCAAGACTTTGGAAGAGATACAAAATGAGAAAACGAAGATGGAAAAATTTCAGCAGCAAATGGAGGACCTTTATAAATATGGATCAGATCTCCAAACTTTCTTTGGCTTGCGAGAGATATCATCAAAAAGCAAAACCACCGATCATTACTTACAGACCTTAGGAGATAATGGAAGATTAGATAAGCTGACCATTTCTTGTACAATTGATAGAAAGATTTCTGAATTTATAAAAGAAGTAAACAGTTTAGGTTCGAGTCAGGTACAGAAAATTCCGAGCAAGATTGTCATAGAGAGATCAAAAGACAAACAGGCACAATTAGTAGGTGTGAAAAAGAGTTGTATCAATGATATAAAGCTCAAATTGGAACAGACTTTCAAATTAGCTAATTATGTAACCGGATGTTGTTTTCTTCCTGATGGAAAGCTTGTTCTTTGCGACCGTTCACGTAATAACTATGTACAAATATTAAATCAATATGGAGAATTGATGTTTGAAATTTCCATGTCGCCCAATTTTGCTTTTGATGTAACATCTATTGATGACAAGAATGTAGCTGTATCATCTGACAGCAGCTACCACAAGCAAATAAATATCATAAACATAGACACAAAACAAATTAGGTCCATCCCTACCGGAGATAAATGTCATGGAATTACTCACAATGATGGATCACTAATTGTTTGCGTCGAAGGAAAAGGAATACAAAATGTCAATACCCAAAGTGGGAAAAGTACTACGATTGTACCATGTGATTTAAAGTCACTGTCGCGTATCGTTTCCAGTGATAATAAACTATATTATACGAACAGCAAAGACCACAGCGTAACATGTTGTGATATGGGAGGTCATATTATCTGGATATTTCGAGACGAAAATGTTGTGAGGGATCCTCGTGGTATAGCAGTTGACAATACAGGAAATGTTTATACTGTTAGTCAACATACACTAATTGTGTTGTCAGCAGACGGACAACTAAGTAGACAACTTTTGTCCAAAGAAGACGGACTTAAGGAGACACATACAATAGCTTATGACAAGATCAAAAATCGTCTTTGCGTTGTAAATATTCAAAATAACGGATTTTTGTTTGACGTAACATTTTGAGAAGAGATTGAAGTATGACATTATGGGTTTTTTTCGGATGATGTTTTGTGTATTTACATGTTTTAGGGAGTTGTATTTGATTTATCTCTAATTTATCTTTGTATGAATAAAAATCGTTTGTCTTTGATTACATTAATCATCAATATAAAAATAAAAATGCGACTAGGAGTGAAGAAACAAGAAAACTAAAAAAGCATTTAAATGTCAGCATACAATTGTACACTGGCATACCATATTTTAAGCTAATTGTCAAAGTAAGTTTTAATTGGTTTAGTAGAAGCTACCAAAAAACACTTATGTTCAGATCAAATAGACAGAAACAATAATACTTGGTGGTTATTGTTGATTGTTTTAGATAAAGGCAGGAAGTAACTTACAAAAGGTTGTGTTTAACCGTTGTTGAAATCTCGTCGATCTATAAAGAATATTTGTATCAAGATAATAAAACAAAATGGAGCAAGAACGAGTGGTCTACAGGATAAGGGTTTCCTGTCTTCTTGTGAGTTTTGACGTCTCGTTTATTTCTGTCAGCAGAGCTTTGTGGTATCAATTTCAGTCATCTTGGCTCATACCCCTTTTGATTTAGTATTAGAAACACAACCCTATTTATTAAGTTTACATATTGAGAAATTGATCGTACGTAGTGTAACAATTAAGATATGTAAATGCTATACGAAGGGGGAGAGGGTTCGCTTCTGGGGAGGAATTGGATGTGTATTGATCAATAATATTATTCTGATTAATTTATTGGTTGATATTTGCGTTGCACTAACTTTCACTTTATATAACTTAGCAGCATATTTTATTGGAGTACCACGAGGTTTCACATGTGGAGCAGAATCTTCAAACCCTTCTGTAGCATCTGCAATCACCACTATTTTTGTGGGGATTCGTGTTGTTCAGAAGTTAGTTTTCTATGTAGTGTTTGTCTTTTCGTCTTTTCCATGGCACTGCCAGCTTCTTTTCGACTAATTAGATTTGAATATCCACTTTCTGTCTTTCGTCTCTTTGTTTACAGTAACTCCGATTACACCTTCTAGTTAAGGTAGTATACAGTTTAAGTGTTCACCAGGATATATAAGATACGAGAACTCAATGAAAAGTATGTTATTGAGTGAAAGAATTCATCCATTTATCTGAAAATTCAATCGAACTTAGATGCCTTTTCTTTTGTCTTTGAGATGGGTTGGTATGAATTCTGCTTCATATGCGTACATGTACAATTAGTGTTCATTGTAATATAGCGGTTGTTTGATAAACCTATAATTCATGTAACTAAAACAAATGATGTCAAATCACAAGGTCCAACACAAGGATGAAATCTTCTTTGGTATTGTTGTTGTTTATATCAGGTTGGTTTTTTAGATGAAAAAAGGATATTTCATTAACTAAAGCAACAAAGTTGTTTCTACGATTCGCATTTTTGTATCAAGGAATAAAGAACTATTAAGCAGTGCTTAATGTAAAGAAATAGCAAACATCCTTTTAGCTGTTCATGTGCAATAGAAATATAGTTCGGAAAACAATCAAAAGTGTTGATATTGTTACAAAACGGTAATGAATGAAAAGAAGGTTTTGGAGTAGATCTTTATAACTTTTAGAAATCCGTATCTGACAGAGATCGCGGTTAATTATACCTCATCACAATATTTGTATTGTATTTATTTTTTTTTTTACTAAATAAATCTTTATTAATAAGCACAACAAAAAAACTGAAATGAATATTCTGTGTCCAAACCTATTTAATTGTTACAATAATATTATATTCCTTGCTTGCAAATTTTTTTTAATATGAATTCAGTAACCGATATATAAATAACACACAGGGGGAAGTCCATAAACCTGAAAAAATCAAACGTTCGACTATATCAACTAAAGGAACGAATAGACTTGGTATAGGTATTTTCTTAAACAAATAGTGGGTTGAATCTGATTTTAGAGCTAGCTAAACCTCCCAAATGTATGACAGATGTGTATAGTTCCGTTATATAATCATGTGACTACTTTATAAAAACATTGCATTCTATTTTTAAGACATACCAAAATGAACACACACTTTGTTAGTAATAACTGCAAATTTATCAACTCTTAGCTTATGTCAGAAACAACAGGATGCATGTAATAAGTTTTGAAAAGGGTTTGTACTCAAAATATCACACTTACACTGTGGACACACGAAACATACAGCTTCATTATGATCACTATTTTGTTCTAAAATCATGATTTAAAATCCAATTTCAATTACAATGAAAACACACATATTTTATTTTTGTTACAAGTTACCAAGACTAGTTTTCCAGAATTTAAAAAACCAAGATCATGTTTTGATAAGCAGTTTTTTATGCTTTTAGTGTTATCCTTTTTATGAATTATTCTTTGCTAAAGGTGAGCTATTGTTGCTTACATCAAGGTCAACGATAATTAAATCACATTTGATTATTTTTATAAGGGATAGTGTATTTTTTTTTTTTTTTTTTTAAGTAAATAACTTTTATTACATATCTGCTGTTTTAACAACTTACTCAGATTACAGCGTTATCCCGAGTACCCCTGTTATTAGTCACTGAATCTCCAGGGAAAAAGCTCAGTAAAAAGTAATCAATTGATATAAGTAATAACATCTACATTCTTTTAAATACAGTATATACATATAAAGAATAGAATCACATGGTACATGTGGTATAAATCACGTGTTTACGGAACATCAATTTTCTTTCCGAAATTGTGCTCATTTTCCGATATTTATTTTAATCATTGACACAGTTATTTTGTGCTTGACCTTTTGTGCCGGATTTTTTAACCTGTTTATTTGGAGTCATACTACATCAAGAGGGATCTATTGAATCGCCAAAAATAACCTCAACATCCGACTCCCAAGGAAAAAGTGTGCCGTACAAAACAAAGAAAAACCGACAACGAACAACCCATGCTCTAGACTAGCTGGGTACAGGCACAAAATGTGGTACATTTAGACCAGTTTTACGTGCACACAAACCATTTTCCTATCTAGACCATGTGTCATAAAACCAAAACATACAATAAAAATGTCAACAGTGCAGCTTCCAATAGGATGAACGTTAATTTAGCAAATTCCACAAGAAAAAAAAAAACGGAATTCCTTTGGAAAAGCAGGGACAAGATGTTCTCGCTACTACAGATAACTAGCTTATATTGCTATAGCTATAATTTGGATATGACTGCTGAAACAAAATTAGAAACAACACACCTAACATGTTTGATGAAATTCAATTGTAAATGACAGTATATTTGAGAGACCAGTAAGTTTTCAAAATCACTAGACCGCCGAATATATGAACCATTTTTACTGCATTATTGTAGTCCTTGCTGTTGAAACATTTTAGCCCCATTTTGAATACATCATTTCTCAGTATTTAGGTTCTATTAACGACATTTCAATTTTTGAATGCCATTTTGAACTGTAGAAATAATGGTAATGAGAACTTTAGAAAGACGTTTAGTCGAACAATTATCGTCCATTATAAGGAATTCTGTGAAGTTTAGGAATCCAGTAAAAAGAATGGAAATTTGTATTGTTCTTTTATATGTTAATACCAAAGAAGAGAAGGTAAGGGTGAATTTGTGATTTTTTTAAGTATCCTCTTTCGTAGAGGATTTTGGTGCATAAGTAAGATTCATATGTTGATGTAAATTCAAATATATAAATAAGAAGAAGTTGTATGACAAGTTCTTTAGTAAACCACTCCAAGTAATGATTTAAAAAAAATAATGTTTGATGATATGTCTACTTGAACTACAACACATCTGTTGTGTAGAGAGTGTTATGATATCATAATTATCATGATTATCTATCTTGGCCTAATTTGTTTTGTGTGGCCTTCTAAGATGTTTACATATTTGGGTTGTGACCTATTTGTAGTTGTTTACAAAATAATGTTATAATTGTGCATTTTAGAAATCACTGGAACAATCATATATGCTGATGGAATGATTAGAACTTTCTATTTGATTGCATAATAATTCCAGTATAATCATAATCTACGATGCGTAATTTAAATGTCTATAGTGTTCTAGAAGTTTTCCTTCTACAGATTTGTAGAAGTTTCCCTTCTAAAATGTTCTAGAAGTTTCCGTGGTAACTATATATACAGACACCAAAATTAGACTTCTTCAGAAATATTTAAGTATTCTCAGAAGATCTCTGGAGTTGTTGGATTGATACTTTTATTTACGTTAACACATCAAATTAGTTTGTGAATTTATTGGACATATGAATATTCCGTTTGAATCCGTTACAGTTAAGAGAATTCCGGATAAAGAAAAGACTATAGGATCAGATATTCAGATATTTTAACAGTTAAGTTGACATTTCTATTTGTAAAATATTTATTGTAAAATTTTATGATAAATCCCCCCAACCCAGTTAGTACTTAATACTGCTATACTATAGTTTTTCTACTGATTTTACCCTACGTTTGTCAATATACATTATTTCATCCATCTGATTCAGTATCGTCTTTCATTCTACTGATTTTAATATACATCATTCTATTTACCTGATTTTATTGTACGTTTGTCAGTGTACATTATTCTTTTCAACTGATTTTACTGTACGTTTTTCTGTATACGTTCATGCTTTTTCTATTCAACTGATTTTACTGTACTTTTTCAGTACTCCTTATGTTATACATTTTATTGATAGAAGTTAAAAGGAAAAATATCAAGTGCTCAAAATACAGCCACACATGTTGTTCCTGTCAAGAACATAGTATCTGGTTGTTTATATCAATTTGGTTTTTGTTCTTTGGGGATTTTGGCGCTAGTGGCAGATCTTATATATTCTGTTAAATCTATCCTTTATTCAGTTAGAGGGGGAGCTGAGAAAGAATAAATATGTACTCAGGCAAATTGGTTTCTTTTAAATTGATTTCTGAATAAAAATGACAATGTTCGTGTCCTCTTTTTTTATCCATTACAAGAAAGCTATTGTTGTAGGCATAAATAACAGCATTTTTTTATTTGACATCTTGCAGATATCTTTCTGATATAGTGAATTTATGTTATTAATTGAAATTCAAAATCACGAAACAATTAAATGGGTAAACAGTCCCTTTATTTATTCAGCTATAATTTCCTCGGAATATGTCATAAAATAATAATAAAACTGTAATATAGCATCGTCTGTAAATAAATATGGTCATTCTTTTATTAAAACAAAATAATAATAACTTGATAATTATCTTAATTTCCTCGACTGTATTCATAAATTAAATTTAATCAAATCATTGTGTGATAACGACATGATAAGATAATATTTGATTTTGAAATTAATCGGAGAAAACAACTTCTGTAATAAAAATGATTTACAGTCTGTTAAAATTGAAATTTAACTTCACATTACCAAAGCAATTTGAAGAAATTTACATTATCTGTGCTGTAAATTCTTAAGGGACATCTATTAAATTAACACGTGGAAGTTGGGGACAAACATTAAATCAACACGAGGAAGAGATGGAGAAAAGTCGTTAAGTCAACACGTGGAAAAGTTTGAAATGATAATTTCAGTCCTGGTGCATCTTCTCAAGCTATAGGAGTGGTATAAACGAAGCTAAGCATGAACCAGACAGACGAATGTCTCTTCTAAAACAAAAAATTATGCTAGAAAAACATGCAATAATCTGCAAGAACGAGACAATGTTAACCTGTTTTGTATAGACGTTATCGCTATTTGGGAATATGCGCCACTTGACGCGAGAATCTGCGCTATTTGAACTTTTTACGTCATACAACAATTGCTTTTTCTTTGTTGCATCAGACATTTTCCATTTATGACGTCAACATTTTACGGGAACCTTTGCGATGTCCAGTAATGGCGGAGAAATAACCATAAGGTGTGTTACTTAAGGGGACCAGTGGGCCATGTGTATTTATATTTATCTATCATATCTTTATAATGTGTACATGTAATTCACATGTCACTAAAATAAATATATACTCACTTATTACTAGGAGTATTCAGTTTCTAAATATTGAGCTTCTAATGGAACGACCATTTACCTTCAAAACGGGGAGGATTATGGTTTTATCTAAAATCTTCTGATCACCAATTTGATGAAAAAAATATTGTGGTGAAGCCGATGACAAAAAAATATTCTGAATCCAGATTAACACCATACCTTATAGTTTGATTTTTTTTTAAATATTTGATTGATAGCGTCGAAGAACTAAGAATAAATATTTTCTGACTAAGACAAAAAATCCATAACCCCCCCCCTTGAAGTTAAAAGTTTCTCCCTAAATTAAAACGCCTTCATTAAATTTAAACTATTTTCTTTATTAGTTTACAGTAAGCAGCCACTCTATGAAAGGATATATGGACATTTTTAATATTGTAAAACTTAAAGGAATAAAATTGTTTCGAAAGTCAGAACAATAAACGAGATTCACACAAAGTTCTTATACCATTTGGCAACAAGATAAAAGCTTTGTAATACAATTTATGTTTCTCAGTTTATTTCCAAGGGTCTCTTGTTTTCCCGTTCAGATATATTAAATTCATTCAACAGAATTCGCTACCAATGCTACCAACTAACGTTGCTCACATATGTAAAGGAGGGAATAAAACAGATCCAAACAATGTTCGACCCATTTCAATTTTACCAACAGTGTCCAAGTTATTTGAAAATAGTCTTTAAAAATCTATATTTATTTTTAACCACACACAAATTATTAATACAACAGCAGTCGGGATTTAGAGAAAACATTCTTGTCATACAGCACTCATTAAAATAATTGATAAATGGTTAAAAGAATTGGACAATGGAAATTTTAACGCTATTCTTTTTTTTAGATTTTTGATAAAGTAAATCCCAATATCCTTTTATCAAAACTAAAATTATACAAATGTGATGACCACTCTGTAAAATGGTTTTCATCGTACCTCTCTCAGAGAATGCAAAAAGTAAAGTTAGGAACCACTAAATCTGAATATGAAATTGTAACATTTTGAGTTCCTCAAGGTTGTATACTTGGGCATTTATTGTTCCTTGTTTATTTCAAAGACTTACCATTAGCTTTAGAATATACAGAATCTTATCTATATGCTGATGATACAACTTTGCATTTGTCATCTAAATCTATTGTAAATTTAAATATATGTTTGAATAAAGATTTAAAAAATGTTATTAAATAGGGAAAATGATATGATGACAAATAGTAAGAAATCAAAAGGTAAATATGCTAGATATACTTACTGGAGGTGTGATGAGATGATTGAAGCTGTTTATTTTCTCCTTGATAATATTTATGTACGTTTCGGTAACAAAGTTTATCGAAAGGTTGTAGGTATTCCTATGTGCACTTATTGCGCCCTCTTAATAGAAGACATGTTTATGTACGGTTATGAATCACAGTTTATGACCAAAATCAATAAAGACCCGTCTAAATTGCATTTAACTGATAAATTCAACAACACGTACATTTGTACCGTTATCTTGATGATATTGTTTCGTTAAATAATCAAGAATTTTCTAAATATCCTGCCGTAATTTACCCCAAAACTTACTTTAGATAAATCAGATGTAAACGGTAATAACTGTCCTTTGAAGAAAATGCCTGTTCTAAGTTATAAATATGACAGTTGTCATCCATTCGTTTGATGTGTTTGAGTTTTTGATTTTGCCATTTAATTACGGACTTTCCGTTTTCAATTTTCCTCTGAGTTCGGTATTTTTGTTATTTTACTTTTGCCTAAATTAAGATATTTCAGTTTACACGGGAAACTTCACACTAAAATTTACGACAAAAGGGGCGATTTTTCGTTCCCTATTGTTAATATTGGATGGTGATGTTTCTTTGGCACAATCTTTCGGTATTTATATATCACAACTCGCTTGCTATGCCCGTGTATGTTGTGACGTTTTGAATTTGAATGAACGTAATCTATGTATTACTGGTAAATTATTAAGTCAGGGATTTCGTTACCACAAATTACTCAAAACCTTTACTAAATTCTTCCTTAGATATAAAGATTTGGTTCTGAAGTTTGGTTGTACCTATAGAAAACTTATTTCAAACGGGATAGCACATCCTCATTTTTACGGAGATGTTGTTTACCGTAATCGGACATTTAGAAATGATCCTGGTAAACTTATCGATCCTTTAAATAAACTTATTCTGAAAGGTTACCAATTCAACAATGTAATTAGATCTTTGAATATTGTTTTTATTGGTATTATTATTGATTTTATAATCAGTAAATTAAAAGCAAACTAAATATTATTGCTATATACATATGTACATTCATGGATCTACAATCTGTCGATACCTTATCTTGGCATTGCACAAGGTCATGTTTTTCTCTGACTTTTTGTGTCGTCTTTACACTAAATTCATTGGATGTTAGATGTGTAACGATTGATAATTAAGTCTTAGATGCATGATTTTTTTTAGTTGTTATTGGCTTTGAACTAGCTGTCAGCAACTGCGAGTACTCTCAGATCTGTACTTAGTGTCTTTTTTATGTTGGGATGTACAAGTACCCGGCCACGTCTAGTCTGTGTTTTTGTTAGATGTATTTCTATTTGTATCCAACTGATGAGTCAAGCCTTTTTCAACTGATTTTTATAGTTCGTTCTTATTTTGTACTGTTACACTACTGTCCCAGATTAGGGGAGGGTTGGGCCATATTCTGTATGTATGTGCCTGTAATTCAGTTGTTTTCGTTTGTTTCTGTGTTACATATTTGTTTTTCGCTCATTTTTTTGTCCATAAATAAGCCGTTAGTTCTCTCGTTTGAATTGTTTACATTTGTCCATTCTAGGCCTTTAATAGCTGACTATGCGGTATGGGCTTTGCTCATTGTTGAAGGCCCTACGGGACCTATAGTTGTTAATTTCGGTGTCATTTAGTCTCTTGTGGAGAGTTGGCATTCATACAACATCTTCTTTTTTATATTGTTGGATCAGGCTGAAAACTGGAATTTATGTGTTTTATCACAAGATAATGTTGAAGTTGGAAATCTTCTTAGAATCCATATTGATAAAAATCTGTCATGGCAAAATCAAATTGATAAAATATGTGAAATTATTTCACAAGTATATGTATGAAAGTCTGAAAGTGTGTCAAGTTTATGTGAATATGTATTTTAAGAAAAAGTCTAAATATATATATGTAATCTTTTAATAATGTTCAAGATATCGCAATGTACTTTTACGGTTTCTGTTATTCATTTTATAAATGTTTATTGTCAAAGGTTGGATTTTAAAAGAAATACTTTTACGATTATATTGACATTTTAAATTTAAAGTGATGTTTTTATTTACGTACACTGTATTTATTGTATGTATATTTTGTATGACGCAAACAATAATACCCCGTTGGTGTTTGCCCCCGATGTAAAAGGGTAGTTTCTCAATAAATATATATATATATTTCAACCAGTTTATACCTGTTAAAAAGGTTGTAACATTATTTACCATTAAAGGGTTTTATTCTTTTTTTTACAATAGCTATATATTACCCATTATTGACTTCTGTTGTACAGTATGGGGTCTTACCACAAACTGAAATCTGAAAAGGATACATAAGCTCCAAAAACGTGCTGCAAGATTAGTTGTATCTGTTTCTTTTGATTTTTCATTAACTTTAATGTCTAAAAAGCTTGAATGGATAACTATATTTACGAGGATACAATATGTCCAAGCTGTGTTAATGTTAAAATGTATGAATGACTAGCACCTGATTATCTATCTATTAAATTTACTGCTTGAACTGATCTTTATAAGCATTGTCTCAGGTCGATAACATCAGGAATTCTTCATGTACAACTATTTTTTAACTGTACAGAATAAAGATACCTGAATCTAATGTATTTTTTCTTCTTCTATTGAATGCATATGTGCTTATTCAATACTCAAGCTCCTTTATATAACTGTGTTATGTATTTTATTTTGTTTGTATGTTTCCCCTTCCTATTTGTATTAATAGTTTTTGAAGTCCTCAGGGAAGATTAACATGTCATGTTAAATGAGTTACCTTCGTTAAATAAAGAATTTTATTATTATTATTATTATTATTATTATTATTATTATTATTATTATTATTATTATTGATAGGTAATAGTTTCAAATCGTACGGCAAAATAGATTGGCCATTATGTAAATACTGTTGTCAAGATGTCATTTGCTTTTCTTTTTTGTTGCAAAGCACTTCTCAATACCCTTAGTATGCCATGATCAGGTGGTCGAGCGGTATAAATATTTCTCTTTCTGTATCCCTTGCCTGTCAACACTGAGGTTGTAAGTTCTGACCGCGGACTTTGTAAGTTTCCCTGCCGAAAATCGGTGGTTCTCTCCGGGCCCTCCGGATTTCTTCACCAATAAAAACTGACCGTCATGATATAGCCAACACTGCTGAAAGTTGCGATAAAAATCAACAATCAATAAATCAAACAATCTATGAGCATATTCGTAAGAGAGATATGATTAATTTCCACTGTATTTGTTTTCTCTCACAGTGTCCTAACAGAGAGTAACTGAAAACATCTTGGTTTTAATAATTAAAGAGTCTAAATAATATAAATACTTTTTCAACAAATATAGTTCATACATCCCTAAATCAAAATTGTTATTTCAATGCTGCACCTTGCCGTAGAAGACAATTTTGATACACTATTGCAAATGTACATATTAACTTCACAAAATACTGTACGGTCAACAGTGAACGGGAGAGCTTTTTCGCTCTCCTTTTCCTGTGACATTACCTGAAAAACTCAAAACCTTATATATGTGGTAACTTGAACTCAACCTAAATGTGGTATTCAATATGTGGGACAGACGGGACGAGCGTATTACAAAAGAAATCAAGAACACCTTTACCGCTTTCGTAGACCTAAAAATTGAAAAGTTTGATATATCAACATTTAGATAAGCATAATCACAATCTAAAATTTATTAAATTCCAACCACTTGAAACCGTTCAGAAACAACCAGGAGAATCACACAAGCAATTTGAAAATCACGTGAAATTCGCGAATTATTTTGGATAAAAGACTTCAAACTGCTTATCCTCTCGGTCTTAATGACAAAATATTAGGACAGGGAACATAACTAAAACTTCAATCGATGTCATTAATATTGTCGATAAACGACTTAGGTCTCATGGCAAACGCAAAACCGTAATCAACGTATTAAACATCGTATAAATTATACACTTGCTGATCTGTTATCTATAATAAAAATAATGGCAGACATCAAGTATTATGCAAACTGGGTCAGATACCAATAAGTAAATTATATGCTATTTTTCTGGAGTGTGATACAATTTCTTTTTAGCCCGATGTATGAATACACCCGTATTATTACAGCCTTTTGTCATCATAGGCTATTTCCTAGTATCGATAAACCTGAAAATCATAAACGGCATTTTCTTAAATTAAAATATATAAATAGAGGTATTGATTTTATTAACTTATCTAGTATATTCAATGACTCTACCATCCAAAGCCAAATACCTCCATATTTTGATAATATAGAACCACCTATTATTTCGTATTCTTATAAAAACCCAGCAGAAGTTTGATTTTTAATTATACGTCAGTTACATCAGACGTCAATATAGTAAATAATGTTCCTTCCACTTGAGATTGTGAAACATCTAGTTTTAGATATGTTCCCTATGGTCATGTCCTTACAGGAGACCTCAACATCGTCGAAGACCGTGAGGTCATAACTTTTCTTAAGAAAGGACCGAAATATCGTCCTCCATCTAAAATAGATTGGAAACAGTGTCGTAAGGTTATTAAAGACGCTCTGTCTGTCTACTGTAAAATTGGTGTAAACGTGAAAATCTGATAAAAATCTCTAGACAGTTATTTGAATAAAATTATGAATACTGTTAATATTCGTATATCTCATTTTGAAAACAATTCTGAAATTAGTAATAGGGTCCATGATATTCCCATTTCCAGAATAAAAATAAACTCAAGTACTCGCAAAGCGGTTTGTGTTCGTACCGGCAGATAAAGCAGCAAATAATGTAGTGGTGGTGTGACGCATATACTACACGGAAGTTCTCCAAAACGAAATTACAAATTCATCTACATTCAGGTCCGTACGCTCCACAGAGAGTCAAATTGTAAACAAGCATATCACTGCCACTACCCAGCTTAAAGCCTCTTCCGAACATTTGAAAGTCCCTACTATGTACTGGTTACCTAAATTGCACAAAAACCATTTAAATTCCGTTTCATCTCCGCATCTAGTAAGTGTTCTACTACCAATCTATCAGTTCTTCTAACTACCTCCTTACTACTATCAAAGAACTTGTTATTAACTTTTGTAATAAAGCTTATGAAAATAATGGTATTAATTATTTTTGGAGTGTTAAAATTCTTTAGAGGTTTTAGATAAAATACATGCTTTTGATGGTCCTTTTAATTCTGTTGACAGTTATGATTTTTCTACTCTATACTACACTTCCACACAATCTTATCAAGAAAAAGTTTTCATATTTAATTAAATGGTCTTTTGAAAATCTCATTACAAATTTATTTGCTGTAACTCGTTTAAAGCCTTTTTCTGTAACGAAAAGGAAAGTATGCTAGATACACTTCCTGGAAATGTGAAGATATGATTGAAGCTTTAAATTTTCTCCTGGACAACATATATGTACGTTTCGGCGATAAAGTGTATCGACAAGTAGTAGGTATTCCTATGGGCACTAACTGCGCCCTTTAATAGCAGATTTATTCCTGTATTGCTATGAATCTCAGTTTATGACCAAACTCGGTAAAGACACGTCATTGTTACATTTGGTTGATACATTCAACAATACCTTCCGTTATCTAGATGATATTTTTCGTTAAATAATCCAGAGTTCTCTAAATATACTACCGAAATTTACCCAATAGAACTTACTTTAACTAAATCTAACATAAACAGCAGTAGTTGTCCTTTTCTGGACTTGGACATTTCAATCTCTAAAGGAAAACTCCATACGAAAATTTACGACAAAAGAGACGATTTTTCATTCCCTATTGTTAATTTTCCTTTTTAGACGGCGATGTTCCTTTGGCTCCATCATACGGTGTGTATATATCCCAACTCGTTCGTTATGCCCGTGTGTGTAGTGATGTCATAGATTTTAACGAACGTAATCAATGCATCACTAGTAAATTATTAAGTCAGGGATTTCGTTACCATAAATTACGTAAAACTTTTGCTAAGTTCTTTCATAGATACAAAGATTTGATTAGTAAATTTGGCTGTACCTGTAGAAAACTGATAAAAACGGTATTTCACATCCTAAATTTTACGGTAATATTGTACTTAAAGCGCGGAAATCACTATATGATCCGTGTAAACTCATCGAACCTTTAAATAAACTTATTTGTTCAGGTTATCTTACCAATGTTGTAATTAGATCTTTGAATATAGTTTACATTGGCACTAATATCGATTTTGTCATCAGCAAATTAAAACATAACTAAATTTGTATTCTTTTCAAACGGGATGTTTAAAGACACACCCACGTTCATTTTGATCTATAAAGAGGTTAAACTCCTAACTATCCTACTGTCTGTCGATACATTTATTTTTGGCATTGCACTAGTCATGTCTTCTTTGACTGTCCATGACGTTAAAATACTAAATCCCTGGGATGTGTTTTAGTTGATTTTAGTCTCTGATGCATGATTTTTATTATTAATTGTTTTGGCTTTTAACTAGCTGTCAGTAACTGCGTGTACTCTCAAATCGTACTTTCTTGTTTATTTGACCTGTTGATACTAATTGTAATGCTTTTTTGTTATTTAATGTTATTCAGGGTTATATCTGGTCTATATACCAGCTTTGATAAGTGTTTGGTACTAATATAAATTTCCACTTCGTACTATGAACATCAAAATTATTTATTTTGCTAAAATATTTCCTTTCTCTATTGTAACTGTATACGTATACCTAACAACAAAATTATTTTATTTACCTGTGTTTAAGTTATTGCAAATGGCTGATATTTTTGTTCGAGCATATTGTTTTTCTTAAATTGTTTAACATTTCATACCGATATAACATGTTACTTTTATTATTCTTCCTTAGTTTATTTATTTTGAATTTACATTGTATCATAGGTCAAATTTATTTGTTCAGTGTATGTTCAATGGTGTTACTATGTCCTTTGATTGAGTTAAGCTATTTCAGTTGATATTTTATAGTGTGTCTTTCTATGTTGTGATGTTACACTATTGTTTCAGAAAAAGGGTGAAGGTTTGGTACCATTAAAACGTTTAAACCCGTTGCATTTGTTTGCACCTGTCCTAAGTCAGGAATCTGATGTTCAGTAGTTGTCGTTTGTTGATGTGGTTCATAAGTGTTTCTCGTTTCTCGTTTTTATATAGATTAGACCGTTGGTTTTCCCGTTTGAATGGTTTCACACTAGTAATTTTTGGGGCCCTTTATAGCTTACTGTTCGGTGTGAGCCTAGGCTCCGTGTTGAAGACCGTACTTTGACCTATAATGGTTTACATTTATAAATTTTGACTTGGATGGAGAGTTGTCTCATTGGCACTCATACCACATCTTCTTATATCTATGTGTTGTACAATATTGCATCTACGTATACAAAACTAAATTTTCTTTTTATTCTGAAAGACAATGAACTAAGCTTAATATGAGATCTTAATATTACACCTTGGGCTATCTCTAGGTATTCATAATTTGCTAGATATACAATGCTTAGGTTATGTGGCATTCTATGAAGATTAGATTAGATTGTTTGGAAATTTGAAAATGTTTTTTGAGAAAAAAATCGGGCAGCATGTACTCTAACTTGTTTATTATTCTATGGTCTTTAAACATAAAAATCAAGACCAGATACGATTTGTGGATTCAGAATCTGATACGGTCAATGTTTGAATTGTTGTCAACTCTTTGAAACACGATATGAACAAATAAATGTTTTTTTAACGTGGCACGGCAATACAATGACAATTCATTAGAATTAATAAATGAAGAGGATATAAACAAAGTTAGATGATATGTGTATCTCAAAAAATTCCAAATAAGATTTATTGCACCTGTTTCATAATGATAAAATATTTTTAAACACAAATTAATAGATTTTCTCCTTATTTGAGTAATGGTGATTTAATTACTGGCAGTTTGATTCATTTGTCGTTTGGTATTACCATTTTTATTATTTTTCGAATAAATTCAGATAATATTAAACGATATTCGATGTAATTTCATATTTTTGCCTTCCATATTTGATTGTAATTAAATGTTGTGAAAGCTTATCTGACAAATATATTATTCCCCCTCTGGTACTTTTATTGTTTTGTTTATGTTCTTGTTTGACACAATTGTATCGTGTCCTACTTACAGGATTCCTTAGATTTAGTTGACACATTGACACGATTTTATTTTAACTGTATGTTAAAAAATGAAAACAACTCACTATTAACTGCATGCGTCCGTAGCGGTTTTGTAAACTGTTCTATAATTTTATGGTTCTTAAAATAGGTACACTTAATTCTGATATAAAAAAGGAGGGAAGGTACCATGGAGACAATCAAAAACTATGAGTTGTGACATTTATTGTTTACCTTCAATAATACTTCAAAAGTTAAAGATAACATGAAATCACAAGCACACGCACAAAGGTACATTACAAATAAAATATAAATGATACAGTTTATGTATAGATTTTAAGTTGATAAATTACGTAATTGCACTAAAAAGTATGACTGCAACCCCCTCTGGTGAGTTGACCTTTAACTGTTTATGTCGTTTTGTTTGTTTATGGTATCAGATATTTTTTGTTGTGGCTTTCCAAAGTTTTATTCTCTTGAGTATCTGATAAGCGTTAATCTTCAAATACGTGTCTTACGCAAGAACGTTTTTACCACATTACATTTCTTGTGTCTCAATTCTGGAACTAATTATTGCGTGTTTCGTCACAATTAATTAAAAACTAAATTATTATTCTTCCATTGAACTGATAACGGCTTAATATATTAATTGTTTCTTTGAAATATGGTCATGAAATAGGAGAAAAATTACTTTCATCTGATGTCTTATATCGCGCTGTTTCACAGAATTATCATGATGAATTTTAATTAATTGGTTGTAAATGTTTTTTTGCAATATTACATGATATCTTTAAGGCTAAAAAACACCATGAAACGTGCTTATTTAACTTTGAAAGCGATATTTTATATTCGATGTAGATATCGCTGTCGATAGAAAACCAAATAATTCATACTAAAGATTCAATGTATCGCGTTTCAAAAATTGCATTAAATAAATGAGAATGTGTGACATTGAAAATTCCGGCAACAATTAAAAATTAAATGATTTTTACAGTGATTTTTGCAAAAAAAAAAAAAAAAAAAAAAAAAAAAAGTATCCTAGATCTACGTAAACTCAATTTCCGACAGTAAAACACACGTTTTAGATACGCCGAGCTTCAAAATCAATACAGTTGTTTCATATTTTTTTTTATATTTATATCTCTTTCTTAAATTTGTTTTGCAATTATTAAGACCCTATACGATTTAGAGCTTGGCATATTGTATAGACATCTGTGTATTATTGACAATTTCTTGGTGCTCTATAAATGTCTTTTATGTTGTCGAGTTGCTGTCTCATTGTATTAAATCTACCTCTTATATACTTATATAAAAGGCACTCCCTTTGCTAACATCCGTTCAATAATAATATTATGTCACAATTATAATGTAATTATAGAACAAGGTTTGCATACTTGAAAATTGAGTTCTAAATTGAACTTCAGAATAAGAAATGATGAAATAATCATTTTAATTTAAAATAACGAAAAATGAATACAGATACAGATAAGTTTTCCTTAATCCACGAAAATTGGTATCCACGAAAATAAATGAATCCACAGACGAATGAGAATTTGAATCCAATTGCGTTTTCGTCAACGCATACACAATAAGTTGTATTAAAAATTAATTGCATAAAGCTAGGAACATAGTAGTTTAAACGTCCCGCCATTACCATTGTAAAAACATAGTGTTATTAGGTAAACTTGCAACTGTACGTCATATGACAAAACAACTTCCTTGTTGATATTCCTGCGACATTTTAAGGTAAACAATAATTACGTGTTTAATTTACATTGAACATTTTGGTGTATAGAAAATGAAAGGAGATGGAGTAAATGTACATGGGACAAAATCGTACACAATACATAGAAAACATAGAAAATTATCAATGAACAGGGCTTTAATTCCTGTTCTTCATCTTGACAGTTGACCTTGTAAGGTCTTCAACAATGAACGAACCATTCATACCCTACAACAAGGTCAAGACGGCCCCTAGCATCGACTTAAGTGGTGCTATTGATAAAAATAAACCACAGTTCACCTTCTTGCTACCCACCCGCCTCGGAGTGCCAACTTGTGCGATCCTTGTGTACGACGGTTCTCCAGTCGAAAGCACCAGGGATACAAGAAAAGTGCAGTAATTTTGAAAGACATCGATCGCCGCTAAAATATGCCTTGAAATTACACTTGTCGGGAGCGGTCAATGAATTGCATGCATTTGTGTGTTTGTGTGTGTGTTTATTTCAGCCGTAAAACGATATGTCACTTAAAATAATTTTGCACTCCTCCAGCCTCATTTCTCATTCTGCAAAAACAAAACATGTATGGCGGCTCATTCATATAAAATATATATAGTGTCTAAACATAGCAACAATCATCACAATGCATCACTAAATTTATGTTTGAAAATAAACATTACATGGATTTAATATATACTTCCTGGTCGTATCATATATCTGCCCTTACTTGTTTCTGAGGTAATTCGTCTTAATTAGCTTAATAAGTCGATATGTCAGTTAATTAAGTTTTCTAGTCAGTCATTTAAGTACTATACTTGTCAGATAATAAAATGAAACTATTTTGTAGAAAATTAAAACATCTTAAGCGTTTTTTATCCTGAAATGTATAGTTTTCACTACTGATTCAGCCAAAATTACACATGACGTCATACAAATCTTTAACCAATTATAATTTCTCACACTTTTGGGAATCCCTCATATTCGTACTCTCACACGAACATTAATAACCTTTTAACGATATCTAGACGGCCATGTTCTGTCAGTTACTCACCAGTTGATTCACTGTTAATAATTCTTAATCATTGTCTCTCATTCTTTTTTCAGCAATGGCATCAAATCCTAAATTTTGCGGTATATGTGATCAACGTCATATCACAAAGTCCTCAAGTGATTGGTGTTCCGAATGTAACCAAGCTCTATGTAGCGAATGCAAAGATTTCCATGCACTTTCCAAAGCTTCACAAAACCATTCCACGATAGCGATATCTAACTACTTAGCTCTTGAATCCTCTTTTTCTCAAGTTTGGGGACACTGCTATGTACATGACGACAAGTACGTACTGTTTTGTCAAACGCATTATTGTTTACTGTGTCTTACGTGTCTAGAGGAACACACAAAGTGTGAAGACGTCGTTCGTATCAGCAAGTTAACCAAAAATGTCAAAACTTCCGAAAATTTCGTCGACACTCAAAAGAGTATTTCAGACATCATATTAAACCTTTCAAAAATACAATGTCATCTCGAGGAAAATGTATGCGATATAAAGAAACAAAAAGAATCTATTCTCCGGGAAATAGCTCAGATGAGGGAAAAGATCGACAGTCATCTTGATAAAATTGAACACTCTCTAAAACAGAATTATGTAAAGAGGTTGATAATCAGTGCAATAACACTATTTGTAAGACTGGAAGACATTAAAAGAAAGAAAATAGATATAGAAAAATTTCAGCAGCAAATGAATGACCTCGATAGATATGGATCAGATCACCAAACGTTCTTTGGTTTGTGGGAGATAACAGCAAGGACAAATACCTTCGATCAGTATTTCCAGACATTAGATGACGATGGTAGCTTAAATAAAGTGACGATTTCTTGTAACATTGATAGAAAGATTTCAGGATTTGTTGAAGAAGTAGCGAGCTTAGGAACAATTCAGGTACAGAAAGTTCCGCGTCAACTTATCCTAGAGAGATCAAAGGACAAACAGGCACAGTTAGTAGATGTGAGAAACAAATCTATCAATGATATCAAGCTCACGTTGGTGCATACTATCAAATTAGATGCAATTGTCGGTAGATGTTGTTTTCTTCCTGCTTGAAACATTGTAATTTGTGATCGCTCATTTGGAAGTGAATGTATAAACATATTACATCCCAACGTAGACCTTTTATTGAAAATTTCCATTAAGCCAAATTTTGCATGTGATGTAACATGCATTGATAACAAAACTGTAGCTGTATCATCAGACAGCAGCCACATCAAACAAATAGATATCATAAACATAGATCCGTACTGACGATGAATGTTATGGAATCACACACAAAGAGGGATCACTATTTTGTTGTGTTGAAGGAAAAGGAATCCAACGTGACAATATCCGAAATAAAAAAAGTACTATGATTGTATCATGTGATTTAAGTTCATGGTCGTATATTGTTTCTAGTGACAATAAACTGTATTATACCAACAGTAAGGAAAGCACCGTAACATGTTGTGATATGGGAGGTAATATTATCTGAACATTTAAAGACGAGAACTCTGTGAAAGAACCACGTGGTATAGCGATTGATAATGTGGGAAATGTTTACACTGTTTGTTACAATCAAAAGAAACTAATTGTGTTGTCTGCAGATGGACAACTAAGTAGACAACTTTTGTCAAAAGACGACGGACTTGTATATCCATATACAGTAGCTTATGACAAGATCCAAAATCGTATATGCGTTATAAATTTGCAAAATAACGGATTTTTGTTTGACGTAACATTTTGAGAGGAGATTGAAGAATGACTTATCATTGGGTTTTTTCTGATGATGTTTTGTGTATGTACATTTTTTAAGGAGCTGTATTTGATTTATCTCTAATTTATCTCTGTATGAACAAAAATAGGTAGTTCCTTTATTGTCTTCTTTACATTAATCACCCATATAAAAATAAAAGTGCGACCAGGAGTGAAGAAACAAGAAAACAAAAAAGGCATTTAAATGTCAGCATACAATTGTACACTGGCATACCATACTTTGTGGTTACTTGATGACTGTTTTAGATAAAGGCATGTTTTGTAAGTAGCTTACAAAATGATAGTATTTAACTGTTGTTGAAATCTTATCGATCTATAAAGAATATTCATATCTAGATAATAAAACAAAACAGAGCAAAAACGAGTACGTCTACAGGATAAGCGTGTCTTGTCTACTTGTGAGTTTTGACGTATCGTTTATGTCTGTCAACAAATTAGTGATGGTGACCGTTAAAGCTCTGTGGTGTCGATTTCGGTCAGTTTGGCTCATATCCCTTTTGATTTAGTACCAGAAACGTAACCCTGTTATTAAGTTCACATATTGTGAACTTGATCGCACGAAGTATATCAATTAAGATATGTTAATGCTATACGAAGGAGAGAGGGTTTGCTTCTGCTGAGGAATTGGATGTGCATTGATCAATATTTTAGTCTGATTAATTTATTGGTTGATATTTTCTTTGAACTTACTTTCACTTATATAACTTAGCAGCATTTTTATTGGAGTAACACGTGGAGCAGGATCTTTAATCCGTTCTGGAGCACCTGAGATCACCACTGTTTTTTTTTTTGCTCAGAAGTTAGTTTTCTATATAGTGTTTTGTGGACTTGTTTGACGGTGACCTATGGTTGTTAATTTCTGTGTCATCTGGTCTCGTGTGGAGAGTTGTCTAATTGGCAATCATACCACATCTTCTTTTTATATTGCTTGTCTTTCCGTCTATTTTCCATGGCATTGCCAGTTTCTTTTCGACTGATTAAATTTGAATGTCTGCTTGGTATCTTCTTTCTCATTTTTGCAGTAACTCCGATTAGACCTTCTAGTTGCGGTAGTGTTCAAATTAAGTTCACTGTGATATATAAGATGCGAGAACTCATTGAAAAGGGGGTTATTGAATGAAAGAAATCATCCATTTATCTGAAAATTATATTGAACTTAGATACCTTTTCTTTTGTCTATGAGAAGGTTTGGTTTAAATTACAGAGTACAGGGACAAGTCGACCAGTAGGGACTCACAATAAGTGTCTATTGCAATATAGCGACTGTTTGTTAAATTGTAATTCACCGAACGAATAACAAATGATGTTGATCAAAAGTTCAACATAAGGATAATACCTTCATTGGTATATTTGTTGTTTAAATCAGGTTGGTTTTTCAGAAAAAAGGATGTTCATCTATAGTTTCCATTTTGTATCAAGGAATAAAGGACTATTAAGCAGTGCTTAATTATTAGAAATAGCAACAATCCTTTTGACTGTTCATGCGGAATAGAAATATAGTTCGGAAAAAAATCAACAGTGTTGATATTGTTGCAAAACGGTAATGAATGAAAATGAAGATTTTAATGTAGCTCTTTAGAATTTTTAGGAATATTTATTAGATAACATTGTGGTGAAGTATACCTCATCGCAATATTTTTGAGTCATACTACATACAAAGGGATCACATGAATCGCCGAAAATAATGCACCGCGATAACCTCTACATCCGACTCCCAAGGAAAAAGTGTGACGTACAAAACAAAGAAAAATAACAACGAACAACCCATGATCCAGACTAGCTTGGTACAGGCACAAAATTTTACGTGCAAACAAACCATTTACTTATCTTGACCATGTGTCATAAAACCAAACCATATAATAAAAATGTCAACAGTGCAGTTTCCAATAGATGAACGTTAATTAAACAAACTTAACCAGGAAAAAAACGGCATTCCTTTGGAAAGCAGGGTCAAGATGTTATCGCTACTACATATTACTAGCTTAGGTAGCTACAGCTATAAGCTGGATATGAATGCTCTAGAAAACAAAATCAGAAACAACACTCCTAACAGGTTTCATGAAATTCAATTGAAAATGGCAGTAAGCAAAATCCAAGGAATTATTTTAAACAATAACGGTTTATGCTGTGTCTACTTGAACTACATTACATGTGTCGTAGAGAGGATAATGCAACCACAGGCTCCTTTGTTTTCATGGTTAATCGAAGTTTGTAAATGTGCTTCTGGATTCATGACCGAACAACCTTGACCCACTCAGATAAACCCATTTATTGACATAGTTTATAAGTAACCTGAATTTCTTCCAATTGATGGGCTAGAGAATTTGCTATTTTGTGCCTTTGGATAACAGCTATCGTAGTTGTCGTAGATTCCGAGGTCCTGGATTATAACATGAGCACAATTACTATATTTGCATGTGAACTATATATAAGAGAAATCAGGAGGTTTCGAATTTACATCCTTCAAAATGATACATTCTTGTGATTGAAAATCTTGGATGCAATATGTTTGATGTAGATATAAGAACACAAATGTGTGTCCATATGATACAGTATCCTGCCTGCACGTTTATGGTTCGTATTCAGGGAAGGCCACTCTGAAACAAAATTTTTACAAAACACCCAAATTAAAGATACTGCGATTATTAAGTTTAAAATATTAAATCTACTATCACCAAAAAGCCATTTTCAAAAAGTCTTTCAATCTTACCTTCAATTTATAGTATCACAGCTCAAAGTAAATACTTTAAGGTTATAAAACCATTATGTCTAACATCTAATTATAAACGCTTAATGATATCCACAAACCGCAGCAATTTGACAAATTTTGGCAAATGAGTAGAATCTTCTTATTTTTATATCAACCTCAAATTTTATAAAAAGAGATCGATTCCTATAACCAAAATGCTGTTTAAAGTAAAGATAAGTATTTTGTTTTGTAAACAAATTTTCTTGCTTGTGTTGTGTTGTGTGGTGGCTATGACAAATTTCCACAAAATGCCTTCAACAATAACATCTAGCACTGAATGACATGTTGCTTAGTATATGGAAATATGTTTATCTATGAAACAAATTTTTTTGAATATGATATAAACTCCTTCATATTCATTTATAGGATATGTCAACTTTTAGATGTTGACCCTCTGAGTGAAAAGATACAGGAGACATAGACCATGCTCCTTTCTTTACATTATTCTTGATATGAATATGAAAGAGGTGCCTTTGGATAACATATATCGTAGTTGATTTCAGTCCTTCAGAATGATACCCTCTTATGATTGAAAATCTTGGATGCAATATGTTTGATGTAGATATAAGAACAAAAATGTATGTCAATATGATACAATATCCTGTGTGCACTTTTAAAGTTCATAATACGGGGAGGCCACTCTGAAACACAAAATTTAACAAAACACGCAAGTTAAATATACTGCGATTATTTAGTTTAAATTATTAAATCTACTATCACCAAAAAGCTATTTTCAAAAAGTCTTTCAATCTTCCCTTCAATTCTCACTATCACAGCTCAAAGTACGTACGTTAAGGTTGTAACACCATAATGGCTAACCTCAAATCATAAACGCTTAATGATATCCACAAATCGCTGCAATTTGACAGATTTTAGCAAGTGACTTTTAACCCCAAATTTCATTTAAAAAAAGAAATAGTTTCCAAAAACTGAAATTCTGTTGGAAGTAAAGATAAATATTGTCTTTTGGAAACAAATTTTCTTATTTGTGTTGTGTTATGTGGTGGCGATTGCATATTTTCGACAAAAACGCTTTCCAAGTTTCCACCAAAGTGCCTTCAACAATAAGATGTTGCACTGAATGACATTTTGCGTAGTATATGGAAATATGTTTATCTAAGAAACAAAATTTTTAGAATATGAAATATACTCCTTAATATTCATTAATAGTATTTGTCAACTTTTAGATTTTGACCCTATGAGTGAATAGAGACAGTGGACATACATTCCTTACATTATTCTTGATATGAATATGCAAGAGTCTATTGTTGCTCAATCAAATCAACTATCACAATAAAATGCTAGACTGTATAAATGATATTGACACTTGAAATACAATGAAAGGAAATTTCTTTCTTAAAACCACAAAACCACATGTGTATAATTATGAACGTGTCTAATTAATAAAATTACATTTTGAAATTATAATGGAATGGGTAGCCACTTCAATATTGACACGTCTGACCTTTTGTCCTCAGCTTCCGGTTTTTTCAGATGAGTTGTCACAAATTTGTAATCGTTTAATCAATTTCTATAAAATAAGATATAATTTGATATCTTATAAAAGACAATAAAAACTTTGGTTGTTATTAAGACAGCAATTTAAACACGTAAATGTATTGATTTATATTGTTGTCCATACTTAATATTATCAGCAATTGTTTTCCTCTTTTATGAATATTTAAGAGTTGTTTACTTGAGTGCTAAACTTCGGTTTGCATTTTAATTCTGTAGTTTAGAACATAAATATGAAAACGTAATATGCGTAAAGCACAGTCTCAAAACGGTAAGAATTGTGCACAACTCACTTGAAGTTTGGAAGACTTATCATTTAGTAAAAGAGATGCGAAAATACGAAATAGATATTGAAACTCATTAGTCGAAAGTTGTTAACGATAATTCCGGACTCAAATTTATTTCAAAATGGGGAAGTCCATAAAACCTGACAAAACCAAATGCTTGACTATATAAACCAAGTGAACGAATGGAAAGCAACTGTCTTAGTACAGGCATTTTCCGAAGTAAATGTGGATTTAACCTTGTGTTATAGCTAGCTTAACTCCCCAATTGTATGACAATTGTTTATATTTCGTTATACTGACAAATTGGTTAACGTGACAATAATTAGGATCGAAGACAAACTGACAACGCCATGGCAGTAGCTGGTTATCAAGCACAAATCAATACAGTTTGAGGGTAAATAAAGGCAAAAGTAGTGTACCGCTGTTCAATAGTCATAAATTGATTAAGCGAAAACAAATCCGGGTCACAAACCAAAACCGAGGGAAACACATCAACTATAAGAGGAAACAATGGAACAACAGAAACACCGAACTGCTACAAAAACAAACGCCAACATACATAGAAACGGACTATTTGATAACTGCAATATTCCTAACTTGGTACAGGACATTATAAGATAGTGGGTTGAACCTGACTAGCCAAACCTCCCGCTTATATAGCAATGTTAAAAATACCGCTAAAATGACAACATTACGTGACAGGAATACAGTACAAATAAACACAAGAACACTCAGGATAGAGAAATACATAGATAAATAATATAAAAGGTTGCACTTTGTAAATACAGCTGTTTCACAAACCATGAATCTTTTGGGGAGATATATAATATTCATAGATAGTCTGGTTTGTTTACGTTAAGTTCCCAGATATGATCTCTATGTATCTGCTCAAAGAGACATAACTTTGGAATGTTACCAGTATAAAAAAATATAATAAGCGGCTGCCTTGAATTCTGAGGTAGACCAAATATGAAGGTAGGGGTAGTACAGAATATTAGTATAAGTTTAAACCCTTAGAAGTTCGGGGCATATAAATGTTAAAAATGTGCCGCACAGCCCTTTATTTTGACCTTTGAAAAAAATAGTAGTGCATATGAGCTTTCCATTCTAGGATATAATTTTTTTCGAAACTCCATAGTAAAAGTGGTACAGTTTGAAACGTAAAAGGAGTATCTATGGGAAATTGCTTTGTCTATATTTACAGAAATGCAACCTAATAGTACATTACAACATGTAAACCACAGAATAACAACGGATACTCCCATTAATTTACGACAATACACCAGTAAACCACAATAGAATTATGAACTGTCCGTCTCACGAATGTATCAACGCCACAAAAAGTGATGTCACAGGTAAATTTCTAAAAATAGAATATAAAATTGGAAGTAAGTTTGTATTGGTGTTATTTTATGTATTTTCTAACCATTACAAGAATCCTAATATAGAAATTTGTTAGTAATTGTGTAATTATTTGTATTTTCTAACCATGTCGGTTTTTCTTCTAAATTTAAACTGTGTAAAAACAAATAAATCCTGTGCATATAGTTGCTTTAAACTAAAAATCATATAAATGAACTAGCTGATTAATTATCTTAACTTTTACATACATATAGAAAATAAAAATAGAATTCAAACCACAAAAGATAAGACATAACACAATATCCAACGGGACTTACAAAAGAAACATTATAACTAAATACATGAATGTTTGATGTATAAATACCGAGACACGTCTAATAGCAATGCGAATTCACATTCGGCAAAACAGTCATATTCGGGAATAGGTCACGTTCGGTACTTAGCAGACTAAACAACGTAGATGGTAAACCACAATCTAAGGCGTGGTAAAAATGTCGTTAGTTAGTTTAGACTCAGACACATCGTATAGATCAATCAATTCGTGATGGTGTCCATAAAATTTACGGAGTGTCATTTTTAATATGTCCTCCTGATAACTCTGTTGGAGCAGTTTCTGCGTAAGGAGCACACTCCTGTATATAAAGTCCGTATAGTGTGAACATGCACGAGCATAACGTATCAACTGAGATATGTAAACACCATACGATGGGGCAGGGGGTATATTACTGCTGAGAAATGGGAAATTGATAATTGGGAAGTTGAAGTCGTCCCGTTTGTCATAAATTTTAGTGTGAAGTCTTTCATCTGTGTCAATATTGAGGAAAAGATCAAGGTATGAAGCAGTCCTTCTAGTATCAGTAGTATCCTGAATTTCAAGTTCACTGGGATATATTAAATGTAAGTACTGACTGAAATATGGGTTATTCAGTGGTATGACATCATCAATATATCTGAAAGTAAAATTAAAGAATTTCGCAAGGTGCTTTTTCTTTTTGTCTTTTAGAAGGTTCTGCTTCATACGAGTACAAAAACAAATCGGTCAGTAGGGATGCACAATTAGTGCCCATTGGAATACCGACTATCTGTTGAAATATCAATCCTCCAAACTCAACAAGTATATTGTTGATCAAAACGTCCAGCATTTTGATAATATCATCTTCAGTATATTTTCTGATAGAATCAGTGTGGTTCTTCACAAAACAAGAATTATTATAACCAAAAACAAGAGATTTATATCTACGATTCCAATTTTATAGAAAAAGCTCTGTTAAATGAGATGATGAAGTCGATCTTTCAATTGAGCATGGGAAATAGTAGTGTAAAGCGTAAAAATCGAAAGCTTTAACGTTGCTGCAAAATTGCAGAGATTGTGATTTAAGATTTAGCAGTAGATCTTTAGAATTTTTAAGAATCCACATCTGATTGACACGACTGGTTGAATATATCTCATCACAATATTTTTGAATGCCATCTTTTACTGTAGAAAGAATAGTAGTCAGCACTTTAAAAAGATGTTTAGTTGAACATCTTGATGATCCAGCTATGTATCGTTTTTTATAAGGAGTTTTGTGAAGTTTTAGTATCAAGTATAATGACGGTAAAATAAACACAAAAAAAAACCGGTATGTGGGTTATACCCCACATCTCCTTCCTTAACGCATATTGGTCTTAACTGTTACAGTAAAACCACGATATTCCTTATTTTCGTTCTGATGAATGTGGCGACGGCGCTGAAGCCATAACCTTAAAAGTGAGATATCATTTTACGTACAACGTCTTTTCGTGCAATATAACAAGAAACAAATTAGCTCTGGCAGTACACGAAATAGTGAACTACTTGGCTCTAGGTTAACCTATGTGAACAGTTACTTTTTTCCGTACGGAGAAAACTATGGTCTATCTTCTTCTATATGTGAATATACCATTTGTGTAAGTTTTTTCTATTTGAAAATGATATGAATATTATGACAAATCTGAAACACGCATGACTATTTTGTTTTGAGCCTTGATTACAACAGAAACAAGTGCCATGCGCACTGTAATCAACCCCAAACTTTTATCGTGGGTTCTATAACAAAGTGAAATGAAAGGTTTCACAAAAAATATCTATAAGTTTTATAATTTGTAGTATTTAGACTTTTACTATTTTACCAATAAAATTTAACTTATTGCCATTTAGCGTTCTTGATGAAGGTAAATACATAAAATGCTCAGACTGACGAATTTCATAAAGCGTTATTTTCATTTACAAGTAAAAGTGGTGCCAAAATATTTCCGTGATTCTCTATTTCAAAGATAGGGCCTTTTCTTTTTTTATTCAAGTCAAATATTCAAAAATCTACCTACCAGGAAGAAAAACAATACACTTAAATAAGAAAACACCCGTTATTAACTGATTATGCTCTATCTGCAGTTTGACGCCATTTCATGCATCACTCTCTTTTTTTTAAGAATATATATCCATCATACTACACATCAGTGTAAATCCTTTTCATTTTATACCAGACAGTGATTTAGGACATACAAATGATTACAATTCCAATGTTACTTAAACATCCTACTATGAAAAGCTCTATCGACTAAATCTAAATTTGATTTTACATCTTGACAATACCCGGCAATAATAGATATATTTGCTATGCTATATATTTCAAAGACTACCTGTAAGAACAGTTCAAAAGAACTATTTTATAGAACAGCTTACGAGCAATTCTTTGGTCTATTTTTTATATACATCATGCAAGTTTGGATCGTCTTGATATATTGCAACATGAATGTAAAATTCTGCACCGTATATATGTTAAACTCAGATTGACGTCCGGTCTCTAATCGACGTCCGTTCCTCAGATGGACGTCCAATATGACGTCACGTTCTCGAATCAGTGTCAAATATTTAACTCTCTAATCGACGTCCAATGTGATGTCATGAATTACCAAAAACGACGTATGATCGATTGGAGTCTCCACTCATCGATGTCCAATATCCTTTAATCATTTATTCTAAATTTAATCTTTGTTTATTTAACTGTATCGTTTTGTGTAAAGCTGCTTTAAAAACTTATTGAATACATATATCTTTATACTTAACAAATCACAATGATTTAGTTGACGTAAATGACTATGAGAAGGGATAACAAAGAAGGCAGCATCCCATCCCGAATAATCAACTAAATAAAAATAAAAGGACAAACAACAGTAAATGTCAATAAGAAAACACCGATATCATATTTCATGTTCATGCATATAATATTATTTTGGTGAAAGAAGTTAATCCACTCGGTCTACGTTGTCTTATTCCTCTCATATGTATATTTATAAATGACTCTTGGATATATGACAATGAGACAAAACCCAACGACAAAGATAACCAAAAGACATCTAGGAGACAATATACAGTCTCAATCAATGGACAGAATAAAGATATACAGTCAATTGTTGAAAAGTATTATTATTTTTGACTCTGCAAGATTTAAAATCTTCTATTTGATAACAACATTTGCATTCGGAAAATGCTTGTGTCAAATCAGGAATGTGACAGTTGTTTTGATCCAATAAAGTTGTGACGTCAATGTGGCAAGTCCGTAAAAAGGACGTCGATTAAAGAAGCCAAAAATTGGACGTCGATTTGAGAACCAAAATAAAAGGCGTCGATTGGAGAGGCATTGAATTGGCCGTCGATTTGCAATCTTGGTGTTTGTTTTTGTTGCACTTCAGTGTTTCTGTTGTTCCGTTGTTTTCCTCTTATAGTTGATGTGTTTCCCGCGGTTTTAGTTTGTAACCCGGATTTGTTTTCTCTCAATCGATTTATGACTTTTGAACAGCGGTATACTACTGTTGCCTTTATTTATGTTAATTATAACATCAGATTTGGACATCGATTGAGGAACGGGCGTCGATTTGAGGAACGGACTCGATCAGAGACCGGACGTCGATCTGAGTCTTACATATATATATAAAACTTGGTCGATATTATTTCAGACAAATTCTTCCTGGCTTTATTTCTTCAGTGGTTTTTAAATTAAAGTGTCTTTATACTTTAAACAAAAGCTGTTAGGGATCACTTTTTACATATTGCTCGGAAGAAATTATTCCGAGTATTCTTTCTTTTGATACAGAACGCTTATTTATATTTCCTTGTTTCGGGATACGCGGCATATTTGAAATTTTTTGTTGAGAAATTTTTTAGTTTGTGTTAACTTGTCATTTGAAATACCTTTCTCAGGTGGAGATGAAGGTTTAGAAATGGAAAATTTCATGTTTATTCCATTCTTCCTTTTAATTTTTTAGTCTATGTTGGATATTATTTCTTCCATACTAAAATTGGTATTTTCTGCATTTTCTATTTGTTCATAGTGTCTTTAATATGATGTAGTTATATTTATTACTATATTTATTATGTTTTGATAGTGTTACGGTCAAAAATTACCTTTAAATTGTAGCCAACAAAAACACAAATCAATAATAAAATTTAACAAGTTTTATTATACACAAGTTTACAAGAAATATTATACAAATTGAAATGTCAACCTAACCGTTAAAATATATGTCCGATCCTTTTGTCTTTTCTTTATCCTGAATTCTTCTCTTCACTGTTGCAGGAATCCAAACAGAATATTATGTCCAATAAGTCACAAGATGTAGTTAACGTAAATAAAAGTGTTAATCCAACAACTGCAGAACTTCTGAGAATACAAGAATGTTAATGCCTAATCCTGTAATTTCGGTATCTGTATATATAGTTGTCACGGAAACTTCTAGAACATTGTAGAAAGGAAACTCCTAGAAAACTGTAGAACGAAAACTTCTAGAACAATGTAGACGTTTAAATTACGCATATTTTATTATGATCATTCTGGAATCGTTATGTAAGTAAAATAGAAAGTTCTAATCATGCCGTCAGTATCTTTGATTGTTCCAGTGATTTCTAAACTGCACAGTTATAAATTATTTTGTAAACAACTATAAATATTATGTAAACATATTATACATGTTATAAGGCCACACAAAACAAATTAGGCCAAGATAAATACACATAATAATTACAATATCATAACAATAGTTTTATCATATAATGTACTAATGATTTTAGTTTTATTTTGACGGCAAGGGACTATTTTCAGTGAGTATTGTTCACACTGTTTGGTGCTGTTTATTATCATTTGAGACATTGTTTTTCTATGGAGAAAAAATTTTTATCCTGTTCTGTGAATTATATTTGTTTGTATGTCTTGTTATTATATATTGTGCCGAAATAAAATAGGGTAACGTTGATAATTTTTGAGTTTTTAAAAATTGATAATTACCACGGGGATCACTGTTTACATGTTGCTTGGAAGTAATTATTTTAGTATTCTTTATTTTGATTGGTCAGCATGTTACCTGGATACAGGACGCTCATATATATTTTTTGGTTCGGGATTCGCGGCACATTTGAAATTTATTGTTTAGAAAATTATTCACCCACCCATCCCGCCGCTTACAACTGTGTATAACTAATTTTCATTTTATGTATTAAGTAGTGCTAACCTAAGTGTGGCTACCTCAAATGTGTATTTGATCTGTTTGGCTTAATTATATATATTTATTTGTAAAGGTTTGTTGCTTATTTGATTACTAACATTTGAGGTGTCACTGCTAGTTAAATTCTTTATCCTTTTCTGTGATATATATTTGTTTGTATGTCTTGTTACTATATATTTAGTGATTTTGATTACGTTTTTGAGCAGCCTGGTAGTTCATAGTGTATATATGAAATTATTCGTATGTTTAAAGTTGATTGTTCATTTTTCTTCTTCTTCTTCAGACTTCTTACTAATTAAAATGGGTGAAAATAGGCATCGTTGAAAACAAACCCCGGTTGTATATATAAAATGTATGTTCTTTATTAAGGGGTCACAGTTCATAATCAATCATAATAATATAGTCAACAAAACAAATCCTGTGTTACACAATTCTAAAATACTTTTAAACTGATGCAAAGAAAACTAACTCTAAAACTTCTAACTATCTTTTTTTTATCTTAATTGAGATATTGACTTATTGATGCCGCTTCCTTTACCTTGACGTTCACCCGTAAAATGAATAATAAGCAAAAACATTGTCGTAGCTTTTTTAATTTCCTTTCATTACAAATTCTTGGATGCAAGTTATACAATAACTTTAGTGCGTTTGATATCCAAACATTGAAATAAAATAAATGCAAAAGAATTTGAATAGTTCTTTGTGTTTTATTTAATGTCTAAATTTTCAGCAATGTCTGTTAGTTTTGAAGTTTGTTTTCAGTTTCAAATTTAGTTGTGAAGTGATTTAAAAAAAGTAAAATAACAAAAACACCGAACTCCAAGGGACATTCAAAACGGAAAGTCCTTTATAAAATGGCAAATTCAAAAGCTCAAACACATCTAACGAATGGAAAACAACTGTCATATTCCTGACTTGGTACAGGCATTTCTTTATGTAGGAAATGGTGGATTAAACCTGGTTATATAGCTTGTTAAACCTCTCACTTGTATGACAGTCGCATAGAATTCCATTATATTGACAATAATGTGTGAGCAAAACAATCAGTCATAATAGGTAAAAACGTTTAATCTTAATCACTATAAAAACAAATAACTGTTACAACAAAGAAACACAAAATAGCATATAGACAAAGTACATAAGCAAAAATGAAAGACAAAAATTCAAAATTGACCATAGCACAATAATACAATGGCGGGATATATAAGTATCGATCCACGTATAAGTATATAATCGAATTTGGATAAACAGTAAAGGTTAAAAATATAAAAGGACAGAAAAGGGGGAACTTTAACACGTAATTAAGATGATAAACAACGTCAGTACCTAGAATCTATACTTCAAGTACATCATGTATTATTTGTGAAGTTGATATGGAATATTTATCAACGAGGACTTGGTATCCTCAAATGAACTTTTTTAAAAACAGGACGAGACGTTCTTTAACATAACCATGGCTCATCAACTTTCTGCTTAGACACTGGTGACGTTTTATAAAGTATGAGTAGCAGTTGCAATCTCTTGAATACCGAATGAGTTAGGAAATGTATATTCCACATGCAGGTGAACTTGGTATATTGTTGCTAAGGTGGGGAAAATTTATTATTTCAAAATCAAAATCGTCTCGTTTGTCATAGATTCTGGTATTGAGATGACCGCTTATGTCAAATTCGAGGTATGGGTCTAAAAATGAGGCGGAGGAAGAAAATTTTGTAGCTATGCAAATAGCATACCGGTATATGACGAACAGTTGCCGATCTTGTTCAACTTTACAATGACAATATTATATGTAATACCAATTATATTTTGATAAGGTAATCACTACTGCTTATTGTGGTTCTTGTGGTAAATATATCACACTACTTGAACAGAATGAAAACATGTGTCATGTACTCTCCGCACGATAACTTTCAAACGAGAACAAAGATATTTGAATGTTAAATGAAATTCTAAAGACTTCGATAAATCCCATTCAAGAAATGAGGAACAAACGCGGAGACAACAGAGATACTTGTCAATGTGTATTTCTGATTAATTTTTGAGAGTGCTACAAAAATTTGTTACGCATACACATGCATACTAATTGTTTTGCGCAACGCAAATGATGGCATATTTATTCCTTGTAATCAGATTTCAAGATTGGTACAACATTTTTAAAATTTTGTTCTATTACATTGTTTACTGCATGCAGCCCTACCAAATGGACATGACTCTGAACCTCCTTTGTAACGATCTTAATGTTGATTAATCATCTGCTGATAATAAAATTGTTAATTCATTGCTTATGTGTTCATTATAAAAGTAAAACAAAAATACCAAACTCCAAGGTAAATTCAAAAAAGGGAAGTCCATAAAAACTGACAAAATCAAACGTTATTAATCAACGGAACGAGTGAAAAACATGTTTTTAAATCTTTCGTCTGATATTTACCAGGGGCATCGGAGATCACCCCCGGTTTTTAGTGGATTTCGTGTTGCACAGTCTGTAGTATTCTATGTTGTGTTTTGTGTACTGTTGTTTGTCTTTTTTGTCTTTTGTTTTGCCATGGCGTTGTCAGTTTATTTTCGTTTGAATGTCCCTTTGGTATCTTTTGCTTCTATTTTATACAAAAATTATGATAGTGTCACATGAAATAGACGAAAACATTAACATGTACATGAAACTATTACGCAGATGATACTGTTTCATTTTCTGATACTGAACAAGATCTTCAACAGCAGATAAATACATTTAAGGATTTTTTGTGAAATATGGAAACTGACGGTTAATCCAACCAAACAAATGGTTATTTTTTTTTTGTTAGTCAAACAATCTAAATTTTACACTTAATAGTAATGATTTAGAAATTCTAAGGGAGATATCATATTTAGGCAACAATTTTGTCTAAAACGGTAGTTTAACAAGTGTTAAATTCAACTCATTGGTAAGGCAAACAATGCTTTGTGTGAAGTTATAAAGAACTGTTATATAGTTATATTGATGCAATAGAAAGAGTTCATTAAACGTTCTGTTCACTTTTGTTTAATAAGAAAAGATATAAAAGAAAGTTTTATGGGTTATGGAAAGGTCGGTGCCTGGTTTATGTCATTATATGTTGAATACTGTTTGGTAACGTTTTGGTCTAATAATTATAAAAGAGTATTGTAGACAGTTTGACGTTTTAAAATTATTATATCGTGAATTGCAAAATTTCACGATTATCTTATTAATATGAGAGAAGGCTAGTAAATTTTTAAAATTGCCCTATGAATTAAACTTCAGAATAGAAAAATATGCAATATCATTCTAACTTTGTTGTAAAAAAATTATATCGAACTAGGATTGGAATCCATATATTTTCTTTTTTCGTCTATTCAAATATGAATTGCATATAGCTTCGAAAATTCTTATTTTGTAAATCCCGCCATTGAACTGTAAACATCGTGTTATCAGGTAAACTTGCAACTGTCATATGACAAAACAACTTCCTTGTTGAAATTCCGGCGACATTTTTAGGTTACAATAGGAACGGAACGTGTATTAATTACATAGTCAATTTTGGTGTATGTAAGTATGTGTGATTATTGTTCAAATAACTGTGTTTGGCACTTATTTGTAGTCCTAATGCCAACACCTATTCGCACAGTAACAATAACAAATGAATAGATGATATATCTTATATGATTTGCATATCTTCATATACGTAGATGGAATAGGTACGACCGTTCAATTTTTTCCCTTGGTTTACACTTCGATATAAGATGTTGCCGAAACTTCTTGTGTAACCTATTCATGCGCGATACACATGCATGGGATCCTTGGGTTATAAGAAATATTGAAACAAAAACACTACAAAACTGTTATCTCTGTTCTAATGCATCACAAATAAAAATATTGCATTAGAGCTTCGAAAGATGTTTAGATTTATAATAAAACAAAATAAAATTCTGCGAAATTTCATGAATGATCTTGGCGCATTAACGTCATGGCAAAACATGACGTCATACGAATGCAAACTCTGAAGCTGAAGTTTATTATGTTACTAGTACGCTTCAAATTTGGATAGTATCTCAATAAAATTGAGTTTTGAGGTAGGTGTTGTTTTATTTTCGATTTTATTAAATCAATCGAACATTTATGGATTCCAGCCAGTCAATATGGCGGCTCTCTCCTTACGGCATGTCAACTATGGATTTGTAGGTAAATAGATGCCAATGAAAATAGAAATGTCATTTAAAGTTGCATTAAGAATAATAAGGATCAAACACATTTTTTCTACAATTTTTTTTTTATGTGTAAACTGGGTCGCTGACTCACAGACTTTACATTAAAGTCCTTCAGACTTGAATTCAGTTTGTGAATTAATCACACCAGTTTACCCATCAATAACCGTTAGAAAAAATGTGTTTATTCCTATAATATATGTCGTCATTCTGCTTGCTTTAAAACATAAATGCTGATTTTCAACTCTTATAAAATTTATGATTGTATGTTAAAAAATGGATATAGAAAAAATAAATAATTAAAGGAAAATACACATGCCTCTTATAACCTGCTTTTAATACATATTCAAATCGTCAAATTTCTGATGGTTTTTTTTATTGCTGCTACCAGTTAGCTATTAATTTTGATAGATAGTCTTAATGATGTATGACACATTTATCAATCATTTTATAGATAAATCAAGGGCATATACTAAAAAAACATAACTTGAATTACTGATGAATGATAAATAAGAAGTAAAGAAATTTGTTAGGTTTTAAAACAACCATAAATGTAATACGAACACTTGCGAAATAAATAGATATGTCAATCAGAGACAAAATTATTACAGAACAAATCAGCAAACCTACTAAATCATATTGTAACAACTTTCTAGATTCAGGATGATTTAAAGCTTTGTATAATGTAAAATCGACTGGGTTTTATTGAGGACCAGTGTTTACCTCCAGATGTCTTTTGATTTTGCGCTGTCGGGTTGCTGTCTCATAGATGTATATCACATTTATATGAAGTTTTCCCATGCAGCTTCAAACGGTACATTCATTAACGGAACATCGCAATTAAGGGCAGCATTACAATACCTTCCCTTTGAATGGAAATGGTAGTACTTGACAGCAATTTTCCCTGACAAATAGCGCCAATTTCTCTCATAGTTTAAGTTATCAAGTTGAGCAATATGACATTCCTTTATTACTAGTCAATTTGTGAATCAAGGATTTTCTTAATAGACCTACATACACATATGTATATCTTCCCTGGATGGAAGTAATTTGATTGACAAAGTTATGACATCGGCGTGTCCATTGTGCTTTTTATTTCCTTTTTAACTCACTCAAATTATTTTTTTTTTCTTCGTACTTTTTAATATCCCATTATTATCATTTGTTTGTACACAGATAGTTTTTTCAGCCAGAAAATAATAGAAATTACAGAAAGACCTGTTCAGTTTATATCCGTTTAATTGCTTATACCAGAATATGATCCCACATAAGACAGATTAAAAGATCATCAATGAATACGAATGGGTACAGTACTAAAAACTGCTTCACGGTGTGTGTTTAAATTTATTCGTTAAAGATTTTCAGTAATTTGCAAGATGTGGAGAAGTTATAAGGTCCCTGTCGTTTCAAATCTTGGTTGTTCGTAGCATTCTTTGTAAAATACATATAATGGTACAAACTTAATTAATTTCTATTGATATATAACTTTTATTTTACTTTTCTTTTTAAAATTTTATCTATGAACAAAACTTCAGGTAGCAAAAACAAATATCAAGTTAATCGAGATCTCTGAAACTGACATTATCAAGATGCTTGATTTCTTGATTGACAACATATTTGTTACGTTTGGAGGACGTGTTTTTCAACAGACTGTCGGAATTCCAATGGGAACCAATTATGCCCCTCTTCTTGCCGACTTGTTTCTTTATTATTATGAGGCTGACTTCATACAGGAACTTCTTAGGAAGAAAGATAAGAAGTAAGCAATATCCTTTAACTTTACGTTCCGCTATATAGAAGATGTCCTCTCACTAAATAATACAAAATTTGGTGACTATGTTGAACGAATCTATCCCATCGAACTAGAGATAAAGGATACAGATACAGATAAGTCTGCCTCATATCTTGACTTACATCTAGAAATTGACAATGAGGGTCGGTTGAAAACAAAACTTTACGACAAAAGAGATGATTTCAGCTTCCCAATTGTGAACTTTCCATTTCTATGTAGCAACATTCCAGCAGCGCCTGCATACGAAGTATATATCTCCCAATTGATACGATATTCCCGGGCTTGTATTTCCTATCATGATTTCCTTGATAGAGGATTGCTGCTCACAAGGAAGCTATTAAACCAAGAGCTCCAAATGGTAAGTTGAAATCATCCCTTCGTAAATTTTACGGACGCCATCACGAGTTGGTTGACCGTTATGGAATAACCGTTTCACAAATGATATCGGATATGTTCCTTATGTCGTAACTACAATACCCTTCCCTTTTCACGAATGTGACCTACCGAATTAGACTATTTACCGGATTTTTAATAACATAAGAAACACGACGGGTGCCCCATGTGGAGCAGGATCTGCTTACCCTTCCAGAGCACCTGAGATCACCCCCAGTTTTTGGTGGGGTTCGTGTTGCTTAGTCTTTAGTTTTCTATGTTGTGTCTTCCGTACTATTATTTGTCTGTTTGTCTTTTTTATTTTTAGCCATGGCGTTGTCAGTTTATTTTCAATCTATGAGTTTGACTGTCCCTCTGATATCTTTCGTCCCTCTTTTAGGCCAGGCAATTCGAACCTCAAAGCAACTTTTTGAGTCTATTAGTTATGAAAATGGTTTACACCAGGTAAAAGTGTCCTTAAAACACAGGTCATCTGATTACAGTAATTGTTTTTTATTCGAAGTTAGGCGACCTTTTTATAACTGCACGTTGTTTATGCATTCTAGACTTTACTATTTTCTGCTGTGACAGTGATGCTTAAAGTCATCATTTATAATTGTTGACACTTTTTATATGCATTATGCTTCGATAACCTTTTGGTTAAACATGGATTTGAAAACTGAAGTTGATAACTTAAAAGCACATTAAGTCATTTTGATACAACTGTACAACTGTTAAAAAAAATATATTTTTTTCCCAACGACAAAGCTCATAACATAACATATTATGTTGACAGTACATTGAATATCATCAAATGATTGTATTTGCATTTTGTATTGTAAAATTATGAAATGTTCCTTTAATACATTTTAATACAGTTTTCACTTCTGATTCAGCAAATATTATGCCTCATTTCATTTAAATCTCTTACAAATTCTATTTTCCCAAAATGTTCGGAATTTCTTACATCCATACTCTCCCGCGAAGCCTCTTCCGACCAGAATAACATCATAACGATATCGTCAAGGCCACATTTTACAAGTTACTCGGTCACAGTTGATGCTAAGTATATTGTAAAAACATTGCGATAATTGTCTCTAATTTTTTTTCAGCAATGGCATCAAATCCTAAATTTTGCAGTATATGCGATCAACGTCATATCACTAGGCCCTCAACTGACTGGTGTTCCGAATGTAACCAGGCTCTATGTACCGAATGCAAAGATTTCCATAGAATTATAAAAGCTTCACAACTTCATTCAACGATAGCGATATCACACTTCTTAGCTCTGGACTCCTCCTTTCCCCAAGTTGATGGACACTGCTCTGTACACGACGACAAGTATGTACTGTTTTGCCAATTGCATAATTGTTTACTGTGCCTTACGTGTCTAGAGGAACACATGAAGTGTGAAGACGTAGTTCGTATCAGTAAGTTAACCAAAGATGTAAAAACATCCGAAAATTTTGTACACACTCAAAAGAGTCTATCTAACATCATATTGAACCTTAACAAAATACAACGTAATCTTGAAGACAATGTACACGATATAAAGAAACAGAAAGAATCAGTTCTTCAAAAATAACTCAGATAAGAGAAAAGATCGACAGCCATCTGAATCAAATTGAAAACGCTCTGAAAACAGAAGTGTGTAAATTAGTTGACGAGCAGTGCAACATAAATATTGGTAAGACTTTGGAAGAGATACAAAATGAAAAAACGAAGATTGAAAAATTTCAGCAGCAGATGGAGGACCTTAATAAATATGGATCAGATTTCCAAGCGTTCTTTAGCTTGCGAGAGATTTCATCAAAAACGGAAACCACCTATAAATACTTGCAGACATTAGGAGACAATGGTAGCTTAGATATGGTGATCATTTCTTGTAAAATTGATAGAATGATTTCCGGATTTATAAATGAAGTAAAGAATCTAGGTACGATTCAGGTACAGAAAATTCCGAGTAAGATTAACCTAGAGAGATCAAAAGACAAACAGGCACAATTAGTAGGTGTGAAAAGAGTTCTATCAATGATATCAAACTCAAATTAGAACATACTTTCAAATTTATTCATACTGTTACCGGATGTTGTTTTCTTCCTGATGGAAAGCTTGTTCTTTGTGATCGTTCACATCATAACTTTGTAAAGATAGTACATCCAGATGGACAATTGATGTTTGAAATTTCCATGTCGCCCAACTTTGCTTTTGATGTAACATGTATTGATGACAAAACTGTTGCTGTATCATCAGACAACAGTAGGCAAACACAAATAAATATCATAAACATAGATACAAAATTGAGGAGATCCCTCCCTTCCGAAGATAAATGTTATGGAATCACACACAATGATGGATCACTAATGGTTTGCGTCGAAGGAAAAGGAATACAAAATGTCAATACTCAAAGTAGGGCAAGTACTACGATTGTACCATGTAAATTAAGTTCATGGTCTTATATTGTTTCCAGTGAAAAAAACTGTATTATACTAATCATGAAGACCACACCGTAACATGTTGTGATATAGGAGGTAATGTTATCTGGATATTCAAAGACGAAAATGTTGTGAAGAACCCTCGTGGTATAGCAGTTGACAATGCGGGAAATGTTTATACTGTTAGTTGCAGTCAACATAAACTAATTGTGGTGTCGGCAGACGGACAACAAAGTAGACAACTTTTGTCAAAAGATGACGGACTTAATGATACACATGCAATAGCTTATGACAAGATCAAAAGTCGTATTTGCGTTGTAAATTTGCAAAATAACGGATTTTTGTTTGACGTAACATTTTGAGAAGAGATTGAAGTATGACTTATTATTGTTTTTTTTTAATGATGTTTTGTGTATGTACATGTTTTAGGGAATTGTATTTTATTTATCTCTTATTTATCTTTGTATGAATAAACATAGGTAGTTCCTTTATTGCCTTCTTTACATTAATCATTCATATGAAAAATAAAAATGCGACCAGAAGTAAAGAAACAAGAAAACAAAAAAGGCATTTGAATGTCAGCATACAATTGTACACTGGCATACCATATTTAAGGCTAATTGTCAAAGTAAGCTTTAATTGGTTCTGTAGAAACTACCAAAAAAACACTTATGTTCATATCAAAACGACAGAAACAATAATACTTGGTGGTTATTGTTGAGTGTTTTAGATAAAGGCAGGAAGTTTCAACATGTTGTGTAAGTAGCTAACAAAAGTTTGTGTTTAAACGTTGTTGAAATCTCGTCGATCTATAAAGAATATTAACATCAAGATAATAATGCAAAACGAAACAAGAAAGAGTGTGTCTACAGGATAAGGGTTTCCGTTTTTCTTGTGCGTTTTGACGTATCGTTTATTTCTGTTAATAAATTTGTGATAATGTCCGTTAAAGCTCTGTGGTGTCGATTTCAGTCATTTTGGCTCATAACCCTTTTGTTTTTGTATCAGAAACACAACACTGTTTACATATTGTGAACTTGATCGCACGTAGTATAACAATTAAGATATGTAAATGCTACACGAAGGTGAGAGGGTTTGCTTCTTCTGAGGAATTGGATGTGTATTGATCAATATTTTAGTCTGATTGATTATTGGTTGATATTTACTTTGAAATTACATTCACTTTATATTACTTAACAGCATATTTTATTGGAGTAACACGATCGGTTTCACACATGGAGCAGGATCTTCAAACCCTTCTGGGGCACCTGAGATCACCACTGTTTTTTGGGGTTCGTGTTGCTCAGAAGTTAGTTTTCTATATAGTGTTTTGTGGACCTGTTTGTCTTTTCGTCTTTTTTCCATGGCATTGCCAGTTTCCTTTCGACTAATTAGATTTAAAAGTCCGCTTGGTATCTTCCGGCTCTTTTTAACAGTAACTCCGATTAGACCTTTTAATTACGGTAGTGTTCAAATTAAGTTCACTGGGATATATAAGATGCGAGTACTCAATGAAAAAGGGGGTTTTTGAGTGAAAGAATTCATCCATTTATCTTAAAATTAGATTGAATTTAGTTGCCTTTTCTTTTGTCTTTGAGAAGGTATGGTGTGCATTCTGCTTTATATGAGTACAGGGACAAATCGACCAGTAGGGACCCACAATAAGTGTCCATTTGTAATTGTAATTCACCGAACTAAAAACAAATGATGTCGATCAAAAGTTCAACATAAGGATAATATCTTCTTTGGCATATTTTTTGTTTAAATCAGGTTGGTTTTTCAGAAAAAAAAGGATATTTCATCACCTTCAGTAACAAAGTTGTATCTACGATTTTCATTTTTGTATCAAGGAATAAAGGACCATTAAGCAGTGTTTAAGGAAGAAAAGTAGCAACCATCCTTTTAACTGTTCATGTGGAATAAAAAAGTAAAATAACAAATATACCGAACTCTAAGGGAACCTCAAAACGGAAATTCCTTTATAAAATGGCAAAATTAAAAGCTCAAACACATCTAACGAATGGAAAACAACCGTCAGATTCCTGAGTTGGTACAGGCATTTTCTTATGTAGAAAATGGTGGATTAAACTGGTTTAGTTCAGAAAAAATCAGCAGTATTGATATTGTTGTAAAACAGTAATGAATGAACATGAAGGTTTTAGAGTAGGTCGCTAGAATTTTTAGGAATTCATATATGATAGACATTGCGGTTAAGTATACCTCATCACACTATTTCTGAGTCATACTACATAAAAAGGGATCATATGAATCGCCAAAAATAATGCATCGCGATAACCTCAACAGCCAAATCCCAAGGAAAAAGTGTGATGTACAAAACGAAGAAAACAACAACGAAAAACCCATACTCCAGACTGGTACAGGCACAAAATGTGGTACATTTAAACCAGTTTTACGTGCACGCAAACCAATTGCCTATCTAGACCATATGTCATATAACCAAAACATAGAATAAATATGTCAACAGTGTAGTTTCAAATAGGCTGAACGTTAATTAAACAAATTTAACAAGGAAATAAAAAAAGGACGAAATTCCTTTGGAAAGCAGGGTAAAGATGTTCTCGCTACTACAGATAACTAGCTTAGGTAGCTACAGCTATAAGCTGGATATGACTGCTCTAGAAAACAAAATCAGAAACAAAACTCCTAACAGGTTTCATGAAATTCAATTGAAAATGGCAGTATTTTTGAGAGACCAGTTAGTATTCAAAATTCAAAAGACCGTCGAATATATAAACCATTTTTACTGCATTATAGTAGTCCTTACTGTTGAAAGACTGTTAGCCAGATTTTGGATACATCATTGTTCAGTGTTTAACGGTATTAACGACATTACAATTTTTGAATGCCATTTTGAACAGTAGAAATGAAGGTAGTACAAAATTTAGAAAGATGTTTAGTCGAACAATTATCGTTCATTATAAGGATTTCTGTGAAGTTTGGAAATCCAGTAAAAAGAATGGATGGAAATTTGTATTGTTCTTGTTTTTGTTAATACCAAAGAAGAGAAGAAAAGGATGAATTTGTGATTGTTTTAAATATCCTCTGTCGTGGAGGATTTTTGGTGCATAAAGAAGATTCCTATTATGATGTAAATTCAAATACGAAAATGAGAAATGGTATTCCAAGGTTTTTAGTAAGCAAATCAAATTATTGATTTAAAACAATAATTTTTAATGCTCTGTCTACTTGAACTACATCATATGTGTCGTGTGGAAAGGATAACGCATCCACAACCCCGGGCTCCTGAAAGGGATTACAAACCCGTGTTATCATGGTTAGTCGTAGTTCGTAAATGTAAATGTGGATTCAGGACCAAAACAACTTGACCCACTCAGATAAACCCATTTGCTGGTATATTTATAAGTAACCTGAAGTTCTTCCAATTGATGGACTGGATAATTTGCTATTTCGTGCCTTTTGATAACAAATATCGTAGTTGTTCTTTATATACGATGCCGAGGTCCTGGATTATAACATGAGCACAATTACTATATTTGTATGTGAACTATATATATAAGAGAATTCAGAAGGTTTCGATTTTACATCCTATAGAATGATACCCTCTTGTGATTGAAAATCTTGAATACAATATGTTTGATGTAGATATAAGAACACAAATGTGTGTCCACATGATGCAATATCTCGCATGCACTTTTATAGTTCGTATTCGAAGGCCACTCTGAAACACAAAATTTTACAAAACACGCAAGTTAAATATACGGCGATTATTTAGTTTAGATAATTAAATCATTATCACCAAAAAGTCATTTTGAAAAAAAAGTCTTTCAATCTTTCCTTCAATTGTCAGTATCACTGCTCAATGTACGTACTTTAAGGTTCAAACACTATTATGATTAACATAAAACTATAAACGCTCAATAATATCCAAAAAACCGCAGTATTTGACAGATTTTGGCAAATGAGTATTCATCAGTAAAATGTCTAAAGTTGACATGAAGCTTTTTTTAATTTTTTTTGTGGAAATAAATTTACTCAATTCGGGTGGCGATGTCCCTCGATGCAACTTTTCGACAAAAAACATGCAGAATGATCAATTTTCCATCATAATGCCCTCAACAGCAACATGTAGAACTGAATAATATTTGGATTATTTGGAAATATGTATATTTATGAATCAATTGTTTTAGTGTATGACATAGACTCCTTTATACTAAATTTCGATTAGGATTTGTCAACTTTTAGATTTCGACCCTGTAAGTAAGAAAATACAAGGGTTATATGCCATGCTCCTTTCTTGAATATGTTCTAGATATGAATATGAAGGAGTCTATATCATATACTTAACATATTGTTGCTAAAATAAATTAATTATTACAACAACAAAAATGCTTGACTGTATAAATGATATTGAAACCTGAAATACAATAAAAGGAAACTTCTTTCTTAAAACCATAAAACCACAAAACCACAGGTGTATAATTATACACGAGTCCAATTAATAAAATTATATTTTGAAATTAATATTGAATGGGATGGCCACTCTAGTAATGACATGTCTGACATTTTGTCCTCAACTTCCGGCTTTTCAGATGATTTGTCATGAATCGTTTAAAAAATTTCTATAAAATTAACATATAATTTGATATCTTATAAAAGACAATAAAAACTTTGGTTGCTATTTAGACAGCAATTTAAACACGTAGAGGTATTGATTTATATTGTTGTCCATACTTAATATTATCAGCAATTGTCTTCCTCTTTTATGAATATTAAGTTGTAAACTTGAGTGCTAAACTTCTGTAGCATATTAAATTCTGTAGTTAAGAACATTAATATGAAAAACGTAATATGCGTAAAGCACAGTATCAAATAATAAGCTTAAGAATCGTGCACAACCCACCTGTATTTTGGTTATTGTTTCAAAGACTTATCTTTTAGTAAAAGAGAGGCGGAAAATACCAAAGGGATATTGAAACTCATTTGTCGAAAGGTATTAACTAAAACGAAAAATAGCAAAAATACCGAACTCCAAGGAAAAATTCAGAACGGAAAGTCCTATATCAAATGGCAAAATCAAAAGCTCAAACACATCAAACGAATGGAAACAAACTGTCATATTCCTTCTTGGTACAGGCATTTCTTTATGAAGGATTAAACCTCTCACTTGTATGACAGTCGCATAGAATTCCATTATATTGACAACAATGTGTGAGCAAAACAACAGACATAATATGTAAAATTGTCGCAAATTGGGGTACAGGAGTCAACATTGTGTTATAATAATGCAGATTAGCTAAATTATCTGTCGTAAAGGATCGTAAGATGCAGTCACAGAAATAATTATTTGATATATATATAGAAGTCTATAAAAAGGACCAACCGACAAATTTAATATTTACCGGATCGACTAGAATAGACGATGCTGCGCAGACAAGGACAAAATTATATAAGTCTAAAGATTTGCACAACGGTACTAATATAAGATGGTAATAAACGAAGATGATGTAATAAAATCGTGTTGACAAATACTTCGGCTTAACAAATAGCCTTCGTCAGTGTCAATAATTTTTACAATACTCATTGTTTGTGTAAAATTGCTCATTACTACAGGTAAGTTTTGGTCTATTGATTTAATCCCAAACACTGACGAGGGCTATTTGTTAAGCCGAAACATTTATATATTTATATATATATTTAAACGCCTAAAAATTGTACAAAACAACACCCATATTAAAAAAAAGAAAACATTAAATGTAATTATCTATAAATATTTCGGATAACAGATATCCTCCATCAGTATGATTATGATGTAAAATGAATCATATCAATTGATGTACATGTAACGATCCAGCGCCCTCGTAAGAAAGATCGTTCTCTAATATCTCGACGTTTTATATATATATATGTATATATAGGTTGGCTAGAGTTGAGTTATATTCATTAGACACGGCACGCTTGTAAGTTTTTTTAGCTGTACAGTTATACGCAGACTGAATTTTAAGAAAAAAATTGGTGGGTTGAACCTGGTTGTATGGCTAGCCAAACCTCCCGCTAATATGGCAATGTTAGAAATACCGCTAAAATGACAACACTACGTGACAGGAATACAGTACAAACAAACGCAAGTACAATCAGCACAGAGAAATACATAAGTAAATGATATAATTATACATTACAACATGTAAACCGCATATGGATCTTCATTTGCTTACCTTTCCAGAGCACGTGAGCCCCGGTTTTCGTGGGGTTCATGTTACTCTCTCATGAGTTTCGTAAGTAGTGTTTAGTGGACTTGTAAAGGAAATCTTAGATTTGTACTATTTTGGACAAAATATATATCTGGTTTTGGTTTTTCACTTACGTGTCAATAAAAGGTGTCTTCATATCTTAATTAAACAGTTAACAATGAAAGTAAGGTCGCAATATTGTTTTAACTAACACAATACAAAGTGTTTATTTCAATTTAATCATAAAGTCATTATTCTCCTTCTTTTTATCTTGAGACTTTTTACTATTGAAACAAGTTGAAAATCAGCATCGTTGAAAACAAACACTCGGTTGAATGTATGTTCTTTATTGAAATATCACCGTTCATAAAAAACAATAAGTACATAGTCAAAAATAAAGATCCTTTATCACAAAACTATAAAATACTGTAAATACTAGTGCGAAGAAAGATAACTATGACATCATTGACATGTCTATAAAACAATTTACAGCCTAGGTTAATTTCTAATTCTAATGTAAATCTGTCTTGTCATTGTTGTCTGTGTCAAAGACTGAAATGAAGCTTATGTCTTGCGTGTATTTGTTTATGCATCTGCAAAACTGGAATATTTTCCGTTTTAATGCAAAAATATACTTCTACATGAACTCCTAAATATTAATAAAACAGGTAAGCATTAAACAATTTATATGCAGGAACTAAGCGAAGCATAGCAAGACAATTTTATACTTCTGACAATTACACATTCAGAGGTAAAGGTTCGTAGTATCAGGACATGCACTTGTTGTATAAATCTAAATGACTAGACATCTCACATTATCTTTTAAAAACACTTTAACATGGAATTAAACAAAATGTAACTCAGCAGAATAAATTTACATACGGTAAATTTAAATTCCCTAGCTTGTAATCTATAGTGTCATGAATATTTTCAAATAGACATATCCTTTCATACATTTCAAAATTTTCTTTTATCTAAAACATCCATTGCATTTGAGACACAGACCTCTTAACGATCCTTGTCGATCAGCCTAAACAATAACATGGTCTTTACCTTTGTATTTATTTTTTACTTAATTTGTACTTTATCGAGAAAGTGTATACTAAATACTGTAGGAACTTTCAACTACGATAACTTTTTTCAAATTTACTATCAACCATATTTTTAAATGTTTATAGTTCCGTTATATAGACAAAAGTGGGTAAGCAAACCAAACAGACATAATAGGTTTTGATACAATAATTAAGATCCAGCATCTTTAACTGTGTAAACATACATCACAGACATCACTGACGAAAAAATTCAAACAGACGTACAAATAAAACTTACAAAGACGCCAACAAAGTTGTTGTCTGTTTGAATATTTTAGTCAGTTGTGTTGTATGTCTGTGATGTATGTTTACACAGTTAAAGATGCTGGATCTTAATTATTGTATCAAAAACCTATTATGTCTGTTTGGTTTGCTTACCCACTTTTGTCTTTATTACAGAACTATAAACATCTGTCATACAAGTGGAAAGTGTAACTAGCTATGAAACCAGGTTTAACCCACCAATGTTTCCGGAACTAGCCTTTACCAAATCAGAAATATAGCAGTTGGTTTCCTTTCGTTTCGTTAGTTGATAAAGTCTAACGTTTGATAGCTGTATAGTAAACTAAAAGAGACCCCAGCATGTCAAAATGTAAAACAGTTCAAAAAAAAAAAAAAAAAACGAAAGGCAAATATGAGACAGCAACCAACAACAACCATTGAATAACAGGCTTCTGACTTAAGACAGATAAAAAGAATGTGGGTTCAAACATGTTTATAAACGCTAATCCCTTCCCCTAGCCTGGGACAGTAGTATAACAGCACAACATAAGAAAAAAACTAAAACAATCAGTTGGAAAAAGTTAACTTAACAGATTGACACAAAACACTTAAAAAGAACTAACACAAAAACTAAAGACACATAGACACAACGTATCGATCTAAGAGAACTCTCAGCTACAGTTATTTGGTTCTTGCATGTGTTCTGTATTTGCGGGTCCAAACACAAACAACAAAAAATGTTTTCTCACATAAACCCATAGAAGACGTCAAAAAACTGTTTTCATAAGCATCGGAATCGTTTCGCTGTTTTAACTCTTCACGCAAACCCCCCCTTTTTTTCCACCCCTGTCAACCGTGACTAAGTCAGTGAAATAGATACACTTTTACTCGTGTATACCATTCGACCTATACATAGCCAAACTAGACACTAAACCCATCGGTAGTTTATGTAATTTAGGCCGATCGAAACAAAGGGCGAGAAATTTTGACTCAGACATGAAATGATACCATGCCAGATAGGGACAGGAATTTAGCATGGCAACAGGCCACTTACGAACCCATCATAGATTTGTTGTGAAAGTGCTGTAACGTGCAAAGAACGTGGCATTTCCTTACACAAGGCATCGGAATTAATGTTCCCATTCTGACTGGACATAGATTCGAATTTAAACATCCCACATGGCCAAACGGACGCCCGACTTTGCAAGGGTTTTACTGCTGGTCGATAGAAACCAAGGTGGCCATTTTATATACCCCAGTCACACTTGGGGTACTAATTTAGTTTCCCATTGAGACTCATATTTATATCTATTTTCAATTGATGGAGAAAATACAAACTTTAAATTAGATTAACCTACTGGTCAAATTATCAAATAAAATTGAGAACGGAAACGGGGAATGTGTCAAAGAGACAACAACCCCACCAAAGAGCAGAAAACAGTCCAAGGCCAACAATGGGTCTTCAACACAGCGAGAAATTCCCGCACCCGTAGGCTGGTCCCTAAACAAAAACGTGTACTAGTTCAGAGAAAATGGACGTCACACTAAACTCCGAAACATATAGATGAACCAAAATTAAAAAAAAACATACAAGACTAACAAAGGCCAGAGGTTCCTGACTTGGGACAGGCGCAAAAATGAGGCGGGGTTAAACATCTTTTATGAGATCTCATCCCTCCCCCTATACCTCTAGCCAATGTAAAACAAACAAACACATAGCAATACGCACAGTAAAACTCGGTTAAAAGGAAGTCCGAGTCCGATGTTAAAATAGGTAACAGAATAAACTAAGCAAAATAACAATGATAACATAAATTAACAAAGGACTACTAGCAGTAGCTGACATGCCAGCTCCAGACCTCAATTAAACTGATTAAAAGATTATGTCTTCATCCTATGAAAATGAAGCACAATCCTTCCCGTTGGGGGTTTAATATCATACCATCACACAATATATGAGAAGAACATAACCCGTATCATGCCAACAACTGGTTTTAGAATAAATGTGTTTATTTCCGATGTAAAAACCCTATGAGTGAATCAATATTAATTCCAAAAAATACCATCTTTAATGACCTGAAAACAGTATCGTAACTATATCCCTTCTGAATAAGTTTGTTTATAGGTTTTGTTAGCTTTTGGGGTGAATGACGACATTGTTGTGCTTTGTATAGAATGTTACCATAAAAGATTGGATGTGAAATACCTGAACGTATAAGATGTCTACACATTGATTTATATTTACGAATAATGTCCTTGTACCGATGATAAAATTGAGTAAATGTTTTGACAAGTGTGTGATATCGAAAACCCTGGTATACTAATTTTTCTGTTTTGCAGCGATTTCTTTCGTTAAAATCAAATATGTTGTTACATACACGAACGAATCGAACAAGTTGAGATATATACACCATAATATGGTGACAAGGGAACGTCACCATCTAAAAATGGATAATTAACAGTAGGAAATGCTTTATTTGTTTAGATTTTAAACATATTTTAATCATTAAGATATGAAAAGGATTGAGCAACAGTCACTGCCTATAAAAGTTCTCTCCATATTACATGTACAAGGTATAATTCAATTATAACAACTGTATTTACAATAATGTAATATAGTGGAACATGCATGCTACGAGCAAATATATATTTACAGTGTTACTTACTAAATGTAAAGTATATTTAAGTATATAGGCAATTACTCACCATTTATTCAAGTACCTTGAAACATGCAAATAATATCCTTTATAATTCCTTAGAAATATATATGTATGGCTTGAAAGAGACACTATGCTTACTTAGTGGAATAAATGAATTTATGTTGAAGTGGAGGAGAAAAAAAAATAAAACTAAATAAAACAAAAATTAAGTAAATTTCAAACAAAACGTTGAGTGTCACTGATATATTTCTGAACAGATTTAAAAATAGCATATTCATATCATATGAAAATAATCTGTTTCCAAAAAGTAATAATTCAATATTTATGTCAACATTATCAGCAATGGAGTAAATGGAATCAAGTAGGATCTGTCTTACATCATTGTACTTAGGGCAAATATAAAAGAAATGTTGGTTATCCTAAACAGGGTGATTACAGTTTGCCAAAAAAAAAGTGTTCTCGGATATGAATTGATTAAACAAATGAGATTTTAGGTTGCTAGCATTATTTCTGAGTTGATAATGACTTATATAAAGTTTCCTTATCCCATAGTTGAAAGGTTTAAATATATCATCAGTCCTATAAAACTTGCCAGTCCACTTCTAAATATACCCAAACTTGGGGATTTTTGTAAACTCAAAGGAAGACTATTCCTAGTTTTATAGTGGAAGGAATGAAACTATTAAAATAAGAGCTAGTTCTAGCAAGAGGCGGATGAAAAGTATTATTTTCATTCCTCAAAGTATAAGGGGTTTGTCTGGGAAGATATGGCTGGACTAACTCATATAAGTATGCAGGTGTCATCCCATTTAATATTTTATAGAATAGTATAAGCTTATGTTTATTACGTCTATTCTCCAGAGTTTCTAAACCTAATTCAATATAAAGTTTTTGTCTTGAGGAATTACGTCGTAATCCTGTAATAATTCTAGCAGCTTTTATTTGGATATTTTCAAGAAGCTCAGACTCGTGCTGGGAGCAATTGCCCCAAACAACATCACCATACTCGAATATAGGTCTAATAAAAGCATAATAAATACGTATAAGTGAACTCCTATCTAACTTGACGAAGCACAGATAGACGAGAGCATGCTTTTTTTTTATTAATAATATCAATATGTGTGTTCCATGAAGCTGATGACTGAAATGTTATCCCAAGATGACAGTGAATATTAATTTTCTCAACCTCTTCGCCATTTATCCCAAAAAATACAGGTGGATGCTCCCTTTCCCTTCTAGTAAATACAATATTTTTAGTTTTCTTAGAGTTAAATTGAACAGCCCATGATTTTTTTTTTTTTATAATTTATTTTTTTTCCTTCATGAATTTACAGGTATCAACAAATATTTATTTTGTGGCACAATAATCAAACAAGTGAAATAAATAAGCATAATAAGCATACTATGGTATAACAGTATGGAATCTATGGGTTAAGTATAGTAATAACATTTTCATTAATATAATAATAGTAGTAATAGTAGTGCAAGAACATATACGTACATGCATATGGTATAACAGTATACATCTACTTTCAAATACTCATATACACACATATGTATATGGATTTACCCCATTAAAATTTAATCAGTGACCTTAGCCCAGGGGGTCCAGTACAAGTTGTGTTCTTCCACACTTAAATATTTTAAGGAAATATGTTTTTCTAAAATCAAGTTTTCTTTTATGTAATTTTGAAGTCCTTTTATATGAGGTTTTATATCTTGCATCTTAGATCTGTAAATGAAGTATGTTGTCAGTAAAATAACTTCATTTTTGATAAAATTCAATTTATAATTTTCATACAGGCCAAAAATGACAATATCCAAATTTAGTGGAATTTCGATATGAACTATATCGAAAATCCAAGAATTCAGTTTGTGCCAAATGTCGGCTACAATATGACAACACCAAAGTAAATGTTCTATAGTTTCTGGCTCTTCCTTGCAAAATGTACACAAATTACAATTTACAAGGTTCATTTTAAAGAGTAGAGCGTTTGTACCCAAGATATAATGAATAATTCTATATTGAAACCAACATAACCTAGTGTATTTTGAAACCTTGGTAACACATAAGTGTATTTTTTTCCAATTTTCTACAACTTTATTTAGAATACCTTCTCATTTTTTTTCTGCTGCAAAATCTATAGGTATAGTACCTTGGTTTAAAATAGTATACATATCCTTTGAGCCCTTTTCTGACTTGAAGAAAATATTAATATTAAAAGGTATAATAGCCTGATGTTTTTTCTCTCTTTCAGTGTTGATTCCAATGGCTTGTAACCACTTTTTTAGTGCTAGTATAAGCCCATAAAACTGTAGAAACATGGGTTTGAAATTATACATTTTTTCAAAATTTTCATATGTTAATATATTTCCATGTTCATCTAACAGGTCATTTACAGTCCATACCCAAGGTGTGCCCAATTTTTATAGTAAACGCTGACATTATCAATTTTAATATGTTCGTTATTCCATATAGATGCCGAAATGACTTCCTCAAAATGAAAAGGACGTCTGAGTTTTGACATATTTTTCCAGGCATTAAAAACTTCATCCCAAAATTTTTTTTTTTTTTTTAATGATTCCAAAATAAGCCAACTCTGTAAAATTTATATTTTGTGTGGAGGTAAATAGTTGTATCTATTTAGATTTTGACTTAAATAATCTTTTAACCCAAGTAAGTTTTAACCCTTGTATAAAATTTCTCAAATTAATCATTTTTAGGCCCCCTCTGTAGTATTCTTGACATAGAAGATCCCGCTTTATCTTGTCAGGCTTATCATCCCAAATAAATGAATAAATTTTACTATTAAGTTGACGTATCATATTATCATCTGGACCTGGGATAGACAGGAACAGATGATTAAATTTTGATATAATTAGCGACTTTATAATTGTTATTTTACCAAACAGCCCATGATTTTGCCCAATTTGAGATAACATCCAAGTCATCAGTCAAAGAAGCAGCTGCTACAGCATAATCATCATCTACTATAACAAATGAAGAGGTGACTTCTGCAAAAAGTCTAATATCATTAGCAATGTCATTTACTATATCATTTATATAAATAAGAAACAGAAAGGGTCCCAAAAGTGATCCCTGAGGGACACCTGCATGTATACTTCTTAGAGTTGACGATCTGAAAGATAACTTTCTATCCAAGATAAGAGCTGATCATTTAAGCCAGATTGTTTAAGTTTAGATAAAAGTCCTTTATGCCAAACTTTAGTTTTCTATGTTGTGTCATCTGTACTATTATTTGTCTGTTTGTCTTTTTATTTTTGGCCATGGCGTTGTCAGTTTGTTTTCGATCTATGAGTTTGACTGTCCCTCTGGTATCTTTCGTCCCTCTTTTATCAAAAGCTCTAGATACATCACAAAATACAAACCTTACATCCCTCCCACCATCCATGTTACTAATAATTTTATGATATATTTCGATTAGCTGATTAACAGTAGAGTCACCTGGCTGGAATCCAGATTGAAACTTTGACAAAAGGTTATTACTCCTCATATAATTATACAAATGTTTAAATAGAACTTTTTCCATAATCTTACAAACAATACTAGTAACAGATATTGGACGATAGTTTAGAGCTGAATGTGGACTTGGACTACCTTTCCCTTTAAAAATAGGATTAACATGTGCAATTTTCCATGACAGTGGAACCTGTTTAACTGATAGAGACATATTAAATAACTTAGTTAATGGTTTAGAAATAAAGCTAGAAACCTCTTTTAAAATTCTAGGACTGATACCGTCAGGTCCAGCTGGTTTGTTAACATTCAAGATTTTTAACTGGTCTAAAATTTCTTTCTCAGTGATGACAAATGTGTTTAAATGACATGGAGGAGGCTCATTATTATCAGGAATTTCTGGTTCCGTATCAATATGAGCTATATTAGCAAAATGATTGTTCAGGATCTCTGATTTGTCCAAAGGATGAATAAAAATTTGGCCATCATGTTCCAAAAAAGGGGGAATCTCTGTTTTAGTCAAATTTGATACAGACTTGGCAATGCGAATATTTTTGTCAATAAGTTGTGATGTCAGTTTGCACTTTTAGTCATCTTTTGCCTTTCTAACTAAACTGATAATTTCATTACGAATTTCTCTAAATTTTTTCCAGTGATCTGGATTATTTGAAGTTTTCGCTTTGTGGTGAATTCTATTACCATGTTTTATCTTGTTTCTTATCAAGTTGTTCATAAATGGTTTATCATTTGGTCTTACTGTAATAGTTTTAGTGGGTATATATCTATTGACAGTACTTTCAAATGTTTTGACAAAGTTCATATAAACATCATTTACATTATTTGAATTAAAAACAACATCATCCCAGTCAATATCATTCAACTGGTTTTTAAGACCTTCATAATCTGCACGCTTAAAATCACGAATTCGTCTTTTAAACGAGTGTTGTTTATAAGTTTTAAATGAAATTTCGACTGAAACAGGAGAACGAGAACTGCATATCGGTGTAAGTACAGTTACTGATTTAATTAATTTTTGCGATTAGTCACACATAAATCAATACAAGTTCCAGTTTGGGTTGTAAAGTTGGTAGACTCCCAAACAACATTTTCTAAGTTTAAACGGTTAAGTAACTTTTTAAAAGAGTTACTTGTGTTTGACATCATATCGCAATTAAAATCACCACAAAGGAAAATTGGCAAATTACAATCAATTGCTTTATCTACTGACTCACTAAATAAGTCCCATATATTAGAATTTGAGTTTGGAGGCCGGTATAAAACACCAACTAAAATTTTTCATTACTACAATTCCTCACTTCAACCCAAAGTAATTCAAGATTGCTTACAGATATGTCATTCCGTATAATAAAATGTAGACTATTTTTTACATAAATGGTCACACCTCCACCATGTCTATTTCTATCTAACCTAATAGGTTTATGAAACCCATTTAATTTAATTTGGTCATCAGTAATTGACTTGTCAAGATGAGATTCTGATGTACAAATAATGTCATACTCATGTAGTTCATTGTTAATGAGATCTAACTTAGGAAGTAAACTACATACATTATTGTGTACTATTTTCAAATTCTTTTTTTTTTGTTGCCTTCTATATGTCTTTTCAGCAGTTGTCTCTTTGAGTTGCTGTCTCATAGCATTACCTATAACAGAACAAAGAAAAACCAACGTTGCTTGTAGTATAAAAAATGAACGTTAGAATTAAATATATGTTGTTTGCCTTCATTTTATATCGTTAACTTCAAAACGTCACAATTATCATATAGATATAGGACAAGGTTAAATATACTTTAATGGATTTGACGCCATAGTTTTTTTTTTTCTTTAACGCAGATTAAATAAGTTTTATTAAAAAAATAATTGTTCCTAGAGTAGAACGCGATAGTTTGTAAATCCCGCAACTACAACTGTAGGTTGCACTTTGTAAATACAGCTGTTTCTCAAACCACGCCTCTTTTGGGGTGATATAGAATATTCATAGATAATTAATTTTGTTTACATACTGGTTCCCAGTTATGATCTCTATGTTTCATCTCATAGGGACATAACTTGGGAATGTTACCAGTAAGTATACATATGCATATTGTTTATATTGAAATCTGTGGTAATCCTACAGTCGAGATAGGGATAGTTAAGAAATTTATTGTTAGTTTAAACTCTTAGAAGTTCGGGGCATATAAACGTTGAAAATATGCCGCACAGCCCTATATTTTGACCCTTGAAAAAAATTGTAGTGCATATGAACTTTCCATTCTAGGATAGGATTTTTTTCAAAACTTCATAGTAAAAGTGGTACAGTTTTAGCCGTAAAATGAGTTCCTATGGGAAATTGCATTGTCAATAATTACAGAAATGCAACCTATATTGGGTGAAAAAAGAGAACATACAGAATGTAACCAAATTTGGTTTATCTCACAAATTTTAAAGAAATTAACTCAAATATGAAGTTTTATAAATATTTCATGAATATTGAGAAAATCCTGGGCCTTAATTATGATGACTCAGCATAAATTCACAGTTTACAGTATGCATAGTTTACTTAAAGCCCTGAATGCAAAATAAATTCATAATATATGCATATTTGTAAGTTAAATTGTTTAGAAGTGCTAATATTTACTCTTTGCAGTCATTGAAACTCATAGATCCTTCCTGAATATTATTGGTGGGGTGTTTTTGTCCTGTCGATAACCCAAAAGTAAGCCGTAACTCCTAAATCTGCTTTTTTGTCACTGCGGCATAAAAAATACAAGCTAGAAATACAAAAATATCTCAACAAAACTTACAATAGTATGTTCTATCCTGAATATGTACTAAATATTCCATATTGCTAGAAACAGCATAATAATTTAGGAAATTTGAGGCCCCAGGGGCAAAAAACAGAGAAAATTGCCTACCCCCTGGGTCATAAAACAAATAATCTAACTTGTAAATGCTATGATTTTATGATTTTAAAGGTCTTTATATAGAAAACAATAACTGTGCTTGGAAGTTATGCAAAAATCAGATGTTAGCAGTCATTTCTATAAAATTTTAAGTGACTTTATACATCAGACTGGTATCTGCATACATATAACTATTGCAAATATGGCTTTGTTTTAACACTTCTAGCTCATATATAAGCTAAATTATGTCAGATATATGGTCAGAGATGATACTGTTGTGACAAGAATTCTAAACTGACCATTTGAGGCAGAAATTGTGAACTTTCATTGACAAATAGGCATACAGTAAAATGTGGACTGGAGACACAGGCAGGATTGGATACTTCATATAATCTTGAATGTTGGAATGATTGACTGCTAAACATTATATTAACAGTATTCTGAAATGTTTTTAATATGTTATCAGAACAGTTTTAAACAGGTTCTAGGCATTTCATGTCAGAAAACATGCAAATAGGGTAAGCTGGCAATAATTAAAGTCTTGTTTTCAAATTCTTTTAAAAATTGAAACAGGGGAGGGGGTATAAAATGTACAGTAAAAGAAAACTTAGAGTTTATGCAGTGATTTCTTTAAGGCTATAATTCTGATAAATAAGTATTAATGTGAGAAAAAGTGTTTTTAGAGAGTTTCCTTTTGGAATAAATGTTTGTATAGGTTGCACTTTGTAAATACAGCTGTTTCTCAAACCACGCCTCTTTTGGGGAGATATAGAATATTCATAGATAATTAATTTTGTTTACATACTGGTTCCCAGTTATGATCTCTATGTTTCATCTCATAGGGACATAACTTGGGAATGTTACCAGTAAGTATACGTATGCATATTGTTTATATTGAAATCTGTGGTAATCCTACAGTCGAGATAGGGATAGTTAAGAAATTTATTGTTAGTTTAAACTCTTAGAAGTTCGGTGCATATAAACGTTGAAAATATGCCGCACAGCCCTATATTTCGACCCTTGAAAAAAATTGTAGTGCATATGAACTTTCCATTCTAGGATAGGATTTTTTTCAAAACTTCATAGTACAAGTGGTACAGTTTTAGCCGTAAAAGGAGTTCCTATGGGAAATTACATTGTCAATATTTACAGAAATGCAACCTGTAAGTATCGTGTTATCAGGTAAACTTGCAACTGTCATTTGACAGAATAACTTCCTTGTTGATAACCTGGCTTTCGGTGGTCGATGTAATACCTTTCCTCGTCGGCTTTATCTAGGGTTGTAGCACAGTACATGATGTATAGTGGCGTGTAGATGGTGTACTTTTCTATATATATATATATATATATATATATATATATACAACTCGTCTAAACATCAGCCCAACAATGTTAGATCTGTAAATTTGCTTTCGCAAATTTTTTGTTCTTCCCTCGCCAGGATTCGAACTCATGCTACTGAGATATCGTGACACCAAATCGCCTGCACTGTATCCGACACGCTAGACCACTCGACCACCTAGGCTTCACAAACATAAAGCTTTCGGTGGCCGGGTGTTACCTTTCCTCGTCAGTTTTAACCTAGCGTCGTAATACAGTACATGATATATAAGGCATGAAGATGGAATTGTTACAGATCAGCTGAAATATCTATTGTAAAGGATCCTACAAATTAATGCAAGATACAGTCACAGAAATAATTATATTTATAAGTACGTCTGAACCAGTGACAACTCTACAACAGATTTCTCCATCGGATCACCAGCAGTGATGGCGATACATGGCTGTGTACATTTCTGTATATACAACTCGTCTAAACATCAGCCCAACAATGTTAGATCTGTAAATTTGCTTTCGCAAATTTTTGTTCATACAGGTGGTCGAGTGGTCTAGCGTGTCGGATACAGTGCAGGCGATTTGGTGTCACGATATCTCAGTAGCATAACTTCGAATCCCGGCGAGGAAGAACAAAAATTTGCGAAAGCAAATTTACAGATCTAAGATTGTTGGGCTGATGTTTAGACGAGTTGTATATACAGAAATGTACACAGCCATGTATCGCCATCACTGCTGGTGATCCGATGGAGAAATCTGTTGTAGAGTTGTCACTGGTTCAGACGTACTTATAAATATAATTATTTCTGTGACTGTATCTTGCATTAATTTGTAGGATCCTTTACAATAGATATTTCAGCTGATCTGTAACAATTCCATCTTCATGCCTTATATATCATGTACTGTATTACGACGCTAGATTAAACTGACGAGGAAAGGTAACACCCGGCCACCGAAAGCTTTATTTTGTGAAGCCTAGGTGGTCGAGTGGTCTAGCGTGTCGGATACAGTGCAGGCGATTTGGTGTCACGATATCTCAGTAGCATGACTTCGAATCCCGGCGAGGAAGAACAAAAATTTGCGAAAGCAAATTTACAGATCTAACATTGTTGGGCTGATGTTTAGACGAGTTGTATATACAGAAATGTACACAGCCATGTATCGCCATCACTGCTGGTGATCCGATGGAGAAATCTGTTGTAGAGTTGTCACTGGTTCAGACGTATTTATATATATATATATATATATATATATATATATATATATTTAAGTGCCTCTAAATAGCAACACATAGCATACAAATCTGTTTGAGTGTGGCTTAATCAGTTCAAAGATTAATACAATTACACAAATGAAATTATAAATTGTCTAACACTGTAAACTAAAACACACTATTTAGTATGTAAATATTAAATTGTTAAAAATATTTACAATGCGATAAAAAATAAACGCAATATTTCGCTAGATAAACTTGCTTCATCGAGGTACATTGATAGGCAATTGAAATATATATATATATATATATAAAGTCCCTAGAAAATAAACCTAACAATGTTAGAGTAGATCTGATTCTTTACTTCCTCCCCGACCGGGGCTTGAACCTGTACTTTTCACTTCATATTCTACGACAACAATTGAAAATGTATGAAGCATCGTATTTGATTATAGTTTATATGATATTATAGGATGGTATATTTGTTAAACACTGCGAATGCTCTGTTTTCGTAAAACATTAAGTTGTTTTTTCTGACTTGTATTCTGTCAATAAAAAAAAACATTTAAGACAGAAAACTGAAAGAAAGCACAACCATAAAGTCAATAAATACAGAAACACCGTGTCATATGCACTGACAATTGTACCGTGACTATCCGAAAGAAACAAGTTGTTTTCTTAATTCATTTGATTGTAAATGTTTAGTTGAATTATATCAAAATGATGAAGAGATTTCTAGTTTTCACCATGATTCATTAGAACAATAAAACAGACAAAAGTATTGCCAAAAGACAAAAATTACCACAAGCAAATAACTGTCCACAAAACACTATACAGAAAATGAAAGATTGAGCAGCATATGCCCGATCAAAAGTTTTATGCCTTGTACCCAGATTTTAAGATTGGTAAAATATTCTACAAATTTTGTTCTTTTATATTGTTTACTGCAAGCAGCCCTACCAGATAGACATGACTCTCAACCTTCTTTGTAAGGCTCTTAAGGTTAATTAATCATCTGCTGATAATAGAATTAGTAATGCAATTTTTAGGAGTTCATTATAAAAATATAACAAAAATACCGAACTCCAAGGTAAATTAAAAAACGGGAAGTCCATAAAAACTGACAAAATCAAACGTTATCAACCAACGGAACGAGCGAAAAACATCTTTTTTAATGTTACGACTGGTACGTATCAGGAGTCTTTAGTTTTCTATATTGTGTTTAATACACTGTCTTTTTGGTCTTTTATTTTGTCATTGGGTTGTCAGTTTGTTTTTGATATATGAGTTTCAATGTCCCTTTGGTATCTTTCGCTTCTCTTTTATGTAAGTTAACAGTGACACACGAAATAGACGAACGAATTAATATTTACATGAAACTGTACTACTGTACGTAGATGATACTGTTTTATTTTCTTCAACTGAACAAGATCTTCAACAACAGATCAATACATTTAAGGATTTTTTGTGAAATATGGAATCTGACGGTTAATTCAACCAAAGTAATGGTTATTTTTTTTGGTAGTCAAACAATCTAGATTTTACACTTAATAGTAATGATTAAGAAATTGTAACTGATATATCATATTTAGGCGATATTTTGTCTTAAACTGGTAGTTTAACAAGCGTTAAAAATCAGCTCATTGTAAGGCAAACAAAAATTCGTATTTTGTAAATCCCGCCTTTTCAACTGTAAACATAGTGTTATCAAGTAAACTGGCAAATGACAAAACAACATCCTGGTTGATATCCTGGCGACATATTTAGGTTACAATAGGTAAGTGTATTAATTACATTGTCAATGTGTGTGTGTGTGTGTGTGTGTGTGTGTGTGTGTGTGTGTGTGTGTGTGTGTGTGTGTGTGTGTGTGTGTGTGTGTGTGTGTGTGTGTGTGTGTGTGTGTGTGTGTGTGTGTGTGTGTGTGTGTGTGTGTGTGTGTGTGTGTGTGTGTGTGTGTGTGTGTGTGTGTGTGTGTGTGTGTGATTATTGTTCCAATTACAACTGTTTTGTCACTTATTTTCAGTCATCATAGAAATGAGAAGATGTGGTATGAGTGCCAATGAGACAACTCTCCATCCAAGTCACAATGTGTAAAAAGTAAGCAATTATAGGCCAAAGTACGGCCTTCAACACGGAGCCTTGGCTCACATCGAACAGCAAGCTATACACAGTTACTTTTGCATAGGTACTATTTCTGTACCAAAAATCTGTAGTACTGGAAATCTACTTTTAATATTCAGTACTATTTTGTTACTTTAAAATTATTGTAATATTTGGGTACCTGTATTTTACAGTACTTGATTTGTACTATAAATGTAAGTACTACAGATTTTTAGTTACACCGTTACATTTTCAGCATTTTGAAAGTTTGTCTATTTCAAATCTTTTAAAGTTTTGATTTTCAAACATGGAATATTGTGATCACTGTTGGTATTATTCTGTACCAAAATTTTAAGTACAAATCAAGTACTGTAAAATACAGGTACCTAAATATTACAATGATTTTAAAGTAAAGAAATAGTACTAAATATTAAAAGAAAATTTCCAGTACTACAGATTTTAAGTACAGAAATAGTACCTATGCAAAAGTAGCAGTGTAAAGGGCCCCAAAATGACTAGTGTAAAACAATTCAAACAGGAAAACCAACGGCCTAATCTTTATAAAAAAACAAGAAACGAGAAACACTTAAGAACCACATCAACAAACGACAACCACTGAACAACAGGTTCCTGATGTAAGAAAGGTGCAAACACATGCAGCGGGTTTAAACGTTTTAACAGACGCCAACCTTCACCCTAACCTGAAATAGAAGTATAACATTACAACATAGAAAGACACACTACAAAATATCAATTGAAATGGCTTATCAAACTCAATCAAAAAGACAATCATGCCAACAAACTTAGATGTATACCTTCATTCACATGAATTTTCCATACAGTTTTAAACGGAACATTCGTGAAAGGAACATCGCAATTAAGGGCCACATTACAATACACTTTCTTTGAAGGCACACGATAGATCTTGAAAGTGTGATTTTCCCGAACAAATAACACCTTTTTCTCCCATAAACAATTAAATTGAGCAATATGACATTCCTTTATTACCAGTCAATTCGTGAATCATGGATTTTCTAAATTGACCGAAATATCTAAATGTATTTACACCGTCCCTGAATGATTTGAATTTGACTTACAAAGTCTTGACATCGGCGCCTCTTTTGTGGTTTAAATTTCATATATAACTGACTCTAGTTCACACTTTTCGTCATACCTTTTAATGATACCCTATCATTATCTGTCTGTACATTGATCAATGAATCAGTTATCAGCCAGAGAACAAAAGAAATTACAGAAAGACCTGTTCAGTTTAGATCCATTTAATTGCTTATACCAGCATATATTCCCACATAAGACGGGTTTAATGGTAATCATTGAATACTAATCGGTAAGATAGGGCTAGACACTTTCATAAAATTACTACACGGGGTGTGTATTCATTTATTTGTTAAAATAATTTCAGTAATTCGCAAGATGTAGAGAAGTTATGGTGTTTCTGTCGTTTCACATCTTGGTAATACGTAGCATTCTATGTTATATACATATAATTGTACAAAGTTCATTGATTTTATAAATATATAACATATTTTACATATTATTTTAAATTTTATTTAGGAACAAATCATCGAGGAAGCAAAACAAATAAATCAGTGGTTAAATAAATTAAGTTAATCGGAATTTATGCCAGGCAATTCGAACCTTCGCGCTACTTTTTGAGTCTGTTAGTTACGAACATAGTTAACACCAGGTCAAAGTCCCCTTACAATTTATAATTTGCTGCAAGTGCCTAACAGCGTGCTGAGATTGTACCAATGTTCAAACAGGTCTTCTGATTACAATCGCAGTTTTTTATTCGAAGTTTGGCAACCATTTGATCATTGCATGGTGTGTATACATTCGTGCGTTACTGTTTGTGTGCTGTCACTGTAATGAGTTTAAGTCATTAATTGTTGACACTGTTTTATATACATTATGCTTCGATAAACTTTTGGATAAACATGGATTTGAAAACAAAATTTGATGACCTTACACATTAATGCATTATAATATAACTGTTAAGAGATATATTTTTTTCGACCAACGACTAAGCTAATAATTTGACATATTATGATGATAGTACATTGTATATCAGATAATTGCATTTGCTTTAATCTATAGTTTTCATTTCTGATTGAGCAAATATGATGCATCACGTCATTCAAATCTCTTACAAATTCTAATTTACCCAAATTTTCAGAATCTTTTGCATCCATACTCTCCTATGAATCCTCTTTTCTGTCGACCAGCATTACATTCTAACGATATCGATATCGTAAATGCCACATTTTGGAAGTTACTCGATCACCATTTAATTTCTAAATACAGTGTAATTAAATTGTAATAATTATTTCTCATTCTTTTTCTTAGATGGCATCAAATCCTAAATTTTGCAGTATATGTGATCAACGCCATATCACTAAGCCTTCAATCAGTTGGTGTTCCGAATGTAACCAAGCTCTATGTACCGAATGCACTGATTTCCATGCACTAATCAAAGCTTCCCAAAATCATTCAACGATAACGATATCAAACTACCAAGCTCTTGACTCATCCTTTTCTCAAGTTGAAGGACACTGCTCCATGCACAACGACTTGTACCTACTGTTTTGTCAAACTCATGACCGTTTACTTTGCCTTACATGTTTCGATGAACACACAAAGTGTGAGGACGTCGTTCGTATCAGTAAGTTAACTGAAGATGTCAAAACGTCTGAGAATTATTTAGACACTAAAAGGAGTCTATCTGATATCATATTAAACCTTTCAAAAATACAAAGTCATCTTGAAGAGAATTTAAGCGATCTAAAGAAACAGAGAGATTCAATTCTGCGAGAAATAATCCAGATAAGAGAAAAGATCAACAGCCATCTGAATCAAATTGAAAACACTCTGAAAACAGAATTAGATAAACTAGTTGATGATCAGTGCAACACAAATATTGGCAAGACTTTGGAAGAGATACAAAATGAGAAAACGAAGATGGAAAAATTTCAGCAGCAAATGGAGGACCTTAATAAATATGGATCAGATCTCCAAACTTTCTTTGGCCTGCGAGAGATATCATCAAAAAGCAAAACCACCGACCATAACTTACAGACCTTAGAAGATAATGGAAGATTAGATAAGGTGACCATTTCTTGTACAATTGATAGAAAGATTTCTGAATTTATAAAAGAAGTAAACAGTTTAGGTTCGAGTCAGGTACAGAAGATTCCGAGCAAGATTGTCATAAAGAGGTCAAAAGACAAACAGGCACAATTAGTAGGTGTGAAAAAGAGTTCTATCAATGATATAAAGCTCAAATTGGAACATACTTTCAAATTAGCTAATAATGTTGCCGGATGTTGTTTCCTTCCTGATGGAAAGCTTGTTCTTTGCGATCGTTCATATAAGAACTATGTACAAATATTAAATCAATATGGAGAATTGATGTTTGAAATTTCCATGTCGCCCAATTTTGCTTTTGATGTAACATCTATTGATGACAAGAATGTAGCTGTATCATCTGACAACAGCTACCACAAGCAACTAAATATCATAAACATAGACACAAAACAAATTAGGTCCATCCCTACCGGAGATAAATGTCATGGAATTACTCACAATGATGGATCACTAATTGTTTACGTCGAAGGAAAAGGAATACAAAATGTCAATACCCAAAGTGGGAAAAGTACTACGATTGTACCATGTGATTTAAAGTCACTGTCGCGTATCGTTTCCAATGACAATAAACTATATTATACGAACAGCAAAGACCATAGCGTAACATGTTGTGATATGGGAGGTCATATTATCTGGATATTTAAAGACGAAAATGTTGTGAGGGATCCTCGTGGTATAGCAGTTGACAATACGGGAAATGTTTATACTGTTAGTCAACATACACTAATTGTGTTGTCAGCAGACGGACAACTAAGTAGACAACTTTTGTCCAAAGAAGACGGACTTAAGGATCCACATACAATAGCTTATGACAAGATCAAAAATCGTCTTTGCGTTGTAAATTTTCAAAATAACGGATTTTTGTTTGACGTAACATTTTGAGAAGAGATTGAAGTATGACTTATTATGGGTTTTTTCGGATGATGTTTTGTGTATTTACATGTTTTAGGGAGTTTTTGGAAAATGTTGTTTGTGCTGTATTTAGACCCCTCTATCAAGATTTGATACCATTTGATTTATCTCTAATTTATCTTTGTATGAATAAAAATAGATAATTTTTCTTTTGTCTTTGATTACATTAATCATCAATATAAAAATAAAAATGCGACTAGGAGTGAAGAAACAAGAAAACTAAAAAGGCATTTAAATGTCAGCATACAATTGTACACTGGCATACCATATTTTAGGCTAATTGTCAAAGTAAGCTTTAATTGGTTTAGTAGAAACTACCAAAAAACACTTATGTTCAGATCAAATAGACAGAAACAATAATACTTGGTGGTTATTGTTGATTGTTTTAGATAAAGGCAGGAAGTAACTTACAAAAGGTTGTGTTTAACCGTTGTTGAAATCTCGTCGATCTATAAAGAATATTTGTATCAAGATAATAAAACAAAATGGAGCAAGAACGAGTGCGTCTACAGGATAAGGGTTTCTTGTCTTCTTGTGAGTTTTGACGTATCGTTTATTTCTGTCAACAAATTTGTGATAATGTCCGTTAAAGCTCTGTGGTGTCGATTTCAGTCATTTTCAGCTCATAACCCTTTTGTTTTTGTATCAGAAACATAACACTGTTTACATATTGTGAACTTGATCGCACGTAGTATAACAGTTCAGATAATATGTAAATGCTATATGAAGAGGAGAGGGTTTGCTTCTGCTGAGGAATTGGATGTGTATTGATCAATATTTTAATCTGATTAATCTATTGGTTGATATTTGCTTTGAAATTACTTTCACTTCATATTACTTAACAGCATATCTTATTGGAGTAACACGATGGGTTTCACACGTAGAGCAGGATCTTCAAACCCTTCTGGAGCATCTGAGATCACCACTGTTTTTTTGGGTTCGTGTTACTCAGAAGTTAGTTTTCTATATAGTGTTTTGTGGACTTGTTTGTCTTTTCTTCTTTTTTTTCCATGGCATTGCCAATTTCTTTTCGACTAATTAGATTTGAATGTCTGCTTGGTATCTTCCGTCTCTTTTTTACAGTAACACCGATTAGACCTACGGTAGTGTTCAAATTAAGTTCACTGGGATATATAAGATGCGAGAACTCAATGAAAATGGGTTATCGAGTGAAAGAATTCATCCATTTATCTGAAAATTAAATTGAACTTAGATGCCTTTTCTGTTGTCTTTGAGAAGGTTTGGTATGAATTCTGCTTTATATAAGTACAGGGACAAGTCGACCAGTAGGGACTCACAATTAGTGTCCATTGTAATATAGCGGCTGTTTGATAAAATTGTAATTCACCGAACTAAACACAAATGATGTCGATCAAAAGTTCAACATAAGGATAATATCTTCTTTGGTATATTTGTTGTTTAAATCAGGTTGGTTTTCTCAGAAAAAAAAAGGATATTTCATAACCTTCAGTAACAAAGTTGTATCTTCGATTTTAATTTTTGTATCAAGGAATAAAGGACTATTAAGCAGTGTTTAATGAAAAGAAGTAGTAACCATCCTTTTAACTGTTTATGTGGAATAGAAATATAGTTCGGAACAAAATCAACAGTGTTGATATTGTTACAAAACGGTAATGAATGAAAAGGAAGGTTTTGGAGTAGCTCTTTAGAATTTTTAGGAATCCATACATGATAGATATCGTTGTTAGATATACCTTATCACAAAATTTTTGAGTCATATTACATAAAAGGGGATCACATGAATCGCCAATAGAAATCCAAAACGTCACAACAGACACGAGCATAGCGAACGAGTTGTGATATATAAACACCGTAAGATGGTGCCAAAGAAACATCACCGTCCAAAAAAGGAAAATTAACAATAGGGAACGAAAAATCGTACCCGTGTGAAACTGAAATATCTTAATCTAGGAAAGGACAGTTATTACCATTTATATTTAATTTATTTAGAGTAAGTTCCTTTGGGTAAATTTCGGCAGTATGTCTAGAAAATTCTTGATTATTTAACGAAAAAATATCATCAAGATAACGGTAAGTGTTGTTGAATTTATCAATTTAAATGCAATTTAGACGGGTCATAAACTGTGATTCATAACAATACAAGAAAAAGTCTGCTATTAAAGGTGCGCAATTGATGCCCATAGGAATACCTACAACCTGTCGATAAACTTTATTGCCGAAACGTACATAAATATTATCAAGGAGAAAATTGACAGCTTCAACCATCTCATCACACCTCCAGTAAGTATATCTAGCATATTTACCTTTCTCATTAGAGAAGAAGGTTTTAAATGAGTTGCAGCAAATATATTTGCATTCAGATTTACCAAACGAAAAGTTAATTAAATAGGAAAACTTTTGTTTGATAAGATTATGTGGAAGTGTAGTGTAAACAGATGAAAAGTCAAAACTGTCAACAGAATCAAAAGGACCATCAGAAGCACGAAATTTATCTCAAACATCCAAAGAAATTTTTACACTCCAAAAAAGTTAATTCCACTATGTTCATATATTTTATTACAAAAGTTAATGATAAGTTATTTGATAGTAGTTAAGGAACTAGTTAAAAGCACTGAAATATTAGTTGTAGAACACATACTAGAGGCCGAGATAAAATTTTACTGTTTTTTTTTTTTTGTGTGTGTGTAGTTTAGGTAACCAATGCATAGAAAGGGCCTTCAAATGTTCAGAAGAGGCCTTAAGCTGTGATGTGTTTATGATATGTTTGTTCACTATATGGCTCTCTGTGGAGCGCACGGACTTGAATGTAGAAGAATTTAAAATCTCATTCTTAAGAACGTCCGTGTAGTATTTACGGCATACCACCACCACATTGTTGGCTGCTTTGTCGGCCGGTACAAACACAAACCGCTTTGAAAGTACTTGAAGTTTTTTTCCTTATTCTAGAAATAGGCGAGTATGTACTCTTTTATTTATTTCTGAATTATTTTCAAAATGTGATATTCGAATGTCCACACATTCATACATTTATTTAAATAAGAATCAAGAGATTTTTTATCAGATTTTTCCCGTTTACACCAATTTTTACAGTACGACGAAAGAGCGTCTTTCGTGACCTGACGACACTGTTTCCAATCTATTTTAGATGGAGGACGATATTTTGGTCCTTTTTAAAAAAATTGTTTAACCTCTCGTTCTTGTACGATATTGAGGTCCCCATAATAACATGGCCATAGAGATCGTATCTAAAATTCGACGATTCACAGTCTCCAGTAAGAGGAGTTTTATTTTCTGCATTGACGTCTGATGTTACTGACGTACAATTAAAAATTAAACTTCTACTGGTTTTTTTTGTATGTATACGAAATAATAAGTGGTTCTGTATTATAAAAATAGGGAGGTATAAAATTTTGAATGGTAGAGTCATTAAATATACTCGATAAATTGATGAAATCAATACCTCTGTTAATATATTTAATTTTCAGAAAATGCCGTTTATGATCTTCAGGTTTATCGATATGCGGGAACAGCCTATGGTGGCAAAAAGCTGTAATTATACGTGAATATTCATAGAGTGGGCTGAAGAACGAGATTGTGTCACACTCCTTGAAAATATCATGTAATTTACTAATTGGTATTTGACCCAGTTTACATAATAATTGATGCCTACCATTGTTTTTAAATATAGATAGGAGATATTTATACGATATTTAATTCGTTGATCTCGATTGATACGTTTGTATGCATATCGTCCCATTATTCAACATAGCATTGAGTATTGTGATAGGAACTTGTTCAATCCAGTAATAACGTAAGTACGACATTAAAAGAATATGGACTCTGTCTCAGTGTTAAAATGTTTCAAATAAGTTAAAAACGGAAACATTGTGTCCTCATAACTTGAGTAGTTTAAGTCACTCATCCAGAATGGGTAATGCCAACAGGGAAAATTACTTCATTGTGCAAAACAAATTTTAGGGACTTTGAAAAATATGGTACCCATTCGTTTAACTATATAAACATTTGTATACTCCGACCCCTCATCCTCCCCATGTTAAAAGTAGTAGCATTTTTTGTTAATTGATATCTGCCATATTTCATTGTTAAGCGGTTCTATTATACAACGCTCAGACAGATTAAAAACGCAAAAAGGTGTCGGTTACAGGTTAAAGGGAGTAATCAAAGATGACTGGCGCCATCTAGTTTTTACATCAAAGATAATAGGTAGAAGTAAATTTATTTTCTGCTGCCCTGTTAATTAGAAAACAAATATGAAATAGTGAGAAATGAGTGTTGGCTATTGGTGTAGAAATAGCGAGAAATTTGGAGGAAACTCTCTGTGATGAGCAACATTTTCTGTGCAAAATTAAAGCAAGGGTTTTCTTTATTCATACTATTTCGAAAATTCCGGAACCATAGAGTATCCTTAAAAAATGACATTTGTTTTTCAAAAAAGCTGCGGTACCATATGTGTTTTGCAGTTTTTTTCACACCCAAAGGTGTTGAAAATTCAGAATTTGAGAGTTTTATTAACGCATCATTTATAGTGAAAACGCAGAACCAAAAAATGGTACCATTGTCGCCTATGTAAATAATTACTTCATTTTAACCTACATTGGACTGCGGAATAGGCAGTATCGAACTCTTTCTTTATGATCTATTTTAAGACTTCACAAACCGTGTCGTATATTTAAATCATAATGTCGTAAAAATAGATCGAGAAAGAGCTAGCTATTGATTTTTCTTAATTACAAAATGATAAACACGTCAACTTAACCTTGTTGATATAAAGTTGAAATTCAAATAAAAAATTCAAAATAAGTAGTTGACTCTACATTTCTTTAGTAAAGTAAGTAGAATAAATTTAATTAAAAACAAAACTTTGATATTTATTGTAAATCTCGCTAATATAAACTTCACATATCACGCGATATGGTATACTTCTACCTGTCAGATGACAAATGTATTTCTTGGCTGACATTCAATGAGTGACGTTTCCAATGGTTAAAATTAAGGTAAAGATCATTTATTTTAAAAATTCTATGTTCGTGTGTGTGCATGTGTTTGCGATAGTTGGGATATCATATCGGTTTGGACTAATGAAAGAAATGTGTGTATCGCTTTGGGATATTTTTCATGCTCATGCCTAAACCATTGAACATTCTAACCGTAAAAATATGTAATATGTGAATAGTTACGAGATTTCAAGGCTTATTGGGTATTCTATTTGAAAAGGGCTTTATTGAAACAAAATAGCCTTCCAAACTATTATGACAGATTTATTGCAATAACAGTGTTGTGACTTTTTTACGAACGCGTCCAATTAGAATTGAAAATGTATTAGATTGAGGCCGAGTAATCATAAATCGCCCATTTTCAAGAGTCCATTGTATGTTTTAATTTTTGTGTAGTTTTTTTTACTAAATGCGACAACAAAAATATTAGGTTGCTATGACAACCACCTTATTGTTATTATTTAATACACAACAGTTTTTTTGTTATTTTTTAGAATATGTTTTTTACAATAATTGAAATAAGTAATTTTAAATCTTATCTCAATCAAAGACTATTATAGTAGGATGTTTACCTTACTTCTCTATAAAGAGTCTCCAATGCAATGTCAGTATGGATACAAAGTAAAATAACAAAAATACCGATCTCCAAGGAAAATTCAAATCGGAAAGTCCTTTGACAAATGGCAAAATCAAAAGCTCAAACACATCAAACAACTGTCATATTCCTGACTTCGTACAGGCATTTCCTTATGTAGAAAATGGTGGATTAAACCTGTTTTTTTTATCTAGCTAAATCTCTTACTTGTATGACAGTCGCATACGAATAAGATATGAATCTGGTTGATCTGAAATTTTTGTAGAATCAAACATATAAAATAAGAATAAGGCAATTAACTTTGGTTGTGTAACCTTTTGATTATTTATAAGTTTTTTCTTTGGTAAAAGCTAGCTCAGAATTTGGCATTTTATCCCAGAACAGTAATCGTCTTCAAGATGTGTTAATTTAAACGTGAATTTCTAGCTAACTTTGTTTTGTGCAACTATTTATTTCAATGTATTTTTAAAGTTTTATTGATATTCTTAAATGATCCATGTTCCTATCCTTGATAACACGTGACGCATAACAGTTTAGAATTAGTTTACAAACTTACATCTTAAATATTGTACATTTAAATACGGTGGAATGATTTTTCCGATGTAAGAACTATAAAAACTCAATAGAGCAGAGAATGAATGTGTATTATTTTAATTTTGACTTTCAATACCATTTTCATATATTTACATGTCAATTCATGCAATACAAATAATATCAAATTCAAATAAGCAACGCCTTAAGTAAAATGTTGGCAATTAAACTATTATACACCTTTCGTCACAACTCCTCGTTGTGGCACTTAAATATCCGTTAGATATGGATAGATTTACTATCTAAAAACTTATAGATTAATAAGTGTTTGATTTTACCTTCATTTTTATATAATATTTCAAAACTTCCTTTGAGGTATTACATTTTAAATCTTAAATCATACAAATTTATCTTACGACCTCTTGTGACCTATATCGTATGTAGTATTGTTTCTGTTCTGATAGTATATATCGATATTTTGTGGTTTTGAACATCTGAAAATATATCACAGATCGCCATATATAGATATAAGAAGATGTGGTATGAGTGCCAATGAGACAACTCTCCATCCAAGTCACAATTTGTAAAAGTAAACCATTATAGGTCAAAGTACGGCCTTCAACACGGAGCCTTGGCTCACACCGAACAGCAAGCTACAAAGGGCCCCAAAAATGACTAGTGTAATTTTAACCATTCAAACAGGAAAACCAACGGTCTAATCTATATAAAAAAACGAGAAACGAGAAACACTTATGAACCACATCAACAAACGACAACCACCATGACCACTGAACATCAGGTTCCTGACTTAGGACAGGTGCAAACAAATGCAGCGGGTTTAAACGTTTTAATAGGTGCCAACCTTCACCCTACCTGAAACAATAGTGTAACATCACAACATAGAAAGACACACTATAAAATATCAATTAAAATGGCTTAACTCAATCAAAAGACATATTAACAAAAACAAGTGAACATACACTGAACGAATAAATTTGATCTATGACACAATGTAAATACAAAATTAATAAAACAAGGGTATGTCTATCATTTCAAGTTAACTGGACAGCTCTCACAAAATACAAAACCATCTTCCTCTGAAATAAACATACTGGTCCACTTAATAACATTAGTATTTTATCGATGCAAAAATATTTTTCAGTCTTGTCACATTTATTTATTCAAAGATTTCTAAATAATCTATGATCAAGATAGCAGTATATGAGCGTTTATATGATACTAAAGGGGAATGTGTGATCTAGATTCTCACTTGTTTGTTTAAACTTCAAAATCAAAACTTTTATTTATTAAGAATATTAACGGTAAACCTTCTAAATGAAAACGGTTAGATTTTATAATTATAAAGAGTATTTTGGTATTGTTTCTGTTAATATCTGGAATTTATACAAATGTAAAGATCGATCTCAAACTGAAGGAATTCTTCCATTTAATAAATAATAGCAATGTCATACACTATATATTTAGATGTATAGATGTGTGGGTAAATAAAAGGAGATACTGATAATCAATGGAATAGTAACGAAAGGATAAAAAACCCCAAATGTTTCTAGATGTTAATATACAGTCTTTAACAATAGACAGGCGTTTATACAACACGTCAAGTTAATATACAGTCTTTAACAATAGACAGGTGTTTATACAACACGTCAAGTTAATATACAGTCTTTAACAATAGACAGGTGTTTATACAACACGTCAAGTTAATATACAGTCCTTAAACAATAGACAGGTGTTTATACAACACGTCAAGTTAATATACAGTCTTTAACAATAAACAGGTGTTTATACAACACGTCAAGCTCTTAATCGTCTAAAATATTCAGAATATATTAACGGGAAGCTATCAAAGATCTCTCAAATAAAAATCATAAATATATAAAACACAAAACTATTGTCGACTTGTCGACGTTCATAAACCACATTATTTGGCAAATATATATATATACATGTATGGAGTGAAAAGTACAGGTTCCAGCCCAAATCAGGGAGGAAGTAAAGAATCAGTAAAACTCTCTAGCCACATGTTTTCATAGTCTTAATCTTTAGATACCAGAATAGTCGTCTTATCTCTAATTTAACCTATTGTTGCCTATAACAGATTGTGACATTTTGATTGAGTGTATGTAAATTTGCATGACGAATGATGCATGCATATCAGGAGACGCTTACCCTGTAGACGTACCCGGTGTCGCTCCGTTTTGGACTTCATGTAATTCCCTCAGTTTTTGTTTGTTATATAGATTTACTTCTCAAACAATTTACGAGATTTGAACATCGGTAAAGTACTGTTGCCTAAATTTAGATACAGGTTGGTTAGACCTTCTGTGAGCAAAATAAACAAATAAACAAAACTGCATTCAATTGCTCCAACACCTAGGTTTGCCACTTATTCACCGGTAGTACTATTTTCAAAACATTCAACTACATATAATATATCTCATATTTTGCAGAGATGACAACAAATCCTAAAGTTTGCAGTATATGTGACCAACGCCATATCACTAAGCCTTCAACTGACTGGTGTTCCGAATGTAACCAAGCTTTGTGTACCGAATGCAAAGATTTCCATGCAGTCATCAAAGCTTTACAACATCATTCAATGATACCAATAGAAAACTACTTATCTCTCGGTTCCTCTTTTTCTTTAGTTGAAGGACATTGTTCCGTACACGACGACAAGTACCAACTGTTTTGTCAATCGCATGATTGTTTACTATGCCTTACGTGTTTAGAAGAACACATGAAGTGTGAGGACGTCGTTCGTATCAGTAAGTTAACCAAAGATGTCAAGACATCTAAGAATTTTATAGAAGCTCAAAAGGGTTTATCGGATATCACACTGAAGTTTTCGAAATTACAAAGTCATCTTGAGGAGAACTTAAGCGATATCAAGACACAGAAAGAATCAGCCCTTCGAGAAATAACTCAGATTAGAGAAAAGATGAATAATCATCTAAATCAGATTGAAAACGCTCTGAAAACAGAACTATGTGAATTAGTTGATGATCAGTGCCATAACAATATTCATATGACTTTGCAAGAGGTCATAAAGGAGAAAGCAAATATTGAACATTTTCAGCAGCAGATGGTAGACCTCTGCAAATATGGATCAGATCTCCAAGCGTTCTTTTGCCTGCGAAAAATATTTGCAAAAACTGCCAGCGCAGATCAGTACATGCAGACATTAGCAGACGATGGTAGATTATATAGAGTGATATTTACCTGTAATATTGTTAAGCAAATTCCTGAATTCTTTTCGAATGTAAAGAGTTTAGGATCAATTCAATTACAAAAAATTCCGAGTCAGATTAAAATGGAAAGTGCAAAGGATAAAGAGGCACAGTTGGCAAGTTTGGGAATCAAATCTATTAATGATATCAAGCTGAATTTGGTTCATACTATCAATCTAACTGGAGAATTTACCGGATGTTGTATTCTTCCAGATGAAAAGATTGTTCTTTGTGATTCTAAATATAACAGTGACTGTATACAAATACTACATCCACATGGAGAACTAATTTCTAAAATCCCCACGGCATCCAGCTATCATTCGGATGTAACATATATTGATAATCGAACCGTAGCTGTATCATCAGACGTCCAACAGCAAGTACATATAATAAATATTGATACAAAAGCCATGAGACCCATCCCGACCACAGGTTCATGCTATGGAATAACACACAAAGAAGGATCACTGTTATGTTGTATTCAAGGAAAAGGCATCCAAAGTGTCAATCTTCTCAGTGAAAAAAGTAGTACGATTGTAAATTGCAATCTAAATCCATTGTCTTCTATTATTTTTGCCGCCAAAAAAATATTTTATACTAACCAAAAAAGAAATAGCGTGACGTGTTGTGATACGGAGGGTAATATTATCTGGACATTCAGAGACGCGTCTGTTGTGAAGGATCTTCGTAGAATTACAGTCGACAATGTAGGAAATGTTTACATTGTTAGTTACAGTCAAAATAAACTCGTTGTGTTGTCTGCTGACGGACAACAAAATAGACAACTGCTATCTGAAAAGGATGGACTTCTAAAACCTTATGCTATTTGTTATGACAAAAACAAAAATCGTCTCCTGATTTTTAATCGAAAAAATACCGGGTTTTTGTTTGATGTAGCATTATAAAACAAATGTCTTTCTTTTATTTTCCGTTTTTGTTGTTTTATTTTTTATTTCGTTTGGTTTTGGTTTTTTGTTTGTTTTGTTTTTTGTTTTTTTTTGGGGAGGGGGCAAAAGGGGTATATATATTTTAATGAATAAACATTAGTAGTATAAAGTGTTTGCAAAAAGATGGCAATTTTGTTTGCCAAAATCAAAGCAATTGATTTCGTTAAATGTTACCAAAATTTGTAATAAAAATTTCTAAAATTATTAGTCATGAAAGACAAATGTACTTGTCGAACCCTTTGCTTTGCACAGCACATCAGTTTTTCGGACCTGTGGCCTTTTCTGTACTTTCAAAATTCACAACGAGCATATTATTTTTTATTTCAAATTTGAAAATAGTAAACAGTCGATTTATTAAAATAAGAAATAGTTAATCGTTTCATACAAGCAAATATAATTTCACATTGTGATCTTTTTGTTTTCTTTGACTTGAAATGATGCAGGCTGGTTTATCATAAAAATGAATGAATTATGACATACCGATTATTTTCTATTCATGAAACGAATCGATCGATATCAATTTGGTAATAAATCATCTATAATGCATTTATGTCAGAAATGCTCCATGATTGTGTGTTGATTGTTTAACACGGTAACGATCGGTAAACAGCGTTACCAAAAACAGAGAGTTCTTTGCAGCCAAAATTTTCTACCAGCAACTACCGAATGAGATATATGTTTGTCGATTACAACATATAAATTAGGATAATAAATGTAAAAAAAACGTACATAAAGGACTTAGTTGGGGTATATATGCATGCATTGGTTCAATAATTTTAATACCATTAAAATCACCAGAAACTCATGTCATATAACTTTAAAGGTAATGTAATATACTTATTTTAATACTTATTACGTCAAAGATTTTGCATAAGCACACTGAATACTGCATAGGCACTCAGCTATTGTCTATTGTCTAACGTTGACACAGTTTTTTGGACTACAAGATACAAGTGTCACACTTTGTCATCTCACGGCATGAGACGCAGTGCAATCCTAGCTGAATATCTTGGCATCTTTAGTTTTCTTTGTAGTTTCTATTTTATTGTTTGTCTTGGCCATGGCGGTGCCAGTTTCTCTTCGATGTATATAAGTTTTGAATTTCTTTGTCTTTGTTCAAAAATCATGAGAATTTTTATTTGGTATTTCTTTGATATGAATATACTCATTTCTCTAACTTTGATTTATGTTTATTGTCAGTTCATGTAATATGTTGGAGTGTGTGCAAAATAAAAATATCCATCCGAGTCAAATTAAAAATGCATTAATTTTTCTTTGTGTAAAATTGAACAACTTTTGCAGGTGTTGATTTAGAAGTCCGCATGTGAAATCTTTAACGTGCATATTAAAGTATAAACAGTGGCAGTTCCAGACATTTTCCTAAGGGAACGACCATTAATTTTAACTTTAAAAAAGGGGGTATGGGTTTTTTCTTTTAAAATATTATGATCCCCAATTTGATGAATTTTGTTGGTAATACTTTTATACAAACACTACATATAGGAAAGTATATATTAAATCTGAATTTATTAATATATGAAAAATGTTTGACTCGGACAAAAAAATATATACCCCCTCCCCCCGTTTTGAAGTTAAATGGTTGAAACCTAAGGGGATGCCCACTGACTGCCTAAAAGGGAGCCCGCTCCAGTCCTGCTTCAGTGATTTCGTATATAATTAACCAAATTTGTCTCACACTGAAAGGGAGGCTGGGCACCCTGCCCCCTATTCAGACTCTGATGAAAGTTTGTAAATCAGGCGGGTAGCATGCGAGGAGCTATTTTTAGAATAACTTGGCTAGTTCTCTGACGTCCAACGACTGTTTTCCCAGACAAGCACGGTTCCAGCTTGTCTTGCAAAGCAGCCGTTGGACGTCAGGGTAATCTCGGACTATAACTAGGCATGTCGTATTAATAAACAAATTAAATCTTTATTTTGTCATAAACTTTGTGAACTACAATGTTTTGCAAACTGAAACCAAAAGCCCATCCTTGATAAAAATGTCAAGTGTGCCAAATTTGGAATTAAGACGGCAACCAGATCGTATCATAATATGAACAAGCAAGTGGAGTTTTTTAAGTTGGTAGCAAGACAATCATAGCTTATGATTCTAGGACCGTCTCTGTCCCAGTTGTAACATTTCTTTAGAAAGCAAATGTGTCAAACCCTAGGGTCCTCCACAAAAAAAGAGAAGGTCGGACATTTATCAAATATGTCCCAATATAGCTTAAAAAAGTCATCATTGCTAGAGGTATAGGGGGAGGGTTGAGATCTCACAAAACATGTTTAACTCCGCCGCATTTTTGCGCCTGTCCCAAGTCAGGAGCCTCTGGCCTTTGTTAGTCTTGTATGTTTTTTAAATTTTAGTTCATTTATATCTTTTGGATTTTAGTGTGACGTCCATTTTCACTGAACTAGTACACAATTTTATTTAGGGGCCAGCTGAGAACCACCTCCGGGTGCGGGATTTTCTCGCTGCGTTGAAGACCCATTGGTGGCCTTCGGCTGTTGTCTGCTCTTTGGTCGGGTTGTTGTCTCTTTGACATATTCCCCATTTCCATTCTCAATTTTATGAAACTTTAGGCTAAAATTTAAACTGCGGCCTTATTTTCAATGTCGTTGATGCCAAAACATATGATATGTTAATGTTCAAAATTGAATATACAGATGAACTTTCGTGGGTCTTTCCTTTCCCTCAGTGACTAGCATTTTCTAAAAATCACCTAGCCAGTTCTTTTGAAAACGTACTTCGATGCTGGATTGAAAGAAATTGCCAATTTAAGACACAAAGAAGATGGCCTCTTAACAGTCCAACAGCAATGCACAAGCTTTAGGAAAACTCATTTATTTCATCTTAACATCTTTCTACAAAGCTCAGTTGCTCAGTTTCTTTATCAATAGAAATTTAAAACATGAGCATTCGGAATTTACATGTAAACTGGCACTCTAATCTTAAATCGATCTTGATGTTAAGCAGTTAGTTTAAAGCCCCCTCCGGAACTGTTGGTTTCTCTGACAGTCTTTCTTCCATACAGAACATCGCTGCAAAAATAATTTAAACATTCAATTAGGTGATATAAATAATATTATTTGGCAATCCAAAGAGAGCCTGAAAATATAAGGCAAATGTTTGAACAGAGAAATGCCCCAGAAAACAGCCATTTTGCTAGACAATGAAATTGAAAAACTAGTTAGTTGCATGTCCCTTTATCTTTTGTTTCAGTTAAAAATAAATGTAGATCAGATCTTGGTTCTAACCAAAATTTTAAACCGGTAATTTGAATTCCTGTATTGTGATATTGTGATTGCCAAATTTAGCTGCCCCCTGAAAATCAAATGGTTGTTACCACAGATAAAAATAATCTAAATTTCGTAATATTTTCACCCGACATCCCCTCCCCCCTAATTTGTTCAAGGTATGGTGGTTTTAACCGTTTTCGGCTTTCAGTATGTCATATTGTATATCTTTAATGAAAATTGCATAAATTAGATGAATTTCTAGTTAATTTCTACGACATTCTTTATCATTTGACAAAATACCATGCATCTGAATTAAAATGTTTACTATTTGAAAAATCGCGCCTTCTTTTACTTTAATTTACCTCCCTTTATTTCACGTACAATGTAGCAACACAAATAAAAAACTGCCAATCTTTGCTGCAAATCAATTTTTTTTCCCAGATAAAAATATATATCATGCAACATAATCAACTTTACAAATTGGGAGAAAATCAAGGTGTTCCAACCATTGGATAGTATTAAAAAAAAATAATGAAAGGATGGCATGATTACAAGTTTGAACCCTGACGACACTGAAAATCGAAAATTCACGCATTTACCTATCATGATTCATATGAAGATACGATGAGGTGATAAACTTAACAATTAATAATTTACCTGATTCATTATCATATTCACATTATGTTGACACGTCTTAGTTCGTCTGTGCTAGCTCATTTCAAACAAGCAAAACAATTACAGCATCATCCGTTTTTCTTTACCGATCGCCTCTAGTCAGAAGAGCGCACTGTTTACAAGGGAGGTAATATTTTGTCACCAGTTCGCGCATAACCCGAATAATTCAGTCCCTCCCCGTAATCGATATCTCCTACTTGCAAGCCCTCATGCTCAATATGGGAGTCTCGGGCTAATACCAGGGCATATATTGAAAATGCCATGTAATAATCTGTAAATATTTACCTATGTTGAAAACGTATAATGTCAAATCATAAAAATACAAATTGTTTAATAGTCTCAAAAAAAACTTGTAAGATTTCCACAGCTATTTTTGTTGAATAGGTGCAATTTGGGTACTATGACGTTAAGATTATTAGATTGGTGATTTCTAAATTGATGTCTTATGTTATAAATTAAAAAAAAAAGATGTTAAGGGTAAAAGCCAATGAGACAGCAACCTAACAGCACAAGTTCAACATAATTATCGACTACCTATTCTCCGATTGCTTAGGCCTAAGTTGTGGTTTTCTTTGTTTGGCATCTTTCAATCTAATTAAAATTCATATCTATATTAACTCGCATGCTCGTACATTTAAGGATAACGAAATCAGAGATCTATATTTTAATTAGATTGGGCATCTTTCTTTGTAGGTTTTTGGTGGTTGTGATCTGGAATTCAAACAAAAAACTTTTTTACAGCACAGAAATTCAAAAATTCTAAAATCTTACCCCTGAGTTTTTGTCCTACCTCGCCATTTTTTTTTTTTTTTTTTTTGTGAATAGTGGATGAAGGGTCGGACCAGTCCATTCCATTATTTAAAATAGGCTATTTCTTTATTTTCACGCGTAATTTGGCATTAAGGTCCACCGTAACCCCTGTGATAGGCACTGTGGCGCATATTGACTATATGCCTTTTGTTCCTCTATCAATAAACTTTCGAGTGGCGTATAAGGTATCTCTGTAATAAGTGAATGAAAGGTCGCAGCAGTCCATTCCAATATTCAATATAGGCTATTTCTTAATTTTCACGCGTATTTTGGCATTTAAGTCCGCCGTAACCCCTCTAATCGGCATTATGGCACATATTGACTCGTTCGAGTGGCGTACGAGATATCTCTATAATTAGTGAATGAAGGGTCGCATCAGTCCATTCCATTATTCAAAATAGGATATTTCTTGCATCATGGTGTTTTAAATCAACAGATTGCATGACAGACCTATCGTAATATCACAATGATATAACATCGTACTATCTCAGCTCAACATTTATAAATAACAAGTCAGCACCATACATTTTAGCTATTCATTTTATTTGTTATCATAGCTGTCGATGTGGATGACTGAGCAGTATCCATCTGCAAGCTAACATCATGCAACGTCAACTTCACATCATGTACTTTAAACCCAACGTTACGTGTGTTTGGCATATTATCATAACATCGTGACTTATCATTATACTATCACGACTAAAGCACTTGTCATTGCAAGTCAACATTGCGCAGATTCAACTAAGGATATTGTAATTTAGAGTTAGCATTTTGATGACTCAATTCAACATCAGGTTGTCTTAACTTTACATTTTAAGCTTCAGCATAACGTTTTGTAACGACTGAATTATTCGGGTTAGTTCGCGCACTGCAAATGATTAACAGCGCTGCAATAGCACGTATGAGATCAGGATCAATGCCATGAAGCTGTAGTGAAAATGCAGAAAGGCGATATTATCAGTTGTCGCCATAACCCTGTGGTGACTACAGAAACCATACATGGGAATTACAGTTTCTTTTCAGGATACTTAATCAAAAGGGATGCTTAACGTGAGGGTACCCAAATTGCACCTATTTTGACAGTTTTTTCACCTACGTTTTTTCATGATCCAGACAAAAGTTTTCATTCTGTGTTTATTTTGTAGACCTAACTTTATTTACTATATGGTTACACTAATTTAATTTTGAATCCATATTGAATCATAGAAAAATGAATTTGAACCGACCTTCAAACGATCAATGGTTCTGTAATGAGGAGTACCCAAAGTGCATCCATGCTTAAATTCGCATCCTTAAAAATCGAAGAACAGATGTTTTGTTTTATCTCTTCAAATATTTAGAACAATTTGACATTAGTCCATGCTTAATATTCATTTTTTAAGAAATGGATGCTTGTAACATATTTTATTTGCTAATTTTTAAAAGATGACTTTTTGTGAACGTCGCATGGCGACGTTTCCGTAAATTTTATTTTTCCAGTTATTACTTCATCTGTTGACATATACTGTGAACGTTTTGTGTATATTTGAATTTATCACACATTTTGTAGTAATATCTAAGCTTTTGCGTGTGCAATAATAGCCGGAAGTCCGAGACTGTTATTTGCCCTCAGGAACATTAAGGACAATTTGGCGGGAGAAATTCCATATTTGCCCTCGAGGATCCATATCTGCCCTCCTGCCTGAAAATATGTGATAAATAGATTATGACATGGAATTTTCCATATTTGCCCTAGTATTAGCCCTCGACCCATATTGGCCCTTTGGCAAGCCCTCATGCTCAATATGGGAGTCTCGGGCTAATACCAGGGCATATATTGAAAATGCCATGTAATAATCTGTAAATATCTCTAATATATGACAGCTGAGGCTTTCCATATCTGAACCCATATTAGCATATATATATACATGAAACAGTTGCTTTATATTGAAGTTATGTACTACAGTAAGTTTCATGTTAACGTCGTGACCACAAAGTATTTTGATTAAACCAAAACTTTAACCTACCTTAAACCAAAACTTTGACCTGATACTAGACGCAATTACGGACGAACAGACCGGATTCATAATGTTCCTAGACTCGCCCGAGTTCAGACTAGGTGTAAATCAATTAAACATCAAATATCCGAAGTTAGCTCTCAACCAACAACAAAAAAAAAAGACAGAAAGAAAAGAAAGAGACAAAAAGGGCATGTCTCCTGAGGGACGAAAGGAACAAGGAAATAACTATGTGACGGTTTGAAATTTATACCCCTTTAGAACAAAAAGAAAAAAGATCAAAACATACGTATACCTAACAACAAAATTATTTTATTTACCTGTGTTTAAAGTTATTGCAAATGGCTGATATTTTTGTTCGAGCATATTGTTTTTCTTAAATTGTTTAACATTTCATACCGATATAACATGTTACTTTTATTATTCTTCCCTTGGTTTATTTATTTTGAATTTACATTGTATCATAGGTCAAATTTATTTGTTCAGTGTATGTTCAATGGTGTTACTATGTCCTTTGATTGAGTTAAGCTATTTCAGTTGATATTTTATAGTGTGTCTTTCTATGTTGTGATGTTACATTATTGTTTCAGAAAAAGGGTGAAGGTTTGGTACCATTAAAACGTTTAAACCCGCTGCATTTGTTTGCACCTGTCCTAAGTCAGGAATCTGATGTTCAGTAGTTGTCGTTTGTTGATGTGGTTCATAAGTGTTTCTCGTTTCTCGTTTTTATATAGATTAGACCGTTGGTTTTCCCGTTTGAATGGTTTTACACTAGTAATTTTTGGGGCCCTTTATAGCTTACTGTTCGGTGTGAGCCTAGGCTCCGTGTTGAAGACCGTACTTTGACCTATAATGGTTTACATTTATAAATTTTGACTTGGATGGAGAGTTGTCTCATTGGCACTCATACCACATCTTCTTATATCTAATCACATTAAAATCAATCAAAATTATAGTTTTATTTTGATTCAATTCTAATCAACCCTCACCTTAAAGCTACCATTATTAAAACTTAATTAAGAAATTACCAAATAAGTCTAGATACCACATGCACGGACATTAGAAATAAACAAAAAGTTTTTCAAGACCACTATTTATCCATGATTCAATAAAATTGAGAATGGAAATGGGGAATGTGTCAAAGAGACAACAACCCGACCACAGAACAGACAACAACAGAAGGTCACCAATAGGTCTTCAATGCAGCGAGAAATTCCCGCACCCGGAGGCGTCCTTAAGCTGGCCCCTAAACAAATATATATAGTAGTTCAGTGATAATGGACGTCATACTAAACTCAAATTATACACAAGAAACTAAAAGTAAAATAATACAAGACTTACAAAGGCCAGAGGCTCCTGACTTGGGACAGGCGCAAAATGCGGCGGGTTAAACATGTTTATGAGATCTCAACCCTCCCCCTATACCTCTAGGCAATGTTTAATGCTTAATTGTAGAATTCAAAAAAGGGTATTTTATAAATCATGTAAAAAACATTCAACCAGAACAAAGTTTTGTTTTTATTTTCATTGCTAAAGTATTTTATGGATGAATGAAAAAGTAAATTAATGAACATTTTTTCAATTCATGAAAATTTAAAAAAAAATAAAAAAATTCAAAAGTCTGTCCAACAAATATTTGCATTGCACTTTTTTCAGAAACAACAAATGACTACATATTTGGCCTGCAGCGTGACAGTGATGGGTTGTAATGTGTTAGCACTTCTATGGTCATTTTCCTAGTTCCTGTTTTTCGATACTTTGAATTTTCCAATATGTTGAATGGTTTTGAAAATGTTCATCCCTCTTTTCTTAGAAACTACTACTAGTAATAGAATAGCTTCATATTTGGTCAGCACCTCAAACGAATGAGTTGTAACATGTCAGCCCTTCTGGAATTTATCAGACACCATCTTCCAGTTTTCTGATACTTTGAATGATGAGTGGGGGTATGATTAGCACCAAGACAAGTGCATTTTTGGTTTTTGTATGATATACTGACACACATATCCAAAGGGAAGCTTACGGATCTAAAAATGATGTATGTACACCCAATACTTTGGAGATTAGTTTGCTAGTTTCTGTTCTTAGTCATACCAGTTCACTGTTTCTGTAACATCCTGTTACTGGTTGCTCTTTCCAGTTCTTGATTCATATCAGTTTTCTGTTTTTATGTTGACCTCAGAGTTTCTATCTGTTAGTACATAATGTTTCTTAAATTACTAATGACTTTTTCAGTTCCTTTTTTCTCTGATTTGTTTGTATTTGTCTTTTTCTGTTTTATCTTACTCCTTAATTTCTGATTTCTTGTAGTACCCTAACACATTTCTATTTTTCTTTCCATAGAAAAAGTAAAGATCAAGATTTTTTTTATTTGCTCACATTTGAAACAATACAATAATTTTTTGTTTGATCAAATGTCAAATATTGCGAACAAATCTTTTTTTTTTTTACATTTAGGCATAATTGGTCAGATTTTTTTTTTTGCACAAAACGTTTTGGTAAGTTTTGACAAACTACATCTACAGACATTAGCCACCAGTGCATTTGTTTTTTTTGGCTCTAAGCATTACTGAAGAGACATTTAAAATTGTTAAAATGCTCACTTGGTGCAGTAAAATTTAAAATTGTTAAAATGCTCACTTGGTGCAGTAAAATGGGTACCGTTAATATTATTTCACAAGTATTTTTAATTTTGCTAATTTTCAGAATTATTTTTTTTTTGAAATATGAAAATATTATTGTCTCAAACATCATTGGCAATTTTTCGATATAATAGACAAGAATTGAAGTTTTGTTAATGAAAGAAACAAACAAGATAACATTTTATCAAAATTGTCCAATTCAGGGGAGATGAACATTAAGATAAATTATTTACACAACTTGGATCAATATCTCAGATACTATTTTTTAAATTTTCTGAACTAGTTTTATTAAAATTTAAGAATTTGTAAATTTCTAATGATATTTTTCATTTAATTCACCTGAAATGTCAATTCATTCTTTATGAATCTATAAAATTCAAAAAACTTGTAAAGTGTATGCCTTGGTATCGATTTTTCAGTATGAATTTTGATTGTTTATAAGAATATTTGAAACTTAAAAATATTTAAAAGGTATATCCTCTAAATTCATAGAATAACTGATCAAGTGATCAATGAAACACTAACACTTAGATGATGAATATAAAAATAAGGAGATGTGGTAAGAATGCCAATGAGATGACTATTCACCCGAGACTGAAGTCAGCCATGATGCTGAAAGTATTTCTTTCATGTACATTTTACTTGTACTTGGCAAGCTCCCATACAGCTAATTATAGTTGACATATTCATCAATTTGTGCATAAAATTACCATTTTTGATAAATTTTAATTATTGATTTAATTTTTATAATAAAAATGTAGAAAAAAGCTTGCAATAAATCTTTAATTCAAAATTATCTTTAAAAAAACATTTTATAACCACTTTTGAATTTATTTGGCAAATTTTGAAAAGAAACCTGCTTGTGGTGGCATGAGCATAGCGAATTGGGGAAATTTCTTTTGGATATTGAATCGAACTAGATAAAAACTATAGTGAAAATAGACTTTCTAAAAATAACCAGTTTAAAATATATTGACTTGAATGGACTTATTTTATGAGGATACACCAGTCAGAATTGTGAACAATTTAGTGAAATATTCAAATGGGAGAACACCAGAATTGACCAGCCATGAACAAGCAAGTGGAACATTCATAATGATGTGACCAGTATTCCTGTGGATGGACAGTTAGACAAACTCACAGATACACACATTACAACTGGGTCTGAAGCTTTTACATGCAAAAGACAAGGTAATTATACAAATAATACACAGATCACATGTTGAAGATATTTATTTACATTCCGTTAGCATTTTTATTTTTGCTTTGATTTTTCATATCCAGAATATCCTTAAATAGATTACTGCAAAGCCAAAAGTCTTAATTGATATTCTGATTAAGTGTAGAAGAGAAATTTTCCAAAGAAGCAATCCACAAAACATTATCCAGAAAGATTAACACGAACCACCTAAAATAGAGGGTAAACATGGGTGCTCCAAAAATAAAAGGGAGGTTAAGCAGTTCTGTTCCACTGGTAGAAACCATTGCGACAAAATTACTCATTGCAAGTTAAAATCAATTAGTTACATAAAAATTATGCATAACCTAAACGGTTATAATCTGAAACTGTACTTGAAATTTTTAGTCTGGTAAATTTTATGTACCGGGTACCAGATAGGATCTTATATTATTACTTAGGGACATAATTGTCTACTTGAATTGCTGTATAATCCATATTAGCATTTTTAAGAATGTGGCCTTTTTAATGATGATTCAACATTATATTTTTTTCAGATGTTTAGGAAATTTTCAAGATATGTATGTGATCTATTCAAGATCTGAGGACAGTAGGACCTGGAAGTATTATATTACCAACTTAAAGGTATGTTGACAGTCAAATTATTGATAATGATTGGTTCTAGTTTATTGATCCTGTTATAATGCAATGGATACCTTGAAATGTTTATTATTGTCTATCTATGAAATATTTGCCACTGGATATTAAGCAATCAACAATTAATTCATTAGTCATACTAATTGATTCTGTACAAGTTTGAAAGTTGAAATTTTTAAAGCAAACATTGATACTAAACAAGTTTTTAGCTTCTTATTTCTGTGTTATACCCCTTGAAAATAGACATTTTTTAGGTTTATGTTGAATAGATTTAAGGAAGTAAAAATAGAAGCCTATGACATGTTACAATAATAATATTTGTTCAGGAAAAGGCAATTATATACAAGTCCATATAAGATTTGGATACAGCTAAATAAAACCTTACAGAACCTACCCATCATATTAATCGTATTAATTGTTAATGGGTTCTTGTCCTGAATTTGCAAGAAATAATCATGTTAAGCAAATGGATTTTGTTACAATCAATAGAGTGAGAGAGAGAGAAAAACTTTGCTTGGATATAATAAAAGAACTAATGGAAGGATAGGAGAGAGCCAGTTGTAAAGGTTTATTCTATTTCAACCAGACATGTTGATTACATAATAGAATTTCAGAGGCCTACAGTTCTCCCGCAAATAGTCATAGTTAATATATCTAGTGTTAAATGTAACACTTTGATTTGACCCATTAGAGCGATCAGGCAGTTGCCATTGGTTAAATTCCCTTTTTTAAATACATTGTTTCTATGTTGGCACAGTTAACATTGGAAACGAGACATGTATTATATATCATTAAAACCTAACTTGGGCATAGTTGGTTGAATTAGAATAAATCTGAGTAGAATGAAGAAAAAAATGTAATATTTTTCATCAGAATTTTGTATAATTGCAATACACAATCTTGAATTTATTTAAGTTATGCGCCAAAAAGAAAGGGACTATAATCATTAGAATGAAGAAGGAAAATGTATAAAAAGTTATTGAGTTTTGAACCATTTCATTAAACTAATTAAAACCCTTTTCTTTGAATGATGGACAAACAGGGGAATAAGAAAAGGTTACATATCTATGAACTTAAATTGCAGTAAATTACGTTTCTTGATTGATTTGTTGTAGACGATTAAGTATTTAGCATAGCATACAGTTCATAACTGTTAAAGTAGTACGGCAAGGGTATATATTATCTTTATAGTTTATCATCACAAACATCTCCCATTTAGATGTACAACACTTTTTACAGTGTTCTTTTCAACAGGAACACCAGTTGTGATGAATGAGAAGACTGGCAGGCTGAGATTTAGGTGTAAGGGGAGGGAATACCCCTGCTTATCTTTTCATACTGGTTAGTTCCCTTGGTAAAGGTGTTAAACAAATATTGTACATATCAGATGTATAGATTTTTAAGAGAGTTGTTACTTGGAGCTCTGTAAAAAAAAAAAAAAAAAAAAAAAAGAAAAAAAAAAGAAAAAAAAAAAAAAAAAAGAAAAGAAAAAGAAAAGAAAAAAAAAAAGAAAGAAAAAAAATTTGTAAACAGAGTTCTAGATAATAACTGGGTGGTATAAATTGTGGGTTACTGTTTTCAGGTATTTATTTCAGTGACATTTTTTTAAATGCATCTGATATATTTTTTGGGGGTTTTTATCATGTACTGTCTTTTTGTTTTATAGCATTGCTTTATTTGCCTTCCATTAAATGAACATCAGTTGCTATGAATGGAGAGGCTGGCAGGCTGAGATTTAGGGGTAAGGGGAGGGAATACCCCTGCATATCTCTTCATACTGATTAGTTCTATCTCTGGAAGGCCTAAAATAGTTTGAATTATTAGTTCTTTTATTGTACATGTTTGTTAGATATTTTATATCAGATGTATATAATGTAAGATGAAAAGTATTATTTAGAGCTCTGTAAAAAAATAAGCTTGTAAACAGAGGTCTAGATAATGCAATAAGGGGTTTGGTCTGATGTGGGGTTTCAAATTTTATTTACAAGTCATCATCTACAAAAATGCATCTGATATTATGTCGTATTTTGTGTCCATCCAAAACACATTTTTCTTATACAATGACAAAAGAATGATGGATCCCTTTATGTTAAGTTTCTGATTAGGTCCTCTTCAGAATAAGTAATTACAATAATGTCATGATGGTTGATATTTGGTCAATTAAGTGCATCAGCATCTATGTATCATAATTTTAAGGCATCATAACCTAAGCCCAGTGACTTTTTTAATTTATTTTTAATTTTAATATATTTTAACTCGCATATAGATATCTCTCATATTTGTAGTTTCTTTGCTTCAAGTTCATGAAACTAAAAAAAAATATTTGTGTTTAATTATTCTTGTGCAAATAAGTCACAGCTCATATTTGGTGATTGAGATTTTTAAAAATTTGTATTATTTTATAAATCACATGACTTCTTAATAACTAAGCTCCCCCTGGTATATCTTTTAAAAATTTGTATTATTTTATAAATCACATGACGTCTTAATAACTACGCTCCCCTGGTATATCTTTTGAAAATTTGTATTATTTTAAATCACATGACTTCTTAATAACTAAGCTCCCCCTGGTATATCTTTTAAAAATTTGTATTATTTTATAAATCACATGACGTCTTAATAACTACGCTCCCCCTGGTATATCTTTTGAAAAGTTGTATTATTTTATAAATCACATGACGTCTTAATAACTACACTCCCCCTGGTATATCAAAATAGATAAAAACCCTTTCCCTTAGCTGTATTTCGCAAAACCTTTTGTAATTTCAGGTCCTCAATGCTCTTTAGTTTCATACTTTATTTGGCATTTGAATTTTTTTCCCATGAAATTGATTTAGATTAACTATACCCTACTTGTTTTTAGTAAGTGCCATCTTCAAAGAATATTACAATAGTTTACAGGAAATGTATATTTTTGAATTGTATGATTGATAGTCACAACAAATTTTGAATATAATAATTAGTTTAACTGTTTTCAAGTAGAAATACATTAACTAATAACCCTGTTTGTTCATAATAATTTTAATTGCTAGAAATTACATTAATCTTTCTCTTTTTTATGCCATATATATATATATATATAGTACAAGTTAATTGCTACATTAATCTTTTCTCTTTTTAATAAATAACAATAAATTAAATCTGTTTGTTAAACTCTAGAAATAGACTCAAGTTGGTGCATGAAAAATTGATTGTTGTTAAACGCCACTTTCAGCACTTTTGGCTATTCCTTGTGGTCAGTTTTTATTGGTGGAGCAAGCAGTAAAGAACTACTGACCTTTGGCAGGAAAACACAATCCTAGTCAATTAAGATTGAGTCGATTGATTGATTGATTGTTGGTTGCTTAACGTCCAGTGGCAAATATTTCATGCATATTCAGGACGAGAACAAATTAACAATAAATACAATAGGTAGGTTCTGTAATAGGGGCGTCCGGGATTAAGGTCAGAGAAATTTAGACTGCCACGGGAAATGAGGATATTGGAGTGGAAAGCACCTGCCACCTGTGCCGTATTAACTCACAACCTCAGTGTTGACAGGCTAGTGATACAGTAGTTAGACTACTTAGACCAATCTGCCACCGAGGTTCAAATGCATGAAAGGGTTTTTCTGATAACTGTAAAAGGTTTGCTGTTATTGGAACCAAATTTGTATATATGGTCACAAAAATCCAAATTTATTGTGAAGTCGACATGTCATAAAGGTCACAGATACTAAAAATAGACAACAAACTGCAGGAAAAATTTTGTTTTCACTCTGAACCTTACTAGGAACTAAACTTGGATTTATAGTCACAAATAATACATGACAGATTCCAACTTTGTTTTTGTGATTCAAAATAGAAGATACCAGCTGGTGCATAAAAAGGGTGAAGAACCAAATTAGGGCTTTCCAATAAGTTGGAAAGTGCCCCAGTATAATAATAATCAGTGTTTTTCAGTCCATCAGCCCTAGCTTTAATGTTATACCACTAGTCAAGCTTGCCTGAACTCATTTCCATAAGTTTTATGTGGTGTTTATAGCTATACAATGAAGATCCTTATTATTTCTGTGATTAAGAAACAAAAATTGTAGTAAGAATTTAGTTTTTTGTCTCGCCTCTGAGGTCAAAAAGCTATCCCTGGCTGAGCTGAACTGCTTATAACTTAAACTGGTATAAGCATACAACTTTTTTGACAACTATACAACATTTAGGAGCCAGAACAAAGACTGGTTTGCATGGGAGTCAGAACAATGTTTTAGGGTATGGTGATCCACAGACTTTTGCTTGTTTTTTCCATCAGCATCAGCAATGTATTAGTTTGTGATTAGGTCAGTGATATTTTGTATGCAGTTGAATAAGAATTGGGACATCTTATTTCTATGCCCTGCCCCCTCAGTCATGGTTTATTGACTTTGAAACTTTGGCATAGTTTACATGTTGAAATTTGTGATTAGGTCAGTTTAAGATGAACCTCTGGAGGTAAGACAATGATATTTGGTATGCAGTTGTATAAGTTTCTATGGAGATTGTATAGCCCAGCCTCCTCATGGTTAAGTGACTGTAACTTGCATAGTAAACATGTTAACAGTTTGTTACTATGTCAGTATTTATGATCCACTTATGATAAGTCTTGTAACCAGTTGTATGAGATTTTGCTCCCCCCCCTCCCTTGCCCTCAATCATGTACTATTGACTGAATATTTTCCATACTTTACATGTAAGTTAGTAATTATGTCAGTTTATGGAGAATGATATTTTGTATGCAGTTGTTTTAGCATTGGGTTATCTCATTATTACTTGGCACTGTTCCTCCAGTCATGGTTCATTGATTTTGAAGGTTTTTGCATAGTTTACATGTTGAAAGTATTGCCTTTTACTATCAAATTACAAAAAAGTAAAACAATATCTACTTTTAATTTGAAATAGACTGAAATTTATGCATTTTAGGTGTAATACCACCAAATCATAGCATGTCACATCTGGTTGCATACGAAAAAGGGTCGAAAAAAAATATTCCCATGAATTTGACGGTTGTAGGAAATTAATCCTACATTTCATTGCAGGAAAAAAATTTTGAGTCATAAACATAGATCTTGGGTGTTTCAAAGAACCATTCTATTTGTATTTGGTGTTTCTATGGAATATTTGGAAACTTGAGGTTACATGGTTACTAAAGCTTGTACACAGGAAAAAAAGGGGTGAAAATTTGATTGGTTAACTTCCAGTGATGGTTATTATCTTATATGCAATGAAATGTTATTTGAAATTTCGTCTGTAGTACTGGACAGGATAAAACTTTACTCATACCATGTATTTCTGTATTTGAAACAAAGATAAATTCTGCACAATTTTTTGAAAAGTGCAAATTTAACAAAGACCAATAGGGCAAAAACAATGGTGGTATTACACCTATTATGGGAAGCTGCACATGCACCTTTGACCTTGTATGTACTCTCATTTGTTAAAATTTCATGCTATTTAAGTGAATATTACAAAAATGAAATATTCTGAGTGGATTGAGTCTCAAAAACACATTTTAAGAGAAAATTGGCTTGAAATAGGACTCTACCATGAATATTAGTAGACAGAATATGGCCATACTCAGTGTTTTGGGTAGCTATTTCTGACTTTTTCTCCTTATTTCTTATATTTTGCTATAATAGAAAACTTTTTTCTAAGTCATTCTTTAATAAATATACAGTTATAAGAAAATTAAATTATTTTTGAAGCAGTAACAACAAATTATTCACTAAAAGGGAAGCTTTTTGTGTCCCTCTCTGGAGCGCGGCGTAAATTTAAGTTTTACGTAAGGACTTATTGAAACCTCCATGGAGCCAGTTAACTTTTATATGGATGGTGCATTCAGCTTGAATACTTCAATTACTCATGTATCATTTCTCGCATAAATGTGTGAAAGTTACCCCCAAATTTTGATTTATTGGCCTAAAAAGTTGAAATTTTGAGGAAATGAGAGGTATAAATGGACCAAAAGGGACCTTATAATGAAGACAAAGAGGTCCATTAGTGGTATTTATCATCATAGAGTCATCTTTTGTATCATATTCAACTGTTTGTAGGCAGATGAGATAAATATTTGATCATTTATTGGTCCACACTATATTCTATCATGATGCGGCTTAATTTGGATTTTTCGAAGAAATTTTGCTCGAATCGCTGTAGATGTTGTCTTACATTTTATCTTACCTCCTATACATTTCTAGGAATATGATTGGTTAAAAGCGTCCGCGTGGAGACCGTGTATATTCCATATTAGGTTAGTAGGGAGGCGGGGCTTATTTCAATACACGGTTAGTAGTGGAGTTACGACTTTGGCACTATTTGATTATTTAAATGTATTGAAAGTTCTGTTTAATATTGCTATATCAAGGTTGTTGATATTAAATTATTATTGTTGACATTAGTTTTTTTGTGCAGATCAATGGAAGTAGGTTTTTAAAATTGAACACTTGAACACTTTAATATAAAAATAAGAAGATGTGGATTACTCTAGTCTAAATTCAACAAATAAAGATAGTCGGTAAGATAAATTTGTTACATAGTGTGCTAGTGACCTAATCGATATATACAGGGTCAGTAAATTCCATATGGGGTTCGAGCTTCGCCTCACCCCATATGGAATTTACTGACCCTGTATATATCGTATTAGGTCACTAACACACTATGTAACTAATAATACTAGATTTTCTCAAACTATTGAACTGATTATGACAAAACTTGACAGGAATGCTTGAAATAACCAGTATTACAAAGGAAAAAAATCACATTCAGTTTATTCAACAAAAAAGTTTTCTAAAGGGGTATCTGTATAACTTTAGAAACATACTTTGAATTTTAAAGTTGTCTATGTAAAAAAACACAAGTCTACAGTAGTCTCAGGTAAGAGTAAGATGATGGCAAATATACTTAGTAAAAAAAAGTTTAGCAACATATAATTTAATTAGAAAACTTTATATTAAAATTTTCCAAGGTTGAGGAAATATATTTTACAATCCAGTTTTTGTTGAATAACAATTGAGTTGTGTCTGATAGAAATTGATCTTTTATTAATGCAAGTGCACGTATACATGTACATATATAAGAATTTGATTTATTTTCGGAACATTTATGAATTTGGGTCTGTTTTGTATTGTTTTATATCAACTCAGTTTTCAAACAGTTACATACTGTGTAGGGATTGAAGTTAAAATTTTGGCATGGTAGCCCACAGCTTTAATTTTGTAGCCACATATATAGTCCTATACAAGAAAAGCAGAAATTTAAGTAGTCCACACCAAATTTTAGGGGCCATTGGCGAGTGGGCCCCTGCTAATTTCAAACCCTGCTGTGCATAGAGATTATTTCAACCCGAAAAAAGTTAACAGATGTATTAATTAATTTGATACTCATTTGCATAAGGTCAATTTCTATCTGATGCAGCTCAATTTCAAGTCAATTGTACCTTAGGGTTTATTTTCTTTGTTACAATATTCATCTATTGCAACGTTTAGAAGTTTAGTGTATTTTATTGAATAAACGTGTTAAAATTTTAGTTACACTTCAGTAAACAATTTGTGGATTATTCCAGAGGAGATAATCCAGTAAAAAAAATCATTTCAGAAAATCATAAAAAGTACATTTTAAAAACTAATCAGCCTTAAGTCCATTAAAAACGTTAACATAACTCCATTTGATATTTTAAGTGAAAGAGTAAATAATATAGTTTTGCTTCTCGAATTTGTGGGCTCTTGATTTAGTACTTTCTAAAATTCTCAAAAAAAAAAGCCTAAATTTAAAATTTCTCTCAATGAATCAATGAATTTGAAATATTAAGCTGTAGATAATTTTGGAAATATAACTGTAACTTTATAAAAAGAATTATAATATTCAGCAAAGTTGGTCCAAACAACAGTCATCATAGTATAATTACATTATCTGATGCCATAAATATTGATTTTTCTATGGTACAAAGGGAGATAATCCAGTAAAAATACATAAAAAGTACATATTTTTAAAATATCCAGCTCTTTGTTCATTAAAATATACAAATATCTCCATTTGTTGTTAAAGTGAAATACTTAATCATGCCTTTTAGCTAATAACATGTGTGGGCTCTTGTTTTAGTACTTTCTAGAATTCTCCTCAGAAAATACCTAAATTTATAATTTCTCTCACTGAAAGAATGAATTTAAAATATCAATCTGTAGATAATTTTGGACATGATAGTGTTACTTTTTCAAAGCATTATAAATGTTAGTCAGAGTAACAATGAACATGGGGTAATAACAATATCTGATGCCATAAATGAGGGTGTGGATGGGGGTTATCCAGAATAAAGAATAATTGGCAAAAAATATTAAGAATAGAGAAAAATGGACCAAAAAAATAAGGAATAGAGAATAATGAGGTGCTAAAATATAAAGAATAGAGAACATTGGTAAAAAGTTAAATGAATAGAGAAAATGGCCTAAAAATTAAAGAATACAGAAATGAAGGACCTCCACCCTTATAAATATTCATTTTCTATGGTACAAAAGGAGATAATCCAGTAAAAATGCATTTTCCAAAATCTTAAAGGTAAATATTTTTAAAACTATCCAGCCTTTGGTCCATAAAAAATATAACTTTTCTTCCATTTGTTAGGTTAAGTGAAAGAGTTAATAGCATATTTAAGCTAATCAAATTTGTGGGCTCTTGTTTAAGTACTTTTGAGAACTCTCATAAAAAATGCCTAAATTTACAATTTATATGAATTAACAGATTTAAAATATCAATCTGTAGATAATTTTGTAAATTTAAGTGTTAACTTTTTCAAAACCATTATAATATTTAACAGTTTTAGTAAGAATAACATTGGACAGAGTACAATTATGATATCTGATGCCATGAATAGGTACCAGTCTTGTATTACAACTCCAGTTTCCGGTGCATGTCAAAACATGGAGTGAAATAAAATAGTCCATTTTTTTCAGGACTCAATTTTTTCTGTTTGATTAAAAGTTTATGCTGAATTGAAACAAATACTTAGATTTAAAAAAAATCTTGCATCTTTTTGGGGATATCAAACCAGGAAAATGGAAGGATATTATGTTTACTGAAAGTGGTGTGGCCTAGTTAAAACAGCAAACAAAAAGTAGAAAAAATTAGTTTTGACTTCAGGGTTACTTAACTTTTTATTCTTCGTTGCATGACCCACTTTTTTTCGATTAAATCACAATTTCACATTATTAATAACTACATACATGATATGCACATTAAACAAAATTTCTATGTAGCATTTTATTGTAAAAAATGTTCATAGATCAGCTGTTTTGCATGTAAGCCTATGGAGTAGTCAATTACAAAACTGCAACCTATGTTCATAGCAAGGGAGTATAGCTCATGGGATTTTTGTGTGCCCAGAATGACAAAACATCATGATTTAAGTACTTTTTAAGAAATGAAAACCATGGGGTATCAAGTTACACTGAAAAAACTGAAATTATGTAATAATTATGATTTTTTATACAAGACACCATTCAAAAGTATAAAAAGATATAAAGCACAACAGTTTGAGGTAAATTGAGATTCTGGTAGTATTACATATATGATTTTCAATTAAAAAGAACATAGAAACATTTGTTCCTCCATGAAAACTTCTTCTTGTGATGAAAATTCTAGTTGAGCAGTTTCATTGAAAATCAGTGTAAAGTTGAATAGACAGCTACATACTAAAGAAATTTTTTTCTTTAGGGTTATTATTTTTATTGCTCTATTGTTGACATTTGGGTAGAATATATATAAAATAAACTCTTGGTGAACAAATTTTCACAAAATTTTCACTTTACAAGAGTCTATGACTTCTTTTCCTGTCTGCGGCACTGCATCGTTAATTGAAAATTCCATATATGGGTTGAAAATTTGTTTAAAAAGTTGAATTTTTCTAATACTATTCATGATGAGAAAGATTTTTGTGCTTAGGTGTGACAAGTAATCAATATTCTTACCAAAAACACCAACTTGAGTATTTATTTTGTTTATTCTAGGATTTTATTGCAAATTTTGGGGGTGTGAAGTACAGCCAAAAAAACATCATATAGTAGGCATGTATAAAGACATGTATAGTAAAAAAAGACAAAGGTATAGCCTTTCTGTCTTTAAATAGTTGTATTGCAACAAATTCTTTAATATGATAAAGTTTTGGGGTAGTTTTTCAATTTGACTAAAACAAGAGGCCCACTTGGATAGATTTCATGGAAAAAAGGGGGAGGGGTAAAATATTAAATGTGGTTTGATCAAAAGGAAGGAAAAAATGAAAATGATAGATAGCTTCACAGAATCCAAATAATTAGTAAACATTCATAAAGATAAACTAGATTGAGATTTACAGAGCATTTGATAGGCATGACTTATTTCCAAATTTTGCCTTGTTTCAGAAAAGGGAACTCCTTTAATAATGGGATTATATTTAATAATACAACTAAAAAATTCTTTTAATGGCATTTTTTAAGTTCAAATATGGCTACGTAATGACACAAAATAAATGATTTATTTTTTTGAGACATGTCATTACAGTTATAGGTACTAGTCTTGTATTACAACTCCAGTTTCAAAACATGGAATGAAATAAAATAGTCTATTTTTTTCTGGACTCAATTTTTTCTGTTTGATTAAAAGTTTATGTTGAATTGAAACATATATTTAGATTTAAAAAAAATCTTGCATCTTTTTGGGGATATCAAACCAGGAAAGTGGAAGGATATCATGTTTACTGGAAGTGGTGCAGCCTAGTAAAAACAGGAAACAGAAAGTAGAAAAAATTAGTTTTGACTTCAGGGTTACTTAACTTTTTATTCTTCATGGCATGACCCACTTTTTTCGATTAAGGGGCTCATGGGTATAAATCAATTTTTTATTTAATATAGGATTTCGCTATATTTTCTATAAATAAACTTTATCTTATACTTAATAGAAAAATAAAATAAAAAATGGGGTCACCGTTCATTTACGCTCACCATCTGTCTTGAAAAGAAGCATACATTTTGGTAAAGGTACCTTTTTCCGTAGAACTAATAGGAGAAATAGAGGTAATATCGAAATTAAAAAGAACTTAATTACAGAAATCGCTCAAATTTTACAATAGTTTAGTTTAAGTACAGCTTATTTGAAAATTGTAATAAAAATATAGGTCACCGATGAGTCAAAAAGATATTTCAATTTTAATGCCAAAAATGGCATTTTGCATCAAAGGGAGATAATTTGGCGCTTTTCAATGATATCTACATTTTAAAAGTAATCTGGGGCCAACACGAATTGATTTTTGAATGATTTTGTACCATATGATAAAGTAACAACTACTTAAGGTAATAAATAAAATTTGTAATGAAAAATAAATGTTTAATTTTTTCTGAAATTTGTATACCCTTGAGCCTCCTTAAATCACAATTTCACATTACTACATACATGATATGCACATGAAAAAAAATCTATGTAGCATTTTATTTAAAAAATTTCAAAGATCAGCTGTTTTGCATGTAAGCCTCTATGGTACAAAGGGAGATAATCCAATAAAAATAAAAAGTAACTATCGTTTCCAAATTAAGCATTCTGCCCTTGAAACATTATATGTTTTTCTATATTTACTTTTTTCATAAAGTAAAACAAGCATACCAAAGTGTAATAAGAGAATTTTATATGACCAAAGGGGATAATTCTAACAAATCAATATAATAGATTCAATTATCAAAACAGACTTCAATTAATTTACCTGTCATATTTTTACTAGAGTTAACAAATCCTTGAGTTAACCCAGTCAAAATTAAACAAATCTTTGGTTGTTCTTGATATTTGTGTTTCTATGAAATATTATTGTGACCTTTAAGAAAAGTTAAAGGTTAATGGGTGTTTTTAATTTAATTTTTACTCAGTTTATTTATAAAAGTTAAGCCTGATGAACAAAACGTACAAAAGGATATACAACGATCATGTTCCTACAGTGTACTTTGAAAATAATTTCAGAGACTGTATTATAATAGTTGGGCTATCTCTTCCATTAGATGAAGAGCTTTCTCAGACAGTCGAGATGAAGTCAAACGTAGGTTGCAACTGCAAGACTGAAATGTACAGTTCATGTTGGATCTAGGGACAAACCACTGAAGAAAATCATCTTACCACAAAACTGTGATGCAACAGATGCATTTGATAATACATTCACAAATATTTGTCATAAAAACATATTAGACAGAACAAGAAGCTATAATTTCATGTGATAGTGTCCTCAACTGATCTTCACGTTCAATGAATGTTTGACAGTACTTCATTTAAGACTGAATCATGTACTTCATCTGCTTCATCATTTTTCCCACTTTAACAGAATTGTCCACCAATTCATTTGTTTTCTTTAAGGTAAAGTTTCCTAAATAAGCTTCTGATCTGATTTAATGATAACCATACTGTTGGTTTCAGCTAACCTTGACCTCATTTTCATGGTTTATTGGTCGTTAAGTTTTTGTGTTTGGTATCTATGATGATTTTATTGTCGCCTTTCTTGAAGTTTGAAGTCCGATGCCCATTCTGATAAATTATATATCTTTTATCTTGTTGTTGTATGTTGCTGTCTGTCATATTTTTCCCGTTTATTATATAAATCAGGACGTTAGTTTTCTTCAGTATGAAAATCTGAACGAAATTTCTGAAACAAAACACATTCTATTATTACCAATGTGTATATAGGAGGGTCTGGAAGGGGTCATTCATTTCTGTAGTCTTTAATTATTTAGGCCATTTTTATACGACCGCAAAAAAATTTTGGGGTCGTATATTGCTATCATGTCGGCGTCGTCGTCGTCGTCGTCGTCCGAAGACATTTGGTTTCCGGACATTAACTTAAGTTTAAGTGTATGGATCTCTATGAAATTTTACCAAAAGGTTCAATACCACTAAAAAAGGTTGGGATTGTTTTTTGGGGTGATGGTCCCAACCGTTTAGAAATTAGGGGCTATAAAGGGGCCCAAAACAAGCATTTTTCTAGTTTCAGGACAATAACTTGTGTATAAGTATGTATATTGATTGCTCTAAAATTGTACCACAAGGTTCAATACCACAAGTCGAAGGTTGGGATTCATTTTGGGGGTAATTGTCCAAACCGTTCAGGAATTAGGGGCCAAAAAGGGTCTAAAACAAGCATTTTTCTAGTTTTCAGACAATAACTTGTGTTTAAGTGTATTGATGTCTCTTAAAATGTACCACATTTTACAAAAAGAAAATTTTCTTCAAATGTTTTTTTTTAAAGGGGTTAAAAAAATTGGGGGGACAATTTTTATCCTCAAGATTTAAGAAATTAACAAGAAAATTTCTTCAAATATTTATTTTGGAAAAAGGGAGGGGGGGGTCAATTTTTTTTCTTCAAGATTTAAGAAATTGTCAATTTTCCAAAGAAAAATTGGGGGTCACAATTGCTAATTCTTTGTATATCGTCTGAAAACAGATTTACTAAGTATTGCGCAACAGCACAGTGTATTGCACAAAAGCAAGAAATCTTCAATTGAATATAAATTCAAATCATATAACCAATTTTAAGTTCTTTGACTACATTTATTCTGTGTCAGAAACCTATAATGTGTCAAATATTTAATTACAATCCAAATTCAGACCTCAGTGTATCAAGCTTGAATATTGTGTCCATTTTGCCCCAACTGTTCAGGGTTGGACCTCTGCGGTCGTATGCAGCTACGCTTGGCGAAGCAGTTTATTCTCTATTCTTTATATTTTTGGTCCATTTTTTCTTTATTTTTTTTTATATTTGAGCACCATTATTCTCTATTCTGTTAACCCCTATCCAGACCCTCATATATGGGCATAACACAAAAATGACCAAATTCTATCAGTTTTGGGTTATCTTTAAGCATTCAAAATTTTGATCGATGTTCAGAAATAAGTTATAATATTGTAAGAATCTCATATATATAGTTTAATCTCGTTATTACATCTCGCTATTTCAAAGTTGATTGGCAAAATTGACTAATAAATCTTATTTGCGGTATCAGGAATTTGGAGAGAGTTGGAGTAAATACAGGTATAATGCATAACTATCAATTGGGAAAACCATCACAGACATTTCGAGCTAAAAGAGTTTACGATAACGAGAATCAACTGTATATCTTCCAGTTGATACGATATCCCAGGGCTTGGCTTTCTTGTTCAAGATTTACTTGATATGGGGTTCCTGCTAAAAGAAAGCTATTGAACCAGCTTTCTCAATGGTAAAGTCGCTAGTTTTAAAGACGCCATCATGCTTTGTATTTTCGTCATGGAAAGTCTCTCACAGATGACCACGGATATATTCTACTTGTAGCCACAATCGGGTCCCAGATGCGGATCCAGGATTTTGAAAAAGGGGTGCCCGCGGGCCCCAAAACTAGACAAAGTTTGGAGTGGAACCGGTAAAAAGTCTGGATTAACCATAAATATAGCTCCATAAGGGGGGGCGGGAACCCTGGGCACCCCCTAAATCCGCCTCTGGGTCCTCTTTTCCTCGATTGTAACATCACTGAATGCGACTTTTAACCTTGCCATGAGCAACATGACGGGTCCTTCTGGTGGAGCAGGACACCGAATAGCCTTCCGGAGCACACCTTGTTTTGTTATACGGTGAGTGGTTATTGTAACTTTTGTTTTATTTTTCATTGTTTTGTTTTGTGCTGTCTTATGGTGTATTTTGTGTTCAGGGTGTGAATGGGGATTCACAGAATAAAGAATTAGGGGCACAAAATATTAAGAATGGAGAAAAATTGAAAAAAATTTAAGAATAGAGAATAATGAGGTGCTAAAATAAAAATATGAAGAATACATAAAAATGGTCTAAAAAATTAAAGAATACAGAAATGAAGGACCCCCAACCCCCACCCAGACCCTCAATAATCAGCAACGCTTCCATTAAACATGTGATTTTCGATACTAAGTATTTGACACTTTTACCTTTAAAACTGTACGGTTGTACAATTGACTACTTTTTTATTTTCGTAGTGGTAAATACGAACGCCATTCTCTCCTTAATTGTAATGTTTTTGTAGACTGCTGTGCTTTGTACCGATAAATAAACATACAATGTAAATACAAATTGTTCTGTTTTCTGTAAAAAGCTCAAAAAGGTTCGGCTACCGATAAATATGTTTGCATTTCATGTACCTGTTATTTGCTTTTCTAATCAGCAACTCGTGTCAATCAATTAAATTCTGTTGACTCTACTTACCTGTTAAGTTAATTAATTAGCTTTTGAAACTTGAAATGTAACTCTTACACTTCGTTTAATATTTTAAATATGTTTATAGATTTCACGAAACTGTAAATTATACACCAGTTTTAACGTCTGCTCGGTTCTTTATAGATCTGCAGACGACATTACACAATTCCGTCTGATGCTTTAGGTATGTATTTTCTGTTTTGTATACTTTCATGATATTTTGATTATAACTTTAAAAAAACTTGATAAATGGTTATTATTAAAACAAATACATAGGGTACATTATAGTAAGTTCTCTTTTTACTTCAACTAGCATTTGGGAAACACATAATTTTTAGAAATATATGCCAAAAATTGTCTTCGGAGAAAGTTCACACCATTCTCTGGGAGTAAATGAGTTGGATGAACTTTAGTCGTTACCCTTTATTAGCTACAGTTCGCATGTTCAAATTTACTGCACATTTGTCCAAAAATATATTGTAAGACACAATTACTTCAATTACTTTTTATAACTGAGAAATGAAAATCACAAGAAGGCTCGTACTGGTTCTCTTTCTTTATTTTGAAATGTTCCTCCCAATGTTAAAGGTATGAACTTTCTATTTGACTTTTCGAAAAGTTTTGATTAAAACATGAAAATAAACTTGAAAAAATTGCTATTCTTAAAGTAAGTATATGACTTTTTTGTGTATATTAAAGCCAGATCTCTTTTACTCAAACGGGTGGGAGGCAATCGCACAAATGGGTTATTAAATCAAACATAAATTTACTTTGCAAAAATAATAATTTTGTATATAGAAAGTATATTTGTTTAGATCAGGACGCGCAACTTTTAGTTACAATATATTTTTTACAGGAAATTCATATTTCATTTTGAGTAGGGGTCTTTATATTCAATTTCAGCGATCGGTCCGAATCAGTTAAACTGGCATTCGGAAAAAAATTAAGAAACATATTTGCTATCCAGTTCACACTAAATTTTGATTTGTAAACATTCTTTAAGAATAAATGAAAAGATCAAACAAGTTACCATGTCAATACCCTTTCCAGTTCGATCGTTGCAGTTCGATCGCTTGTTCTAATAAACTATACATTTATCAACATATATTTTAAAAGGCCGTTGCTTCATCTATTTCTGATTTCTCCAACAAACTGAAGATAGTAAGAATTACGCTGGTGATGGTGATCTTCTGATCTTTAAATCCTTTCATTAAATTGAGTTTGAAATACAATCATTAATATAAATGTCACTTTATAAATTTAGTGCGTCCGAAGCGATATTAACCTTCATCAGGAACGCCCAAATATTGTTTTTATGTCCCTATTGATCAAAATTAATAGCTCTTCACGTGTTTCGGTACTTATACATCCTTGGATTTCAAATATTTCCCGATGGATGGGGCATTCCACGAAAGCGCTTCGGACGCATAAATTTATAAAGTGTTGTTTTGATTTCAAGTCAGTGATGTAACAATACGTGGAAACGTGAAATGTTTAAGATTAAGAGCCAGTCTGCCAGGAAACCATGGAAAATCCACAATGTTGTCCAAATGGCTTTGGAACTTTTGAAATATTTATATATTTTTTAAATCTTATATATATATAGGAAAAGTAAAAATATATCTTAGACTTTGTTGCATTGTGTCTATTTTTAGAAACAGCCTCATTTTCATAAATGCCTAAAAATCACTAAAATGCTAGTGAAAAATGTGTATAGTTTCAACTCAATAAATTCTGATTTTTAACAGTGTAACTGGCCATTTAAACTTATATTTGCTAAAAATGACCTGGATAGACAAAACAAAATCATATCAAGGTAGATTTGTCTCGAATGATTATTCGATAGGGGGTGTTAAGGGCATCCGATACAGTTTCTCGATATAATGTCATTTTTATAATTTCGAAATATGTTGTAGGCCTTGGCGAGTTATAAAATAAAACAAAAAATAAAACATAGGTCACCGTGCTTGTTTTCGAGAAAATTGAGGCTGAAAATTGAGGATTTGTGCAATTTTGTAAAAAAGTTAGGCAATATTATAAAATTTTTGGAGTAGGTATTCTTCGTCGTAAATTAATAAGATCGGGTTCAATCTGAAGCTGTGATAAGTGACAAAAAGGACAAAAATAAATCCCTACAAGAAAGACTATACAGTTATTCAAGCCTTGCTTGACATTGCGGACCAGATGCCTAAAGTGGTTTTTTTTTAACCTAAATATATGGAAAAAGAGTGGTTCTGAAAATGTCATTTTTATCATTTTTCTACATTGACTGCATTTTGTCATGCTTTCTCCAAATCTCAAATAAAAAATATACGTCACCGTGCTGGATTCGAAGATAAACGCGATTTATCCTAAAAATTGCGTCCCCCCTTGGTAACCTCAACGTAAGCGCTAAAATGCACGACGTCGCTGGCAGACAATATCGACGTCTCACGCCAATCGTCTCTGCAAGTTATCGGCGACGTTTTTCAGATGTATAAATATTGCTTATAATAACATAAACGGTACCAATTTTTCTGCACCAGATGCGCATTTCGACAATCAATGTCTCTTCAAGAGCTACCTCTAAATTGGTAATATTCGGTTCAATGATTACAGTTGAATAAATGGGTTATTAAATCAAACATAAATTTACTTTGCAAAAATAATAATTTTGTATATAGAAAGTGTATTTGTTTAGATCAGGACGCGCAACTTTTAGTTACAATATATTTTTTACAGGAAATTCATATTTCATTTTGAGTATGGGTCTTTATATTCAATTTTAGCAATTGGTCCGAATCTGTTAAACTGGCATTCGGAAAAAAATTAAGAAACATATTTGCTATCCAGTTCACACTAAATTTTGATTTGTAAACATTGTTTAAGAATAAATGAAAAATCAAACAAGTTACCATGTCAGTACCCTTTCCAGTTCGATCGCTTGTTCAAATAAACTATACATTTATCAACATATATTTTAAAAGGCCGTTGCTTCATCTATTTCTAATTTCTCCAACAAACTGAAGATAGTAAGAATTACGCTGGTGATGGTGATCTTCCGATCTTTAAATCCTTTAGTGCGTCCGAAGCGATATTAACCTTCATCAGGAACGCCCAAACATAAACTGTTTTTATGTCCCTATTGATCAAAATTAATAGCTCTTCACGTGTTTCGGTACTTATACATCCTTGGATTTCAAATATTTCCCGATGGATGACATTCCACGAAAGCGCTTCGGACGCATATATTTATAAAGTGGTGTTTTCATTTCAAGTCAGTGATGTAACAATACGTGGAAACGTGAAATGATTAAGATTAAGAGCCAGTCTGCCAGAAAACCATGCAAAATCCACAATGTTGTCCAAATGGCATTGGAACTTTTGAAATATTTTTATATTTTTTAAATCTTATATATATATAGGAAAAGTAAAATATATCTTAGACTTTGTTGCATTGTGTCTATTTTAGAAACAGCCTCATTTTCATAAATGCCTAAAAATCACTAAAATGCTAGTGAAAATGTGTATAGTTTCAACTCAATAAATTCTGATTTTAACAGTGTAACTGGCCATTTAAACTTATATTTGCTAAAATGACCTGGATAGACAAAACAAAATCATATCAAGGTAGATTTGTCTCGAATGATTATTCGATAGGGGTGTTAAGGGCATCCGATACAGTTTCTCGATATAATGTCATTTTTATAATTTCGAAATATGTTGTAGGCCTTGGCGAGTTATAAAATAAAACAAAAAATAAAACATAGGTCACCGTGCTTGTTTTCGAGAAAATTGAGGCTGAAAATTGAGGATTTGTGCAATTTTGTAAAAAGTTAGGCAATATTATAAAATTTTGGAGTAGGTATTCTTCGTCGTAAATTAATAAGATCGGGTTCAATCTGAAGCTGTGATAAGTGACAAAAGGACAAAAATAAATCCCTACAAGAAAGACTATACAGTTATTCAAGCCTTGCTTGACATTGCGGACCAGATGCCTAAAGTGTTTTTTTTAACCTAAATATATGGAAAAGAGTGGTTCTGAAAATGTCATTTTATCATTTTCTACATTGACTGCATTTTGTCATGCTTTCTCCAAATCTCAAATAAAAATATACGTCACCGTGCTGGATTCGAAGATAAACGCGATTTATCCTAAAAATTGCGTCCCCCCTTGGTAACCTCAACGTAAGCGCTAAAATGCACGACGTCGCTGGCAGACAATATCGACGTCTCACGCCAATCGTCTCTGCAAGTTATCGGCGACGTTTTTCAGATGTATAAATATTGCTTATAATAACATAAACGGTACCAATTTTTCTGCACCAGATGCGCATTTCGACAATCAATGTCTCTTCAAGAGCTACCTCTAAATTGGTAATATTCGGTTCAATGATTACAGTTGAATAAAATTTGGAGGCTCCTTACCAGTTTTAAAGCTCACTTGTATATACTTATTTCCAGTGGATCACAACACAAAGGTTACTTACATGAGGTCTTTTCCTGCAAAAGGAACTTGTCAGAAAAAAAAAAAAAAAATGTTATAAAACAGAATCTTCAATTTGCTAAAGGAGGGTTTTACCAGACAGAGAAACTATACCATAAATTTTTCATAATTTTTCATAACTTTTGATTTTCGCAAAAACGATTGAATTAATATCTAGAAAACTGGACATGTTACCTATACATCCCCCCATAACTTTGGATTTGTTTTTGTTCCTTTTTATCCCTCTCCTAACTTTCAACACTATACCCTCCCAAATTACGATTTTAAAGCAAGTCACTTTTTGAAGCATTTATAATCTTGTACCATTATATAGGCCTAATCCTTCTCAGCATTTAATGCTGTTTTTTTTTTTTTTTTTTTTTGGGGGTTGCAAGTTGCAATCAAAATCCAAATACTTCTCTTATAGCGTAATTCTATTGGTAAATAACTATATATTTTTTTGTCCACCGCACGGCGCATTGCGGGGTACGTAAAATATCGCACGTCCGTTCCTCTGTCTGTCCTTCCGGTCCTTCCGGTTTATTAGATTTTTCAAGTGTACAATTCTTGCCAGATTTTTATAAAACTTATATCGTATGAACACGTTCGAAATCAGTGCCTATCAACTATTTTTTAAAAGAGCTATGCCATTTGGAAATATTAATTATATTGGAAATTGCATTGTATTTGCTGTCAATCCGTCATTTTTCTAACATATTTGTAAAGGCAGTGGCTATTTTGCCGGCTCCGGCAAAATAGCCTACTTGGCGCTATTTTGCCGGCTCCGGCAAAACATTGATTTATATACAGTTTTGCTTTTTTGCCGGTCTTATTTCCGATTTTTAATCAAGACTATATGAAAAATGTTTTAAGGAAACTATATATGCACAAATGATATATGTGGCTAGATGTCAATAACCTTTTTGTTCGCCTTGCCTTCCTAGTCATTCAATTTTTTTTTTTAAATATAAAATACACATAAGCAAAGCATACGAACCCATATAAAAAATCGACATTCTGATTAAAACTTTAAATAAAAATATCCTATTAGTTTTGAAACAAAAAATAACACCCAACAACCTCAAACTGCTTTACGAGCGTTACAAAACCAGTGCTTTTGCTTTATGGTGAATTTCTTTTAAGGTGGCTCGGCCCTTTAACAGTGCGCAGTTTTTAACGCATGTTTCTAACGACGAGCGCCTTGACAACGATCGCTTTGAGGGGTCTTCCAAAAGTAGTGTTGACGACATTGGAACGCGGACGTGTCTGAGAGCACCCTTTCCCGATGTCAACAAACGATGCAAAACTTTCTTCAAAAAAGGAAATACGGTCAGAAATACAGAGTGCACGTGGTTTGTTCATTTTTCACATAAAAAGGACATAAATATACATGATATGAGCATAACATTAAAAAAAAGAAATTATAAATATTGACATGTACGACGGTATCTGGTGCGTTCGCTCCGAAAACCGTGACATTCTCACCCTACACGTTCGATCCTTGGGTCCGTTCGCACCCTATTTTCATTTAAATACCGGTTGAATTAAAAGATGTCTTTTAGATGTATATATGAAAATATTTTGTCAATGACGCAATGTTTAACCGTAAACAAAGGATAGCGATGTAAACAACTGCATGTCACCGTACGGCTTAAAAAAAACAACAAGTAAAACCCATATAGTATGCGATAGTATACAGGCATCGGGGGTTCATTTGCACGCTATCCGTTTGTTACTGCCATAAATCTCTTTTTTTACTTGAAATATCTGTATTTCCAAGTATTGGTAGGATTTTATTCCGGAGTATGTGAAATATTTTCTCACTGCAAAATTTTGATAATAGTTTTGAACTATGACAATTTTCAAGCAAAGACTAAATACATGACAGTCACACTAACATTTTTATTTAAAGATTTATATACTTTATCAACTCATGGGCACAAAAATATCTAACAAATTTTCTCGTATCATAATTCTATGAATTCCGGAATTCTAGTCCTTGATCATAAGACCTCGCGGTCAATGTTTTCTATTTATGATATTTTCCTTTTACTTATTTTGTTATTTTGTTAATTTTCTATTTTCTGTTTTATGTATCAATATGCCAACCGAGTTCGCATTTAAAAAAAAGGAGGAAACATCAGCGTAAAAATTTAAATAATTGAAAAAGAATGTGTTATTATAATAGACTACCGGAACTCGAGCAAAACATTTCACTAAATTGATTATTTGTTTTACGCAGAAAAAAAACAAAAAAAACCCGACACTTCAATTATTTGCTATTTTCCACCTTTGATCATGTAGATGAAAATTGGTCAATAGTAACCTGGACCTAGAAATCCGACCTACATTGTATATAGGTCTTTGCTATTATCCCTCAATACCGCATGCTTTGCGGAGAAGCGCAATATATTTGGTCTGACTAAGTCGGGATTTAGCGTATTACACCCGAAGTCTACCGGGCAGTTCCAAACACTTCCAGCTAAAGACTTTATATATAAACAAAATCTATACTACTTACTAGGTTCAGGAAAAGTTGGGATTGTAATTTTAAAACTCGGCCCAGTACACAGGGACGCTATATTAGTCGGTGATATTGGCAAACTTTAACTTCTGTCTTAATTTTTGACATGCGTTTTTATAAAGGGAAGCTAATAACATGAATAAGGAATGTTCTTGATTTAAAAAAAAAATGAAAGTGGAGTGTGTCATTGCGGCAAAAAAAAATGAATGACAATTTTCTTAATGATGTTAGGACATGTGTTTGACCCACCTGCTGCAAAGAAAAGTAATTATTTGTCTATGATGATAATAAGAAAGGCAGTGGCTATTTTGCCGGCACCAGCAAAATAGCAAATTTGCTATTTTGCCGGCTCTGATTAGAATATCCTTATTCAAACCGGCAAAATAGCCTATTTCTATAGTCTATAGTCTGTTATTTTGTGTGCAACTATATACAAAAGAACGTCATTTCTGGTCCTTTTATCATATTAGTAGTTGACTACGCGGTATGGGGGTTTTGGTCATTGCAGAAGGCCGTACGATGACCTATAGTTGTTTTCTTCTATGTAATTTGGTCTCTGGTGGAGAGTTGCATCATTGCCAATTATACCACATCTTCCTAATTATTTTTTATATTTCATGGTGGAAAGTTTTATTTGAGGGTCACCTTAGACCTTGAATATCGCAGTTGTAATATATCTGAAATACCAACGTTAACTTGATGTACCAAATTTGAAAATGGTGAGTAGACAGATTTGTTGGGATTACAACAATATTGATTTCAACCACGATAGCTGTGAACACAAAATATGGAAATAAGTTTTTTTAATCAAAGAGCTTAAAAGCTCTGAGGGAAAAGACGGCAAATGTTTCTATTTTTTTTTTTTTTTGTATCTTTTGATAGTCTTCATACAAAGAATAAGCAAAAACATGTAGAAAGATTGAAAATATTGAAATTAATTGTTGGTTAATAATGTAATTTCATTTCCTTAGCCAAGAATTCATCATAGAATCAATTTGGACCAATAAAGAGATTGGCACCATCTAATTCAAAACATTTCATTAAAGTTGAAAGTTAATTATCTAAAATATAATTGAATTCTATCATTTAATAACTACAACAATATATATATTTTTTTATTGTATACCACTGAACTGCAAGCTAGGGCATTTCTCCATTTTTTGCGACAGGGCTCTAAGATTTTATTTTTTTTCTCGATAAAGTGAGGACTTAAAAGTGTATTCAGTTTTAACTTTCCATTTAAATATGTTTAAACTACAAAAAGCCATTTGAAAATTTTTATATTTTTTTTTTACCATTACAATGATTATGTTGGTACATAAAATTTTGTTTTAATAGAAAACTACTTATCATATAATAAATATCACATTTTAAGTGTTCAGATACAGAAACTTTTCTTTAGGTGGATAATTTACTCATCAATTTGAGGTGCTCCTGTATTGGAGGAGAGATTCTCAATACAGTTACAGAAAAGAATGAAAACTGACGTTTCTCTCCCCAATCCCATGTATCCCCATTGTTTACCGTGAAAGTTGACCTACAAATCAAAGCATTGCATGTTTGAATCATCTATTCAAACATAATTATGTTTTTAAATACACAAATACCGATTTCCAAATTATACACGATTTCTGTGAATGATTTTAATAATGAGGAAAGGATATCCCTGCTTCTACCTAGTGTGGAATTCCAACCATGACGTCACTAGGTTGGATATATTTACAATATTTCGTAATACTGATTTTTCCGGATTGTAAAAGAAACGTAAATAATGTTAAGGAGAGCTCAAGATACGATAATTTCACGAGATACAGAAGGCAAATGTGTTAAAAAGTGTTTAAAGTCAATCTGTTTATTTGTGTGCTCCTTCTCATCAATTCAGTATGAAATTTTGAGGTGTTTCCCTAACTATAAAAACAAAATGAGTGACGTGAGGGGCTTGGAAGTCTGGCTAGCCACATAGGGAATTGACGGCTTGAAGCCGTCTTTCCCAAAAAACAATGCTTCCAAGGAAAAGGTGTGAACTATTAGGACTTGTTCCAATACAAACAAGAAGTATTAGGATAGATCACATATTTTTCAAGTTCTTAAGACATGTTCCTAGATACATCTGCATGTATGGCAGTCACACCTTTCAGCACATTTTTTGTGTTAACAAGAGTGCACAAGCTAAAATGTCTCACCTGCTTTACTAATCATCATTGTTGATTGATTTTATGTTCATATTCCTAAACATGCTAAAGATAAAGTTTTACTACAAGTATCAGAAAAAATTAATATTATCAATTATCAATAATCATGAAAATGAGGCCAAGGTCAGTTAAACCAAGCCAGCCTTACACAGTGGCAGATCCAGGAATTTTCATAAAGGGAAGGGGGGCACTGACTGCCTAAGAGGGACCTGCTCCAGTCATGCTTCAGTGATTCCCTATATAAGCAACCAAATTTTTCCCACATAAAGGGGAGGGGGCACCATGTGCCTAAATCCACCTCTGTTACAATCATTCCTTAAACCAACTATTTTGAAACATATAGTATGCAAGAAACAGACAAAACCATGAAAATGAGGCTAAGTTCAGATAAACCCTGCAAGACAGGCATATTTGTTTTTCATTCATTATTTTGTACATATATCAGGCTGTTAGTTTTCTCATTAGAATTGTTTTATATTTGTCATTTCAAGGCCTTTTATATTTGACTATGCAGTATAGGTTTTACTCATTGTTGAAGGCCATAATCCCATATGGTGACCTTTAGTTGTTTATTTTTGTGTCACTTGGTTTCTTGTGGAGAGTTGTCTCATTTACAATCATACCACATCTTCTTATTTAATATTTCAATACATTCATTTAATAATCCCATACACCAAATACAGTTGACTTATTGATTAACAATGTATCATATTAAAAGAGGACTTACCATTGACCAATGAACCATTAAAATGTGGTCGATGACAACTGCCAGACAGACATACTCCTTATTTGTGAATCATTGCCATCAAATATAGTTTATCTACTTTTTAGTATTAGAAAACAGACAAAATTATCAAGATTATTCTCCTTTAATCTGTACTTTTATTGATATTTACCCTTATGTATCTAGTGTTAAATTAGGTATTTATATGACAGACCTTTCTTGGTATTCCTAATTATTGGAAGATTTTATATAGGAAAAAGTATACCTAAAACTACAACGTTATTTTTCATTTACCTGTATTATTATGAAAACCAAAAGTGATTATTTTCTAAGGGTTTAATATTTCGCGGTAGTGTTTTGCCATGGCTTTATTTGGACTTGTTTGTTTGCTTTTTGGCCTTGAATGTTTGTCCCTAATATTTTATTAACTATGTATTTACTGGTATCACAGATCAATTTATTCGTTCATAGTGTGTTAATTTACGTTTTTGATTGAGTTACCTTCCAATTGATGTTTTATCGTGTGTTTTCTATGTTGTGATGTTATACTATTGTTTCAGAAAAGGGAGAAGGTTTGACCATTAAAACGTTTAATCCTGCTGTTTGCACCTGTCCTAAGTCAGGAATCTGATGTACAGTAGTTGTCGTTTGTTTATGTAATTTATCCGTGTTTCTCGTTTCTCGTTTTTATATATACTAGACCGTTGGTTTTACCGTTTGAATGGTTTTACACTAGTACTTTTGGGGCCCTTTATAGCTTGTTGTTCGGTGTGAGCCAAGGCTCCGTGTTGAAGGCCGTACATTGACCTATAAAACACAAAACATCTTAACATTCAGAAATGACCTATTGCTAACAGTATCTGATAAACAACCTATAATGGTTTACTTTTATAAATTTTGACTTGGATGGAGAGTTGTCTCATTTGCACTCATACCACATCTTCTTATATCTAATCAGGTAACTTTAACCTTGATCACTGATCCATGAAATGAGGTTGAAATCTTTTGTTGCAATCTCTATCAATTTGAGTGCATATTTAATTTTACAAAACCATATTTATCTGATTTCAGTAATCTTGATCATTGTGATAGGTAATGAGGTTGTCAGTTAGTGAGACACAAGTTTTTCCAGACAATATATAATTCGTTTGATTGTTTTGTTTGGTTGCTGTCTCATTGAACAAAACTATATATTCTATTTCTCCTTTTATCCCGAAAATATAACTTTTGAAATAGAAAATGAAAAGCATATGGATGAACAAAAAATGCCAAATGATGTAAAATAATTCAAGTGACCATTTGGGTCAGGGGTTGGTGAGGTAAAAGATGAGGGAAAGGCATGTGCATTTACCACAACTGTCACTTGGTATTATGATTTCCAAAATCTACAAATCTCATTAGCTACATTCTGTATTAAAGACAACTGCATATATTGCAGTTTGCATATCATGAATCATGTTTGCAGCAAAATTCACTCAAGCACCAAAAATAAATTTAAACAGCTCTATTTAAAATTCATTTTTTGAAACATTTTTGATTTTTTATTCCTCAAATGTCTATGAGATCAAATTTATAAAACATTTATTAACATTGTTATTTTCAATATACCGTACTAGTAATTTTTGACATGTATACATCATGTACATGTACAATCATTAATTGATCAGCTCCATATTTTAATAATTGTTATATCAATATTCTTCTCTTCAGTGTTTTTTTTTATATGACGCAATAATCTATTCATCATTGGGACATGTAGGTACATGTACAGTAGGTCCATTTGATCTTGGATTTTTTTTATGGATTTTGACAGCACTTAGCATATAGTTCCAAATTATAGTTTATCTTGGCTTCTTTAGGGCATACGATACAGTAGAGATCCCTCGTTGATTTTTTCTTGAAATTTTGGTAGAAGGTCAATTTCGACGTGTACTTTTGAAATATGCAAAGAAAAATATACCTTCATGACTTACTTTTTGAGATAATTTGGTTCGAAATTTGCATATTTGAAGAAAAAACCCTGAAATTTCATAAATAAGGACTTTTAAGGAAAGTACCAATACTTTTGAACGAACAGTAATAATTTAACCGGGTTTTTTGTAAAATGTTCCCTTGATCCATGGCATCAGCATGCTGTAACAAGTTAACGGTTGAAATAAATAATTATATCCTAAATTCTTTTAATACAAGTGAAATAAAGAAGTTGAAAATATTTTGCGTCTACACAGAAGTGCAGAAAAATTCTATCGTTGATTTTTCTTAAAATTTTGGCGGAGCGTTCTTGACACAGAACTTGATCGATTGCAAAAGAAAAAACTGGGGGTCCATGTGCTTGTTTTTTTCAATAAAAGCAATAAACCTTAATTTTTATTGGCAAATGGGACGTTTGCCAATAAGGCGTCAAACTACGTTGGAATAAGTATTATTCGCAACAACGTCGTGAAATCTTTCCCGCCGTTCACTACTACGTGGTCAATTTCAGTTGTAGAGCCAAGGTGTTTTTTTTTTAAACCAATGATATTAATCATGAAAATTAATAAAGCTGGCTCCTCGTAAAATAGCATCATATTTGCCAAACCTTTATGAATTGTTACGAAACTTGGATAGAAAAGGTATTCTAGTAAATTACTTTTAGAAAAGAAATGTTCGGAAACAAAAAAGATATATATAATAAAAAAATTAATTTGCATCTCTGTCCGACATTTGCCATACAATTCATGTAGACAACACAGCTTGAGCATAGTTTTAATTATTCAGAAGGCCCCGACATGACAAAATGTGAAACAATTATAAAGTAAGTGGGATAATATAAAAATAAGGACATGTGGTATGATTGCAAAAGAGACAACTATCAACCATAGTTCAAATGACGAAGATAAACGCTATTAAAGGTCACCCTACGGCCTCCAACACACACAAAAAAAAAAAAAAAAGAAAAAGCCACACCGTATAGTCAGCTTTAAAAAGCCCCGACATGAAAATGTGAAATAATTCAAACAAGAAAACTAACGACCTACTCTATAGGCATTACATGAACACAAAATCATACCCACATTAAATCGGGTCAGCTTAGTCCATTACAGTGTAGTATAACATTGCATACAGCAGTCGATATTAGAGCATGAAATTTAATGATTCTGTATCAATAGATAAGTTACCTAAGCTTGTCTTCAGGGTATTTTTTTTATTACGGTACATATAATTATTGAATTACTTATCTGTATTATACCTTCAATCTAGGAGTGAGTGCAACCACATTGTTTGTCCGGTCCAACAAATATTTTTGTTTCTTATCTGAGAAACTACTTTACAAAAAGACTTTGTTTTTGGTCAGTAACTTAACATCAATGAGTTGCAACTCTGGTCTGTCAAATACCTAATTCCTGTGTGCCGATTTTTCTCTCTCAATATGTACATAGAGGATATGCTTAGCACATCAACGGGTGCGTTTTTGTTTTTGGTCTATAATACGTGGCTTATAACTGAGTCATTTTAACTGACAATTCTTCTTCATACACTTATATATTCCAGGGTTAAATTCTAAAAATGCCGTTAAACTCTTTAATGTACCTTTTCAAAGTCAGGAACAGTAAGATGCGCTGTCATTATTTATTACGTTTTTTTTGTCATTTTGTTGATAGTCTCTGTTAAATTTATCCGTACAATTCTCATTACGATGTAGAGTTAGCCAAATGGTGTAGTTACTATATAAATTACTTATTATTTTTTTCCCATTCGAAGTTAATATTGTTGACTTCCTTATTAATGAATAAATATAACAATTCTCGTGATTTGGCCGATTTTCATTGCAGGTACTTTTTTCAAACTCGCGCAATCGGGATTATGACGTCAGTGGATTTCCGCAAATGTGACTACATGTAAAGCGACGTCGCGAAATGTAATAGTTCTTATTAGAAACATCGCGAAATTACAACGTTCTGATTAACAACGTCGCGAAAACAACACGAAAAGTTTTGAAAACGTTATTATCTGCCCCTGCTACTGTATCGTATGCCCTTAAGTGGATTCTGAACACACTGCATATAGACACCAACATGACCAAGTGTAGATGATCTTGGGTTCTCATATAGATTCTGACAGTACTGTGATTATATATGTAGTTCCGAGTATTGTTGATCTTGGCTTCTAATGTTGTTCTTAAGTTTAAGCACTTTACATGTATAGTTTCCAATTGCAAGACAAGATGATCCTGACTTCTCATGTAAATTATGTCGGTACTTTGCCACAAGTTTCCAAGTAAAGTTGAACATTCCAGGATCTTTTACAACAAATCACTACTTCCTCTTATAACATGTACTTGAAGCCTGAAATTAAATGCGAGAGTAATTCTGTCAGAAAATCAACCATGATTGACATTTAAGGTGGCTCGGCCCTTTAACAGTGCGCAGTTTTAACGCATGTTTCTAACGACGAGCGGCTTGACAACGATCGCTTTGAGGGTCTTCTCAAAAGTAGTGTTGACGACATTGGAACGCGGACGTGTCTGAGAGCACCCTTTCCCGATGTCAACAAACGATGCAAAACTTTCTTCAAAAAGGAAATACGGTCAGAAATACAGAGTGGTTTGTTCCTTTTCACATAAAAGGACATAAATATACATGATATGAGCATAACATTAAAAAAAGAAATTATAAGTATTGACATGTACGACGGTATCTGGTGCGTTCGCTCAGGAAACACATTCTCACCCTACAGTTATACGTTCGATCCTTGCGTCCGTTCGCACCCTATTTTCATTTAAATACCGGTTGAATTAAAAGATGTCTTTAGATGTATATATGAAAATATTTTGTCAATGACGCAATGTTTAACCGTAAACAAAGGATAGCGATGTAAACAACTGCATGTCACCGTACGGCTTTAAAAAACAAGTAAAACCCATATAGTATGCTATAGTATAAAGGCATCGGGGTTCATCTACACGCTATCCGTTTGGCGTATTATAAAATTTTGTTACTGCCATTAATCTCTTTTTACTTGAAATATCTTCATTTCCAAGTATTGGTAGGAGTCTATTCCGGAGTATGTGAAATATTTTCTCACTGCAAAATTTTGATAATAGTTTTGAACTATGACAATTTTCAAGCAAAGACCAAATACATGACAGTCACACCTAACATTTTTATTTAAAGATTTATATACTTTATCAACTCATGGGCACAAACATATCTAACAAATTTTCTCGTATCATAATTCTATGAATTCCGGAACTCTAGTCCTTTAACATAAGACCTCGGGGTCAATGTTTTCTATTTATGATATTTTCCTTTTACTTATTTTGCTATTTTGGTAATTTTCTGTTTTCTGTTTTATCTATCGATATGCCAACCGAGTTCGCATTTAAAAAAAAAGCTAACATCAGCTTAAAAATTTAAATAATTGAACAAGAATGTGTTATAATAGACTACCTGAACTCGAGCAAAACATTTCACTAAATTGATTATTTGTTTTACGCAGAAAAAAACCCCGACACTTCAATTATTTGCTGTTTTCCACCTTTGATCATGTAGATGAAAATTGGTCAATAGTAACCTGGATCTAGAATTCCGACCTACATTGTATATCGGTCTATGCTATTATCCTCAATACCACATGCTTTGCGGAGAAGCGCAATATATTTGATCTGACCAAGTCGGATTTAGCCTATTACACCCGAAGTCTACCGGGCAGTTCCAAACACTTCCAGCTAAAGACTTTATATATAAACAAAATCTATACTACTTACTAGGTTAAGGAAAAGTTGGGATTGTAATTTTAAACTCGGCCCAGTACACAGGGACGCTATATTAGTCGGTGATATTGGCAAACTTTAACTTCTGTCTTTTTTCTGACATGCGTTTTTTAAAGGAAGCTAATAACATGAATAAGGAATGTTCTTGATTTAAAAATGAAAGTGGAGTGTGTCATTGCGGCAAAAATATGAATGACAATTTTCTTAATGAAGTGTGGACATGTGTTTGACCCACCTTCTGCAAAGAAATGTAATTATCGGTCTATGATGATAATAAGAAAGGCAGTGGCTATTTTGCCGGCACCGGTCTGTTTTGCTATTTGCTATTTTGCCGGCTCTGATTAGAATATCCTTATTCAAACAGGCAAAATAGCCTATTTCTATAGAAATGGCTATTTTACCGGCACCAGCAAAAAGTGAATTTGTTATTTTGTAGGTTCTTTGTAAAGAGTGAAATTTAATATTTTATTTACTTTTGAAAGTACTATGAAAAATTATATGTCAACATAAAATAAAATAATTACTGATTTATCAATAGTTATTAAAATAAGAAAACTGCTAACAATATTGGAGACACATGTAATCGTTTTTGAACGTAACATTTATCAGTCAAAGTATAAATAACTATTAAGAATTTATAACAAGAAAAAAAAACAAAATAAAAATATTCAGCATCCATTTGTTGCAATGAAATCATATCTAAACATGTAGATGAAATTATTTCTAAAATCAGTCAGTGACAGTCTAATGCTGCATATAAGCATAGGAATAAAATCTCAGATTTTTATCTGTGTGTTATAAAAAATAAAAGTTAAAATCTCATTGCATCATAAATTTGATAAAACATTATACAATATAACACAGTCAGTCACATAGCTTAAAAATCAAAATGTTTCAATTAAACTTGCTTTTGAATAATAATTATTTATTTGAGTTGCATATATGTGTAAACAAAATAGTTTTTAACTTGGCTTCCGCTTACCTAATGCCAGCAAAATAACATATTTTCTATTTTTCCAGCATGGGTTACAAATTCACTGTATTGCTTTTGCCGATAAAATAGCCATGTCTATAGAAATTGAAGGCTTGAATTAAGATATTTTAATCAGAGCCGGCAACATAGCCACTGCCAATTAGAAAAAATTTTTTTTTTTAACTGGACTTTTAAATTTGAACTTTGGTTGATAATTGTTTCATTGGCAATCATACTTCATCTCCTTATTTTTATATCGTAGGGTTAACATGGGTATAGAAATATGACTTTCCTAATCCGACAGATAACCCTTGCTTAGACAGGGAGTTCATACAGCTGGATGTATAAATACGCAGCCTCGTAGGGTAAAAGGGGAATTTTGCCCATACCCAACATAGATTGTCCATTCATTTTCCAGTGGGAGTCCATAATATTATCTAGCCCTCCTACGTTGCAGAGGCGGATTTAGAGGGTTTTCAGGGGCCTGCCCCCTTCCCCTTTTGGGAAAAATTGGTTGATTATATAGGAATCACTGAAGCATGACTGAGCGGGCCCCTCTTAGAAAGTCAGAGCCCCCACCCCTTATGAAAATTTCTGGATCCGCCACTGCTTTGCAGAACCTTCATATGGTACTTATCATCCATATGTTCTCATCCGTATTATGCTTGAAATATTTGCCAGTGAACGTTCAACAAGCACAAATTAAACTGTTATTTTCTGTGCAACTATATACAAAAGAACGTCATTTCTGGTCCTTTATCATACTAGTAGTTGACTACGCGGTATGGGTTTTGGTCATTGCTGAAGGCCGTACGGTGACCTATAGTTGTTATCTTCTATGTCATTTGGTCTCTGGTGGAGAGTTGCATCATAGCCAATTATACCACATCTTCCTATTTTTTTATATTTCATGGTGAACAGTTTTATTTGAGGGTCACCTTAGACCTTGAATATCGCAGTTGTAATATATCTGAAAGACCAACGTTAACTTGATGTACCAAATTTGAAAATAGTGAGTAGACAGATTAGTTGGGATAACAACGATATTGATTTCAACCACGATAGCTGTGAACACAAAATATGGAAATAAGTTTTCTTAAAAACAATGCTTCCAAGGAAAAGGTGTGAACTATTAGGACTTGTTCCAATACAAACAAGAAGTATTAGGATAGATCACATATTTTTCAAGTTAAGACATATTCCTAGATAAATCTGGATGTACATGTATGGCAGTCACACCTTTCAGCACATTTTTGTGTTAACAAGAGTGCACAAGCTGAAATGTCTCACCTGCTTTACTAATCATCATTGTTGATTGATTTGATGTATTTATTCCTAAAGATAAAGTTTTACTACAAGTATCAGAAAAATTAATATTATCAATTATCAATAATCATGAAAATGAGGCCAAGGCCAGTTAAACCAAGTCAGCCTTACACAGTGGCAGATCCAGAAATTTTCATAAAGAGGGGGGCACTGACTGCCTAAGAGGGCCCGCTCCAGTGATTCCTATTAAAGCAACCAAATTTTTCCCACAAAGGGGGGCACCATGGGCCTCCCCTAAATCCACCTCTGTTACAATCATTCCTTAAACCAAATATTTTGAAACATATAGTATGCAAGAAACAGACAAAACCATGAAAATGAGGCTAAGTTCAGATAAACCCTGCAAGACAGGTATACTTGTTTTTCATTCATTATTTTGTACATATATCAAGCTGTTAGTTTTCTCAACAGACTTGTTTTACATTTGTCATTTCAAGGCCTTTTATATCGGACTATGCAGTATAATTTTACTCATTGTTGAAGGCCATAATCCCATATGGTGACCTTTAGTTTATTTTTGTGTCATTTGGTCTCTTGTGGAGAGTTGTCTCATTTACAATCATACCACATCTTCTTATTTAATATTTCAATACATTCATTAAATAATCATTCCATACACCAAATATAGTTGACTTATCATTGATTACACAATGTAGCATATTAAAGAGGACTTACCATTAACCAATGAACCATGAAAATGTGGTCAATGACAACTGACAGACAGACATGTACTCCTTACATTTGTGAATCATTGCATACATCAAATATAATTTATCTACTTCTTTTAGTATTAGAAAACAGACAAAACACAAAAACTTGACATTGACAAATGACCTATTGCAAACAGTATGTGATAAACAACCTATAATGGTTTACTTTTATAAATTTTGACTTGGATGGAGAGTTGTCTCATTGGCACTCATACCACATCTTCTTATATCTAATCAGGTAACTTTAACCTTGATCACTGATCCATGAAATGAGGTTGAAATCTTTGTTGCAATCTCTATCAATTTGAGTGCATATCTAATTTTACAAAACCATATTTATCTGATTTCAGTAATCTTGATCATTGTGATAGGTAATGAGGTTATCAGTTAGTGAGACACAAGTTTTTCCAGACAAGATATAATTCGTTTGATTGCTTGTTTGGTTTCTGTCTCATTGAACAAAACTAAATATTCTATTTCTCCTTTTCTCCCGAAAATATAACTTTTGAAATAGAAAATGAAAAGCATATGGATGGACAAAAATGCCAAATGATGTAAAATAATTCAAGTGACTGACCAATTGGGTCAGGGTTGGTGAGGTAAAAGATGAGGGAAAGGCATTTGCATTTACCACAAATGTCACTTGGTACATGTATTATGATTTCCAAAATCTACAAATCTCATTAGCTACATTCTGTATTAAAGACAACTGCATATATTGCAGTTTGCATATCATGAATCATGTTTGCAGCAAAATTCACTCAAGCAGCAAAAATAAATTAAAACAGCTCTATTAAAATTCATTTTTGAAACATTTTGATTTTTATTCCTCAAATGTCTATAAATTCAAATTTATAAAACATTTATTAACATTGTTATTTTCAATATACTAGTAATTGTTGACATGTATACATCATGTACATGTACAATCATTAATTGATCAGCTCCATATTTTCATAATTTTTATATCAATATTCTTCTCTTCAGTGTTTTTTTTATATGACTCAATAATCTATTCATCATTGGGACATGTAGGTACATGTACAGTAGGTCCTTTTGATCTTGGATTTTTTCTATGGATTTTGACAGCACTTAGCATATAGTTCCAAATTAAAGTTTATTTGGTTTCTTAAGTGGATTCTCAACACATTGCATATAGACACCAAGTGTAGATGATCTTGGGTTCTCATATGGATTCTGACAGTACTTTGATTATACATGTAGTTCCGAGTATTGTTGATCTTGGATTCTAATGTTGTTCTTAAGTTTAAGCACTTTACATAATTATATATAGTTCCCAATTGCAAGACAAGATGATCCTGACTTCTCATGTAAATTATGTCTGTACTTTGCCAATAGTTTCCAAGTAAAGTTGAACATTCCAGGATCTTTTACAACAAATCACTACTTCCTTTTACATGTACTTGAAGCCTGAAATTAAATATGAGAGTAATTCTGTCAGAAAATCAACTATGATTGACATTTAAATGCATAATATAGTTCATATTTTAAAACTAAAGGCTCCAAGGAGTCTGTGTCGCTGACCTGATATTTTTGTTCACAATTGATGCATGAAATAATGCAACTGGCCAAGTTGGAAAATGATTCTTAAAACACAAATATTTGGTATTTATTTAAACATTTTGAATAATGCAATAAATCACAAAGTTTTCTTTCATCAAATAAAGTCTAACCTATAAATTGCCTATCTGTCTCCAAATTTGCAGATTAGGCAGATCTAGACCGATTGTGTACTGCGATTGTACAATCCAAGATGGCGGTATACCATGAATCTACCTTAAGGGTCAATTGACAATTTTGGTCATGTTGATTTATTTGTAGATCTTACTTTGCTGACCATTATTGCTGTTTACAGTTTATCGCTATCTATAATCAGTCAGAGATATACCTCTATAGGGTTATTACAGAAAATATCTTGCATGTGTTATTACAGATACTTTGATGAGTTGTCTACTCTTTAATCCTTAAATTTTGAAATCTGTAATAACACGCTTGTTATTTGTAAAATAAATCATAAATGTTTTAATTTTAGTGGGTTCTAGGAACTCTTGAAACTTTAAGCCTAAGGAGCCTGTGTCGCTCACCTGATATTACATGCTCTGATTAACTTCTTTCAATGAATTGATGTATGTCTGAGCAAATGCTTTGGAGTGATGTAGAGAAACTGTAATAACAGCCTTTTTGTAATTAGGTTTACTATGCATGATTGACAAACTATGAACTGTTATATTTGTCTATAGTTTAGAATACATAAAGACAATAGTAATATCAATAGCACTTATAGACATTTTAACAAAACTAATGATGTATATTGTCCCTTTGAAACATGTAACATACATAATATATTGTCCCTTTGAAACATGTAACATACATAATTATGTTATCACAGTTCTTTGATTTTTAGTCCTCAATAACAAATGTATGTTATTTTCTCTATTAACCCTATAGAGTTATATCCTTGACTGATAATAATATTCAAGATAATAACCAAAACTGCATAATTTCCTTAAATTACCAACTCAGGGTAGCAACCCAACAGCGTTGTCTGATTCATCTAAAATTTTGGGCAGATAGATCTTAACCTAATGAACATTTTTATCCCATGTTAGATTTGCTCTAAAAGTTTAGTTTCATTGATATAAGCCAGAAAATGTATTTAACCCTATGTTCTATTTCTAGCCATGTCTGTCATGTTGAATGGCAGGCAGGGTCATCAGACACATTTTTTAAACCTTTATGATGATTGTGGCCAAGTTTGGTTAGAATTCATTGGGCCAGGTGAGCTTAAAATGAAGAATTTGTGGCGAACTGGCGATCAATAATGAGCAAACAAAATAAAATTACATGCACAGCAAGTATAAATAATGATTTTGTTTTTATATGTTGAATACAGACTTCTCGGATAATTGTAAACAAATTATGATCAAGACGAATCCATCAATACAATGTATTGCCTCGTACTGTAGGGGTAAAATTTACAAATTAGGCCATTTATATTCCCAAGAAAACAAATTAAACAATCAAACTCTTGAGGGGTGGACAGGGTAAGGAACAAACATTGGAATGAGGGATCAGGAAGAGGGAGTCTGGGGCGGAAAAGGGGTATTGGATCTGTTAGCTTGGTCTCAAGTGAAAATATATATATATATAAGTAACTAGTTTGGTAGAAGCTGAGGGTAGAAGTAAATCTTATGAAGATTATAAATAGAAAGGACCACATAATTGTTTTTAACAGCCAGCTGTGCCCTTCGATCTTGTGTGTGTCACTTTATTTTAAACAATAAAATAAACTTAATATCTTTATTTTATCATGTTATAGAACTATACGAACTAAAGCACGATTGAAAAAAGGAAGGCTGCAAACAGACCCAGGGTGCGAATGTAAAAGGGGTGAACGTGAATGCGAGCTAACATGATTTTGGGTGAAAGGACCAGAATTGAAAAGAGGGGGATGAATATTCTGGGAAATATATTTGGCAAGTTATAAAGGTACCCCACATTAGACGTTAACGATAAATATTTTACTCGATTTTACCCTAACGTAGCTACGATTAAAAGTCAAAATTCACTTGAGCCTTATGATTTGTGATGCTTGGCAGTAAAGGGCATTCCTACCCTGTCCATCCCTCGATATTTTCCCCAATTCGCCACTTTGTCTGTTATTCATGTACATGGTCGTATTCATCAGTGGTGTATGCTGATCCACAATGGCGACCCTGAGATTTCTGTTGTCCGATTATGGCGCCAATTTAGAGGGAAACAACTCGCGCCAGACAAAATTACCGTATTTCCCAAAATAATCAAAATTTCGCTTTTTATAACAAACAGTTATATGTTAATCACATTTATATTCAGCTATCGTCCATTGATATAATTGCAAACATTATTTTAATAAAGCCATCAATAAAGAATTCACAACAAAGTACAGGCCTCATAGGGTAGCAAAAGTTCGTAACTTTTTAAAAGTTTTTTATTTTACCTTAAAATACTCGAAAAGTTCATAGCTTTGACATATCCGTTTTTAAAAAATCTACTGCCTTAAAAGAAAATGCAAAATTTAGACATAAATCTGTAAATTTTTAGGTCCCTTTACATTTCAAATTTTAATGTTTTTCACATAATTTATTGACATGGTTCTAAAAGTCTTTGAATTTGCCATTGTTGAAAGGGTGGAAATGTTTGGAAATAGGGTCAAAATCGCACATTTCGCTTCCATTTGTTCGTTCAGCATAAAAGATCTAGGGGGTCCTTATTGGGGTGAGCCACCTTAAATGTATAATGTAGTTCATATTTTAAAACTAGAGGCGCCAAGGAGCCTGTGTCGCTCACCTGATATTTTTGTTCACAATTGATGCATGAAATAATGCAACCATTATACTTTTGCTTTAGTTTCAGAGATAAAAGCCAAAACTGTATTTTACCCTTATGTTCTATTTTTAGCCATGCCAGCCATGTTCGTTGGCAGGCAAGGTCATCAAACACATTTTTTTAAACTAGATAAGCTAATGATGATTATGGCCAAGTAAGTTAAATTTATCTCAGTAGTTTCAGAGGAGAAGATTTTTGTAAAAGATAACAAAACTTTTCAAAAATTGTTTAATATTGACTTTAAAGGGCAATACATGTAACTCCTTACGGGGTCAATTGACAATTTTGGTCATGTTGACTTATTTGTAGATCTTACTTTGCTGAACATTATTGCTGTTTACAGTTTATCGCTATCTATAATAATATTCAAGATAATAACCAAAAACTGCATAATTTCCTTAAATTTCCAACTCAGGGGTAGCAACCCAACAGCGCATTGTCTGATTCATCTAAAAATTTGGGGGCAGATAGATCTTAACCTAATGAACATTTTTATCCCATGTTAGATTTGCTCTAAATGTTCATTGGGCCAGGTGAGCTTAAAAATGAAGAATTTGTGGCGATCAGTAATGAGCAAACAAAATAAAACTACATGCACAGCAAGTATAAATAATGACTTTGTTTTTATATGTTGAATACAGACTTCTCGAGTCAACCAAATTATGTTGAGGTTACTTGTACCCTGTTTGGAATAAGGGATACACAAATTTTGTATTTAAAAATACTAAGCACAAAACAATAATGAACTTTTCAACTCAAATGTATGTGTTATTTGGTAAACTAAATAAGCCCTACAATGTATGTTTAAATCTGATACTTGGCCTTAAGAAATTTTTTTATACCAAAGAGAGAGGGGGTAGGTAATTGTAAACAAATTATGATCAAGACGAATCCATCTTGCCTCATTCTGTAGGGGTAAAAATTACAAATTAGGCCATTTATATTCCCAATAAAACAAATAAAACAATCAAACTCTTGAGAGGGTGGACAGGGGTAAGGGAACAAACATTGGAATGAGGGATCAGGAAGAGGGAGTAAGGGGCGGGAAAAGGGGGTATTGGGTCTGTTAGCTTGGTCTCAAGTGAAAATAAAAGTAACTAGTTTGGTAGAAGCTGAGGGTAGACATGGTAGAAGTAAATCTCATGAAGATTTATAAATAGAAAAGACCAGATAATTGTTTTTAACAGCCTGTGCCCTTTGATCTTGTGTGTGTCACTTTATTTTAAAACAATAAAATAAACTTTACATCTTTATCTATCATGTTATAGAACTATACTAACTAAAGCACGATTAAAAAAAAGGAAGGGTGCGAACTTGTGGGGGTGCGAATGTAACAGGGGGTGAACGTGAATGCGAGCTAACATGATTTTGGGTGAAAGGACCAGAATTCGAAAAGAGGGGGATGAATATTCGTGGAAACATATTTGGCCATTTTTTTGTCTGGGAGCAAGGGGGATGGGAGTGGAAGTAGGGGGGGACTATTCTAGATTAAAAGAGAACGGAAATGGGAGTTGGGGATAGGGAGTGGGAATCATGGACCCCTGTCCGAGGGCATTTATAAAGGTACCCCACATTAGACGTTAACGATAAATATTTTACACGATTTGACCCTATCGTAGCTACGAAATTAGATTTTACAAATGACGATTAAAAATCAAGATTCATTTGGGCCTTACGGTAGCGCAAAAAGGACATTTGTGATGCTTGGCAGTAAAGGGCATCCCTACCCTGTCCATCCCCTCGATCATGTCGATATTTTTCCCCAACAGGCTATACATGTTCACAACTTGCCTGTTAAGGATCAAATAAACACATAAATAAGATACCAGCCATAACGATAATACATAGAACAGAAATTTAGCCATGCAAGGTTTCAGGCGCAGAGATTTTCTGCAGTAGCGAGTATTTTGAGACAACCCCCACTTTGTATTTTTCGTGATACTGATAACATTTGGCTGCCTAAAATATTAAAATCTATGTTTTCTTATGTAATGACTCTACCTGCATCGTTGTCTATTCGCCACTTTGTCTGTTATTCACGTACATGGTCGTATTCATCAGTGGTGTATGCTGATCCACAATGGCGACCCTGAAATTTCTGTTGTCGGATTATGGCGCCAATTTAGAGGGAAACAACTCGCGCCAGACAAAATTACCGTATTTCCCCAAAATAATCAAAATTTCGCTTTTTTATAACAAACAGTTATATGTTAATCACATTTATATTCAGCTATCGTCCATTGATATAATTGCAAACATTATTTTAATAAAACCATCAATAAAGAATTCACAACAAAGTAATTATTGGAGTGCATTGAAATCAGACCTCATGGGATAGAGGGTTAAACAAAAGTCCGTAACTTTTTAAAAGCCTGGTGACCCCATTTTATTTTACCTTAAAATGGTCGAAAAGTTCATAGCTTTGACATATCCGTTTTTAAAAAAAATCTACCGGGGAAATTTTACGAAAAATTGATTTTACCAATATTTTTAGCCTTAAACTGAAATTAGAAAATGCAAAATTTAGACATAAATCTGTAAATAAAAGGACGTTTAGGTCTAAAACAACCAAGAGAAACGTTTACATTTCAAATTTTAATGTTTTTTCACATAATAACCATATTGACATGGTTCTAAAACTCTTTGAATTTGATGTAGCCTTTATTGTTGAAAGGGTGGAAATGTTTGGAAATAGGGTCAAAATCGCACATTTCGCTTCCATTTGAGGGGAAAACGAGCCTGGTGACCCCCTTTTTTCTTTGCATTTTTGGATTCAGCATAAAAAGATCTACAAAATATGTGAAAATAAAAAAATTCTACCGGGGGTCCTTATTGGGGTGAGCCACCGTGTTATTTTTTGTTTCAAAACTAATAGGATATTTTTATTTAAAGATTTAATCAGAATGTCGATTTTTTTATATGGGTTCGTATGCTTTGCTTATGTGTATTTTATATTTAAAAAAAAAATATTTTTAGACTTCCTATTTAAGAAAAAAGTACTAGTATCACTTATTAAAAGTAAAGAATATCAATTTTAATATGCACGTTTTGTATAAATGTTTAAAGAAGACATAGTTCAGTTGTATAGAGATTTCTTATTGAAGTGTATGTTTCTATATTTTTTCTATTCTTAATTTCTATACTTCTATTTTAATCTTGGTTAAGACCGGCAAAATAGCAAAACTTTATATAAATCACTATTTTGCCGGAGCCGGCAAAATAGCCACTGCCATTTGTAAAAAGGTTTAAAGAACAAAAAAAATTGTTGGTTATTGCCTTTTGTTGGATAAAATACGTGCAACGCGGAGGAAATTGGAACTTTGTTCTTTTATTAAAGTTGTATCATTGTTAACATTAGCGGCATACCATTATTGATTAAACATTAATAAATGGAATGAATTGTTCAGTTAGAAAATTTACTTCTTCATGTACCTAAATTTTCGGTATTAGTTTTTAAAAATCATTGGTTTTCTGTGCTGATGTCAGAAAATCGGATCCAAATCAAAATTTGATCATGCATGATGAATGATAATAATAATGATAATTGACATGCATTATATTAGTTACACTAAAAGGGTCAGTCGTCTTGAGATTGCTCACTATACGATATTTTGTTGAAGATCTCACAGAAACTTCAAAATGAGGAACAACAGAAACAGTAATGTGTTTAATTTCTTATAATTTTAATGGACTGTTATCCTGTTAGAATCAAATGCACTAATATTAATGGTGTAGAAGTTAACATGCGTGAGAAACAGAAATTGGAGCATCGATTATACAACATATCGTTCTTATTACGGAAAATTACAGGCATAACGTCCCGCAGAAAGTGACGTTTTGCGGGAATTCGAACGCTTAACGTCGCGCCAAGAGTTAACTCCCTTGAAACTGTATCGGATGCCCTTAAAAAGGCCTTGTAGGCCACAATGAATTTTGAAGGAAGTCTGAGTCCATCAATCTCCTAAAGCGGTATTTATTTTTTCATGAAATAAGCATCAGTGAATAGACCAATGGATATTGTCAAAAATATCAAAAATCCAATTTTGGCAAACTATTGCAAGATATTGAAATTTGCAACTAACTTTCTTATATTTTGATAAATTTCTGAATTATTTAAATTCTAATTAAAACCCACTAACCCTAAACTATGAATTAACTTTGACCTGAATTACATAAAATTACTGCATGACACATTTTACATACATAATGTTATAATTTTTATGTTTTATTGCCAAAAATTTCTGAAATAGGAACGTGAAATGATTTAGATTAAAAGACATATTTAGCCTTGTTATGATAAATTGTAACAATTTTTGATGGTCGAATTAACAAAACAGAAACAAACTAATAGCAAATAAATTGGGGTAATCAGATTCTTTGTTTACATTTAATGGAAATAAATATTTGTTAAAGTTTAACGACGGAAATTAAGACACGTGCTTAAAAACTTGTAAGAGTTGAATGTAAGAAATCCGGGAACTTCTTGTTCACGAAAAATTATTTATGATACCGATTTTAGTGTAAATTACGTGAAACAAGTTCAGGGGTGAATGTGAACCGATAGAAAAAATGTTCAATCTAAGAACTTGAAGATAAATGTTCCAGTCTAGATTTGATTGATAGCCACCGACCATTGATCTTTTATGGGGTGAGGGGCTGACTATTTTAAATAAAATGTTCGACTCTAAATTGCTTGAAAACAAAATAGTTTCAGAATGGAAGTAAAATAAATAAATTATTTTTATTGGAAACTAGCGAAATGGATAAATAAAAACAACATTGGTTTAAAAAATTCTCATTCCTGTTGGTTATTAAATCAACACCAATGCCCACACACAGAAATGAATGGTCGATGTCTTAGTAATTTGCATTGGTAAGAGGGTATATAGCTTTACCAAAAACATAACGTTTATTGATTTCAGAGAAAGACACTATAGAAATACCATGAGAGATGCCATGTATCGTTACCATACAAACCGCCAAGGACTTGTGCCTTTAGGAAAAGGATCGTTGTGCTCCTCTATTTTAAAAATTTCCTCAAATACAAGAGATCGTGCGGTTAAAGCAAATCTTGTGGAAATTGCAAAAACTGAAAAATTAAAATCCATTTTTGATCAACAGAAGAAGGAAACTGAAATGTTAACGGAGAGAGTCATAAATCGAACTTGCAAATCGTTGAAAGAAAAATGTGCATGGCATCATGTGTTAAATACAAACTATTCAACTCCATATTTCAAAACTTTACAACATGGATTCAACAAACGAGACGTTTATACTCCAAAAACTTCTCAACACATTAAAGTTGAAACTAAAGTCTATGACATTGGATGGGACAAATCCATCTTCAAAACCGATATTTATCGACGATTAGTACAAACAGATCCACGAAGGAAACAAGAACGAGAACGGAAACTCTTGCTCAATAAATCTAGAAGAAAAAGCCAAATTGTAATCGATAGACAGATATCAACCTCCGCTTTTTATCGTCTGCTTCAGGATCCAAGCAACATTCATGAATACAAATATGAAAGAAAACCAACAATAGTCACATTCCAAGATGAATTGAACACTTTAAAAGAAAAATCCTTCGGAGCAGACATTTTGTCCAATGATGACAGAAACTGAATTGTTTTTTTTTTCCACATTAATTCTTTATTGTTATTTATCTATTTTTTTTACATTCTGACGCATCCTTGGTTAGTATAATCTTTTAAGCTTTCAAGATGTTAGAAAAATTAAGTGTTATAAAAACAAAACGCGTAAAATTGTATGTCTTAGATCTTACATTGTTTTTACTTATGCGTATTAATAAAACAAAAATGATTCGCACAAATAAAACATTTTAGTTATGCCGATTTACACAAATGAAGACTTGTTAAAAAGGTACACAAGTGAATCTCAAGCATTTCAAATGTGTTCAGAGTTTTAGGTTCAAGCTTCAACAAGAATATCCAGTGCAAAAAAGGTTTGAAACGCAGACCCAAAAGGACTTTCGTTTTCAGCCATATTGATATCTGGATGACCTCTTGATTGAACTGGCTTGATGGCCAGTGGATTGCATTGGTTGTTGTAGTTCGTGGGATCGATCAAGGAATGGGACTATCTCTTTCACTTCTAGACCAGCAGCTACAATTATTGGTCGTTTTATTGTCTGAATAATTTGTCGAGTTAAGTGACATGTCTTCTTGTTGACTGTTAGATAGAACGTCACACATGTACATGTTAGATGTACAGATCTTTGTTTTGTCCTTCATTTCTTGTACACTTTCGTTTAGTACGTCGTAGAATATGTAAATAAAACATGATTAGTATTTTGGCTTTAATTTATTTTGAATACTTTTATATTATATAAAAATAAGAAGATGTGGCATAATTGCCAATCAGACAACTCTCCACTAGAGACCAAATGACTTGAAAGTTACCAAATGTAGGTCACCGTACGGCCTTCAGCATTGAACAAAACCCACACCGCATAGTAAGCTATAAATGAAATGACAAAAGTAAAACAATTCAAACGGGAAAACTAAAGGCCTGATTTTATACAAAAAACAAAAACAAAAAACAAATATGATATACAACAGACAACCAGTGAATAAGAGGCTCTTGATTTGAGACAGGCACACACATAATGTAGCGGGGTTATACATGTTTGCGGGTGCCCCCTAAACCTGGGACATTGGTGTACATTTTTAACAGCACAACATACGAACAAACTCAGTTTAAAGGGGTTTAATTCATCAGATCGGTACAAAGCACAAAAACATCTAACAAAAACACTAGATACTAGTGTTGTCAAATCGTACAGTTTTGCCTAACCGGTTACTCGGATAATCGTTCGACCGATTAACCGGTTAACCGATAGTTTACGTTGCTGTATCAAGGCCTTATTTAAAGTACACTTTTTAAAAATGTACGTTTTTATAATACGATGAATTGAAGTTTGTCCTTTGGCATTATATAGATTATACCGCTGGTTTTCCTGTTTGACGGTTTTACACTTGTCATTTTTGGGGCCCTTCATAGCTTACTGTTGAAGACCGTACTTTGACCTATAATTGTTTTTCTTTTATACATTTCGACTTGGATGGATAGATATCTCATTGGCACTCATACCACATCCTCTTATATATATTGTCTGCGAAGATTCCTGAAGAATTTTGACTATTAATAATCCAACACACCGTATCTACTATGGCGTTTGTATTAACTTCAGATTTAAAATTAAAAAAAAACCTTCTTGATCTCGTCGAATTGAAAATGTGTGAAACCGATGATTCTTTAATTTTTTCTTGATGTCTTAGAAAATAATGTGGAGTGTTTCAATTTGAAATTATTAAGCCTGTTACTCGAATAATCGAGTATGCATTAACTACATTCACGTTGATGTGCATTTCAAATCTTTTAAGTTGACATTTCGTTTAATGTATGTCAAAGCCATGCATGATGGAAGTTGCACATTCAGATGTAGGTGTACACAATATTAGATCAAAAATAAAATAATGAAGCAAATCGTAAAATTTAATCGGATTACTGATTTAAGTTTACTGTTTAAAAAAACATGTATACTAATTATGTTTACTTTAGATCTTGCCCCGACCTGATAGACAAGTTGTTTAAGTTCTAATTAATTTTATGTTTTTTGAATTAACAATAGCAATCAATAAACTGGATAATTGATTTGTCAAATGTATTACCACGACGATAATTTTTAAATAGATCAAAATTAGTAATGATTTAAATACACATTTATACCAAATCTACTGAAATTGACAAAAAGTCCGGTTAACCGGTTAGCGTTTTTGGTATTCGATATTCGGTCCTTCCGACGGTTAACCGATTAACCGTTGACAACCCTACTAGATACACATTTAACATAGAAAAACAAGATCTTGTTTGATGCCAAAATAAAGGTATCAACAGAATATAGGACCGCGAATGTTCATAGGTGTATAACAATAATATTTAGTTTTAATTTATTGATAACAAAATCAATATTTATACCAATAAAAACAATATTCAAAGATCTAATTACATTGTTGAATTGGTAACCTTTTAGAACAAGTTTATTTAAAGGATTGAATAGTTTACCTGGGACGTATCTAAATTTTGCGGGCTCGATTAATAAGATTTTCGTAAAAATTAGGACGTGACGAATTTTACTTTTGCCGTTAAGGAGTTATGGTCTCTGATTGACAGGAAAAACGTCGCATTATGTCGACTCCATGCGATTTCTTGACGACGCTTGATAAGGCCCGAATATGGCCCCTATTTCTAGCTTAATTTTCAAATAAGGATTTAACAGACATTATCGCCATGTATCATAGCATTAACATTGACTATATAGGACATAGATATTTCTGTTTAAAATTCACGTATTGAACAGCGTTCTTTTTACAACCTCATAATTTGCCCACATCTTAATTTTTCACTAAATTCAATGAAAACACGAAATTTCAATAATATAGCGCATAATGTTTGTTATGACAAATGAAATATTGGACTTGAATATTCAGTCTGTCGAGGCCTGCGCTCTATGTTTCTTAGGCCTAATTGTGGATGAAATCAAGGAAAAAATCTCTATGTTCGACTTAATTGAGGTGTAACTGGCAATTCTTTGTAGGAAAAACTGGATAAATGTTGCCCGTTTCACTTTCTCACACATATATTCATCAATTTGGAGCGTTTTCCATCTTGAAATAATGGACTTAAAATTTTGGGCCAAAAAGACCCTTACCAAACCTCCTGTTACATTTTTAACCTAGCACCTTTAGTTTTCAAGACAACATATAAGAGTGTACACATTTAAAATGTCTGGCCTGATTTACTGATTATGATTGAAAGTTTTAGAAAAAGGGTTATAAAACAAGTATGACATAAAGTTACATTATTAATGATGCATGAACATGAGATAAAGGTCAGATGAACACTGTCAGATGGACCTGTATGCCTTACAATCATTCCATACACCAAAGGTAATTAACCTATTTCTTATAGTATCTGAGAATCAGACCTAAACAAGAAAACTAAATTTTGAACCATAAAATTTAGGGCAAGTTCAGATTAACTCTGGCAGACAGAATTCCATATGAACCACATATAATTGACCTACTGCTTATGATACTAATGTGACAACGATGTCGTTACTGGAATGTTTGATACAGTGCAACAGGTTCTGTTGCTGAAACTAGCGAAGATGCCGAAACGAAAGAGAGTGACCGACGACTGGTCCCCTGTCTATAAAAAACAAACCCACTGGCGACACTAACTCATAGACTGGTAGAGCGAATACAAACGATGACTTTCAGTATGGATTTTTATTTCACTATAAATGAACGGATGGTGTCAGTTCAAAAGGCTGATTCCGACTGAAGAGTTAACTTCAGTCGGCAAATTATAAAGATAGCCAATGTTTACAGGTTACCAAAGAATTAAGATTACATAAGAATAAAGTTGACAAATTTTACAAACATAGAACTAGCGCTTAAAAGTAACAATAGACCGTAATTGAAAACGGATTAATGTTATTGTAATCATACATTTACTGAACAAGAACAGATAAAATAGATATTGACAAAAAAAAAAAATTATCTATGTACGCTATAAACATTAACGGACTAAAAAAATAATGAAATGAAATAGTTCTGTAGCATAAATTATGTGGGGAAAAAGATCTTATCATGCAGATCTTTTATACAGTTTACACTTTTATATTTTGTTTTCAAAACAATAGCCATAAAACAACAACATTCAGTGGCTATAACTCAAAAACTGGTCGAAAGATTTCTCTATTTTTTCAAGGTATATTGAGCTTGTCGTGTTAACCATTTTTTAATACCCTTAGTTAGTTTACTCTATAGTTGCTATAGGTTAAAAGATAAAAGCCAAAAACTGCAGTTTTATCTTTATGTTATATTTAAACCGCAGTGACCATTTTTGGTTGATCGACCTTGATGAAACATCATGAGTATACATCATGTAGATAAAACTTTGGTTTCAATCCCATGTGCGGTTTCGGGGGAGAAGATTAAAAAAAAATAGTCTGAACACGGCGGACGACGGATGCAAAGTGATGACAAAAGATCACATGGCAAGGTGAGCTAAAATCTGTTTTCTATCATTGAACAGCTTTTTGTAATACACTTTTTGACTTGAACAAAAATCTATATCTGATACAAATTAAAGAAAATTGCATTCTTGAATCTTAATCGCCATTTATAAATAAGACGACATCGATGTTTATGCAGTTTCTTTTCCTTTTTAATATTTCATAATGTTTATAATATCACAATAATGTTATGTTACGCTTATAGATCATGTTCAAATAGTTTCACAATATCGAAAAGAAAAACTATGTGACTTTCTTTCTTATAAACCAGACCCTCTTAAAATGGAAAGAAAATATTGGATTGGGTATAATCAGAATAGGTTAAAGCATATGTTTTGCCAGTACAAATAATAAAAGATAAAGATCATGTATGAAATGCACCAACAGTAAAAAGAAAATCACAGTTTGACTTTTAAAGTTAGGCCAAAAAAAATATATATATGTCTCTCTACGGTTACCCGACCGACCCTATTTTGAGCGCAGGGCCGTAAATTATGTAGAGGCATGTAGGCAGTTGCCTCCTATTGCAGGCCAAAAAAAAAAAAAGAAGAAGAAAAAGTAACAAAAAAGAAAAACAAAATAATTTAACATTTGATAGTTATAGTCATGCCACCTGCCCCGACATAGCAGACACACATATATCGTACTCTGTAACTCTTATCAAGTCAAATCAAAACCCTATTCTAGAATTTTATTTAGTATGCTTGCAGAAAACTGTTTTTGCATTGGTTTAAACCATCAGCATGAAATTCATGTAGCATGGCATTTGTTGCTTAACAAGACGAGAGGTATTCAAAACTTTCCACTTCTGAAGTAGAAATTGTTTGTAAACTCGATCGCACTACCTAAATCTTGTCATTGTCACGAATTTAAAAGCCGTTAAACGGCATCTGAATATCTAATATTGGTACATGTAGCATTTATATATATTGTCGTAATTTCTGCTTTTTGCTATGTTTTTGTATAGTTATAAAGCCAGCAAATACGAATAAACTCACAAAACTTGTAACTAAACTAGGGATAAATAAATACGGCTGTCAATTCTGTTTTCTGTTCGCTCTTGGTAGCGTGAATAAATAATCAATAGTAAAAATGATACGTTTATTAAACATCTAGAACTGTCGATATATTTCAATACATGTACAGTATTCGAGCAACAATATATAATTAACATACGGGGCGGAACTACTAAAATAATATTCTTTCTCTTGTATTTTCGTACGGGCCGAATGGAATTATCTTAAATTCTACAATGACAACGTAAATAAATGCAAGGCATACAGCTATCTGCGCTGCTTTTTACCTCTAAACTACGACCCTTACTTGTAATATAAACTGCGAGGCATACAGCTAAATGCGCTGCTTCTTACCTCTAGGAACCCCCGGGCTGAGCCTTGCTGCAAGCCAAATGTAAACACAACAAAGACTGACGAACGTGACGTTGCACTGGTATTTATTTGAAATTACCGGAAGTAAATATTCTAAGCAGGAAGAAAAGCATAACGTCAAACACTGACATAAAATATAGGAGTCCTCGACTCAAAATGCTTATAATAATACACTTTTGTTACTAAACCAATCAAGACATATTAATTCTTCCAGTTAAGACCTCACAAATGAACACTTTTGGGTTCACGATTAGAATATTGACCCAACGGTAACGTTCTGAACAATACATGACAAAGTTGCGCCATATACGACGTTATCGATACATCTAATAACATAAAGTAAAACGTACGTTAATTACTCATTCCATATACTAAATACTAGAAATAACTTCTGACAACTCATATAAACTCTCTTAATACAATAATAACAATATTTCTTTACTTGGAAATAACCAATACACACATTTACAACATATATCATAGATTCTAGATGTTAAGTCTTTTTTTTTATTGGAACTTAAAAAAAGTGTAGAATGTTCATGTAGGTAAAATGCGACGAAAAACATCAGGATTGATAATCTTTCCACATAAATTGTTTTAAAATGATATGTTTAATAATGTTATTGCTGTGCAGACTTCGTTTTAATAGTATGAAAATGTTAGGAATAACCAGGTTTGTTTTGTAGTCTTAGTCTTTATATTTTAAGGGATGTATGATAAAACATGAACAATTACGATATTGTTTTCATTCTGTATAATGAGAGAACAATCGATTTTACCCGAATCAAAGAAATTTTGTGGAAATTGAAATTTTGAGAAATCGAAATTAAATAAAATGTAATTTATAGATGCTTTTTATGTACATTATATACAAAGTTCCTTTTCATAGATTTTAATTGAATGCATCTTTTGAACATATGAATTGTACATATTTTACGTTATAGATATTCATATATAGTTATACAGTTTCCAAGTGCGTTCAAAATTTCAAAGAATTTTGAAAAACCCGCTCCATTGCGTATATACGTCTCCTTGATTTTGAAATGAAAGTGGTTGCATTCATAACCGGGTTCTTATAATATTTGGATAATAATCTGGTTCATAGAATTTCAGTCTTAAAACAGTTATCTTGTGGAAGCTCATACCCAAGCTAGAACACTATATCTAGCTACATCTTTTCTCGAGATACGAGTAAATGCAAAAGAAGCATTAAACATAGAGCCAGTAGCTATCCGAAATAAGAACAAAATTACGAGAAATCCTAATAATAAACTTACAATGTTCATATTTTCACAAAAGCCTAATATTGGAATGTGAATTTGATAACAATAATCATAATTATCTGTTTTGTATTAGGTGCACTTATAATTTTGAGGTTTAAAAATGTTTCTATGAAACCAACTTAAAAAAATATCGTGAAAAAGCAAAAATGTAGGATAAAGCATGAAAACTGCATAGCTCCTGGAGATTTTGGCAGCTCCCCAAATCCCAATCTCCGGCGCAGAGCTCACATCCGTTCCGTACTTACTTCGTATCACTACACTGAATATGACCGAGCAATCGATAATCTTCGGGGAATAACCTACTCTTCTTCTATAAGGTACGGAATCGGCCGAGCTGTGACGAATGTATGACCGAGGTCATTGTAATGTAGTGTACTGAGTATACGGAACGGAAACGAGCGCTGTACGGAGATTGCCCAGATCCCTGCCTATTATAATGCCTCCTATTGAACAGGTTCTAATACAGTTATACACCTTATCGCTATTCCCGCTTGACCCGAGAATCAGTCCAACTTGAACTTTTGACGTCATACAACAATCACTTTTCCATTGTGGCGTCAGATATTTTCTATTATGACGTCAAAATTTTACGGAACTTTGTGATGTCCAGTAATGGCGGACAAATAGCGATAAGGTGTATTTACGGCCCTGGAGCGCCGACCCCAAGCCATTTTATTTCCGTCGTAAAGTGAAAAATAAACTGAACTCGTGTCAAAAGTGAAGATAGTGTTGCCTGATACATCCCAATGTTCATAATCGTGAATATGATAGCTGTTTTAAGGAAATTCGCGACTCGTGTGAAGAAATAAACATTTTGCCGCCATTTTTTTCCAACCAATAACAAAGGGAAATAATCCAATCATTAAAATTACGGGTAAACTCGGCCCATGATCAACTCGAACCACGACAAGACGAAACCGCACACTCAAAATCATATCACAAAAAATAAAATGAAAAAATAAAATAAAATGACCTACCTACCCTATTTTTTTAAAGCATGTAACCTTAAACAGACATATATTTTTTTTGAACCTTACTAACATTCCTAACACTATTGTCTGTACCTTTCGAAGTCTACAACGGGATTTTACCTATTTTCTTCGAGGTAGAAATACAACATCAGCCCCCCATGAACCAGACTTTTTAACATCTAAATTCTCACATGGAGTATCAAGATTTGAAGAAACCTCTTTTAAAACGTCATTTCAGTAAAAAGGATCAAAATCCCATTCTTTAAATTTTTGCAAAAGATATTTTCCAGATGTAGTGTCCCTGTGATAGTACCATGTATATTCCCTTCACCTTTCCAGATTGAAACAGTTTTTCTGCACCTTCAAACACCTTATGTTCAAAACCTTGGACGTCTATTTTTAGGAATACTTTTGATATTGCTTTGAATTCGGGAAGAGTAATAATGTCATCCAGTTTAGCGGCTTTCAGGAGAACAGTATTCTTATTGTAGAAATTTCTCCAAAGCTTTGACATTTCCTGCACAACGTCGTCTTTCTCTTGTTTTCCTTGTTCTACAAATCCTAATGCGAACTCTCCTTTCTTTGGAAACGCAAATGGTACATCTTTGTGATCGTTGCTAAGGGCATTATGAACAACGGTGATCTGATCAGAAAATCATCCATCCTCTATAATAGAGGGACACAGATGCTGTGTATTTTGTGGTGTTGGCTCTATAGCAATAACATTCCTTCCCATATTAGCCAACTGCAGTGCAATAACACCTATGTTGGCACCCATATCAATAACGCCGATTGAAGGATCGAGTCGAATATATTTGTATATAGTATTGATTCCCCAAAGTTTCGAGTTCGATGCATTTCCGTCAAAAACTCTGGTTTTAGCGAACATCATTCGTGCGTTTAGGTGCATCGTCACTTCCGTTCCAATGTTGAGCGAGTGGTTGGAAAACTATAATGCTATATTGCACGAATTATTCGGCAAATTAAATTCTCATAATTGACAATCAGCACTGCTGTCGTTAGGGAATTGTGATTAAGTACTTACAAAACAAACATTATTTAGTTTATCCTGCACAATGACGATCACTAAGACGCTTGATGAACGTTAATAGTGCGGGATACATGCGATCCCCTCTATCTGGTAAATGACGTCATAAAAGCGCGCATAATTGACGAGTTTTTTTCCGGTGAAGGATGAACTCGAAAGTGGTCTATACATTTTTATCATAGATGTCGCGAGATACAATATCCTCCTTCGGATCATTTATGTAATATATATCTATTTTACCATAATCAGATTTTATAACACCTTTCTGGAAATAATGTTTTGATTTTAATTGATGTAATTTTTCCATATTACAAACAGTGGCATTTCGATTCCAAGCAACATCACTGAAGTTGTAAATAGCTGGGTCATCATAACTTCTACATGAAAATAACGATAGAACATGTTAACATATATTTTGATGGTCTGTTTGCCAATATTTTAATTTCCACTTGAACACCTTGTTGAACAAAAAGAAATTTCGTATTTCCTGTAATAGTAATAACTGAAAATGAAATAAAAATTTTAATATTGATTACCATCAAAAATTCAAACAAGACTGCTACAATGCGTATGCATTGCTCACTTGTAATCTGCGTGTATATGGCTTTCCAACTAATTTGATCTGAGCGTCACTGATGAGTCTTCTGTAGACGAAACGCGCGTCTGGCGCATCAAATTATAAGCCTGGTACCTTTGATAATGATAACTATATACCCAAGGAAGCAGATAAATAAAATTCACTTTGAAAGTAACTAAGTATCTCTAAATTAACTGTCCATCTTATGATTTTTTTAAAATCAGTTTACACCCTCGTGCGCATCATGTTTTTTCCATACATCGATAAAGAAGAGTCATATCAAACATTTTCTAAAACAAAAATGTACCAATAAAAGTACGAATTTAACAAATAACATTTTACAAGTAATTATGATATCATGTTAGACCAAGAGGTATTGAAATAGATTCTAACGGGGCCAAAACACTGTGTCTCCCCCATTTAAATCCAATAGAAAGATTATTGTTCTAAGTCATGCAAACCAAAAAATCTGATAAACACGTTTTGAATATATTGAAAAATAAAGTGCACGATGTTTGTTGTTGAAAAAACTATAAGTACAATATAGATAACTATTTTGGAACTGAACAACAAACGCTATTTGTACTTAAAATAAGATATAAACTTAACGACTTGAATAATAAATAAGCTTTAGGACCGTCTGATAATTTGTTTGACTTAATTATTTCGTCGTCTAACGTGAAGCAATTGTAACAGATCAAGACGTAATTGGAAACATATTTAGTTTAAAATGAAGATTTTCAAGTGTCAAAACAAAATCACACTGTTCCTACTATGTACTGGTTACCGAAATTATACAAACACTGTGTATCATCGCCACCGGAAATTGGGTACAAACGAAGCGGAGAGAAATGGAAAACAAGTAAACAAGGTAAGAATTCATTCAATTTAAAGCATTTCTACTGATTTGACGAGGGTACCGCTTGAGAAATGATTTTATGATATATAATTCTTTAAATTATTAGGCCGATAAGTACAAAATTAAGACAAGATTTTGTGTTATACTCAAGAACTTGCCACTTAGTACCTGAAAATTTCGAGGTCGATCGTCCTCTGTCGCCCCATCGGCAAGATATTCAACTGTTTTTCATTATTTTTCCAGACACTTTTTTAGATTATTATAGTGTGGCATCATATTGACTGAAATTTGTTGTCAAAATGATGGTTTTTAAAGAATATAGACCATAAAAAATAAAGTCTAGGGTACGACAACTTGCTCATGTTGACAAATTTACTGTATGGCAACTTGTTTTCAACTGTATGGCAACTTGCTAATTTCAAAATATTTATTTGCCGTCTTTTAAAGAAAATAAAGTATTAGGTTGAAATATCTAATTATGCATTTGATAAAAATACAATTCACTTGACACCATTTATGATGTATACACAATATAAGGCTTGAACACAGTCCTATTGAAAATGAAAGGATATGGAGTAAATATACATGGGACAAAATCACACACAATACATAGAAAACATAGAAAATTATCAACGAACAGGGCTTTTATTCCTGTTCTTCATCTTGACGGTTGATGCAGGGTCTTCAATTACATCTTTTACATACCTGATGTATACAATATGAATACGGCATATACAAAAGCTGGCAAATGTTGTAACTTTCGGAAAGGCATGTCACTGTTTTACTGACCTGTTGTTATGCCCCTGACGTAGCGTTAAATGTTACCCATGTCCGTCCGACCCGTCTCTCCCGTCCGTCCAGAAAGTCCCAAAAATTTGTTTCCGTTCTCTCACTTTAGTATGCCTTAACTAAATGTTTTAAAACTTACACGAAATGCTTATCTCCACAAAATCAAGTTATAAATTGGGTAGCGTCACTTTACCGATCTTGAGTTATGCCCTTTTATAAATGAAAAAAAGCTAAAGCTGTCGTTTCTGTGCTGAAACTTAAGATTGCCTCAACCAAATGTTTTAACCATACAACATTAGTCAGCATTTGCATATAAGTAATGAACATTTCGGGGATGGGTTGTAGGTGGAGGGAAGGAAGGAGGTAAGGGCAGGAGAATTTTTCCGCATTGAATATTTAGAACCATTAAGTGAATAAATTCTCTTTCAACTTTCAGATAAAATGAAATATAAATGAATTATCATTCTCTGCAAAAAAAAATGTTGTATTGCTACACCACGGCACCATGTTAAGGGAGGTTTGAGTGCTCACAAACTTGTTTAACCCCGCCTCATTATATATGTGTCTGTCCCTGTCAGGAACATGTAATATAGCGGCTGTCGTAAGTTGCTGCCTGACATATTTGTTTATGATTTTGTCATAAATCAGGTAATTTTGATACGGTATTGGTTTTGTTCATTGTGAAGTGTATAGTGACCAATAGTTGGTCAAATCTATTTCATTTGGACTTTGTTTGAAAGTCCTCTCAGTGAAAACCATTCCACGTCTCCTTTTTCAATTAATGTTATTGTCTTATTTATAAAAACTTTCTACTTGAGAATAAAGATGACCTTGTATGAAGTTTTTTTGGTTGTCATTTTAATATTATATACTTATTAATACAATTCACAAAAGCATCTTCGACTTGTAAGTTTAAAGAATTATAATGAAATAACATCTAATAAGGACAGGTTGAAATATTTTGAATCCTGATGGTGCATACTCATAAATTCTTTTGGAAAAATCCACGTAAATTTAAATGTTGATTTGATAGCGTTCATTTATTTATTTGCCCTCGTAAACAGTTTTGTTAAAATACCGAAATCGGTAAATTCTTATCGTGAAAGAATAAGTCGGGTACACCTTTTTACATTCAGGCGTGCTTAAGTTGCACTTTTTTATTATAGAGAAGGTGTGTTTGAAAACAAATAATCACGTACTGCTATATCTTTTAAGACAAATGCAAGTCTTACTTGTATTAATTATATAGTTTTAATTGGCACAATACTAGTCACATTAAAATTTACTGAGAAATATTATACATAGTAATCATGAAAATGTACTACTGTAACAATGAAAATTCGGACGAATACACTCCTTTTCACTACCCCTCCATCTACTCATTTTAGTTTAGGCCAAACAGCCTTAGCAACAGTCTTTTATTATTTTTTCCCTGTAAATAAAAAGATTGATTGAATTTACTTAAACTAAAAAAAAAAAAAAAAAATACACAATCTTACTTTCAATAAGAAACAAGAAAATTAATTCGAAACACAATTCATGATTTATTTCTCCTAATTTTCAATGAAAACAAAGTATTTTCTTCACTTTTCTTTTAACAAATTATTCATTTCAGAAATTAAAAAAATAAACAATAAACAATGTTGAAGACCGTACCTTGACCTTTAATGGTTTACTTTTATAAATTGTGACTTGGATGGAGAGTTGTCTCATTGGCACTCATACCACATCTTCCTATATCTATTTAACCAAGCACATTCTTTATGTGTCTGTCCGAAGTCACGAGCCTGTAGTTTGGTGGTTGTCGTTGGTTCATCTCTATCATATTTGTTGTTTTTCGTAAATTGTTTTGTTATGAGTTAGGCCGTTAGTTTTCTTGTTGAATCCTTCCACAATTTTCATGTCGGAGCTTTTTATAGCCGACTATAAGGTACGATTCTTCGTTGTTGAAGGCCAAACGATAGCATATAATTGCTTACATACACTTTATTTGACCCTCGTGGATAGTTATAGTCTTATTTGCAATCATACAACATCTCCACTGTTTATATTAAAAAAAAAAACAGCACCAACAAAAGATGAATGGTCGGTTTTTTTATTGAACTTACAAAATTTCACTCTGACAACAAATAAGACAACAGTCGTTAGTATTATAACGATATATGAATGTATTTAGGATAATATGGTTGAAAAAAAAAAAACTTTTTGTCTTTAAAAACATAAAGTCAAAGAGAGGTACGCAACGACGACTTCTGAACGAAATTAACGGCATATATTTTATAATATTTGATAAGTACTGTAGTTTATTTTGTATATTTGTAAGCCGGTAAAGCTTTGATACAGCCAAAATATCGTCACTTGATATTATCTAAACAGTTATTAATTTCATCTTTAAATTACAATATATTGCAAGACGCCGTACAGACAGAAGTTGTTATTTTGCAATTCGCCGTACAACGTCCTGCAATTCGCCGTACAATAAACAAACAATGATTTGGTCCATATTCTTTAAAAAACATCTTTATGACAACAAATTTCAGTCAATATGATGTCACACTATCAAAATCTAAAAACGTGTCTGGAAAAATAATGAAAAACAGTTGAATATCTTGCCAATGGGGCGACAGAGGACAATCGACCTCGAAATTTTCAGGTACTAAGTGGCAAGCTTTGGAGTATACCACAAAATATTGTCTTAATTTTGTACTTATCGGCCTAATAATTTAAAAGAATTATATATCAGAAAATCATTTCTTAAGCGGTACCCTCGTCAAATCAGTAGAAATGCTTTAAATTGAATGAATACTTACCTTGTTTACTTTTTTTTCTTCATTTCTCTCCGCTTCGTTAGTACCCAATTTCCGGTGGCGATGATACACAGTGACAAAGCACCTTCTAAATTCCGTTTTATATCCGCTTATGTAATGTGTCACTAGTAAATTGTCTGACCTTCTGACTGGTGCCCTTTCTACCATTAACACCTTATTGTCAAACAGTCAATATAGTATATGAAAACACAAGTGTCAATAATTAATGGTGTATGTATAATTTTAGTGAAGCTTTAACCAAATCCTATTGATAATGAAGTTAGCTCTATTGACAGCTATTATGTATCTACTTTATAGACAACTCTTAAACAAAACTCTTCAAAGATACCAGGTTTATATAATTTCGTACGCCAGACACTCGGTTTCTCTCCCCGAGGTTATCACCAAACCCAATAGTCAGCACTTCTGTGTTGACATGAATTATCATTGATATGGTCATAATTTTAAATTAACGTTTACAAAACTTAGAAATACTGAAGATTTCAAATTCAGGATTATCTTAGCTGTATTTTGCAAAACTTTTTTTGAATTTTGGGTCTATAATGTTCTTCAACTTGGTCTTTTAAAATTTTCTTGATTCGAGCGTACATATACATAATTGTCTGTTTCCGAACAAATTACTTAAACAGTATGACAAAGACAAATCAGTATATCTATTGAAAAATACACTGCAATTGTGAATTGTTTGGATGCATTAAATGATGATATAATATGAAGGATAAAATGCCAATATATGTACTAGTAAAAAGCTTAGGAAATAAACAGTCACTCATTTTGTTAGAAGGACATTTTAGTTTAATTTAAGACATCATGTGAACAAAATGCTATCATGCACATTTTAAAATCAAAAGGATTATTATTCAGAAGACATTCTGTTTTCCTGGCCTCAGTTCCATTGACTTCTTATTGCCCTGTGACATTTTATATATTCAGATATTTGACAAAAGACCTAAGACGTCAGTAACGATTGTACGTATGATTCTATCTGCAACTGTTCAGGAAAATTTAATACAATTTGTTGTTCATGTTGTAAAGACAAAGTTGTATGCTCGTCAAAATATATCTATACTTGAAAGGATTTATCCCTGGTTATTTGTTGCATGCAATATTTCCATATATCACAAAAATCGTCATAAGCTCTTCAACTTTAGATTGAGTTGATTTGGCATTTTTAACTGTTTTGATTTTGAGTGTAACTGATGAGTCTTGTTTGGACAAAACTCGCGTTTGGCGTTCAAAGTCATAAGAGAGGGACGAAAGATACCAGAGGGACAGTCAAACTCATAGATTGAAAATAAACTGACAACGCCATGGCTAAATTAAAAAGACAGACAAATAATAGTACAGAAGACACAACATAGTTAACTAAAACTAAGCAACACGAACCCCACCAAAAACTGGGGGTGATCTCAGGTGCTTCGGAAGGTTAAGCAGATCCTGCTCCACATGTGGCACCCGTCGTGTTGCTTATGTTATTACAAATCCGGTAAATAGTCTTATTCGGTAGGTCACATTCGTGAAAAGGGAAGGATATTGTAGTAACGACATAAGGAGCATATCCGTCGGATATGCAAATTAGAGTTTTGACCCCAATTTCACAGTCCACTGAACATAGAAAATGATAGTGCGAGTGGGGCATCTGTGTACTATGGACACATTCTTGTTAATTTAGATATGTGCAAATGACAGAATCCTTTGTTCAGAGAATAAGAAAGTTTTTTCTCAGTATGCATCTTCTTCTATGTATTAGCCTTCTGTAAGTAGAAACACTTCCATATGGAGTATATACCCATAGTAAATTTAATTTAATGATGTACAGCACATACATATAAACAGAGACATATGATATGTCTCTGATATAAAACTAAATATTGTTTTTATATGCCCATATATACAGGGACTAGTTTTATTTTTAAGATTATCTCATATAGAATTTAGCAAAGGATGCTAAAATCAAACGATATTGTTTAAAACCTTAATAAATGTAAACTGACTTCTGTTGAGTATACATTTTTTTAAAAGATAAAATAAGGTAAAATATGTGTAAGTATGATAAAATATGAGGTCTTCATCCGCTGTAGCAATCATCTGATAATATATCTTTATTCTCATCACCAAATACATAGGTACGTACAGAGAAGACATGTAATACATTACATTAAACACAAAAACATAAATATCATCCTATTAAATATTTAACAGTTCAACCTTTAGAAGTAGTAAATAAGCAGCCTGGTGAATCTCATTCAAAGTTTGTACGATCACGGAAAATAATTGAATTAAATTGGATTAAAAAATTACAGACAGTCTACCCTCTCGGTCTTAATGATAATATCATGGGAATTGGTAATATATCAAGAACCGATTCTGTTAACATTTTGGATATAGTTTCTAAAACTGTTCGTAAAAACCGTTCTCATGGTCGTAGAAAAAATCGCAATCAAAGAAAATTTCGGACCAATCATACCAATATTTCGGACCTAATTTCTATTTCAAAAAACAACGGCAGACATTATCTATTAACAAAGCTCTGTTCATTACCGGTTAATAAGTTAAATAAAATTTTAGAGGATTGCAACACAATTTCATATAGCAGTCCTAAGTATGAAATCGTTCAAATTATAATGGCATATTGTTATTCTAAACTGTTTCCCAAAATTGATCGCCCTGAAGATCATAAAAAACATTTTATTAAAATAAAGTATGTCAATAAAGGTTTTGATTTTGTAAATATTGCCGGTATTTTTAACGACCATTCTGTTAAAGAACAAATTCCTGGATATTTTGATAATACTGAGCTCCCTCTTATTTGTTATATTTACAAGAAATCTACCCGAAAATATGTGTTTAATTATAGCCAATTGTGTAAAGATGTTAATATCAGTGAAAATACACCTACTTCATGTAATTGCAGTAATTCCGAATACATTTATGGACCCATTTCCATGTTATAACAGGAGATCTTAATATCGTTCAAGACCGAGAGTTAAAATCATTCCTCAGTAAAGGACCTAAATATCGTCCCCGTCAATCATTAATTGGAATGAGTGTCGTAATATCATCCACGATTCACTCCGTACTTACTGTTTGAAATGGATAAAACGGGAAAAAGCTGACAAAAATCTTTGGACTCTTTTTAATTCAGTAATGAACATAGTTGATATACGTATTCAACATTTTAAAGAACATTTTACTATTAACAACAACCATAATAAACGTATTTCTCGTATCAAACATAAACTTAAAGAACTAGCCAAGGAGTATGTTTTGTCCCGGCCGATAAAGCTGCTAATAATATCATTATTGTTTGACGTAAATTTTACATTGAGGTTCTGAAAAAAGAAATCACCAATTCACCAACATTCCAACTGACTCCATTTTCAGAAAACGACATCTGTAACAAACATAAACTTTTAGCTACCTCTTTACAAGCAGAACCAAATACAATGAAAGTCCCAACTATGTACTGGCTTCCGAAGCTACATAAAACACCTTACAAATATAGATTTATTTCGTCTTCAAGCCATTGTTCCACTACTAAATTGTCTATTCTTCTTACCAGTTCACTTGGTACAATCAAAACCTGATAATAAATTGTTCAATAAGGCCTTTGAAAATAGTGGAATTAATTACTTTTGGAGTGTCAAAACTCGTTGGAAGTACTTGATAAATTGCATGCTTATATTGGTGATTTTGAATCTGTTCAAAGTTTTGATTTTTCTACCCTGTATACCACTTTGCCTCACATTCATTAAAAAATTCACACACCTAATTAAATGGGCATTTAAAAGTCAGAATGTGAATACATATGTTCTAACTCTTTAGGTCATTTTTAGTAGCAATAAACAAAAGAACTATGTCAATTGGACATGCTTTGATACTATATCTGCCCTTGAATTTTACTAGATAATATTTTTGTTCGCTTTGGAGATTCCGTATATCGTCAGATTATCGGAATTCAATGGTACTAACTGTGCACCACTTATTGCGGACCTGTTTTGTATTGCTATGAGTTACAATTTATGACTAAAATCAGCAAAGACCCATCGAAACAACATCTGATACAAAATTTAATAATACTTTTAGATATTTGGATGATATATTGGCTCTCAATAATGACGACTTCAGTATGTATACTAAAGAAATTTATCCTGTTGAACTTACTTTAAATAAAGCTAATACGAACAATGACCACTGCCCTTTCCTCGATCTTGATATCTATATCATTAACGGAAAGCTTAATACAAAATTTATGATAAAAGAGATGATTTTCATTTCCTATCGTTAATTATCCATTTTAGATGGTGACGTTCCTTGTCACCATCTTACGGTGTTTATATATCTCAACTTGTACGATTCGCTCGTGTATGTAACAACGTTTCAGATTTTAACGAAAGAAATTTATGTATTACTGAAAAATTATTACACCAGGGTTTTCGATATCACAAACTAGTCAAAACATTTACTAAATTTTATCATCGGTACAAGGACATCATTCGTAAATATAGCTCAACATGCAGACTTCTTATACGTTCAGGTATTTCACATCCAATCTTTTATGGTAATATTCTTTATAAAGCACAAAATGTCAGTATTCACCTCAGAAGCTAACAAAACCTTTAAATAGACTTATTAAGAAGGGATATAGTTACGATACTGTTGTCAGGTCATTAAAGATTGCATATTTTGGCTTTAATATTGATTCACTTATAGGGTCTTTGCATCGGAACTAAACACATTTATTTAAAACCAGTTGTTGGCATGACACGGGTTATGCTCTTCTCATATATTTTATGATGGTATGATACTAAACCCTAACGGGAGGGATTGTGCCTGATATTCATATGATGAAGACATAATCTTTCAATCAGTTTAATTGAGGTCTGGAGCTGGCATGTCAGTTAACTGCTAGTAGTCTGTTGTTATTTATGTATTATTGTCATTTTGTTTATTTTCTTTTGTTACATCTTCTGACATCGGACTTGGACTTCTCTATAACTGACTTTTAATGTGCGTAGTGTTATGTGTTTACTTTTCTACATTGGCTAGAGGGTTGAGATCTCATAAACATGTTTAACCCCGCCGCATTTTTGCGCCTGTCCCAAGTCAGGAGCCTCTGGCCTTTGTTAGTCTTGTATTATTTTTACTTTTAGTTTCTTGTGTATAATTTGGAGTTTAGTATGACGTCCATTATCACTGAACTAGTATATATATTTGTTTAGGGGCCAGCTTAAGGACGCTTCCGGGTGCGGGAATTTCTCGCTGCATTGAAGACCTATTGGTGACCTTCTGTTGTTGTCTGTTCTGTGGTCGGGTTGTTGTCTCTTTGACACATTCCCCATTTCCATTCTCAATTTTACAATATATACAAAATTAACAACAACAAAAAACAAACCAAACAATTTCAATTTATTCAGGAGGACACACTCGCTTGTTTATAATTCCTCTTTTTGTAGAAGTCATAATTTCAGTAAATAATATAAAATTTGGCCTTCTATTTAAATTTTGTTTTATAAATTTATTTCTCTCTTCTATAAAGTGTGAACAATTATAAGGTAGTGGAATTCATCCCCAATGTCTAGATTGCATAAATTACACTTTCTTTTTTCCCTTTCTATATCGAACCATCTTCCAAGTTCGACTGGAAGTTTTTAGTTACATATTCTAAATTTACATAATGTCAAAATATCTTATTCGTCTAAAATGTTGAAAATCTATAAGTTCATATTAAACAATGAATTGAGTTTATCCTATATTGTCTAGGTGGAGTAGAATACGTACACTTTAAAATTAATAAAACTAAAGTAGTTATTGGAGTCAGCTGTGAAATTTTTTGTTGAATAAAAGTAAACGATCACTTTCTTCAATTGCGACTTTAAATATATAATAATTTGGCATCACTAATGAGTTTTAAACGAGATTAAAAAATAGTCAATACATGTGCGACCATGGTTGAGTGGCGAAGGGTACGGTACGAAACAAATATGGTCCGAAATTGCAATAATCTAGAGTTGCTTCCCCTTGAAGACTTTTTTGAAAGCTAGTTTCTGATTGGTTATTTTAAAACAAGCGGGCTATAAGAACACGAAGAGGATAAATAATGGTAAGTAATACTGAAATTCAGAATAAATAGGAACACCTCTCAAATGATCATGTTAAGACCCTTGCCTCAGATATAAGACAGTGTATACAAATTATGTCTGAACCTGTGACGTCGTCGTAAACACCAGAGAGACGTGTCCGATACGTTTCATATACACAGGCACAGGGAAACCGTAAATAATTTTTAAAATCATACAATTGTTTTCCTTGCTTGCAAAGCAGTTTATCCAAGGAGTGTGAATTTATCATAGCGGTAAAAAGTCTGGTTTAAAATCAGTCCACTCCTGAGTCCTGGAGCAGTCAGGGGACTTACTTAAATGAAGAAAATCACTGATTCAAATAACATTATGTCCATAAAGGTTGGAAGTAGGAGTTGTCTTTCTTTAATAATCACCTATTTAAGTAGTACAAATTAATCACTAGACTAAGTGATTTAATTTTATTGTAGCTTTAAATATAGAATACTAATGATCCAGGGACTAATTATGTCTGATGTTGCTAAAATTATCAGAACCATCATCTGTGTTGATAGGATGACCAGGTCATGTCAGGTGATGACCTTGTACTTAATCTAGGATAATGACATAAAAATCACTTGTTTAAGTATCATACCTCAATTTCCTTCCAAAAAATCACTTCTTTTAAAAGAGGGTGGTAAACGGTTATTTTTGTGCAACGTTTTCGGCCTTTTTTATTTCACGTGTTTTGACGTTTTATTTCTCGTTTTCTCGTGTTTGGTTTGATGTGCGTGCTTCATATTTCCCCTTAATTATTTTCTGTGTTTCGTGTCGGTATTCTTAATTTTTCGTGCTTGTCCCGCATTTGACTAAAAAGTAAAACTTGTGTAATCTAAAAGAACTTGATGTATATTGTTACCATTCTACTTTTGCAATTCTATTGTATATGTATGGTATGTAATAATGTCCATCAAATTACTATGAATAATATTTTTTAAATCAAATTCAACTAGCAGACGCTAAAAGGTGACCGCAGGGTCTTCATGTCCATTAATAATGACTGCATGATCTCTAAGAACGGCTGAGTAATAACTTCTAGTACCTTTTTCCTTAATATTTACGATTTTATTTCTCGTGCTTTGTTTTTCCCAATTTTTATTTTCCGTGCAACGTTTTTGAGATTTTTATTTCACGTGTTTCCTTGTTCAGACCCCTCCTTTACCACCCTCTTAAAAGTATCATTATTTTTATAACCCCCACTAATTTCAACACCCCCGAACAGTGAAATTTTGATTGCGAACAGCAGAATTTTATTACATAATTTATAAGATGAAACCTTGAATTTTACAGGAAAAATACTCCCACTGCTGGGAAAAAATCTGTAAAGAAAGTATCAGTTCATTATGTAAAGCCATTTTTATAGCATTTTTTCAACTAAAATAGAATTTGCAGCTAAATGATTGCATCAAAGGCATAAACCTTGCTGCTTAAAAGAAGCAAAAGTTCATTTTTTTCAATTTTACTAATGAAAAGATATCTAAACCTATGTGTTTAAAATTTTGGTAAAACTACAAAATCACAATTTGTGACAAAACTTCGAATTTGCTACTTAAATAAGTGATTTGAAAATCACTTATTTCAATAAGTCCCCTGACTGTGGAGTGGAGGATCCAAAATCTATAAACTGAATTTTATGTTTTCTGTACTCAACAAATATATATTTGCAGATTCTATTCCAGTTTTCATTTTATTCAGCGATTTATTTCACATCAAAATAGGACAGATACAGCAATTCTTTTGGATTGAGGCGCTCTAGGTGAAGGCAAACATTTGCTGTTCCCGTAAATAAACGCACTATAACATTGATGTAAAAGAACAGAGCAAACTGAACTAGCGACATGCTTAAACTATTTACAATAACATATTGAGATAGTTGGGGTGAATTTAAATGATAATTTTACTTATATGTTAAAAAAAAAGGCTTATAACACATTTTATCATCGTTTGTTTGTTTCCTTGTTATGATGATTTTCGGGTTGCTCATTCATAAAAAAGCATATGACGTGGGAGTATGATCGGAACAGCCCAAACAATATATTCATATTTTACCATGGGTGTGTACTCAAAGCATTTGAAGAACGTAATATTAGAATAATAAGTATATGATTCAGGATTTCACTCTCACTAATTAGCAACATTAAAATTAAAGTTTTAGCATCTAAAAGAAAAAGTGAGAGAAAAGGTGAGCGACAAGAAGACAAATTTAGTGACAAGAAAGTATATATACTATCAAACCAATAAATTTATAAACAAAAGTCAATTACTTAAACAAGATAGTTTTTAATTGAATTGTAATTCACATATTATAATTTCTTTACCTTTTGGTTATCATGATTTTTTCCTATGATAAACTTTCAAATTTTCAAATTTTGTTGCATTTAGTAGCTCTGTGTCTTGTAGTGATGTTTTTGCAAAAAAAAAATATTTTATATATATTTAAAGTACCTATTTATGAATATTGTATAAACATTTTGTCACAATCCCAGAATCATAATGGTGTCACCAGTGAAGTATTTTGAAGTAATCTTGATAAATAAATTATGCATAAAATATAAGAGCATACAGGATGAGCTAATACACCTTATGGCTATTTTATTCGAATCCATATAAGTTCTTGAATTACACACCTCTTTCAAACCAGTTAAAGCTATCTGGAGCCCTGTTTAAACAATTTACTGTGCATACAAAATTTCAAAGAGTTATGTTTAAACCAGGGCCTAATCTAGGATTTTGAGAGGGAGAAGTGACTTCTCCTTCCAAGAGCGAGAAGGGAGAAGTGAGATTCCATTACCGTTTCGGTTGCATCGTGTTTTCATGCTTATCACTAAGGAAATTGTTTTATATATATATTCAATAAAAGATATACTTGCAGTTTTTTCATGTGTTTTTGTACACAATGTATATAAAGAAAGTTCTAAATAAAAAGGTTTAGACAATATATAGTTGTTATTTATTTATTGATACCATTGTGTTCTAAATAAAATTTGTTGATTGGGACATGAGGGAGTAGCCTAGTAATATTATCATGATTATGATGGATTGAATTCATGTGCATCTGCCTCAATTTATTTTTAAAAGTTTAGAAAAAATATAACTCCCAATTTACCTGATGAATTTCACATGACTGGGAATTTAATTTAGATCACCACTTGTCATTATTTTGTAAAACAGTATTGAATGTCCAGGACATTAGGTTAGTTGTAAATTGAGATTATCGTTGAAGATTGCAAGTCTATAAATGAAAATATCTTTCAATCGCATATTAATTATCCGACAAAGAGCTAATTTCTATCATTTTTTAAAAATATCATCCATATCAACGAAATGGTCGTGAGAAAAAAATCCACTGCTGATCACAACCGGTCGAGTGTCGACGCTTGCAATCACATTATCCATCAGCAGTCTTTCTACCTTTTATATTTCAATTTTTATTCAATCAATATAATAAATCTACCCTTAATTCCCACCTTTTACCTACCGAATAGTAAAATTTATCGACTCGTGTAAGTTATAAAAATAAAACAAATCGGCTGGGTGATTACGCAACATCCTCAGATGAAAATCATCGTAAAATGATAACTTAAACGGACGGTAAGTTTTCTGTTTGAATAGTTTTGAAAGTTATATCCAAGGATGTTCAAAGTCGCCGTTGTATTTATTAATTTGATCGTTGACAGTATTAGTCCTGGGTCGTTTCGAAAATCTCGATTTTTCCGTGTCAGCCGCCATTTTTTTTACCTGTGAGACTTGTCAATCACAAGTTATCTCCCTTTTACCGATTTTGATAGCGATTTGACTTCGCTATGAAGTCAGTCGGCTGGCGAGATTTAGCGATTTTCAAAATTCTTTGGCGACTTAAATCGTCATTTCGCCGGCAAAATTATGGCCTGGTTTAAACCATTGTAAACACTTCAAACAATGCATTTTTCTAACTTTAATTTGTGTTTAAAAAATTGGATCATAAACTATACAAATTTTAAAATGTTAATTTTCTACCCGTTTTCCCCCCTCTGCTCATTACTGATGACCTTTGTTCTTGCATCACTTGACCCAAACAGGAAGTTGTCTAGGTGACTGTTTTTTACGGATTGGACTAAATAGCGATAAGGTATATCGATCCTCCATCATCTGATAATTTATACTAAGTGTCCTTAAAGAACGGCTTAAAAATTAAGAACAACGAAATTAACCTCCCTTTTCATTCAATCATTCACTTATTTTAGGGGCCAGCTGAAGCCCGCCTCCGGATGCGAGATTTTCTTGCTGTGTTGAAGACCCATTTGTGGCCTTCAGCTGTTCTATGCTCTTTGGTCAGGTTGTTGTCTCTTTGACGCATTCCCCATTTCCATTCTCAATTTTACTTATATATGTATATGCTGTAAACTGTATTAGAATATATTATCTTAATTATATCCTCGATAAAAAAAACTCTTTTCTTCAACAAATGTTCATTTCCTTCTATCAGTATATTAAAATAATAAAAATACACGTACATCAAAAAATTAATTTTTATGCATGTTTCTAAATTTATTAATTGGAAAATTAATATGTAGATTTCTTGATGCTAAATTTGTTTTCTTGTTGCTAAATTAGTATTCTTGTCGCTAAATTATTCTTCCTGTCACTAAATACTTTTTCTTGTCGCTTGTCGCTAATTAGTGAAACCAAGTACTCTTGTTAAAGAAATTTGTACATCTTGGGAACGTGAGATGTCTTGGTTACACTTGCTGAGTCCAATCATCAAGATTATCCTGTAGCTGCTGAAAACTTACTTCTCAATATAAGAATTGAAAATAGGTTCTAAAAATAGATGTGTAATTGATTACGAGATTTGCCTGAGCTTATTGAATAAACCTTGAAACCGGGGAGCGTGGTTTGTCCCCGGGATGACCCAAAGCTATTTACTATACATGTACCAGCCAGGCTTCAAACATGGGATTCCTGACACAGTAAGCCACAGCTCTTCAAATTGAGCTAAATGAGTACTCTACTACATGTAGCACAGCTAATGCAGGGGGGAGGGGGGGGGTTAATATATATCTACTAATTAAGTGGAAGCACTGCTACACTTCCCCACCTCAAGAGTCATAATACTATAATGATATCTTCAACACTTCCCCTGGCTAGGTATCAAGTCTTCTGCGAGTTTTCCACTAGGGCAGCTAATAATGAGCTCCATTTAGAGTTAACTGCTACACCTAAACGCACAGATAACCAGAAAGCGAGTTTTCAAAGGATCAAATGATTGCAAACCCATGTATTTTGATTATTAATTATTTTATGTACATACTGGAAATAATGTAAAAAAAAAAGTAGGTTGATAAACTTGTGGATTAGTTCTAATTTGATGCAGGAGGAGGAAATTTGAAAACACATTGAAATAAAATAGTATGAAGTACAATATACTTAATTTATTTCAAAACTCTGTTACTTGTACATTTCCATTATTTGCATTTTGTGTATTTTTATTGTGATTACAGATAAAATTATGGAATTTGAATTCAACAGTTGCACTAAAATACTATCTATGTAGATATTAAGATAACCTATAAAGAATCAACAAGAAGATTTATTTTTCAGTAAGGAGATAAATAAACAATGGCAGGAAGGACAAGATTGCATTCAGATGTTGTGTTTGGAGACACTGCTCAAGACGATGATATCTCCTTCAGGAATCCCAAGAAGAGGATTTTGTTTGACGAGGAGAGCACCAATACACCTGTGGAGATCTCTGAACACATGAAATGTTATCTCAGGATTAGGCCTTTCTCAGAAGAAGAAGTAGAAAGCAAGGAAGACCAGGTATACTGTTCTGTACCAGTAGAACACACACAAAGTTATTTAAAACCTGTACGAGGAATCAAGCTGTGGTTTACTTGGCTTTTTTATCCAAATTATTTAACTGGTTTCAACACGGGGAAACAGTCTAACTTAATAGTACTAATTAAAAAATGATATTAAAAAAAAAAGGGTCAGTCGGGTTACATGTAGCAGATACACGTGTGGTTTTTTTTCGACCTTAGTAAAATAAAGCTTCATATAATCAATTATAGCCAGATGTAACCTCAATGAATAAAACTAGAATGAGAAGTTTAGACTCTGTATCAATTGCATCATTCTCCAGGATCCCTGTGTTAATGCAATGCAATACAGTCTTTTAATAAGACAATACATTCAAGTTAAAGTTCAGTTTTTATCATCATTTACATCATCAAAAAGAAGTGGTATGTTACCGGATTGTCAAATCTGACTTTTTGATATCTTTTGTTGTTATTTTGTTACATGTAAACTACTTTTAATCCATGTATTCAATATCATTATTTTTCAGAAATGTCTGACAATTGAAGATGAGCATACAGTAGCCACACATGCACCAAAAGAATCTCATACATTTAAAAACTGTACACATGGTCTAGGAAAGACTACTCATAAGTTTAAATTTTCCAGAATATTTGATTCAGTTACAACACAGAAAGACTTTTTTAACGAAACAATGCTTGGTCTTGTTAAGGACTTTATTGATGGACAGAATTGTTTAGTGTTTACTTATGGTGTAACAAGTTCTGGCAAAACATACACAATTCAAGGTAACTATGGGTTTTAATGCATCATCTACTATGTCAGGAATAATCAGTTTTACAACAACATTTATATGCTAATCTTGTAAGAACAGGTTAGGCACATTTTTGACTTTAGTCAGAGCTCAGACATAAACAAGTCTAAATCTGCTTTTGACTCATAGAGGTCTAAATTTGTAGGTTTCAAGATTTGTCTCCCTTTAATTTAAGACAAATTAAGACTTCAATAAGTCAATAAATGTTGAGCAAGAATTATTTGACCTCAATTAGAAAGTTGCAAATATTGACTCCTACAAGTCGATAAGTTACCAAAATTGGTCATCTTCAAGACCCATGCATATTTATAAAAAGGTCATGCATCTACATGAAATTATGACAACATTGAAAGACATTGCTTCGTCTTTTATAGAAAAATATGCATGAGAGCCTAAAAAAACGGAGATAATGATTATTTACTTTACAATGCAACCATCTGTAACCACACAAAATGAGGAAAATAATCTTATGTTAAGTAAAAATGTTCAATTAGATAATTGAATATAGATAGCTCAGGTCCTTGTTAACTCTCAGACAGGTTTATGATGTCACAGGTGGTGCACTTTGGCCACCAATTAAAATTAAGTATTGTCATAAACATAAATAGACCTAAACAAGTCTGTCATTTTCGGACTTAAACAAGTCTGAAAATGAAAACACATTCTTATAATAAATACATTTTTTGACTTCTATAAGTCAAAAACAAAAAATGACTTGTTTATGTCTGAGCTCTGACTGTTTGTAGCTGTAAATTTTAAAATAAGGGAATGAGATTTTTACACAGTTTCATATAATTTCCAACTTGTTTTTTTTTCAAATTTTTCAAGACAAACAGTAATGAATTCAATAAAAACAATATTAAAGTAATAAACTGAAATATCAACCTTCACATTTGTTTTAATGAAATAATCAATGATAATGAAAGCAGCATATATTCACTTCTTGAACAAGTGATAGTTTCTCACTTAATCCCATATGAGAGTGATTTCTCACAAATTATAAATTTTTCCTCATACCCAACAACTTTTGGCTCCAAGGATTTTCATCAAGGACATATATCCAGAATTTTTCAGAAATAAAAAGTTCAATAACCTAACTATTTAAAGAAATTTATACTTCTGGGACCATTAGTTTTTGTCCCGCCTTGACAGAGTCAAAAAGCGAGACATAGGTATTCTGTTTCTGGCGTTGTCGGCGGCGTCAACAATGTATTAGTTTGTGATTACGTCTAGTTTAAGGTGAACCACTAGTGGTTGGTCAATGATATTTGGTATGCAGTTGTTTTAGCACTGGCACATCTCATTTCCATGGAGATTATTTTGCCCTGCCCCCTCAGTCATGGTCTATTGACTTTGAAACTTTTGCTTAGTTAACATGTATTAGTTTGTGATTGGGTCAGTTTATGGGGAACCACTAGTGGTAAGTCAATGATATTTGGTATGCAGTTGTATAACCATTGGCATATCTCATTTCCATGGAGATTATTTGGCTCCGCTCCCTCAGTCATGGTATATTGACTTTAAAACTTTTGCTTAGTTTACATGTATTAGTTTGTGATAAGGTCAGTTCAAGGGGAACCACTAGTGGTAAGTCAGTGATATTTGGTATGCAGTTGTATAAGCATTGGCATATCTCATTTCCATGGAGAATATGTGGTCCCGCCCCCGCAGTCATGGTTTATTGACTTTGAAACTTTTGCTTAGTTTACCATTAGTGGTAGGCCAATGTTAATTGGTATGCAATTGTATAAGCATTAGCACATCTCATTTCCATGGAAAATATTTGGTCCTGTCCCCTCAGTCATGGTCTATTGACATTGAAACTTTTGCTTAGTTTACATGTATTAGTTTGTGATTAGATCAGTTTAAGATGAACCGCTAATGTTAAGTCAATGATATTTGGTATGCAAATTTATTGGCATTTGCAAGTCTTGTTTTCATGGAGATTATATAGCCCCACCCCCTCATCATGGTTCTTTGACTTTGAAACTTTTATATAGTTTACAAGTCAATGTTTGTGTTTAGGTTTGTTGAAAGGGAAGGACTTACGATAAGTCTATGGTATTTGGTATGCAGTTGTATTAGCATTGGCACATCTCATTTCCATGGAGATTGTTTTGCCATGTACTTTCAGTCATGGTTCATTGACTTTGAATATTTGCATAACTTACATGTTAAAGTATTGCTATTTTAATTTCAACATTTGCATTATCAAAAGTACAAAAAGGCGAGACATATCTCTGTGTTAACAGTTTATGTGGGATTAAAAGCCTAGTTGAAAAGATGAAAACAAAAAAAGAGTTTTTGGACCTTGCAAAGAAATTAGACATTCTTGTCATCAGAAATCTGCCTTCAATGATGGGTTTTAATGTTAAGCATATTTCAATATACATTACTAACTCGTCTTACATTAAGGTTTTTTGTCTGTTGTTCAAGGAGAAAATTATATGAAATGGTCAAAGGCCATGCTGTTGACATGGATCCAAAAAGGATTTACTAAGGAATATTTAAAAGACAAACAAAAAATTTTGTGTAAAACTATTTATATTTATTTCAACAGAAACATGAAAAGTTGCACAATGTCTACACCTTAAACTTTAGAAATACCGGTATATTCCAAAACACAATCTCACTCCCGATTTGTTGATAACTCTGATCTCAAACTAGGGTAACTGGAACTACAGATAATCTTTTTTGTCAGTCATTTAAAGTTTGACTGATATAGTGCATGTAGTAATTGATGTCTGTCTGCATCTGCCAATCTGATGAAAAGTTTACAATTTCAGGAAAACCTAAAGATGCAGGAATTTTACCTCGAGCTCTAGATGTTTTGTTTAACAGTATAAATGGTAAACAGTGGCCTAATAATAGTCTGAAGCCTAAGATGTTTATGGATGTAACTAGACTGTCAGCTGATCAAGCAGCACAAGAAATAAAAATAAAGGAGAGGACATTAAAGATGGTTACATTTGATGTATGTTTGGCAGTCATAAATTTTAAAGGCACTTATGTAGGCCTGATGAGTTGTTGTTGAGAATTCTGACCCTTTTTCATTTTAATTTTCAACAATTTAGCATTATCCTTTTTTTGACAACTGCATGGTTTCAGTTCTACAATCTTTCTGAAAACTGAAACCTTGATTATCTTTTAGTTAACTACATTTCAGAAATTATTTTAAAAGTCTTCTCGATTAACTTTTAGTTAACTACATTTCAAAATTTACCTTAAAAGTCTTTGGAAAATTGCACTTTTAACCAAAATGTTATAATAATGCAGAAATATATTTCACAGAATCCTTTAAACATTTGAAACAATGACTTTTAACAGTTAACAAATTAAAGAATAAATCAAATGAGAGGCGTTCTAACTGCTAAACTAGAATGAATTAGTTTGAAATGTTAATATAGATATTAGCGTGAATTAAAACTTGTTAAATAATTCTATTAGATATACAGTGAGGCAGTTGCACACTGAAACTTCCAAGCATCTTCATAAATAGACGAAAACTTACCGTGAAAATATTTAGAAAAAATAGTTTGGACACTGGTGCTCCATGCATGTTTCCATGCTCCTCAAATGTCTTTGTTCTCTTCCTTGGTAAGATGTTGATAGGTGCTTAATAAATAATGTAGACTGATTCAAATTTAGGGACTTCAAGGTAAAAAAATTGAGAATGATTTTTGGGTCTGTTCTTTTAAGTAGTAAATGTAGAATGTTGGCTTTAGATGGGGTGTTATATCTTAGTAGTACAAATTAAAATCTTGAAACTTCACTTTATTTTACAGGAACCTGATGTGATGAGCCTTCTTGGTGATGATGCCTCAGATATGTCAATTATAACTAATACTACTACATGTTCAGAAAGTTCTAATGTGTCATATGGTCCTGCTGGTAGAACATCCAAAGGTATATATACACTGCAGTAAATACATGTCTAGTTTATAAAGAAACTTTCACATACATTTTTCTTTCTTTTCTAATCATGTACTTTAATTTTATGTCCTATATTTCTAAAAGGATTTTTAACAGATTTTTAGGAGATTCTACCTTATTTACTAACTTGATCTTCAGCAATATTCATTCTCTGACCCATGTTCTGAAAAAAGCATGATTAACAATAATATTGTTTCCTTCACACTAAATGACTAAAAGAATAAAAAATTTTACCTGAAAAATTTTGAGTAATGGCATCTTTTACAATGCTGTTTTTCTCTGTTTTAGATTCACTAGATAATGTATATTCCCACCTGGAAAATTTTGTCTATATAAAGTTGTCAATAAAATAACGATGCTGTTTTCGTTTTTAGATTCGTTAGATGAAGTATTTTCTGACTTAGAGAACCGTGTTCGTGAGGAAGCAGCAGTAAATGTAGAAGATCAAGGTCTTATGAAATTCTCAGTTTGGGTCAGTTTTGCTGAAATTTATAATGAACAGATATTTGATTTGTTGGAACCAATACCTAAGAAGAAAACCACGCGTAGGCCTGTTCTACGGCTGAGTGACGATAGAAATGGTAGTCCATATATTAGAGGTAAGCAAATCTTTATTCATAAAATTTGTACCTTTACATCGCTGTTCACATATTATATACAAAAAAATATTCGTTATTTAACATGTTTAAAAAGGAATTTCTTTTCAAAAATAAACATTCCTATTAACTAAATCAAAATTTTCATTCTAGGTATTCGTGAAACGCATTGTTTTTCGACTTACCACTTTTAAATTACTTGTCTATGATAAAAACTAACTACCATCATGTGTATATAAATGTTCATTTAGTATAATTGACAACAAACAAGCAACAAAGTAGCAAATAAACAGAAATTGAATTGTCAACATCGCCAAATCGGCCTAAACGTCTTTCGACGTAGCTTTCAGAATTGGCGAAAATGTTTTCCCTCCAATTCAAATGAATAAAGTCTATTCGAAAAATATCTCTATTTCCAGTGTGGTGACCCTATGTTTTTATTTCTTTATATTGTTTAATCGCAGACTGCATATTCTATTGAATTTTCATCAAGAAAGCATTGGTCAATTTTTTTATGGAAATTTCACCATCAAAAAGACAGGAAAATTATTATAGCAACTCATCATTATCATTTGTCCCTCAGAAGATGATAATATCAGTAATATAATTTCTAGTAACAACAATGTTAACAAAACAAACAACTTTTATGTGATACAGAATTTTTATAAAATATTACACTGCTAATAACCACAATTCCTGATTTCCAAATTCCATAAAACAGAGGTGGTTTGAAATCGAAAAAGAGGTTGTGATCCCATTTTTTTCTTGGCTAATTTTAAAGCTTTAACCTAGCCTAAACTGAAAATAAAATTTTAAAGAAGAAATTGGTAAATCTGAATAGAAGGATTTGTCTTTGAAGTAAGCAGAAATCAATCCATTAATTTTTATGTATACATAAAACTCGCAACAATTGAAAAATATCTAAAATTACCACATGAACAAACAAACAAAATTGACATATATATATGTATATAAAAATAAGGAGATGAGGTATGATTGCCAATGAGACAACTATCCACCAAAGTTCAAATAAATTGGATATACTTGTTTTCAGAGAAGACAACAATGTAAATCAATTACAATTTGTAAATTGATGCATGAACCAAATTAAACAAGTGCAAGCCTAAATGAACATTTTCATTTCTTTTTTTATGCATTAACCATGTATTTTACAAGTTGTAATCAATGCTGTTTTAGGTTTAAAAGAGATCCATGTAACATCAGCTGATGAAGCTTACAACTTACTAACTGTGGGACAGAAAAATCTACGTACAGCAGTAACTAAACTAAATCATCAGTCATCAAGAAGGTTTGCAACTACAATAACTTTTAAACTGTATGAACTGATATACAAAAAAATAATTAATATCAGTCTAGTAATTTATATTTCCTGGCTAAAATGCAACTGACTGTCTTTATCTTGGTATTGTTTTATTTTGGCAAACTGTTAGAAATTTAGTAGTATTTGTTTGAAATTGTTGTCTTTCAAACATCACTTACACAAGGACACACATTGTAAGAGTTTTTGATGTAATACATGATTTTCACAGTCCAATTTGAAGATTTGAGAGTATCTTTCATTGACGTACACATAGCCAGTCTTACATTACTTAAAATTTATATAAAATAAAAATGAAAATCACAAGAATTTTGTCTTTTTAACTTTTTCGCAGTCTTTGGCTGTTTTGGTGAACATTGTACATGAATAAAATCATAATATAAAATGCGAAATTTCGTGATTTTTATGTCAATATTACCAATATTTCATGAAAAAGAAGCATACAAGTTTACAGTAGCACAACATGAATACATAGAAATTTGATAAGATATACATGTATAGCTTTAAATATATGCTTATCACCCGTTTTGTCTTTCACACTGCAATCAATGACCTGATTATTTTGTTGATGGTAATTACATTTAACCTGCTTTGAACATAAACGTAACAAAAGTTTGCCAGTATTTTTATATAGTGTTTTTTATACGCCTGTTTACGGGACATATTATGGTATACCGTTGTCCGTCCATCCGTCGTCAACATGTCGAACAATAACTCAAAAACGATTTTACCAATTTGCATGAAACTGGTGAATTGTTTATATCTATTGACGTGAGCTCCCTTTTGATTTTTATAAATTTTAGATTTATTCATAAATAAGGGGGATTTTCCAGTTTTCGGATAATAACTCAAAAGTGCTTTGAGCAGTTTTCATGAAACTTTGGTGACTGGTTTATATCTATTAAAATAACCTCCCTTTAGTTTTTTATAAATTTCTGATATGACATTGAGGAGTTATGGAACTTTATTCTTTGAAAAAGCGACAGGCGTAATTATGCGCTCATGGAGCGGCTCTTTGTTTTCAAGTCCAGTTCAGTAGTTGGAATGGATACTGTTATTTTTGTGAATTAAGGAAAAATTGTATGTTTGTGGAAATTTGATTTTGTGGTTTTGCCAAAGTCTGCATACAAGAATATACAGAATTGTATTTCGTTGGAACATTTAAATTGACTGTTGCACACAGAATCCACGACAATTGATATCCCACGAATAATAATGAATCCACAGTATTGTAAACATTGTATGAATTGTATATCAAGTTTGAGCTAAATTTATATTTCAGTCATTGTATTTTTAACATCAAGATTTTACGAGTAGTTGACAAAGGAAATCCAAACCATGCACGTGTCAGCATGTAAGTACTTAAAAGTTATTCTTTGGTTGAATAAAGAAAATATTCCATGTACTTAGAGATCTGAATAAGTTGAAATACTTATAAAGATTTCTTTTTAAAATCTTCATATTTTAATCCCGGCCAGAGAATTTTTAAAACTCATAATATAAATGTCATTGCACAATTAATGACATATAGAAATATAGAAGGGGAACTAATGAAAATTTAACAACACATGGTCCTGAATATTGCTAGAAAAAATTTTAAAATGTGAATTCTTGCATCAATTATGTTAGTTTTTTGAGTTGATTGAATTATATACATTAGATTAATACTTTGTTTGTTCCAACAATTATACTAGCTTTGTTTGCAAATGTGAAATACACAATGATTGTTTCATCATGAAAACATTTTGATAGAATATTTGTCAATCTTCTATAAATATTATTTTAAACTAGCTTTTATTTACATTTTAATCTCAAAAGCTATTTTTTTTGTACATATTCACATTCTAAATCTAATAAATCTGGTGAAAGTAAATATTAGATAAAATTGGAAATGAAAACAAATATTTTTGGAGTAACTATAATCCTCAATAGATCAAACCTTATTGGTACTAATTAAGTAAAGCTGGATGTAATTTAAAGTAGCTGTTAACAAAGATGTCTGTAGCCCTCTCTTGAATTTAGAATTACTGTGTTATAAGTCCAATGATGATTTTATCCTTGCTCACAGATAGCTGTCTCTGGTCAGCATGTAGATAAAGCCGGCCCCCTAAGTTAAACCATGTGAGGTTCTTCTTAGGGCTTAGGACTTATTATTTTGAGTTTCCATAAACCAAATGATGCCTTTAAATATACTACCACAATCATACTAGCTTTGTTTACAGAATGGATAAAATCATTATGACTGTTTCATCCTGAAGCTACATGTGTCTGTCTACTTAAAAAGATTTTTTTTTACCTACAAACTCTTATATTTTGATCTCGATAGAAAATATTTTTGGTACATATTCACATACAATTTTAAATTTGAATTTAAACAACATTTTTAGCAAAAAATAGTATCAGTGACATTTTGCCAGCGAAACAAAAACAATTGCAATAACTTCGTATTCAGTTATGGACATCAAGGATATGACTCAGTTCTCTGACAACACCTGTTTCTAGGGTCTTATTAAATGTAAGGTAAAATTGGAAATGAAAAAAAAAAAATCTGGAGTAATTAGTGACGAGTAGATAATCCTAAAAAATATTAAAACCTTAATTGCATTTAATTATTTAATTAAGCTGGATGTAATTTTAAAAAGCTGTTAACCAAGAGGTTGTTTGGAGCTCTATTGAATGAAGAATTACATTGTTAAAAGTCCAATGATGATTTTATCCTTGCTCACAGATAGCTGTCTCTGGTCAGCATGTAGATAAAACCGGCCCCCTGAGTTAAACCATGTGAGGTTAAGCTTAGGGCTGAGGACTTATTCTTTTAATAAGCATAGGATATCATATGATTTTTGATATTTGTGACTAAGAAAGTAAATATTGATATTTGTGACGAAAAAAAGTCTATGTTGAAATTTGTGACTAAGAAAGTATAGTGATATTTGTGACTAAGAAAGTCTGTTTTGATATTTGTGATGAAGAAAGTCGATGTTGAAACTTGTGACTAAGAAAGTCTATATTTATATTTGAGACTAAGAAAGTCTATATTGATATCTGTGACTAAGAAAGTCAATATTGGTATTTGTGACTAAGAACATTTATATTGATATATGTACAGGTTGTCCCTTTGTGATCTGGCTGGTTCAGAAAGACACTCTAAAACCCAGAGTAAAGGTGACCGACTGAAGGAAGCAGGTAATATAAATACCTCGTTGATGACACTTGGACGATGTATTGAAGCACTACGGAATAATCAGCATCACAAGTAAGTACAGATGAGTACGTCTTTATTTCACATTTATATCTTAAATTGATGTTGATATAGTTGTAAGAACTTTTAAATATGTGCAAGAATACGAAAAAATTTAATAAACTGAACACCAACAGGAAGACATTTTTATTTGTACTTGAAAGGCATGTTTAATGTTCCATATGCTTCTTAGTCTTGATAAAAAAAATTCATTGTAATGCTCTTCACATGCATGGCAGCAATATAATATGTTATCCTCGTTTTTCTGTAAGTAATTGTGGGTATGGTATCTCAGTGATAACTTGTATGATAAACGATGACAATGGTTATAATTCAGTAAGACAAATTAACTACACATGAAAATACATATGATTGGTATTCTTAGACACAGGTATTAACATTTCACAAACAGTCTAGATTCTTTTTTTGAGTCAGTAGAACAACACAGATTTGAAAAAAACATTGTGTTGAAATTGAAACCAAAGAAAGTGGGGCTGTTTCATTAAAATGTACATGCATATGGTGCTCTGGTAAAACTTTGAATATGGTATAACAACCTATAGACAGATTTTCAGAAAAAAATCAACAATAAATTAATTAAAAATGTTGAGTATTATAAAGTTAAATTTAACACTTTGATTATAGAGATAAAACCCAGCTGATACCATTCAGGGACAGCAAGTTAACAAGATTGTTCCAGAATTTTTTCTGTGGAAGAGGAAAAGCCGCCATGATTGTCAATGTAAACCAATGTGCCAGTATGTTTGATGAAACTTTACATGTCTTCAAATTTTCTGCTATAGCAAAACAGGTAGGGCTATACTAAACAATTATTTTGTGGTTGTTGCTTACACTTACTAAAGATAAATCACTAAATTGGCCAACTGTTATCTTACAATAAAGTTGCATTGAGCAACACCACTATTGTTCATACGTCACCTTTATTAATTTACAAAAAACACACTTTAAAGACACAGCATAGATGAAAGGCTGTAAGAAAAGATGTGAGTAAGGGATCATAGATTTATTCTTACGAGCAAGCTCCGAGCATGCTCGGAGGATGCTCGAAGCTTTTTAAGTAGGCTCTTCTCAGCAGTTTATGTGACAATAATTATCATGATCCGTTAAGATGTCAATCAAATATATAGCACTTTTTTAATAAGGAAAGTAGAGCATTATAGAGGAAGCTCAATTAACACCTGTGTAAACATCTGGTCTATTCAAACAAATCTTGCATTAATTTTACAAAACTATAGATTTTTAAAAATAGATGAGAACTTCTTCAATATTACTGTACAATGCTTGGTATCAAGTCTTCACAGAAAGAAAATTTTAAAACATTTTCTTAATAATTATCATTCTTTTTCAATACACATGATACAAAAAAACACTCAAATTTTATATATGAAATATAAATATATTTTAAATTTATACTATATAAAATGAAATATAAAAGTCATCAAAGAAACAAACTATGGTTATTGATTTATAACCATACTACCAAAACATAGTACATTCAGTTTCATGCAAAAAGGGTTGATCTTTTTTTATATTCCATTTAATTTGACAGTTGTTTGAAATTAACCCTCCATTTCATTGCAGAAAAGTTTTTTTGAGTCGTAAACATGTTTCTTGGGTGTTTCAAAGCAATAAAAATATACTATATTCTACAAGGAAAAAAGGGGGAGAGAATTTGATTGGTTAACTTCTGGTGATGTTTACTTTCTTATATGCACTGAAAAGTTATGCTATATTTTCACTGTAGTATAGGACATTTATTTATGTCAAGTATTTCTTTATTTAAAACACAGATAAATTCTGCACTTTTTTTGAAATATAACAATCATGACAATTAAACAAAGACTTATAGGGGGAAATGATTTTACTCATGCCAAGTATTTCTTTATTTAAAACAAAGCTAAATCTGCACAATTAAAAAAAAATGCCAAGTAAAGAGAGACGTACTAGAGGGAAAACAATGGTGGTATTACCCCCTCAAACCAGGCTTCCACTAATGAATTACAACTTTTCTTAAAGTAGCCATAATTTTCTATAAAAGAACTTAGTTTGCTATTTAAAAAAAATATTACCATTGTTTAGTTAGGGGCATTACTTAAACAAGTAATTTTCAAAATTAACTATACAAGTTATGTTGAAAACGAGGCTGTTTCAAATATTACTTCTATATCATGAATAAGTAACTTCTGTTAATATTATTTTTATAGGTGTCCATTCATACAGGTTTTACTAGCTTTAACAAATTTTCACAGACATCTGGTTATTTTCCCCATGAAATATACTGGTAAAACTATTTAAATCCTCAACCATTACTAATTGCTTTTCTGATGCCACACTTCTTGGTCAAAGATTGGCCTCTTGGGGCTATTAAAATATCATTTCCCCTTAAAATCTTAGAGATAGACAGTTATAACTAGATATGGAACCTTTAATCAAGACTTGAAGTTATTTATAATTTGAATCTTAATCAAAAGCAATTACATATATTCCTTAAATAATTGTAAGTACTAAGTTTTTTGAAGTTGTATAAAATAATTTATTAAAGTAATATTTTTGTCATTATTTTTTAAAGTAACCTCTCTATACTCATCTAAAATTGGATAAATACTTAATTTTATTTAATGAAATGATATAAAATTCTTAAAACTACATTTAGTCCATGCTTTATTTGACATTTAAAATAACTATTGAGTTATTAAATAATTTTAAAACTAAAATACTTATAAAAGTGACTACAAAAATTACTTGTTTAGTGTCGCCACCTGACTGTTGTTTGTGTCTTGATAACTTTTATGTAGCATATTATATAATATAAACTATTTTTAAATCATATCATCTAATTAGAAAATTTGAGAATTTTTTATTATAAAAAGGGAATGATTATTAAATATAATAAGAAAATATTTAAATGACTTTTACTTTTTGTGGAGACTTGAGATTTCTTTCCAAGCATTACACAGCACTGTTGAAGAATTTCTAATCTATTTTATAGTTTTGTAAAATTTCATGCAAAATGTATTTGAAAAGACCAGATGTTTACACAGGTGTTTTTGGGACTTCCTCTATAATGCTCTACTTTCCTTATTATAGAAGTGCTATAGATTTGATTGACATCTTAATGGATCATGATAATTATTGTCACATAAACTGCTGAGAAGAGCCTACTTAAAAAGCTCCGAGCTTGCTCGTAAGAATAAATCTATGATCCCTAAAGGAGAACGAGACAGCAATCCAACTACACCTAAAACCAAAACACATCTATGATCTATGAAAAAGTCATGTAAAGACAAATTAGAAGAACTTTATTATTGATATGTTCTACCTAAAAGGTCGGCAGGACCAGTGAGGGTTAAATTATATAGTCCATCAGATTAAATAGATGTAGGATTATAATGCCATATATATTGTCCAATAAATACTTATATCTTCATTGTTTGTAGGTTGTGGTAGTTCAGAAACCAGAACCACCACCAAAGAAGAGACTGAAATCTGCACCTCCTCCTAAAGTCCCCAGACCATCAATTCCATGGGCTACACCAGGTGTGTTATAGTATTAACCAGGATCACAGGTTTACTACAGCGTTAACCAGAAATTTATAATAATATTACATATATTAACCAAATAACAGCCTATTTTAAGAGTTGGACAGTTATCATTCTAAGTATTTCAACTTTTCCCTTTAACTTGCTGACATGCTTAAATCGCACATGTAAGCAGCATTATTATGGATGACTTTGATCAATTATTTAAGTCATTTCATTTATTTTGACTTTTTATTGATAACCCTCCTCTAAAGTTTAAGGGTATACTGCTTTGCCTCTGTCCATCTCTCCTATGCAATGTTAGTCCCATTTATCACAAACTACAAATCAGAGGTTCCTGGAATTTGGGATCAGGCTTCATGTGAGCATGCATTAAAGTGTGTGAGGCATATGCATGTTTATCACTTTTCATTCCTGTTTATAGAATACTTATAGGAGGGGTATAGCTCCCTTTTTTTCAAAAGTTGCAGGACTTTGGTAAGAGCTGGTAAAAAATGACACTTTTAAATGAGAGTGGATGTGCTTTCAGATAAATTGCAATGATTTTCAGATCATTTTATTTCAAGACACAATCATCCATTTAATGAAATAATTAAAATCACAAGTATTTATTTATTTGTAAAATTCTTTGGTCACATAGATTTGTTAAAATGAAGAGCTTGTGATATTTTCAGGTGCAGCTGACATGTCACTGATGAACTCTGCCCTAAAACGTGGACAGCAGATTCCATTGCCTCAGGATGATTTTGATGATGATATGGACTCAGATTCTATGGATGATTCTGAATCAGCTGTAATTATTTTAATTTTAGATTAAAAATGTTTTAACACATGATTAGAAAGGCCATATGTTATATGTCAGGGTTAAATGGATGACTTCAATATTTTTACTGTTTATAATAATTGAAATGTCTATGCTTTTATTGGTATTGCATAGATTTACCATTTATTTCTACTATTTTAAGGGATCACAATAGTGTAATGTAGAAAACTGGAGTTTGGTTGTATATGAATAGCTATATCTTTGTCATTTTAAGGTAGCACAATACAAAAGCAACTAAATTTTATCAAAATTTCATTTTCAGCTGTTTTTGTTACTTCTTAATATTTCAAAACCACAGAAAAAAAAATTATTTACATATCTTGCACTGTTAATGAGTTTTGATGATAATTAGTTTTATAAACAAATGCACGTGTCTTACTGATATAAGATAAGAACATGTGGGCAGTACTTTGTGGTTAATCAATAGAATCATTTGATAGCTTTATGATCATTGACCAGCAATAAAAATAACAGTTATGAAAAAGAGGTGGATTAGGGATTTATGGAAAAATGAAGATAATGAATTCCAAATAAAAATACATTTCTGTATTGGAGCTGCCAGGAGAAAAAAACAAAACTACTATTTGGAGATATAGAGGGAATCAAAATATAAATGTATAGATATTAAGCAAATATAATTGTACAACAATTTTAAATGTTGCTGATGTTTATACTAGAATTTCTTGAGGAGAAAATTTAAATATGAATTCTTTTTAAAAGAAAATACAAATTAAATTTTCATTTTCAAACTGCAAAAATGAAAAAAAAATCTACTTTGTGTAAAACACCATATTGCCATTGTATACAATTATAATTCTAAAATTCCCCCATAAGGATCCTCTAGACTGACCAACTGATCATTTTGTGTACACATGCATAACTTACAGTTTGTAACAATGCAAAAAACAAAATATATTATTTTATGTACTAAAAGAATAAAATCCATATTGAAAAAAGTAAATGCAATGTGTAATTAAACTTCTGAGATCATTAATAGTAAAGGTTTATCATGGTGGGCGGAGTTTTGACCATGTCAGTAGCAATTGACTTACAGCAAGGTCAATAATGATATAACATCTCCCGCCAGATCTGATTTTTGATGCATAGGGTGTGCATTTTCTTTATATATTTAGAATTGCTGAAATGGAATGCTTTCTTACTGGTCAAAACCTAATTGATTTATGATTAAAGGCCAATCCTGAAGTATCCCCATGGTACATGTGTGAATTATATTGAAGTTAATGGGGTACAAGTAGGAAAATCCTTATTAACTCAATTGTGACACATTCATTTTTATCATGAAAATGGAAGTTTTAAATGAAATTAGCTCCTAGATGGGTGCCCCTAATATGCCTGATTTTCACACATGTTGTTCCTTGACCAGTTACCTTCAAAAGGGTGTCTCAGATTTCCCAAAACATCAATAGAACAAATTTTATACCCAATTAAATTTAGCGATCTCTTATGAATTGAGGTTGCAAACTTCATTGAAGGTTTATGAGAGAATGAAATACAATAGGAAAAATCTGAGACACCCTTTTGGAGGTCAAACTGTGTTGTACAAAAATCTATAAAATATTTTGGTTTGGTATGAATAACAAAGAAGCTAAATTCATTCAAGTGTGAACATGACAATATAGCAACTAATTACATGATAATTAATTAATCTTTTGGTACTTCATTTATAAAATTTAAAGCTGGACGAAAGAAATTACATCTGTTTAACGTTGTCTGATTGGGGGTGAAAAAATCTTTGTATTGTGCTACCTTAAAAGATATTAATAAGACAAATGAAGTACTGTGAAGTCATTATAATTTGTGGGATACCATTTTTTCATGGGTATAGGTTGAACCACAAATTTTTAACATGTTCCAGTTCATATGTTCTATAGGCTTGTATGCAGAATTTTGTATAACCAGGAAATCAAATATCCACCAAAATAGCATTTTTCCTTAAGGATGTACACCTCTGAGGAGCCAAAAATTTCTAGAATTAACCTTTTTTTCTTAACCTGATTTTTGGGTTTATATGACTAAAAAAATAATTGGTGAAGAAAAAATCATATGGTGGTGCACTTCTTTTTTTGCTACAGCCATTTGAAAGTACCCAATTTTGATGATTTTCCCATTTTTCATCAATTTTTACACATTTTTGGGCTATTATGAAAAAAATCACAGTTTCACTATTAAACTTTTTTTCATACTTTCACTAAAGATGAAGTGGACCAATCTGAATAAATTAAACTTAAAAAAACTATGGGTAGGTGTTAATATAAGAAAGTTTTATAAAATTTTGTTTCTTTTTTGTGTCAAATTAACCATGTTGTCAATTTTGTAAATTTGGGATTTTTCTCTTTTTTCAGAACAAATAGCATATTATTTCAACTTCTTTGTTATAAATGATTGAAAAATTTACATATCTAAGAAATTTGAAAAGAAAAATTGATATGGTATGTACATGTATCTGGTAAAATCATTTCTTGTACCCCTCATCCATTTTCTCAACATTTTGGCTAATGAGACTGACTTGATTGGTTATAAAATTTGAAAATTTTATTACTCAAAAACTACTTATTGTAAATACACAATTTTTTCACAGAGTTAAGTTTGATTATAATATTTTATAAATTCATTGATATTTTCCACTTGTATCACATGTGTTGGAAATAATTCCAGAACGAGATTTCAACGAGACTGATACGTCAGAAGAATACATCCTTAATCAAAAGAAATTGGTACCCATGCAAAAATAAACGAATCTACAGTAAAATTTTAAGTAGATCTAGCCAAAAGCATTTCCAAAAAACTGGTAAAACCACCATTACCTGACCAAGTCTTAATGATCATAAATAGAAGAATTATTTTTTACAATACACCATTCTTATTCTAAAATTAGCAATGTCAGCTGAGGAGATACTAAATGCATGATTACTTCATCATATAGGACATCAAAAATGTCACAAAACCATAAGTTCACTCTTTTGTTCTACCTTCATGATTAGAATTATTAAACTTTTTTTATTTTTATAGGAACTGGTACGAATCATTGATAGTTTGCGTGAGAAACTAAAAGATGAAAAACGTGTTAAATTGTTGATGGAACGAGACATCAGGGAAGAAGTATGTAAAGAAATGATGGAACAAATCGTTAAAATAGAGAATGATTATGAGTAAGTAGTATAAAGGGCAAAAGTGTTTGCTAAATGTCTGCAGTTCAATTAATGGGTAGGTTGTCTCCATTGAATTATTAAAGTAGCTGCAGCCGCTATTGGTTGGTTTATGTTAAGTAGCAATATTCTGTTAGATCTGCATGTTTTACTAAGTAGGTCAACTGGGTGAATGATGGGAAACTTGAGACTGCCTCTGGACAGAAAGGGTATGTTGGATAGGAACAAATTTGCTTTGGAATAGAACAAACCCTCAAAGAATTGTTGCAAGATTTCTACTTGCAGAAAGTCTGACGGTCTCTTATTACGAGGCATTTGTTTTAAAGTTGTCACTTTTACCAGATGTGGCTATTTATTAATTCAGCCAATCGAATGCCCCTCTTTAACATTGGTTGAACTTCTAAAAGCAAAAAGTCCGTTGCTACACCACAGTCATATTTAAATTTTATCACATTGGAAAGTTCGTAGCATCTTTAAAAATAGATGTATTAACAGACTTTTATCATGTTAAATACTATATAAACACGTTTTCAATTTTAAACGTGTAAGAATAATTTTGAACTTCTTTGTTACAGAGAACAATTACGGGAACGTGAAATTTTAGCTGAAGAGATGATGGAGAAGCGAATAAAAATTTTAACTAATTCGATAAATCCACGGAAAAGACCAAGACAAGAGGTCATGGAAGATGAGGATGATGAGTGGGTGTCAAGTATTTTATTACACCAGGAGAAGGTCAAAGTTCAGGTTTGTATCCAAGGATAAACTTCTGTCTCTTGAACAAGAAAAAAGGTGTTACTTGCCAATAACTATAAAGTCACAAACAGTCATTTAATCATTGTTAAGGTAGCTTTCCTAATATGAATGAAGACATCCCAAAAATAAAAAGCCCAGGCAGACAGATAAAGATGCTGCATACAAATGAAAATTTTAAGTTGTTGTATTGGTGTATTACTCTAAAACAGATAATGATCTATTTATAGGAAAAGGATGAAGAACTTGAAGGATTGAAAAAAGAACTGGAAACTACAAAATCACAACTGAACAAGTACATTGTGGAACAGGAGAATTATATTGCTAAGAATACATCTCTACAGTTTAAATTAGTTGATACTGAGCAAGTACTTGAACAGACACAGAAAGAAAAGGTATGATCTAATGGCAATCAGAAATCATATAAAGTTTGATTAATACAGTGCAGGAATATTATTTGTGAGATAGAAACCTGCCATAACTGATTCATGTTTATTTGACCAAAATGGACATTTAACATTCAGTTTTTAATATAATCACATTAACAAAATGTTTACCCTAAAATATATTTCACATATATTCACTTCTTTGAATAGACATCTCTTGCTGCAGCATTACAAATATGTGCTGACACTGTGTTAAACTGCCAACAATCAATCAATTGTATATCAAGATTGAAAGGACCAATTAAGTGGCCTTATATCTCTTTAAACATATTGTACAAAAATGAAATGTGTCTTCTGCAGCATGTATTACATGTTTAATGAATATTATGTTGTTTACCTATAGGAGGAAGCCAAGGAGGAGGTGAAGAAAGTGAACAACAAAATGGATGAACTTGTAACTAATACTGTAGAAAAGGTAAAACCTCTGCTCCAAACCGATCCATAGATGAATCCTTATTCATTCTAAATTTATTAAACTCTAGTCACTTCCTGTTTTCATTTCATTTGAAAATCGAAAGTAAAGGTGATCTTCTCTTTGATAAAAGACAGTCTTTTAATCATTCCAAGCTCATACAAATGGATTACAAATATCGATTTTAAAACTTTTTTACAGGGATATTGATTATGCAGTGAAATAGTCTTTACAATTTCATTTATGCTGTGATTCCTTGCCTTTAAAAAAAGGAACCCGACTTTGGTTGATCAGGATGTCCCCTCAAAATAACGGAAATTGTGAAATTAATTTCCAGATCCTTGTATAAAGTTAAGCATCACACCAGTAAAATCATACCATGACTGCCTACATTTGTAGCATACCTAAGGCCTTCAAAGATCATTGTCCTTGAAGGCCTAAGGCATATGTATAGCTAGTAATATAAGTCCTTGGTCCCTTACTGTTACCCAAAATAAGGTTGATTTTCATCTAGCCTAAAAGTGACTAAACCCCCTCAAAACTCCTAGCTGAAACCCCTGCAGTTTACATATGACAAAGTTTGACATGCCCTTTTTGAAATATCAATCATCGTGCTAAAGTGCCCTTTTCATGATTGGCTCCCTGCCCTTTTGAAATCCTAGCTGGAACACTGGTGCTTTTTTACATCAACTTCCTGTTTACTGATTACTTGTAAGGGGTTGGAGTGGGGGTATCATTAGTGAACAATAGCTCACAGTTTAACTTGTTATTTCTGGTCTGTAAAAAGACTAATCAGATGACTTCTGTGAATGACTACATGTACTTAGATGCAAAGTGTGGCACCAGTAACGATTTGATAGTGAACATTAGTAAGAAATGTGAAGCTACTGGAACTTTGTACATTTCCATTTAACGATATAACATGAGCATGTGCTAAAATTCAAGTTATCTACAGCCATATAATTTGGTATTCAATGTCATTTTGGCAAGTCAGCAGGTGCCCTTGAATGAGGTCACATGACCAATATTTCACATTTTGATTAAGTTTATAAACTCACAGTTGATTTTAATGCTATTTGATCAACAATCTTGGTAAGCTTGGTGAAAGATGCATCAGCCTCTCGTGTGTGTCAATCTGACCTAATTTTCCTAGCTTTCATTTACATTGGTTAAGTTTACATGTCAAGTATACCAAGTGCCTATCAATTATGTTAATTGGTATATATTAATAAATTCCGGTGTGTATTATATGAATGAAAAAGAAATGTGATGGTAAATGTTTATGAGATGGCAACCCAACAACACATAGAAATAGTAAAGACATATTATTTTTAGTATTAAGAGAGTACCAGTCTTTAACCTATTGTATCCAAATTGCAGAGTTAATATAATAACTGTATTAGATTATATATGTATAAAGATAGAACATTGTGCTCCTATAATTGGTCACTTTTGTTATCCTTCATATTGCTGTGATTGTGACAATTTATTGATACATTTATGTTGTTTTGAACATAGTTAAGAATGTGGCCTATTTTACAGAGAAAGAGTGATATTGATTTAGGAGATACTTGTTTGTTGGAAACCTTATCACAACAGTTACAACAGGCCAAAGATCAGATTAAAGAACAGGTAATTAGGCTGATCAAACATGGTACCTTAACATAACAGTTAACAGATAAAGATTTAAAGAAAATATCTGAATTTTAGAAGTATTATATTTCAATTTCAAGCTGATGCTACTAGTTATGTTCAGTGAAATCATAGTCATTCAGACAAGACACGTATTAAATGCCAATGGATAAAAGGAGATTTATTATATATGTCAAAGGAACAGCAACCAATAGACATCTAAAGGGCATCATACAGGCTTAAAAAAAAGACTGTTTATATTGAGCTTTAAAACTTCCAGAATCCAAAAGAGTTGTGGATAAATCTATCAAACTATAAAGGATCTGCCATCAAGACCAAATACTCCAAACTACTAAGACAAGATATACTGTAAATCTATCAAACTATAAAGGATCTGCCGTCAAGACCAAATACTCCAAACTACTAAGGCAATTAAGATATGACAAACTATAAAGGATCTGCCGTCAAGACCAAATACTCCAAACTACTAAGGCAATTAAGATATGACAAACTATAAAGGATCTGCCGTCAAGACCAAATACTCCAAACTACTAAGGCAATTAAGATATGACAAACTATAAAGGATCTGCCGTCAAGACCAAATACTCCAAACTACTAAGACAATTAAGATATGACAAACTATAAAGGATCTGCCATCAAGACCAAATACTCCAAACTACTAAGACAATTAAGATATGACAAACTATAAAGGATCTGCCATCAAGACCAAATACTCCAAACTACTAAGACAATTAAGATATACTGTAAATCTATCAAACTATAAAGGATCTGCCATCAAGACCAAATACTCCAGACTATAAGACAATTAAGATATGACAAACTATAAAGGATCTGCCATCAAGACCAAATACTCCAAACTACTAAGGCAATTAAGATATGACATACTATAAAGGATCTGCCATCAAGACCAAAAACTCCAAACTACTAAGGCAATTAAGATATGACAAACTATAAAGGATCTGCCATCAAGACCAAATACTCCAAACTACTAAGGCAATTAAGATATGACAAACTATAAAGGATCTGCCGTCAAGACCAAATACTCCAAACTACTAAGGCAATTAAGATATGACAAACTATAAAGGATCTGCCATCAAGACCAAATACTCCAAACTACTAAGGCAATTAAGATATATATGACAAACTATAAAGGATCTGCCATCAAGACCAAATACTCCAAACTACTAAGGCAATTAAGATATGACAAATTATAAAGGATCTGCCATCAAGACCAAATACTCCAAACTACTAAGACAATTAAGATATGACAAACTATAAAGGATCTGCCATCAAGACCAAATACTCCAAACAACTATAACAAGATATACTGAGTTCCAGATAAGAATTTACAAATTGTGGTTTTTACCCACCATGTTTTATGCAATTGAGTGAAATATTATTTTTCATTTGCATCATTAATTCCAGTCCACCCCTCACTCAAAGATCAAATATGGTTTTTCACCTCCGAGCTCCTGAATATATTGAGTTTTTTTTTAATGATAAAATCATTGAACAAGTTATTATTCATATAAAAACCATGCAAGATGGTCATGCAGTGTTATCTCAAGATTAAAGAACCTGTGTGTGCAGGCTCACATACTCCATGCCCCCACATTGTCACTGGTCAAACAAAATCTCTGCACATTCCTAAGTTCAAAGACTCGTAACTCCTACAAAAGTCACCTGATAAAAATATAGTATGTCCTAATTATCTACAAAGTTTCATGAAATTCTGTTGTATGGTTTCAGAGGAGTTGTGATGACAAACTGTTACAGTAGTATATTTAGACCAAACTTCTCAGTTTAAAGGGACATAACTCCTAGAAAAATTTTATTCATGGTTTATCTGTACCCACAAAATCCACGAAAATTGGTATCCCACAAATAATAATAAATCCATGTTAGCCATTGAAAACTAAGACAGAAACTGATCCATTATTTACAAATAGAGACTGTCATATACGCATGTACTAAACCATTCTATGTATGCTGGAACATTCTGTGCAAATTGTACTAGGTAGTCTTGATTGAAATTTTAGATACAACAGGGTACACTGAATTGTAGAGCTCCTCTGATTTCTGTCAACTCATATAAACGGCTGTCACTAGTGGAGCATGATATATTCTAATCCTTATGGAGCACATGATGCAGATCACCCACAGTTTTGTAGGGGTTCCTGTTGCTCAGTCTTTAGTTTTATATGATATATTTGTGGACTTGTCTTCTTGTTGTATTGTCACTGCCGAGAGCTGAATATTTTGGGTCCCTTTATGTCCAAATACACTTGTGATTTGTTTTGTCTCTAGACGCAGCCTTACATACAGAATAAAACATGTAAGAGATCCTATTTTATTCTAGCCAAGGATATGTTTCTTTCCATGCAAAGAAAGTTTTATCTCAATTTGTATGTCTTTGTTAACATTTATCAGGGTCGTGGGAGGAAGAAATGACACTGTCATTGTAGTCGTCTATAATGTAAACTACGAACCGAGTTGTTGCCTTCTTTACTTAGGATCAACAATGCATGTATGTCTTGCATATCTTTGTGCTTCAGATGTCGGTCTGTTGTAAGATAGTTCAATAGGCTATACAACTTGGGCACTAACGTTGATTTCTTTCCATCTCACCGTGTCATCTCGTCTGGCAAATTTTATCAATTGGTCTCATTTGTATGTTTACCGGGATAAAAGATTTGAACAAGGGGCAAGCCATTTAAAAATTTCGAACAAGGACCAAGATCAGCTATTTACTCTATTTTAAGAACAAAAGTAGATTTCCTAAAATTACAAAAATAGATTAATTACGCGAAAAATTTATCGATTAGGGTAAATAAATTTTGACAGGGACTAGAAGGGTTGACAACTCATAATTTTGACATATAATTAGGTTCTCCTTTGCATGAATTGGGTTTTTGAATGCTGAAATTGACAAATGGATTGGGTTTTTGATTGTTTTTATTGATTAAAAAGGCAAATACACAGCTTATCTTGAGCTCTGGATATAATATACAAAAACTAAGGTTCAATATAAGTTTGTTAGATATCCTGCTGAGGATGGTCATGAACAATTTGGGTATTGTAGGACTTACAGATCAAGTGATTAGACAATCCTTCAGGGTTACTACACAATAACATACATCAGACCCTGGCAAGGCAGTTCAAAATCTCAACTATGGTTGGGTGTCAAAATTTCTTTTTGTACAGTAAAGGTGTAAATGAAATTCTAAAATCACCTCTATAGGTAATCATTTTCAATTGCCTTACCTCAGTACCATTTATGTTTTAATGGAACAGTCCTAAGCTTAGAACGGTCATTGGTGTTTCTTTTTGTGGGAGATTAAGGACTCTAATGCCGTTTTGTGAGACAGACATCCCAACTTACCCAGTTAAGAGGGGATTTCCCCAATCAGATGTATTGATCTGACTGTTGAAATTCTTTATTATATAAGCTGAATACTGTGGATTCATTATTATCCATGGGATACTAATCTTCCTGGATTTAGTTGTAGGTTTACCACAAATTTAAATGTTCAACAAAGTGCACATTTTTCCTGTAGGCTTGTACATGTATGCAGACTTTGGCAAAACCATGATATTTGATATCCACGAAAATACATTTTTCCCTCTATTCACGAAAATTGGTATCCACAATAATAAATGAATCTACAGTACTTCAAAACAGGCCTTCAAATGAGTCAAAAAGGACATTTCAGCATGTTCATATCCAGTGAGACAGTCAGAGCTAAGAAAGTTCTTTAAACACTTCTATATGAAGGAGGCAGAAATTAAGAAATTGAATGCCATGTTGTCAGACGGTCCCTCATCTTAAAAAGTTCTTTAAATACTTCTATTTGTAGGAGACAGAAATAAAGGAATTAAATGCTATGCTGACAGAAGCTGGAGAAACATTCCAACAGACGGATACAGAAATCAAACAGCTGAAGGAGGTCATTAATGATGACGAGGAAAAACTTAAACAACAGGTAAATACAGGGATACAGTCTTAATATGGAGGCGGAACCCAGATGCAAAATATTTTCTTCACATAAAACCAAAAAAAATGTATTCAATTAAAGACATAGTTTAAGTTCTGCATTATTTTGATTTTTGAAAATAGAGTTTATTGCATTCCTGCCAAAAATTATATGCCAAAATGAAATACCTTTCCTGGAACAAAAAATACATACTGGTGATTTCTTCATAAACATTATAAGAGGGAATGGACTTTATGTACTATAAGATATAAAAAAAAAAAAAAAAAATTCACCTACCTTTTGAAAAAGTTGTGTTATTTTTTCATACATATTTGAGAAGAGTAGTCTTTCCTCAGAACAATAAATTTTATGCCATAGTACAAGATTCCTGTAAATTTTGAATGACAAATCAGGATTTTTTTGTAGTTAGCTGTAGAATATTTTGTTCTCATTTATGTTAAATGATCCATGACTGTTTTGTGCCATGCAATCTCTGTTTTTTGTTTTTTGTTGTTTTTTGTTTTTTTTTTTTTAATTAACGTCCTTTGACTTTGGATACCATATTGGAAACTTTAATGTGATTTGTGGGTTGCCACAATCTGTCGCATTTTGCTGAGCAGGAATAAGTCTACAAAAGAGTTTTGATATCACAATTCATGTTGCAATACTAAATGGCATAAACAATAGGCTGTTTAGTTTTATAGTTATTCCCTGACTTTAAAGTTTTAATAGACATTTACATGATTTATTATTTTTCCAGCAAATACTGATATCAGAGCTTCAGACAGCCCTGGAAGAAAGTACAAATGCTGTAACCAATGCTGAAGAAAGACTCATAAAGAAGGATGAACAGATCGTTAAAATGGAATCTGAAAACTCGGAGTTTGAAGGTATTGACAATATTCCTTCCTCCCAAGGTAATCTGTGTCCCCCACTGAGCATGCGTCATTCTAGTCAGGAATTCATAATCAACAGACCGTTACAAAACAGCAGTCGTGTGTTACAAGTGGTGCTAACTCCCCTGCAGAACAGACTGACTGCACATCATACTAAAACTAGCCTACTAAGGCTAAGAAACTCGCCTATAGCTGAATCTAGACGTAGTCGACAGATAATGAAAAAAACAGTCAATGACAGAATAGCTAAGGACAAAGAAAATGTAAAGTTGGTCAAACGTAAACTTGGTGATAGATCCCGTGATCGACTGAACACCAGTAAACGAAGACGAGTCAGTAATTCTGTGAAACAGAAGTTAGCTAGGTTGTCAGGGAAACATTCAGGTTTGAAATATAATCTGAGGACCAGACATTGAATGATTTTACTAAGCATGCTGTGTTTGATATGCAGTTAGATTTTACTGAAAGAGTCTTATTGCTGAAAAACAGTGATGTCATTCAAGAAAATGAAATGTTTCTCATAGTTGTGTCTGACAAAATAATCTCAATAGTCATCAGCATTACACAATTACAATTATCTATTCTTTCAGTTAGTTATCAGAGGCGGATTTAGAGGGTTTTCAGGGGCCCGGCCCCTTTGTGGGAAAAATTTGGTTGATTATATAGGGAATCACTGAAGCATGACTGGGCGGGCCCCTCTTAAGCAGTCAGCGGGCCCCTGTTATGAAAATTTCTGGATCCGCCACTGGTTATATCGTTATTTGATAGGAACACTTGTTTACATTTAAAAGTAGTAATTTTACTGGAATTTTGTGATAATTTCATAGCTTTTTTCCCTCCTATTCTACATCAAAGGGGGGAAACATCTGCTTCTGGATTCCAAACTGATTTTATATTTTACCCATGACTTCATTTATTTTTCTTTTTTTTTTTAACAATAAAAAATTGTCAGTCTGTATTAGGTCTTTCAAAACAGGTCTGTTATTTATTTCTGTTGAAAGTTCTTGGCAAAAATTATCTGTGAAGAATTAGACATGACAAAGTTATGTTATGCAAATGACTAATATTGATGGTAACAATGACAAAATTCAATTACTGAATATCATCTTTATTTGTTTTTTTTGTATGCATAAGGCTCTTTTCATTAAAGCATGTGTTCATTTATGTTAGCTGCTGGTTATAAAATGATCAGTCAGCTTTTGTTATTTTATTTTTATGTTTTTATTTTTGAATTTTTATTTTATCATTTATTTATTATTTTAACCCTCACATTTGTTTAGAGTCAGGACATGAAGATATCATGTATATATAATATGGGGGATATTTTTTTAAATATAGACATCCATCTATGCACAGGTCATGTTCTAGTTTGACATTGACCACAGATAAAATATACCTATTTGTAGTTTTTATTATTTCTTGTTTGTTTAATACAAATTCATCAGCCATTAATCAACAGACAAAAAAAAAAAAATTAACCTTTACCGACCAGATTTGTAAAATGCAAACTCTCACCTCTCATGATACTATTAAAATTCAATATTTATGAAAATAACATAGGATTCTCTAATTTCCATTATCTTTGTTACATTATAAATAAAAATATTCTTTGATGAATAAAAAATCCTGAAAAACTCGGGTAATTTTTGAGTAAAATATTATATTATATCAAAGAAAAAAGGGGAACTGTTCTCATTCTTGATATTTTACAAAATAAGTGTAAAAATGGTTGCTATGTAGTGATGTCCGATATAACTGTCTGCCTAAAATTGACCTTCCCCTTTCCCAGTAAAAAATGTATAATTCTGTTCAAAGATCGTCTGACAAAGACAATCCAAGCAAATGTATATGACATCAACATTTCCTTTCTTAAAATAGTGACAGAATTTCATAAATTATACATTTTTAGAGCTTTCTAACCCCTACCACTTTTACAAACTTTTTTGGAAAGCTTATTAGTATTTTCAACAATGTTTTGTGGTATTATTTTGCACCAATGTGTCTGCCAGGTGCTGAATTACTGTGATGATGTATATTTCTCTAATAAAATTTTATACTCAACTATTTTACCTGTGTAGTTTATATTTCACCTTGATTACACTGCATTGCTCAGGTAGATTTGGTTTGGTTAACCATAGAATAACTCCATCAGAGCTGGAGTGTACTGTACAATTTGCGTGTGTAAGTATTGCCTTTAGTCCTCGGTGATCCTGGCAGACACATTGGCATGCTTTTCTCACAATGTATCTATAAACTTTCACCTGAATTTTTCTCATTTCAGGTGAGTCTGTTCAAGTTACTGATGTGCAGCCTAGCATGTCCATGTGTTTGTCAGGTTTGGCTTACAATTAATATACCCCCAGTACTAAATTCAGGGGGGTCTCTGAAAGTGGTTTGAACACCAACAAACACTAAAATCTGAAATCATCTAAAAGTGGAGGCTATATTGCAATCACCATGTCTGTCCAACAACTATTTTTGTCACACTTTTCTCAGAAACTAATGAACAGAATGAAATCATATCTTTTCAGCAGCTTGACAGTGATGAGTTGTTACGTGTGAGCACTTTTTGGATCTGTCAGAAAACTACTTCCTGTTCACAAATATTTTAAATTTTTTATATATGTTTATAAATGAACTGTCGAACAGTTGGACAGCAGAAGATTATGCCGACAAACTTATTTACTTCAAAAACAAGCAATACCAATTATCATATTACAACAACACTTGAAAAAACCTTCATCAGGTATACTCTAGACCAAATCCAAAATTAGAAAACATTTCAGAAATGAAAAAGGCCTGCATACCTTTGCTCGAGTGAGTGGCAGTTTAAGTATAATAACATTATTTATGAACCGAGAAGTTACTAACAAATTGTATCATTCAAATTATGCCAATGATGAAGCACTAGCTATGGGATGGATGGTTCCCACAGGGACAGAGAGTCCACAATTAGAAGAAAGGCTATCCACAAGAGTTCAAATGAAGTAGATGCAACAATTATAGGCAACTGTACGGCTTTCAACAATAAGAAAAACCCATACTGTATAGTCAGCTATAAAAGGCAACGACATGAATAATATGAAACAATTCAAACGAGAAAACCAAGAGCCAAATTTATAACAAAATAATTTATAAAAAACAAATATGACTCATATGAACCAACGACAACCACTGAACTACGGACGGGACAGGCACATAAAGAATGTGGCAAGGTTAAACATGTTTGTGAGTGAGTGCTCAAACCTCCCACTAACCTGGAACAGTGGTGTAACAGTACAACATAAGAACAAACTATAAAAATCAGTTGAAAAGGGCTTATATCATCAAATCGATACAAAGCATAAAAACACAGACAGGACGTGGCAGGGTATTTATACATCCCCAAAAAGGCAAAAAAGACAGATCTGAAAGTACTCGTAGTTACTGACAGCTAGTTCAAAGCAAATAACAACTTATAAAAAAAATCATGTATCTTAGACTAAAATATCAATCAGTACACATCCAATGTAAAGACATCATTAACAGTCAGAGAAAAACATACCCTTGTGCAATGCCAAAATATAGGTATCGACAGATTGTAGCATCAGGAATGAGCACAACCATGATATCCAGTAGGGCCCCAAATTTATTACCAATAAAAATGAACTTTAACGAGTAATGATTATTATGCAGTGAAAAGTATTGGATATACAGTCATGTAATGATTGTACATGTAACTTCAAAAGTAGATTTTTTAAGATTGCAAAATAATACAAAGTATTTCGCTCACATTTGCAAAGAAATAATATGGAGCACAACTTTTGCAAATAAAACTACGAGTTACAAAGGAAAAATTATTTGGTAATTATGTACTTGCTGGTATAAAATTGATAATGGCAGCACTAGGTCTGTAAATTGAGCCTAAACCATGTATAAAAAGGATAACAGAAATCACCAAAATTACTAACAGTGTATAACAGACTACATCACATGTCTCCTTCGGAAAAATATGGTACAAAGACAACAATGGATTATCATTGTAGAATTATAACGTACACACCTGATATGATATTTGCTGTCAGATTTTAAAAAAAATACAATTTTCTTCACTCAATGGAAATTTATGAATCCATAGTAAATCTGTCAGCTGTGGTCTAACAGTTACATATTAAGAAAAATTTTGCAAAAGTGTAATTTTGAATGTACTTCTGTCAAAGAAACACACCTAAGTAAAAAACTATGAGAGGATTTATGTTTTGACGAAGAAGAAATTATTTAGTGAAACCAGGGTACAGGTCATACAATGAATGTTCTGTAATAAATCGACCAGTCAAATCAAAACAAAATCTAAACTGATTAGTTTAGACTGCTTTCACTGTATCCCTGTTTATCATAGGATTCAGATTTAGAAAAAGGCATATGTTGGAATGAATTATTGAGATCAGGAGAAAAATTATAAAGGTGCAACTTTATTTTTAAATATTTTAATTTCGTCTAAAAAGAGGCAGGAGATACTGTCAGGACATTCAAAACTCATATTTCAATATAAACTGACAACGCCATGGCAAACGATGAATGATGATAAAAGACCAACAGGTTGTACAAAACACTATATAGAAAAAAGAATGAGCAACAATTGAGGAATGATCTAATCAATGCTCAACAACATAAATAAGGCACAGCCTCATGCCATACACAGTACTTTCATAATTTCTTGGGGTTTTGCTACAAATTTGTAAAACTCCATAGAATTATAAGCATAACCTTGAAATTAATCCACAGGTTTTAGAAAATTTTGTTTTAGTTGACACAATGAGGATTTCATACAAAAAAATCAAGTCTGGAAGGTAAAATTCAAATTGGTCATCAGAAAAAAATTGATCAAGAAAGTGAGCATCAAAGTCATTTTACTTATTTGCAAGTAAAAGATGTACATGTACAACTTCAGTTTTCACAATTTTAGTAACATTTTTCGTTTTTTCAGGTTGAAAATGTTTTTTTGTTGAGAAGTCAAAACTGAAAATTGTCTATAACTCAGGAAATATTGTGTCACTATTTTACAGGAACTCATTTTAATCACTTCTTAAAAGTTTTATGCAAAGAAATTTTACTTCAGAGATATTAATTTCTCTCTTATAATGAGTAATAGGATAACTATATTTGGTATGTGCGTGCAGTGCAAGGTCCTCATGCCTGTCAGACAGTTTTCACTTGAACTCGACCTCGTTTCATGGATCAGTGAACACGGTTAAGTTTTGGTGGTCAAGTCCATATCTCAGATACTAGAAGCAATAGGTCTAGCATATTTGGTGTATGGAAGGACTGTAAGGTGTACATGTCCAACTGGCAGGTGTCATCTGACCTTGACCTCATTTTCATGGTTCAGTGGTTATAGTTAAGTTTTTGTCGAGCCTTCGACTTTTGTCGAAAAGCGAGACAGAGCGATCCTACATTCCGTCTGCGTCATCGGCGGCGGTGTCCACAAATATTCACTCTGTGGTTAAAGTTTTGAAATTTTAATAAATTTCTTAAACTATTCTGGATTTCTACCAAACTTGGACAGAAGCTTGTTTATGATCATAAGATAGTATCCTAGAATTAAATTTTGTAAAAAAAAATCCTGTTTTTCCGTATTTTACTTATAAATGGACTTAGTTTTTCTGCCAGTTAACATTACATTCACTCTGTGGTTAAAGTTTTAAAATTTTAATAACTTTCTTAAACTATCCTGGATTTCTACCAGACTTGGACAGAAGCTTGTTTATGATCATAAGATAGTATCCAGAAGTAAATTTTGTAAAAAAAATTCCCATTTTTCCGTATTTAACTTATAAATGGACTTAGTTTTTCTGCCAGTTAACATTACATTCACTCTGTGGTTAAAGTTTTAAAATTTTAATAACTTTCTTAACCTATCCTGGATTTGTACCAAACTTGGTCAGACATCATTAACAGTCAGAGAAAACATACCCTTGTGCAATGCCAAAATATAGGTATGGACAGATTGTAGCATCAGGAATGAGCACAACCATGATATCCAGTAGGGCCCCAAATTTATTACCAATAAAAATGAACTTTAACGAGTAATGATTATTATGCAGTGAAAAGTATTGGATATACAGTCATGTAATGATTGTACATGTAACTTCAAAAGTAGATTTTTTAAGATTGCAAAATAATACCTAAACCATGTATAAAAAGGATAACAGAAATCACCAAAATTACTAACAGTGTATAACAGACTACATCACATGTCTCCTTCGGAAAAAATACGGTACAAAGACAAATAACAATGGATTATCATTGTAAAATTATAACGTCCACACCTGATATGATATTTGCTGTCAGATTTTAAAAAAAAATACAATTTTTCTTCACTCAATGGAAATTTATGAATCCATAGTAAATCTGTCAGCTGTGGTCTAACAGTTACATTTTTAGAAAAAATTTTGCAAAAAGTGTAATTTTGAATGTACTTCTGTCAAAGAAACACACCTAAGTAAAAAAACTATGAGAGGATTTATGTTTTGACAAAGAAGAAATTATTTAGTGAAACCAGGGTACAGGTCATACAATGAATGTTCTGTAATAAATTGACCAGTCAAATCCAAACAAAATCTAAACTGATTAGTTTAGACTGCTTTCACTGTATCCCTGTTTATCATAGGATTCAGATTTAGAAAAAAGGCATATGTTGGAATGAATTATTGAGATAAGGAGAAAAAATTATAAAGGTGCAACTTTATTTTTAAATATTTTTAATTTTGTCTAAAAAAGAGGCAGGAGATACTGTCAGGACATTCAAAACTCATATTTCAATATAAACTGACAACGCCATGGCAAACGATGAATGATGACAAAAGACCAACAGGTTAACAAAACACTACTGTGGATTCATTTTTATTCGTGGTATACCAATTTTCGTGGGTTTCGTGGGTCACAGCGAACCACGAATTTAAGAATTCAACGAAGAATAATCCCGAGAAATGTGTATGGAGTCGGATGTTTTTTTCCGGTTATGTTATGCAGTTCTAGTATAGTGTTGACTAGCGATAAACATTGTAACATAACACGTGTTTTTATTGAAAGAAGATACAAGTATTTTGATTAAATCAATAATAAATATATCGAATATCAGTGATAATTTACTTTTAAAATTGATTAAAACTGTTCATGGAAAATAACTGTAAGTTGTTAATTACCGTGTCATAGTTTGGTTGACTGGTGATTAAAATCAATAGGATTAAGTACGGGATATTGCCCGTAGGTAATATTGTTTATGACAGGAACATTTATTTTCACACCTTTACTTATATGACTGTTTATTATATCGTGATTAGGAAATGAGCTTTCAATCATAGAGTTTTGAATGCCTTATAAAATTCCGACAAGAATTTATAAATTGTAAAACAAACAAATAATAAGTTGACTATGTCCATTATTGTAATAGAAGTTTTCAATGAACACTTTAACCTAGAATGACCAACCGAGGATTTTGACAATTCAAAACTTTTTCAATGAATTCCTTCTTTTTTGTTTGTTTTATTATTGATCAAACCAAGGAGGTTCTATGATCTCCTAAATCAAAAGAAATCCACGAATTATGTATACCACGAAACGTCTTTTTTTCTCTATCCACGAAAATTGATACCCACGAAAATAAATGAATCCACAGTATATAGAAAAAAAGAATGAGCAACAATTGAGGAATGATCTAATCAATGCTCAACAACATAAATAAAGCACAGCCTCATACCATACACAGCACTTTCATAATTTCTTGGGGGTTTTTGCTACAAATTTGTAAAACTGCATAAAATTTTAAGCATAACCTTGAAATTAATCCACAGGTTTTTAGAAAAATTTTTGTTTTAGTTGACACAATGAGGATTTCATACAAAAAAAATCAAGTCTGGAAGGTAAAATTCAAATTGGTCATCAGAAAAAAAATTGATCAAGAAAGTGAGCATCAAAGTCATTTTACTTATTTGCAAGTGAAAAGATGTACATGTACAACTTCAGTTTTCACAATTTTAGTAACATTTTTTGTTTTTTTCGGGTTGAAAATGGTTTTTTTTGTTGAGAAGTCAAAACTGAAAATTGTCTATAACTCAGGAAATATTGTGTCACTATTTTACAGGAACTCATTTTAATCACTTCTTAAAAAGTTTTATGCAAAGAAATTTTTACTTCAAAGATATTAATTTCTCTCTTATAATGAGTAATAGGATAACTATATTTGGTATGTGCGTACCTTGCAAGGTCCTCATGCCCGTCAGACAGTTTTCACTTGAACTCGACCTCGTTTCATGGATCAGTGAACAAGGTTAAGTTTTGGTGGTCAAGTCCATATCTCAGATACTAGAAGCAATAGGTCTAGCATATTTGGTGTATGGAAGGACTGTAAGGTGTACATGTCCAACTGGCAGGTGTCATTTGACCTTGACCTCATTTTCATGGTTCAGTGGTTATAGTTAAGTTTTTGTCGAAAAAGCGAGACATAGCGATCCTACATTCTGTCTGCGTCGTCGTCGGCGGCGTCCACAAATATTCACCCTGTGGTTAAAGTTTTTGAAATTTTAATAACTTTCTTAAACTATTCTGGATTTCTACCAAACTTGCACAGAAGCTTGTTTATGATCATAAGATAGTATCCTAGAATTAAATTTTGTAAAAAAAAATAATCCTGTTTTTCCGTATTTTACTTATAAATGGACTTAGTTTTTCTGCCAGGAAACATTACATTCACTCTGTGGTTAAAGTTTTTAAAATTTTAATAACTTTCTTAAACTATCCTGGATTTCTACCAAACTTGGACAGAAGCTTGTTTATGATCATAAGATAGTATCCAGAAGTAAATTTGTGAAAAACAAAATTCCATTTTTCCGTATTTAACTTATAAATGGACTTAGTTTTTCTGCCAGTTAACATTACATTCACTCTGTGGTTAAAGTTTTTAAAATTTTAATAACTTTCTTAACCTATCCTGGATTTGTACCAAACTTGGTCAGAAGCTTGTTTATGATCAAAAGCTAGTATCTAGAAGGAAATTTTGTTAAAATTTTGTACCTGTTTATCCGTATTTTACTTATAAATGGACTTAGTTTTTCTTCGAGTGAACATTACATACAGTCTGCAGTTAAAGATTTAAGACATTTATTAGATTCATAAACTATCCTGGATTTTTACTAAACTTGGACAGAAGCTTCTTACAATCAAAAGATTGTATCCAAAGGAATATTGTTATTATTTTTTTTCCTCATTTTTGTTGAGCCTGCGATTAACAGCAAAAGTAGGCGAGACACTGGGTTCTGCGGAACCCTTACAAATTTTTGTGTTTTGGTCTGTTTTTCTTATACTGTATGCAATAGGTCTACTATATTTGGTGTATGGAATGATTGTAAGGTGTACATGTCTAGCTGGCAGGTGTCTTCTGACCTTGACCTCAGTTTCATGGTTCAGTGGTCAAAGTTAAGTTTTGAGTTTTGGTCTTTTTTTCTAATACTATATGCAATAGGTCAACTATATTTGGTGTATGGAAATATTTTATGATGAACATGTCAGTCTTGCAGGTTTTATTTGACCTTGACCTCATTTTCATGGTTCATTGCTCAGTTTTAAGTTTTTGTGTTTTGGTCTGTTTTTCTAATACTATAAGCAATAGGTCAACTATATTTGTTGTATGGAAGGATTGCAAGCTGTACATGTCTGCCTGGCATGGTTCATCTGACCTTGACCTCATTTTCATGGTTCATTGGTCAATGTTTAGTTTTCTTGGTTAAGTCTGTATCTTAGAAACTATAAGCAATAGGTCAACTATATTTAGTATATTGAATGATTGTAAGGTGAACATGTATTTCTTGTTTGGTTTATATGACCTTGACCTCATTTTCTTGAATCATGTTTAAAGCTTTATATTTAGGACTATCAACATAATATCAATGATTAGTAAAGAAGGCGAGACATTTCAGCGTGTGCACTCTTGTTTGTTGTTGAGTATACACAAAATCAGAAATCTTTTCTGAAAATTGGGGGTTGGGTGGCATGGTATGGAAGGAACTATTGCAGCACCCATGTTGGCAATCTCAGTCAGTTCTCTGACAATTAAACAGCTATATTATTTGGTGCGCACATGCATCTTGGTGAGAATGACAAATGGAATTTTTATATTTCATATTTCATGGTTCAAGTTTCCTTTACTTTTATTATCATATGTTTTATTTCCAGTTCATTTCTCATATTTTATGGCAAAGTATGCATAATTGGATGTTATTTTGGATATAAATGAAATTTTGTATGAATTAGAACTTCTTGAACTGCATCTGAATATCGGAAAAATGTTATTTGAAGCATTTATACATCCAGAGATAATATCAATTTAAATTTATAAATGTATAGAATATATATGCAAAAAGAACAGGGAGATGTATTTTTTTCACTTTACATTGGCCATTGCAATTTCAAATCTGTCCACAAAATTTTGTTTGAAACATTATATTTATTTGCTATGCACATTTCAATTAATAGACCTATCCTTTGTAAAGTCATCTAACCACAAGCAGGTATTACCTATACCTTCACTTCAGTGGGGATTGATAATTTTTATGCAAACAGTTGTTGGAATAAAACAGGCTTATATGAGTTTATATTTTATTGGTTATTTGAATTTAACAGAGAAGTTGAAAAACCAGAAGAATTGTTGTTTGTTCCTGGAAGAAACTTTAAAGCAGAAAGATGAAGAAATTACTGGATGGAAGAATAAGTTTGCTAGAGAAGAAGATGAAAGTTTTAAAAGAGAACATGCACTCATTAACGGTTACAAGGCAGAAATTAATAATCTTAAAACACAGGTGAATTAAAAGATTATAGTACAATTATGATCACAAAAAGAATTGAGCAAACTTCAATTTGTGTGTTCTGACAGTACACTCAAATACCTAGGTTGTAATTTTCAGAAGTTAATGTTGAAATTCACAAATTTTGAACCAAAACCAAGTGTAAGAAATGACTAGAGAAAAAACAGTGTTAGCTTATGCTTTCAATGATGAAATGGGCATCTACATTTAATTTCAAAAACAAACATGCTATACACATATACTGTTGAAATAAACAACATAATAAGATACAAAGACAAATTTTAATGTAAGTGAATGATTGAAATCAAGCAATAAAGCACATGCACATACATATTTTATCTTAAAGAGTGATGATCAACATTTAGCTTACATTCAGCTAGAAAGAGAGCCATTAGAAGGATTTTTTTTTTTTGCTTACTGGAAATCGAAAAAGCAAATGAAGATTGGAATTATTGCGATAGAAATGAAAGTTTTCCACAGAATGATTTGTAGTTTACATGTCAATTTAAATTTTTGTTAATTCATTTGTCCCATTGAATAAATACAATAGCTTTTGTACTCTGGAGTTTATTTACTGGGACCTTTAAATTTCTTCTAAGAGAAATCCATAACTCATTGATTAATTTACCTGAAGAAAAAATTTATCTTCTAAGGAGATGAAAATACATTATTAACTCACAAAACTTCATGTGATGTATTTATTCAGTATGATTTATATATTTTTGATCTGTTCAATATAAACACTGATTAAAACATTAAAAGTTGATTTCTGGCAAAATTTTCAGCATTGCTCTTATTGAAAAATTTTGTTTTTTATGTGTTTGACAAATAAAAACTGGAAAATGACAATGTTTAAATTAAGGCATTCCTAAATTTATTATACATGTATGAGTACATAAACACAAAAAAAAACCCTCTTATTTCAATAGGAACAAAGTTGAAAATTTTGTTTGTGGAAAACTTTCATTTCTTTCACAATAAAAGTCGTATCTAAATTATAAAAATTTTTGTTTGAGTTGGAAAAGATTACCGTGCGCCTCTTTTCTCTAAACTTACTTTGCTATAGCTCTGTATTGAAAATTTTGGCAAGAAGTTAAGATAAAATCATTAAAAAATTTGCTACTGTAATTTCATCCTTCTCTCTTAGATAGGTCAAAAATTTGGGACAGGAAAAACATAAACAGTTTTGGCCCTAAAAATCTCAAAAAATTTAATATCCTTGAAAATAAACAATATATCTAAGTAGTGTGGTTATATCTTGTCAATAGACCTACCGGGTAAATTGAAATAAAATGTTTTAAGAATAGAAAATATTTTAATACCAGATATCAATAATATTTGTAACAACTTAGGGCTGTTCCATAAAAACATACATGGGACACAGGAAGGCACTTCCATATCTTAACTATGGGTGGGTGTCATTTATGTTTTTACATAGTGGAAATGTAAGTGAAATTTTAATTTGTCTCTATAGGTAGGTGGTTACCTTATTTTAAAGTGCCTTTCCTGGGTACCATGTATGTTTTAATTGGACAGCCCTTAGAAGAATTATATGTAATGAAATGATGATTTTACAGATTCACCAGTTAAAAGCAGAACGTAAGGTGATGAGTCCAATGAAGAACTCACCTTCAATGAAATGTAAGGAGGTTCTTTCTCCATCTAAATGTCTGAAAGAAACAGAATTTCCCAGAAAAACAAGGGTAGATTCACCTGTTAGGAAACTTAGAAGTAATGCTCATAATTGTGGAAGTGAAGAGAAAACCACCACTTCAAGGAAAACTTGTCTCGGCAAATCAAAGACTTGCAGGCAGAATTCATGAAGAACTCCTCCGTAACTGCCGAGTTGGAATCTGCATTACATATAGCTAGACTTACATCAGAGGATCTAGAATCTCGTCTGGAAGCTGAACAAAAGCATAAACAAGAAGCTGTTAATAAATTGGAGGAATTAACAACTGAGATGAGGGATTTGGAAGATACGAAATCTCAGCTTGAAAGGGAAGTGGAAAACAGGAAGAAATCAGATGAACAAGTGAAGAAATTGAAATTAGAACTTAAAGAGCTTGATGACATTCACAACTCGTTTAAAGAATTACAGAATAATTTTGGCGAACTTGAGAAAAAGATGGCTACAAAAGTTGAGGAGAATTTAACAGTCACAAGTAAAGTACACACACTTGAGAGTGAAGTTGATAAATTTGAGAAGGAGAAAGTAACTGCAGCTGGTCAAATAGAAACTCTTCAGAAAGATATTGAGCAACTTGAGACAGAGAAAAATGAGGCAGATAGTAAAATACAGGATCTTCAAAACAATACTGACAGACTTGAGAGAGAGAAAGATGAATGTGTGCAGAGGATTGCCTTATTACAGCAGAATGTTTCCAGATTGTCTATCTTAGAAGATAAAGTGAACAAGTTGGAACAGGATGTTCTCGATGCTTACGCTGTAAATAAAGACTTAGAGGAAACCAAAACAAAGCTTGAATTGAATCTTGAACACAGTAGACAGGAAATAAGGGAAAAATCAGAAACAACAAATTCAATTGAAAAATATGTCCAACAGTTGAAAGAGGAACTTTCTGGAAAAGATATAGAGAATACAAATTTGACAGAAAAACTTGAAGAGATGGAAACAGTTAATTTAGGCCTCAGGGAAATGGTCAACCAAACAACCAATCATATTCTTGAGAAAGAAACTGAAATCAAAGAAATTGTTGTGGAGAGCCTGCAATCTTGTGATAGTCCGTCGTCTGACTCACTAACAAATATTCGTAAAAAGATGAGAGACTTGAAACAAGAGTGTGAAAAGATAAAAATAGAAAGTGAAAATAAGTCACAAGAGGTGGAACACCTGAAGAAAGAACTAGAAAAATCTAAAAACTCAAACATGGAGAATGGAAATGAAATGAAGAAATTGGTGGAAAACTGTAAAGATTTGGAGTTCCAGTTGGAAGAGAAATCAATTGAAATTACAGACATGATAGAAAGTAAGGTTGCCATTGAAACCAAGGTCAATGAATTAGAATGCAAGGTCAGCGAGGTGGAATGTTTGTCAAAGGAAAAAACAATTCAGCTTATGGAATTGAATGATGAACTGAATAAAGTAAAAGTTGCCAAAGAAATGTTGGAAGCTGACGTACGTGATTTGGAAGAGGAGAGGGAGGAGCTACAAGCACTCGTTGAAACAAATTCAAGTCTTAAGAAGGATAATGAGATCTTGGAAAAAGATATTATGGATGAACAAAGGACAATAGAAGATTTGTCAGAAGTTCTACAGAAAAAACAAAAGGAAAAGGAGGAATATGTACTAAAACTCGAGGATCAAATTACTGATCTTAAAAATGGTGAGTTCAGCAAAAAGCAAACAATCACTTTACTTGACCAGGAAATATCACAGCTCAAAAATGAGTTGGAGGAAAAGTGTCATAGAATTGAGGAATTAAATAAAGAAATTGATAATAAATCAGAATCTGTTTGTGAAAAGGACAAAAGATTAGAGGAAATTGAAGCACAACTGAAAGAAAATGTGAACTTGACTACACAGCTTCAGTCAGAGCAAAAAGAAATAAATCAAAGGATTGAGAACACTGAAGTAGAAAGTGACACTTTTATCATGCAAATCAATGATATTAGAAATGAAAAGGAAAGTCTGGAAAAAGAACATCAACAATTGGTTGCAAAGTGTTCTGAACTTGAAAACCTGACTGTAGATTTGAAGAAAAGAAATGAAACAAGCTCTGCAGAAAATGGCTCACTAAGACAACAAATTGAATGTATAAATCAAGAAAAGCAAACTTTACAAACTGATTTAGATCGACTTAAGATCAAGTGTAATGAACTTGAAAGTTGTAGTTCTCAGTCCGAGACAAGTGATAACGAACAGAGTTCTCGCAGTGTGGCCAAGTTACAAATTGCTGAGCTCAAATCTTCACTTCACATGCACAAAACGCTTCATGAAAATGCAAAATCTGAAGTTTTAGAGAGTGAGGAAAGAATAACAGAGCTTGAAAAGGAAATAGAAACTCTAAAGAGTAAACTTATCAGTGTAAAAGATGGTGATGATGTTGAAAATGTTGATGATAAGGATAAAGAATATTTAACACTGAAAAAAGAACATGAAAGTTCGTTAAATAAATTACAGTTGGACTTGGAAAACAAAAATGTTGAAATAGAAAACCTGAAGAAACAAGTGGACAGTTTACATCAGGAAAGTTTGGAAAAAAGGGAATCTTGTGATAAACTTAGGTTTGAACTAGAATTAAAAAATAATAAAGTTCAGAGTTTACGTGAAGATTTGGACAGTCTAAAACAGTACAAAAGCAAGTCGGAAAAGTCATTGAATGAGATTGATCATATATCAAAAATGTGTAAACAGCATGAGATTCTGATTCATGAACAGGACCTGAAAATTAAAAGCTTTGAAAAATGTGATAGTGAGAAGCAGGTATTAGTGGAAGAAGTAGAACATATCCAATCAAAATGTGAAAAACTGGAAAAAGAAAAAAGTAAACTGAAGACAGAAATTGATGGGTGTAAGTTTCAAAGGGAAGTGTCCGATCGAGAAATGAAAAATCTGAACGAGGCCATTTCTCAGCAACAAAAACTCATCTGTCAGCAGTCAGAAAAAATTAAAGAATTAGTTCAGTGTGATGGGTCAGTCACAATTTCAAATGAATTAGACACATTAAAATCTGACTTGAAGAGCAAGTCTGAGAAATTAGAACATCATAAAGATAAATTAACTAAAGCGGAAAATGATTTAGTCAGAATTAATTATGAGCTTCACAACAAAGAACAAATCATAGAGAACTTAAAGGAAAATCTGAATCAGTTCCGAGAGAATGAGTGCTTGAGTCCTACAAGTCAAAGTCACTGTGCTAGAAAGCTACGGAAAGAAAAAATTGAGGTAGAAAATCAATTAATAGAAGCTAAGTTTAAGATTAAGCAGTTAGAGAATGAAGTACATAGTGGAGTGATGTCATCACCCAGACGTATGGTACATACGGAATCGATACAGAGGGCATCAGTCACTAGTCCTACAGTTCACAGAGAATTAAACAGGGTAGGTTGTTGTGTTGAATCTTTATATGATGATTGATTTTTTGATTTTTGGTGTTTTAACGCCACTTTTAAGCACCGCTTTTGGGCTATTTCGTGGCGGCCAGTTTGTACTGGTGGAGGAAGCCGGAGTGCCCGGAGAAAACCACCGACCTTCGATAGGAAAACTGACAATCCTAGTCAATTAAGATTGGAGTCGAGTGCACCCGCACAAGCGGGGTTCGAACTTACAACCTCAGTGTTGACTGGCTAGTGATTACAGTAGTAACTACTTAGACCACTCGGCCACCGAGGCCCCTCTTTATATGATGATAGTTTTAGTTCCAAAGTCCATCTTTTGGCACCTGAAAAATATGAACGCTTTTGTAAATTACTAAAAAAAAAAAAAAAATATATATATAGATTATCAGTGTATTAAACTTAAGAAAATAAATTACCAAGTACATGAAATAGTCATAGTTTCTATCTTGTAACATCACATTGATGTTCCAAATTGTCATCTTTTTGTCAAAAAAGAACCTGGATTCTTTCACGGACTAATTCAAAATTTGATTGCAGGTCAATTTGAATTTGAAATGCAATATACTGCATGGACAGAATAAGCATAATTCTGCTTTAGTGCATATCATATCTTTACTTAAGTTATGCTACAGTAATATGTTGGAGTATACAGATAAACTCTTTCTTTCAAAACACATTTGTCAAGTAATCATAGTGTACTCATTGAATGCTTATCAATACTGTGATATCTGCTTATTTTATTTGTCATCATTGTGTTAGCATACTTTTATTTTCATCTCTATCATGTCTGTAAGAAAAGGAAAGATTTTTATTATACCCCCGCTTTAAAAAAAGGGGGGTATACTGTTTTACCTCTGTCTGTCCTTCCGTCAGTCCATCCGTCCGTCCCATGAATATTTTCGTCGCATTTTTCTCAGGAACTGCTTGACAAGGATTTCTGAAATTTGGTTTCAGGGTTTATATAAGTAAGTTACACCGTGTGATGCGTTTTCAGATTCATCACGCAACAACTTCCTGTTTACCGAACACTTGTATTATTTTACACATGATAGCCAAGTTGAAAATTTTCGTCACATTTTCTCAGGAACTACTTGACAAGGATTTCTGAAATTTGGTTTCAGGGTTTATATAAGTCAGCTATACCGTGTGCGTTTTCAGATTCATCACTCAACAACTTCCTGTTTACGAAATATTTCGTGGGGTATCATCAGTGAGCAGTAGCTCATATTTTTACTTGTTCATTCTCTCTTACTATTGACGATATACTTGTACATCTTCATAGACATTTTAACAGCATCTCATGGAAGGTTAAAACAGAATGCTTTCATTTCTTTACTAGAGTCAAGAAAGGGAACAGAACCTAAGAAGCCAATTACAACAAGCCAGCCAGACAGTGAAACAACAGAATGAAAAGATCAGTGAACTGGAAAAACAGTTACTAGATACCAGTACAAAACTTAGGGCAGCTGAAGATTCATTAAAACAAAGACAGGTAGGTTTAATTTATACCAATAATCAGCTGAGGATTCACTGATGGTAAGACAGGACTGGTGACTTGACACCATTACAAAACATTTATTTCTAAATTTTCTTGTCTCTTTTCACAGACATTGTTTTTATAGGAAGCAGTAAGATTACCTGTGTTGGTGGTAGAGTGCTCGTTTAGTGTGTGGTAAGTTGGCAGTTCAATCCCTTTTGGGTCAAACCATTGATTTGAAAATCAGTATTTGCTGGTTCTATGCTTTGCACATGACAGTTAGGAGTGAGATCAAAGATTAGTCTGAGTCAGCATACTGTGTCTGAGTAGGGTGACATGTTTCCTGCTGACTGTTACCTAATGTTGAAATCCCGCTCAGGGTGTCAGACTTGCACAATGCAGGGTTTATATTCATACCTTATTAACACACTGTTGTCCAAATATACATGTTATATTTGCAACTGGACATAAAACACCAATCCATCCATCCAACAAATGACATTTTAACATGTTTAATCGTAACATTAGGTTACACACAAAAAAACAGTTTATAGCTATGAATTAATAAAATGACTGTTATTTCAGTCTCTGTATGGAGTTCCACAAGACAGTTGTGTCCAGGAAGATATGAAGAGATTACGAGAGGAACATGCTAAAAGATGGGAGATCATTCAGAACTTGGAAAAGGATTTACAGAAGAAAGAAAGCAAGCTTCAAAGTAAAAGTCAAGTGGTCAAAGATTTGAAACAAACGATGGAAATGGAGAGATAAGTTTGAAGCTGCTCTAAGAGGTAATGACATTGGTTTATAGAATATTTACATGTACATGATTGGCAACTAGAAAAATACAATAATACTTTTTAAGGTGTTCTTTTGAGCTTTAGTTATACCTGGTATCTATCTTTTTTCTACAATGACACAAAACCTAATTGTAGTAATTGTAGATGAACTATGTATTTAGTTATTCCCATTGACTTTTCTCATTCTGAGTTTATACTATAAATAGATATTTTAATGTATTTCAAAATATTGAAACAATGAAAATAATTTAAGGAAGATTTAATATTTCTATGTAGAACAAAAACCAATGTTACTGTTGTTTTATAGATATAAAAATAAGAAGATGTGGTATGATTGCCAATGAGACAACTCTCCACCAGAGACCAAATGACATAGGTCACCGTAAGGCCTTCAACAATTAGCAAAACCCATCCCCATAGACAGCTATAAAAGGTCCAGAAATGACAAATGAAAAACAATTCAAACAAGAAAACTAAAGACCTGATTTAATACGTACAAAACATTAAACGAAAAACCAATATGATATACAGGAACAAACAACAGTCACTGAATGTCTTTATTAAAAGTAATTAACTAGAATAACATATTTATTCATTAACCTGATATCTGGGAGACATATAGATTCAACCACACAGCCCCATTGAGTATGATATTTAGCCACACGAGATGAGCCAGTGGGGGAAAGTGGTAGAATTTGTTTCTCTAATGATTTAATAGAAAATGCTGTGTGCAATATTCTTAATTTAGGAAAATTACACAAGAGAAATTTAGTCAACTTGTGCTTTATAAAAATTTATCAAACTGTTCAGTACCAGTTTAAATGCGTACAGAAAAAGAGAAATAGTTATTCACAATGATAATTGATACTGTAAATTCAGAAATTATTGCGTGCATTTATTATTGCGATTTTGTTATTTTAGACTAAAATGCGATTTTAATTTTGCAATATTGAAAAAATCCTGCTTAATTAATATAAAAATTTCAAAATGCGAGTTTAAATTATTGCGATTATAACCCTGTCGCATTTTTCGCAATAATAAAAACATCGCAATAATTTTTGAATTTACAGTATTTTAATGTATGATATTTGACTGTAGATGCCAATGCTAATGAGGCTGTGATAGAAGAATTAAAGAATGCCATAGCTTTACAGGAGGAAACAATGGAGGAACAAGACAGATACATTCAACAGAAGGAAGAAACTATCACCAAGTTACAACAGGGTAAAAATAGATAGTTGTTTGCTCATTGTTGTAAATTATGCAAACATATTAAAGCTTAAGGCAATTCACAAAAAAAAAAAAATGTTTAATGCTGATTTTTGAGTGAAAACATTTGTTTCAGAAATAATCTTCATTAGGTAAAATTGAAACAACAGATTTGAAAGTAAAACATATAAATAATAGGATTTCCTAATAACTAAAAAGGTCTGAATACATCAGCCTTCTAAGTCAACTTCCTGGATCAATTTAAAACCATTTATCATGTTTATTAACTGGAATTATACAGACAAAGTTCATCATTTAAAACATGCCAGTATCAAAGCACTGATGGAAAGTGGATATCTCTGTCTAAAGGAAGGGGCATTTTTTAAACCGGAGGAGATGTTTTATAGCTTCATAAGTCTTTGAAGGCTGGCTGATTGACTTAGTATATATTTATGAATTTTTTTTATATCAGGTTGCACTATAGATAAACACATTTTTTTTTATAGCTGTTTGTTACTTTGACACCAACACATATTGTGTAGTCGGTGATGAGCAATGACGAAGATCAATTAAGACAAACAATTCAACCTAATATTCTTTCTTATTTTACGCATTTCCTTCTACATTTGTCAATATTATTCTTGTAAAAAAGAAACAAACATATTGTTTGTTTTATTTTGTTCTTTTTCTTTTTTGTCATTTACTTAATAACTGATTTTTGCATGATTACTATGATTATTTGGGTTTTTAGAAATTTCCAAAACAAATTATGTTATCAATTGGGACGATGGATTTTCTATAATTTTATGTGGATTAGGGGAGGGAAGGCACTTTTTAACCCCAAACCCCCTACAATATAACATTTAAAAAATTCTGTATAATTCTTACATAATTTCTAAGGAAAATATTTCATTTTAAGTGCCACAAGCAACACCTACACAGCAAATCAATTATTTCTTGAACAGCCCAAACAAAAATGTCTTTTTCAGATGTTGAAAAGTATACAGATAAATATCACCAGCTGTTGACTACCAGTGGAGACTCAGGAAAAGAAATGAGAGAAATGACTCGAGAGAATGTTAGACAGTCTGCAGAGGTCGATCAGTTGAAGAAAAATGTTGAGGAACTGAAAAGTAAACTGCAAAAAATGCAAGAGGAAAACTTGAAATTATCGGACAGATTCAATGACAAATGTAAAGAACTGAGTGAACTTGAATCATTACTTAATGAAAAGAGGGAGGAGTGTGATAAACTTCAATCTTCTACAAAGGGAGATAATGGGGAAGATCTTGATAAGATAGTTGAAGAACTGAAGCGTAACAATCAGAAATTAAAGGATGATAAACTGTTACTTTCTACTGTAATAAAGGAAAATAATGATGAACTGAAAGAAATGGAAAAGTTAGTATCAGAAAGACGAAAAGAGTGTGAAGAACTCAAGTCACATAATAATACTGACAAGTTAGAGACTTTGGAGTCAAACAATAAAGAGCAGGAGCATGTCATTACAGAACTGAAAAATAAGATCAAGGTATGTACTCTTGATGAAAAGTGGGGCTTAAAATTACCTCGAGAGTATTGTTGAATAAAAGTATAAAGATTATGAATACATTATGAGAAAACTGGAGATAAAAGATAAAGGTATGTATTATGTACGAAAGCTGGCTGAGAACAAAAAATGGCACAGAGACATCGACACAATCCAGAAAAATAACATTTTCTCCAAGTAGGATCCATAATTACACAACACATCTGGTAATTTAGTGCAAGGACAATGGAACATTTTTGAGATTTCCATTGTTCCAACAACTTTTTCACTCGATTATTACAAATTTGACAGCAGAAATACTCAAATGACACAAAACACTATATCTTTAATAATTTTTTGGAAAGGCAATAAAAACTTTTAGGGCAAGTCTTGAGACGCATATATCATGTATATATTTTTTGCTTTACAATATTTCCTTTGTCCTATTAATCAAATAACAAACTGAAATTTTTACATTTGTAATGTATAAGAATGAAAAAAGAGGAAATATAGCATAATTGCTAACAATACTTCGTTAAAAAAAATACTCAGGGGAATTCAATTAACGTAAAAACACAAAAGTAAGCAGTTCTTTTCTATCAAATTGCCAAAGGAATCGTAAATTGATTTTGATAAAAGGCATATCTGTGTCAAATGACAAATAGTTGACCCCATTGCAGGATAAAGACCACAGTCTGAGGGATTCTCACAAAGAAGTCAGAAGTATAAATGATGAACTGTCCAAAGTTAGACATGATTTAGATGTGTTGAAATCAGAATTAAAGGTAAGTTTTCCTATAGAAAGAATAACGTCTTCTTTAATTGTGCTTTAATCTATGACTGTACTTTCAAATAACACCCATAAAAATGATTTTAAATGTATGCACTGGATAGGCCAATAATATTTGGTATGCAATTACATTAGCATCAGTGAATCTCATTTCCCTGAAGATTGTAAAACCCTCACAAAACCCGTACAGTTATGGTCTATTGACTTTGCATTTTTGTCAAGCCTGTGATTAAAGTCCATGAAGTCGGGAATGCAAGACATAGTAATCCTACATTCCAGTAGCATCAACAATTAGGTTCAGTCTGTAGTTAAACATGTTTAAGTCTTTTTAGACATCAATAAATTTGTCAAACCTTCATTCAATTTTATGAAATTTGGGACATAAGCTTTTTTCTTAATAAAAAAACAGTATCCAGAGCAAGATTTTGGGGGATTTTTTATAAATTGTTCCTTATTTTACTTAATAGATTTTTTGTAGTTAACATTTAGATGCAGTCCAAGAATTGAGTTTTTCATACACCAATAAATTTGTCAAACCTAAATGGAATTTATGAAACTTTGAAAGAAACTTCATCATTATCAAAGGACAGTATCCAGAGCAAATTTCAGTATTTTACTGATAGATGGCCTTAGTTCTGGCAGTTAACATTAACATACAGATTGGGGTTAAATTTTTAGACATCAATAACTTTGTTAAACCTTCATGGAATATTATGAAACTTGGACACAGGGTTCCACACATTTGTATTTATTATCTTTTATTCCAGGAAAAAAGTAATGCCATTACAGAATTTAGTAAACAGGTTCAACATAAAAATCAGGAGATCATCAGACTGCAAAGATTAATAGAAGATAAATCTAATGAACTTAATGTAAGGTTATATTATCTATAGAGGAATAGAAGATAAATCTAATGAACTTAATGTAAGGTTATATTATGTATAGAGGAATAGAAGATAAATCTAATGAACTTAATGTAAGGTTATATTATGTATAGAGGAATAGAAGATAAATCTAATGAACTTAATGTAAGGTTATATTATGTATAGAGGAATAGAAGATACATCTAATGAACTTAATGTAAGGTTATATTATGTATAGAGGAATAGAAGATAAATCTAATGAACTTAATGTAAGGTTATATTATGTATAGAGGAATAGAAGATAAATCTAATGAACTTAATGTAAGATTATATTATCTATAGAGGAATAGAAGATAAATCTAATGAACTTAATGTAAGGTTATATTATCTATAGAGGAATAGAAGATAAATCTAATGAACTTAATGTAAGGTTATATTATCTACAGAGGAATAGAAGATACATCTAATGAACTTAATGTAAGGTTATATTATCTATAGAGGAATAGAAGATACATCTAATGAACTTAATGTAAGGTTATATTATGTATAGAGGAATAGAAGATACATCTAATGAACTTAATGTAAGGTTATATTATATATAGACGAATAGAAGATACATCTAATGAACTTAATGTAAGGTTATATATAGACGAATAGAAGATGCATCTAATGAACTTAATGTAAGGTTATATTATCTATAGAGGAATAGAAGATAAATCTAATGAACTTAATGTAAGGTTATATTATGTATAGAGGAATAGAAGATAAATCTAATGAACTTAATGTAAGGTTTATTAGGCCACCCTTAACAAATTCTTTGCTTGATGCTGCCTTCCCATGCCTTGTAGGGTTGGGTAGGTATAATAACAATAACTGATTCATTTAGAAATGAACTTAATGTAAGGTTATATTATGTATAGAGGAATAGAAGATAAATCTAATGAACTTAATGTAAGGTTATATTATGTATAGAGGAATGGGTTGGGTTTTTTTTTTTTTGGCCAACAACATGTTTTAGACAAGAAAACGATGTTAGAGCAGGAAAAAATCTTTAAAAAAAAAAATTTGAACTGATTTGTGTCATAAAATTTTTCAGGTAGGCTGCTTTTTAGGTGGTGGGTAGGTAGGCAACATTAAACAATCTAAATTTTATTTTTGGCCTAATGTATGGAGTTCTATACCTTATTGTATTTGTCTAGTGAAGTATTTTGAATCAAGATATTATGAGTGAAGATAATACCTCTTGGTAAAATTACAGAATAAATTACAACTCTGGGTTCTCATTAATCATGTTAATTACTAGTTTGAAAATATTGATGCCATATGAATTCTTGAGGATGGAATTATAAAGCTTTCTTTGAGTGGTTTAATTTTACCTTTTAAACTGAAATTTTATAAGGTAAACTTCTGATCTTTTGTGTCATTTCTAAATGAATCAGTTATTGTTATTATAAAAATGTTCCTTGCAAGTCCAGTTTAAAAAGCCAAATATACAAGTAATGAAAGCAATGAACAATATTATCTAGTCAGAAACATTATCTTATATTTGCACAATGGTCAGAAGAAAACTCGAGATGAATAGACATGGGAATTGAATTACAAAATTTGATTATAGAAACTAAATAACCATATATCATCTGAGAATATAAATTATTTTGAATGTGATTTAGATATTGGTAGATTTGTGAGGCATATATACACTGTATGGTTATTTCCTTTATACATGTTATACTGCCACTCTCTAAACTTAATTCTTTGTGTGAAAATGGTAAACTAGGAACCTGAAGCAAATGATGTAAAAACTATGCAAACCTGTATTCCTTGGTAACTCTACCAAAACATATTGCTCACGTCAGAAACAAGTATTTATAAAGTCAGTCAGTGACTGTATATCAAAAATGTTTATACAATCAGAGCATTTTGACTAACTAAATAGCACGGTTGAAGTATTTTAAGATCTGGACCTGTCTGATTTTAATATTATATCAAAATATCTTTTGATTTATCTGTTGGAGATAGATAAAAATTTATACTTGCAAGACTTGCTGAGCATTTTTAAAACTGAAAATCTAGCTACATATGTATAGATTGAACACATATTATCGTTAAAACTGAAAATCTAGCTACATATTTATAGAGTGAACACATACATGTATCATAGTTAATGCAGTGAGTTTGAATCTGTTTTTCTAAGGATTCAAGGAAATTTACAATACTCAGAATAGATTATGCTGGAAATCAAATATGATATTTTAATCGTGTTGTTGTTTATCAAACATTTATCCAATCTACAAATGAAGAATTAGAGAACTTTAGGTTTGGTTAACCTCAATCAGATTAATATGCATTCAAAATATTGTAAAATAAGGAAATCTCAATGTTGTTAGAAGCAGACAGGTAAATATCAATCATGTATAGGAAATGTCTCAAATAATGTTGGACTTTTTTGTGATAGGTGTAATTTCAAGTAGAAAAAGTTATGTATTTTGTTTACTTGTAGAATTGGAAATTGGAACGTGACAAGTTAGTTGATGGACTGGAAGGAATAATGAAGAAACAGCAGAAAGAAATAAACGATCTGAAAAAACAAAAAGCTGAGTTAGAAGATAAACAAACATCCAGACACAGACATGTAGGTCCTTAATTGTTTATGATGATGTATTTATAGGAAATAAACAAGTTTTCTGTATTTATAATAAGGGTTAGATGTGGTAGAATTATTTAAAATTACCGACTGACTTTTCTGGGTCAAAAGAAAATGTAAAACTGTGGTGTCAAGAACTGTCCCTAGCAGTTCTTAACTTATTTAATGACATATTTAAACGATTTACATGATAGTTATTCAGGGTATCAATGTGATATATTAACAGGAACTTAACATGGGTGGTTCTGCCTAAAATTTAATCTGCACATTACAAAGAATAATATTGCCCAAATAAAGTTAGAAAATATACTACTTATATGAGATACAACCACTTAGTATCATGCTATGGTTGTACTTAATATAGATATTGTGAAAGTTATTGACAATAATTGTTTGTTAAAATGAAATATTTTAATGAAAACAAGGAAACTATTTTTGCCAATTACTATTTGACAATTAATCAATGAACGCCTGTTATTGTTTGACCTCTCGGCGAACATTTGCAAGTATCTATCTCATTGTTTTGAAAAGAGAATATCATGACACCAGTGAACTGTTATTATTCCACCCTTACATTGAAATTGTGCAATAGAAAGGTGAAGTTGAGTCATTCAGTTCCAAATTCCACAATCATATACAGAACAGGTGTTATTTTTGACAATATTCCGTAAAATAATTAGTTTATAATTCCTGTCGAACTGTGTTGATATACGCAATGTTATTTAGTAGTATGCAAGAAATGCTGGTTCTACATCTTTGATTAAGTACCAAAGTTTTCAGTACATCATTTCTTTTAAAATTCTCATGCATGAGTGTAAAATTTAACTTGTAAAATGTCAAACTGTCAAAAAACTTCTGTCACACTATACAAATGAATTATTGTTAGTATCCATTTACTATTGATTATGTTTTACATACAACCATTTTGAAGTATGTTACCAATTCTGACTCTACAGGTGTCCAGTTGTGAGAAATTAGGTTGAAAAATAAAAATATACAGCATATTTTGTGACGCCTTATATAGGAGGAGATAATCTAAAAATTAATGTCCATTGTCAAAATAAAAACTTGCTGTTTATGATAATATTTGACTTTTTGTATTCAGAGATCCACTACACAAGCATGAAATACATTCTAAACTTTCTTTAATCTAAAATTAGCATGTCAAACTTGATCATTGTACCAGATTCTACAGAGGACATTATTATCAAACAAGAAATACCAGATGTTTTCCAGTCTCCACCAAGGAGAGCTCCAAGTAGGCGGGGCCGCAAAAGAAAATCACCAACTTTAGAAACGCCTGACATTGTAAGTGTCTTAGATGTATCCTTCCATTATAAAATAAGTATAAAATAATTTTTCTCACTTCCGTTGTTTCTGAGCCTGTTGAGTACAGTGAACGTAATAATTTTCAACATTTTCAATCTGTGTTTTGTACGCAAGAAGATGTATGGTATAAGTCAAGGAGACAGCAACCCAATGATACAAATAATCAAAAGACATCTAGAGGGCAACATTTAGTCTTCAACAATAGACAGTAGTTTATAGATACAGTTTTATTTGCCACAGTTTGTTCACGAGTATTTATTTTCACATTTCACAATACTGTGCTGTTTACTGTTTGATAAATACAGATTAATTAATGAATATAAGCAATGTGATGGTAAGAAAGTAATACCAAGACCTTGATTATCTATATGTGAGACATGTGGAACAATACCTTATAAATGTATTGCAATATAATGTAAACAGATGAATAGACTACAATATCATGATGATGTCCAACATTCCCTTATGTTTTTATACCAACAGTTTCATTGCTTTCTTGTACAACATTTCCTGTACTTCAAAGTCCAACGTTTCCGATAATTTCTTGTTCAGCATTTCCTGTACTTCCTTGCCATACATTTCCTGTACTTTGATGTTCAACATATCTAATAATTTCTTATCCAACATTTCCTGTACTACCTTGCAAAACTTTTCCTATAATTTCATGCCCAACATTTTCGATACTCCTGCCTATTACCATTAGATATGGTTCTTAAAGTCTTTTCCATATTGTTCTCAGCCATCGTCTGCGAAGAAAGAGATAACAGATGACAATATGACATTTGTATCGGAGGATGGAGACATCTCTCATCATATAGAGATAGACGCTACCCCAGCCATTGCTGCTAAAACCCTCAGAAAAAGTAGAAAAAAGAGGTCCTCAGTGGATTTGTTAAGGGTAAGTATTTTGTGAACAGAAGATTTATCATGTTTAGGTGGAGTTTTAGCAAAACGTACTAGTCAGGAGAAGGTAGAGCCGTTAGATGATGGAAATTTCGTCTCAAGACTGGTATTTTTATCTAAATCCTGAACGTAACATTTCAGTTAAACATTTGAAATTTTATTCCATTATTCTTTCATTATCAAAACATTAGCAAAAACAGCAGCCTTTTATAATAAATAATGCAAATGATATAGTGTCTCCATGAAGGATAAAAAGGCTGTTAAAAGGGCATATAAGTTTTGGCAAATACCATAGCAGAGAGGGTAATATATTAAATCTACCTTGGTGTAATCAGATGTGTACTGAATTCCATGTCAGAGTTGAAAAATCACACACCTTGAGGCACTGTAATTAACCAATCAGATTACATGTACTTAACCAATCAGATCACAAGATTCATGCTTCATTAGAAATAGAAAAGACTTATCCCAGAGAAATTGAAATATAAAGATATTCATCTGATTAAAGTATTTGTATTTAAAGTAAGCTAGTTTTCAACCAATAACAATGCAGGATACTAGTACATGTATAAGGTGTTACTATAATGAGTATTTTATATCTGAATTTGTACACACATTGTTAAAAGAATCAGTATGAAAATTTTGTTTTATGACTAACTTTGAATGTAAGAAGTCCAGGTTTTTTTAAAGCTCAACAGATAATCATTTAGGTCAAGCAAACATTTATGTGAAACTAGTTGAACTAAGTTTAAAGTTTTTATTGGAAAGGAATGTAATATTTTGATTTTAGAGTGCAACTCTGAGGTTTTTCTGTTCCTTCTTTAAAAAATTACATGTGAAAACTGAGTCTAAATCTCTGATTTTTATTAAACTTGTTTTCAAACATTTTAGACTGTAAGATCTCTACACAAAAAGGTGAATTAATATATTAGATTGTTAACTGGTTCATTTTATCTGTTTTGTAAGAAAAAAAACTATTGAATTTATGTTATTTTGTTTGGTTGATTGTGTTATGTTTGTTTTGCCTGCTTTCATTTAAAATTTCTTTGATTTTTTTTAATAGACCTTCATAGGTTTCTCCAAAGTAAGTGGCATTTTGTTGTGTGACACACACAGGAATGTAGAACTGCAAAGGGAGGAATGGTCATTACATGAAACTTAGAGGGTTGGAAGGCAATTTTATCTTTCAAATTAAATTGACTTAAGATCAATTGATCTGAAACCCGTCATTCATTCTTGTGATGTACATCTTATGCCTTCCACCTCTCCATTCAATTGTAAAACTTAAACAAGAATAGTCTATGTTCATGATGTTTCAGTGTAGAAAAATAACATAGGTGAAATATAATATAATCATAAAGCATTTGAAAAATGTTGCACCGTTTTAGCTTAAAAAAGTGGATTGTTTTTTTCTTTTGTTTTCAAAAAATAGAGCACATTTAAAAAGGAAATAAGTTTGTCACTTAATTTTATCTTTAATGTATATTTCACTGGATAATGGTTAATGAACTGGACCTTCATAAAGTGTACATATTATATAAATACTAGAATTGAGCAGTTTTGAACTTTACAGTGCATTTCACTTAAAACTTCAATGTTATCTCCCTTTGATCATTTACAATTGATTTACATTTAACTGAATTTATATAATCATTATTTAACATACAATAAATGGAAACATATCAGGAGATTTTACCTAATATCGGGTTTCATCAATTTTATATATTTTGTATTCAAATAATACACTTTATCTTATCCTAATTAGATCAGTACTTTTAATCTAATGGTCATTTAGATATTGGATTCATACCTTAAATAAATAAAGATGTCTCATTATTACCACAGCTTTACTGGGTTAACAGGAGTTAAAAGTTTACTGCATTACAAAAATTTTAAATATGTATTTTTTTTATTATTTTGAAATGGATATTGAGTAAAGGTTGAAATTCTTCAAATTTATGCTTCAGGAAGAAAAATGTGATAAAGAAAATAAGAAGTCAACAAGAGGAAGAAAACAGAGAGCTTCTAAAACAACAAGTGATACACCAGAGACTAATGGAAAAGGACAAAGTAGGATTGGTTCTATTATGTCTGCCATTAAAGAATCTCCAATAACTAGAACTGGTAAATACTATCAGTGAAGGGAGATGTGGGGTAGACATGTCTGCCATTAAAGAATCTCCAATAACTAGAACTGGTAAATACTATCAGTGAAGGGAGATGTGGGGTAGACATGTCTGCCATTAAAGAATCTCCAATTACTAGAACTGGTAAATACTATCAGTGAAGGGAGATGTGGGGTTGACATGTCTGCCATTAAAGAATCTCCAATAATTGCAACTGGTAAATACTATCAGTGAAGGGAGGAGATGTGGGGTAGACATGTCTGCCATTAAAGAATCTCCAATAACTAGAACTGGTAAATACTATCAGTATAGGGAGGAGATGTGGGGTAGACATTGATCAGACAACAAACTACCATACAATAAAATTGAGAATGGAAATGGGAATGTGTCAAAAAGACAACAACCCAACCAAAGAGCAGAAAACAGCCGAAGGCCACCAATGGGTCTTCAACACAGCGAGAAAATCCCGCACCCAGAGGCGGGCTTCAGCTGGCCCCTTAAAAATTGTATACTGTAAACCGGAAAATTTTCGCGCCTTCTTTATTTCGCGATTTATGAACACAATCTAAATTCGCTGTTTTGAATTCGCGATTTCCCAGTGACCTATATAAATATTTTCATAAATGATTTAGAAAGTGAACAGCTTTACATGTAATTTAAATCAAGTGATAAAATCAGTCAGAAATCATTTGTTTTCGGTTCATTAATTTTAAGAGAGATTAAAAGAGTCATGTTTGCTTTTAAAAACACATACACAATAACAGAAAAGAAGACCTAATTAAGAGTGAATTAAAATAAAATGCTGTCAGATTAATACTAATTAATCATCTTTTGTTCTGATTAATCTGTGCAGCAGATTCAACGAGGTAATACTTTTAAAATTGATTGACAGCTGTCATTTATATATTTGTAATGAGTGTTGTTTACATAACAATATCCGTAATGTCCGCTTGCTGAGATGTCTTCAATGTTAATAAGATTAACTTGAGTTAAAGTGATGATTTATAACATTGCTTTTCATTTAGAAATACAGTTATGATTTGAGGTATCTATCTGTCGTCTGTAAAATCTGTGTTATACAGTGGCCCTCTGCATATCCTATGTATGGTCTTCATCTTATGAATAGAGTTTTCTTGAAATTTTCGCAGTTGTTTCATTTTCGCGATTCAATTCTTACAGCGAAAATAAAATTGGCGCGAAAATTTCCCTGTTTACAGTACTAGTTCAGCAAAATGGACGTCACACTAAACTCCGAAACATATAAATGAACCAAAATTAAAAAAAAACATACAAGACTAACAAAGGCCAGAGGTTCCTGACTTGGGACAGGCGCAAAAAATGCGGCGGGGTTAAACTTGTTTTGTGTAATCTCAACCCTCCCCCTGTACCTCTAGCCAATGTGGAATATAAAAAGACTTTTGAAAATAAGGAAAAAAAACCTAAATAATTTAAATTGATTCCCACAAAAATTGTCTTATAAAACTAGCGGTTCAGTGTTCTTATTTGCACATTATACAAACATTCCAGCAAAGTAGGATAGCATTTGGGTATTTATTCAGGGAGGATAATGTGTCATTGTGTTATAGTAGGCCAAAAATTATAAAATTCCTTTTACTTAAGCAGAAAATTTAAACTGACAATGCGGAACTGGGGAATTATCAAAATTATCAATTGCAGAACTGTTTATATAAACGCACTGTTATCATTGAATAATTATTAGCTCACCTTTCCGAAGGAAATGTGAGCTTTTGCCATCACTTGGCGTCCGTTGTCGTCCGTCGTCGTCCGTCCGGTGTAAACTATTTCAAACATCTTCTTCTCTGAAACTACTGAACCAATTCCAACCAAACTTAAGCTGAATGATCCTTAGGGTATCTAGAATAAACTTTTTGTTTTATTTTCTGTTTCATCAAAAAACATGGCCACCATGGCTAAAAATAGAACATAGGGGTAAAATGCAGTTTTTGGCTTATATCTCAAAAACAAACATTTAGAGCAAATCTGACATGGGGGTAAAAGTGTTCATTAAGTGATGTTCTGTCAGCCCTGAAATTTTCAGATGAATCTAATAACCCATTGTTGGGTTGCTGCCACTGAATTTGCAGTTTTTGTTTATTATCTTGAATATTATTATAGATAAAGATAAACTGTAAACAGCAAAAATGTTCAGCAAAGTAAGTTCTACAAATAAGTTTTTATATGACCAAAATTGTCAATTGACCCCTTAAGGAGTTATTGCCCTTTAAGGACAATTTTACACAATTTGTTCATCATGTTTTCTAACTCTAAAAAAACTTCTCTCTGAAACTACTGAACCAAATTAAACCAAACTTAAGCTGAATGATTCTTAGGTTATCTAGAATAAAGTTTGTGTTTTATTTTCTCTTTCCTCAGAAAACATGGTTGCCATGGCTAAAAATAGAACATAGGGTAAAATGCAGTTTTTGACTTATATCTCAAAAACTAAAGCATTTAGAGGAAATCAGACAAGATGTTAAAGTATTCATTAGGTCAAGGTCTACCTGCTCTGAAATTATCAGCCAAATCAGGTATCTGATTTTTATTTATTTTAAAGTGGAAAATAAATCAAGTTTACAAATTTTGACACTTTATGGAAAGGATATCAGTAACAAGAATGGAGAAACCCAATATTAACATCAGATTTGCTTTCTTCATCTGAATTCCTCTATCTGATGAAGTCGATGGCAGTGAAGACTCAATTAAAACATTTGTCTGTCCTTTTACTTTAGAGTTTTCTCATTTTACCATACTAAATGTAACTAGACAGTGAAAGAAACACTTTTTTAAAAAAAAAAAAGAAGACCCAAAAAACAGAAAAAATTATCAGAACATAAAAAAGTTTCGAAAGCATCTCGTTTTCTCTGTCCATGAGGGGGCTGGTTTATACAGGTTTAACTGTATCTTATAAGAAATTGCTTGCAATTACTGATTTATTTATTGATGACGAATCTTCTTTACCTTTATTCTTTCGATTCTCATCAGCTAGTGATCTTCAAAATTTTATTCAACATCATGGATAGTTTGACTTGTATCTTAACTGCATTTTGTATTTGAATGGAAAATTGTAAGGGTATGCTTTCATGTTATTATATTTACAAAAATCATTTCTTCACATACAGCTAAGAAGTTACTGGAAGACATTACAGAGGCTTCAACACCAAACAAAGATGGTGATACTACGATAGAAGTAGAGGATCATGGGACACAGATGTCACCTGCCCTTGCTAACAAACGATCAAGGAGAAAACATACATTGTACAAAGAGTCTCTACAGATATCGGAACCTCTGGATTGTGGAAATTTTGTGGTAAGATTTTTTTATTTATCTAGCAAAAATATAGTGTAGTGTCCATTGCTTTGTTCATATCCATAATAATTTTCAGGTTTAAGGTACTTTTTAAGCTGATTTTGACACTGAATATTCTTGTTTACTATAACTTTCTTTTGTTCTATGTAGCAGCTCAGTTTATTATAAAAGACAATGGAAATAGTAATTCAGGATGTTCGATACTGTTTCAAAATAACAAGCTTTTAAAATGACTGTTACAAATTGATAGTATATATATAATAGAACTAAAAAAGCAGAAAAAAAATGCGAGGTTTGTGTTCTTGTTTTTGAGATATAAGCCATTGAAAATTTGGCGGGAAATGATTCTCTCTAGATTTTTCATACATTTAACATTGGCACCTTTTTCATATAAAAATTATGAAAAAATAACAAGGATTTTATAAGATTTTCAAAAATGGCTTTTTAAGCTATATGTAATAAAATTATGAATAGAAAAGTAGGGATTATTGGTCAAAATTTTTATTGGCACTACATGGACAATAAGTCAAAAACAAAAGTAGTAAACATCTTTAATCTTTTTATTTTATTAATGTTACAAAAATGTGTAAGATATTACAACAACTCATAAACTATACACTGAAATGAGGATGAACTCAGGTGAACTATAAGTTCCTGCTGTAAGATCACCAGATAAGTCAGATTTAATGATAACTTTAAAAGAAAGAGGAAGAATCAAACTGAGACAACAAGACATCCCTGGTACTCTTTTGATAAACAATGATTAAACTGTTGTGGTGGCCATGTTTCAAATAAATGTTACCAACTATAAATCATCTTTATTTAATAGCATATGGTAAAAAAAAGTTATTTATACGAATCATGTTGGACTCATGAGTTTTAGAGCATTGTATATGAATGTAACCTTTTTATACTGTGTTTTTAGGGTCAATCTCCAGATGATGTACATACAACTGTACAGAGGAAGTTACGTGGCAGAAAGAAGTGACGATTTTCTTAATAATGTGATTAACAATCATGTCATTGATTTAATGGACTATATATATGCCTTCAGTTTGTAACTGTGATACTGGTCATATCGTCAGACATAAATGCACTTTCATTTTATACTTTAGTGACTGTTTCACCCAGGTTTATTTGTATGTAACTGAATTATATAGTTTATACATATACTTTAATTATAAGTTCAGAAATGTACTTTCACTATGGGTTCATACATGTACTTTCACTTTGGGTTATTTACATGTACAGTCATACATGTACTTTCACTACTAGTTCATATATGTACTTTCACTATGGGTTCATACATGTATTTTCACTTTGGGTTATTACATGTACTTTCACTATGGTTTCATACATGTATTTTCACTTTGTTACTCTTCTTTAATCACTTCTAAAATAAGAATTAATTAAGTTTGTTTGACAATCTAACTACTAATGTCTCAGAAATATAGTCAATTTTACAAGTAACAAATGCCACAAATGATATAAAACTGTTTTATATTATGAACATTTCATACAACGTATTGTATTTGTTTGATGAAACTCAAAGTAAAGAAGAGGGTTCAATTAAAACTTAGATTTCATTACAACTTTATGTTCTTTTGAAGGAAAGGGATTTGTATTGAAAATTGTATGCAGAGCATTCTTTACAAGAATAGGTTGTCTTAGGGGTTAAATTTATATTAACATCGAGTTGATGCTGATTTAATTGTATTTTTGTATCTATATCTTAGAAAAGCATTTTTTGGTGCTGTGTATATGGTGTTTATCTTTTATTTTTTTCTGTAATATGAAGGAGCCCATTATAGTGGCTTTGGTTTGTTGTTTGCTATGTACAATTGTGATGCTTGAATGAACACAAGTGAAGAAGATTAGTGAGTTTGTTAATTCTGTATTTTTTTAGTTTTCAAATATTACTTGTAAGATGACATGAGTGCATTCTTATTGACTTGGCATTATGTTTTAAAAATTATGGCCATGTCAAAATGTTTTATTTGAATCATAAACTAATATTAAGTATTTTAATCAACATTAGAAGTTTTCAGTTGCAAAGTTCTGGTCACTCATAATTTTCAATTTTAAACCACATTTGTACTGAGACTGAGTCCACTGTGTAAATTATTCATAAATGTATGGCTACCACAGTTTTTAACACTCAGGGTAAATTGTTAATTGTTTCTCTGATACCTGAAGTGATATTTGTATTATAACGCCATATCCTGTTGTGTATTTCACCGCCCTATGATACAGTTCTGATGCCGTTTCTTTCTTTATATTATGTGAAGCGATGGTGAGATGAATACATAAGTTAACAAAGGCCATTGTAGGCTACAATTTACTTTGGGCATCAATCCTCTGATTTGCTTTTTGAATTTTTTTATCTCTAGACCTTTTTAAAAAACAGCATTGGCATGTATCATTTACATATTGAGGATTCAGTAATGTAATAAATTGGAAATAAATGGATACAGGATGAATTTATAGGAACATCTATCTCATGTAGTACTACTTGGTAAATGTACAGGATTCAACAACTTCATGTAGTACAATATAGTTAGGAACAGCTCTTTGATGGCTGTTCTTCATTTCTACACTTGCTTGAAGGTATTAGCTGCATTGATGATACAATATAGTACTCAGTGTCAATTGAAGCTGTTTGTTTTGATTTTCTTAATGGAAAAATATGTGCACAAGATCTTTATTAAAAAACATTTTCTTTTTAATTTCTATGATTTTTTTTTTTTTTAGATTGACAATCTTTTCCGCATGACTATAGGTGGCTTTTTATGTATCAATGTATAAATTTATATCTCCTCACTTTGTGGCTATACTCCTACAGATATATGACTTCTTTTACACTTCACCTACTCATTTTCCTTTCTTTATACATTTTGTACTATCCTATACTAATCAATCTCTTCTGATTCATATGTAGAAAATAGAGTATTAATGTATGTAAATAGACCATGAATATGTATGTAAAATATAGCCAATAATAAACAATCTGGCAGGTTGTCATACAATACATTTTGTTCTGTTTTATGTTGCATTATATAATCCAACATGTCCACTAATGTCAATCAGACATCCTTACCAGTTTTGTTGTTACTGGCTTTTATTAGAGCCCCTGATTAATCATAGGAAGGCCTAGAGTAATCAGCTTATCCATCTATATACCTCTGTCCATCACAAATTGTTCCTGATCACCAACTTTGAAACCCCATGTAGTTGGGTAATAAAACTTGACATGGTTATTCAACACGACTGGAAAGTTTGTCTTGTACAAGAAAGAAATATGTACAGTGAAATTCATGAACAAAACTAAGTTCAACATAATCACCCCTGTGGATATGTACGAAAACTGTTTCCACTCTTAACTTTCTATCAAACCCCTTGGAATTGGGTATTTACACTTGTCATGATTATTCACCACTAAAAGATTTTTCAGGTACCCAGCGCATATGTACAAAAACTGTTTCAGCTCTTTAACATTAAATCCATTTTGAGTTCAGGATTGATATAGTGGTTCATCATCCATTGGAATAAGCTATGTTTAAATCGAATAAAGCTGATTACTTTTTAGAAGAGTTCTAAGTATGAATCGTAATTTATTTGTTTACTAGAGCAGGGCTATTTGTAATGACTCCAATCACTATCCTCTAGTTGACTTCAGGATTGCATAACATGAGATGCTTAGTCTGTAGAAAAACTAAGTGTCATTCTCTTTCACTCAAATTTTGTCTTGGTCATGCCTAGGCTTATGGATATAACTGAACCAAGGGGACTGGCAGTTCTGTAAATGTGTAAACTCAAAAGGGGATAATTTGTATACAGACAATACTATAATGTCTGTTATTGTGACAAGGAGATAATTTGTATTCAGATAATATGATCAAATCTGTAATTGTTCTGGTGGAGAGTTGTCTCATTGGCAATCATACCACATCTTAATTTTATAGATAATTTTTATACAGATATACAATCAGTTATGAAATTGATTGATTGTTGCTTGCCTAATATCCAGAGGCATTTATTTCTGTAATCGAGATGAAGGATCTAATTTGTGCACAGTAAAAAAAGCTGCTTGGAGATAAATATCTTAGATACTTGATTGATTATTAGTTTAATGTCCATTGGCAATTTTTTTTTCAAAAAAGGAAGATGAGAAGAGACAAATCAATAAAACAAATAATAAAAAGGAACTGCTGGATAGGTAGACAAAGATGGAGGGTTCAAATTTGGGCTGCCACTAGAAAATTAGAATATTATGTAAATGTGCAGAAAGGCTATAAATCAAGAAACAAATGAGGATATAAAACTTATGTAACCAGAAATTGTATATAAATCAGATTTTGATGAAAGCCCCAAGTTACTGTAGTCCGGTAGGGAAGCTAAAAATAAAACAGCATAACACTTGCATTTACTGATGGCTCTTTTCTGGCAACCCAGAACTATGCGGAGCAGGAGCTGTGGGTCTCACTAATTAGCGACAAGAAGCTACAAGAAGAATAATTTAGCGACAAGAAGTATAATTTAGTGACAAGAAAACAAATTTCACGTAGAAAAACTACGAGTTTATACATACCGTAAATATTACTTATTTTAAATAAATAAATATTGAAACCTGAGACTACTATGACAGTTAAAGTAGTCTCAGTTGAAACATACATTATAAATTGTCTTCTTTTTTTATACGAGACACAAGAGAATAAGAAAAGGATTTTTTTCATTATCAAGGATATTTTAAGATAATATTTTTACAGTTTACAGCATAGTGTATAGACGAATGAATCAATATTTATGTAGAGTCGGCATGGTTGACATATATCAAAGATTCAAACCAAATTATAAGATAATATAATCTTGATTTATTTCAGACTCAAAAGGTCAATATATATATATAAATGCATGACACACATTTGTCTGTCTAAACAGGATAAAAGGTTAAAATATTTACATTATTAATCATAGTTAAAAATCAAAAGGTATACATGAGCGTTTGGATTAAAAGAAAAAGGGGCGGATGGTCATTTCTTTATTTTTTTAATTTCTTAGTGCCATTTTCTCTATTGTTTATGGATCCTTATTATAATCAGATGATTTATTTTCTATAAATCTATTGTTTTAATAGTAAATAAACTTTCTTGTCGCTAATATTTTTCTTCTTGTCACTTCTTGACGCTTCTTGTCGCTAAAATTATTCTTGTCGCTAATTAGTGAGACCGGGAGCTGTAATATATACTCAACAACACAATTAACGAACAACTTCTTCCAATATGTTATTATAGTACTTATAGTTCATTATTTCATTTTATGCTTAAAATTTATAAAACTAGTATATGTCAAGCATTACCTTAAAATTAATCCATGGATTTCAACTAAAAAGTCAGAAGTTTGTGATAAGTTAATTTGAAATTGATAAGAACAAAAATCGATTAAGAAACTCAACATCAAAGTCAAGCTTCTTGTTTTTATGTGAGAAGAAACACGTGACTTCAGTTTTCACAAATTGAACAACATTTTCGAGTTTTGAGTTGAAAATGTGTTTTCTTTAGAAGTCATGGAAAACAACAATATGACAATAACAGCGATACAAGCGTAGTATCAGCGGTGTATATTTTAAGACATGATACAGGTCTGTTCAAACATGGACATACTACTAGTATCAGAGACATATAACAAAGTAATTATATCTGAATCTGAATAGGTACGTTGCAGGGCCATTATATGGCATCAATGGAAACGGAAGAGAGGCGCTGGAAAATTAGTCCAACGATGTGAGAGCAACCGAAGTTTTAAAGCTCTCTATTGTCTTGGCACACACGAGATTGTCTGGTTGTCTATTCCAATCGGAAATTGTTCTTACAAAGAATGACTGTTTATATTGCTCAGATTTACTAGGTGAAATTTTGAAACACCGGCTGTTGTTTTGTACAAATTTATCTACAATGTTTGTTGTTTTATAGTCACTAAATTGTTTGGATCTTATTTGACGTTTTGGTCTCTCCTTGACTAATACTGAATCTTGCGGAATAGCTGGTACCAACTCCCTGGCCACCTTGTAGAGAAAAGTGAGTCTACTGTGACGACGTCTGTTTTCAAGTGTTGGAAGTTTTAGTTCGTTCATAAGTCTCCTTATACTACCATCCTCTCTGCTAGTATAATATATTTTCTATATATATTAGTCTATGCTGGGACAAATTATATATATTTAGTAAACTATTGTCAGATCTATGAACAAGATTCAAAATATGACATTATATTTTATTTTAGGTAGATGTAAAATAAAAATAAAACTTATCTGACCGAAAATTTTGAGCGTTAGAATGATAAATCCAAAATTTATATTTTTTATGTTGATCAATCAAATATTCACCGATTAATCTTTTTTAAAGATCTTTTGAACATTCAATTTCATTTATATAGCAGAAACAGATTACGATTTGATTAAAAGATCCACAGTTAACCACGATAATGTGATAATATTTGCTTCAATTATTGAAAACCGATGCATGGTGAAAGTGACGCATGCGCAGGAATGGAAGGCGGAAAATTTTGAAGCTCCAATTTTGTTGAAGAATTCCATGACTTTGTCGAGCTTTTGTACAAAATAACACTTGTATTTGTGTCTAAATGGTGTTTTATCCTTTACTAACAAGAGTTGTATATTTTTTAACCCACCACCAAGCAAAGTTTTTCTAAAAAAACACTTAGACCTCATTCCGTCTCGTTCTGATCAGTGGTCGGCCATGTTGATTTTACCATCCAGGACATTGTAAATATTACTTGTGAGCCTGACCCTGATAGCTTTCCTGACAACAAATGGTAGATTTTTATGTATATATGCACTGCACCATTATTTTTACCTTTTACAGTACATTTAAGTTATTAGTGTAGTGAATTTAAAACCCTTCCGGTTGCCCCCCTATTTTTAGGTTTTAATAAAACATTTTCATTTTCTATTTTACTTATCATATTTTATCTTTTACCTTCATTGTGCCTTATGTAAAGTCTGGTTAAAAGTCTTTTATCCATTTTACCGCAATTACTGCAACTGTAGTCTGGGTGACGAAACTAAATTTTAATAAATAAATGAAAGTCCATAAGTTTGTATAGTATATTTTATAAGATAAATTTAACTTTGACTTGCCATCCGTTAAGATGATTCGTTCGACAAGGACACGACACGCTAGAAAGCCGTTCAATTGTACAAAGAACTGTAAACTATAATGTAAATAAGACAAAAGCGTTGAATCAGAAGTTAGAAGCTACTGACCGTGATCATCTTCAGGTAGCCCTGAAAAATTGTAATCTTGTGTTGACTTTTTCAACTGCAGCATTTGAGGCATTTAGAGTAGTAACTCAAACACTTTATAATTCACTGCCATTTCAAGACGTTAAATATGAATTTGAAACTCGTATGTTAAAAGATGATATTACAAGGGCAGAGGAATCTCTAGTAGCATATAAGAGTGGTGTTAAATTATATAGGATAAATTTGTATTTAACAACTTCAGTTGTTAATGTGAATGGTGGACATTTACAAAATTTCTATGCTGATCATTTACACTTTACTATCAACGAGCTAGATTTGAACAAGATAATGAGAGACAAAATTTGTGAACTTTTAGAAACTGACAAAATCATGCAAGATACAAGTAGTATAACTGATTCATCTAATGTTATAAATAACACTGATACGGCGTCAAATGTTAGTTGTGACACAGTTAGTCTTCCAGGAAAAGTGCGGTCTACAGAGATGGAATTAAGTATAAATGAAGTTGAAATTTGTCTGGTTTGTGATAAGCATTGTGCAGATAATGCAGTGTTGTGTGATAGGTGCAATGCCTGGTCTCACTATGATTGTGAAAACATATCACCCTCTGATAGTCAGGGCCTTGAAAGTAGTGATAATTATTACACCTGTACAAGCTGTAGGGATTTACTGGCAATAGACAATATTGATAGATCTGAAACTCTAGAGTGTAATCCGTCCACAAATAACATTAGTGACATTAGTTGTCCGTCCATTGTGAAAGTTTTAAATGCAAGGGAGCTTGGGGTGATAAAAATAGTAAGAGTAAACGTGTGAGCACACCAAAGATTATTGAAATTTACCAAGTATAAATATTAATAAAAAAATATATAGACGTAGCTATAAATACTGACATTTGCTATAGTGATACCAAAATACTGGATAAACAATTAAAAACTAAAGAGCGTGAACTAGCTAATAAAGAATCGGCTCTCAAAGCAAAAGAGCGAACGTTAAATGATACCAGTAAGAAATTAGCTGCGGGGCAATCGTATATATATACTTTGGAAAAGAAAATTGAAGAATTAGAACAGTCTCTTATATTAAGTGAACGTGCTAAAATTGTCCAGAATGTCAACAGAGGTTGTGATGCTCAAATTAACACTAACAATAATTCAAATAGCTCACAATTCTTGAACATAGGCTTAACTTGCTCGAAAGTAAAGTAGGACAATTTCTAAATGGTGAAAAAGTATAGTTATTAATAACAACAATTATGGCTCTAGTTATCGTCATGCACACTCTCATGAAGGGTCTGATACTCCAGTGTATAATATACAGGCGGCAGAGGGGTGTCCAAATACTCAGGACACAGTATCACAAAATTCAGTCACAAAAGGTGTTTCAGTGGGGAACAATGATTACATAGAACTTAAAAATGCTGACATAAACCTGCAAACATCTACTGCAGCAGCCAGTAATGACAATTTGATAAATGCATCATGTGAGGTCGTTATTGAGCAAGACAATACTGAAAAAAGTATGAAGAAAAGAGGCCCCAAGATACAGGCGAAAACCACAAAACAACAACAGCATCTTGTAAACAGTCTCCACCCCAGTGGCCAACGCAACCAACAATACCGAGTCAAGTATTCACGAGGTTACCAGTTTATCCCTACAACCTGAACTTATCAGGCAATCACTATGTGAGACATCAAATACCGACATCAATGGAAGGGCAACCGTTATTTCAACTTCAATGTTGAGAACTTCAAAACAAATGCCGTGTACTTATCAGAGTTACTTGGGAATGTAGATATACTAGCTATACAGGAACATTGGTTATGGTCCTTCGAAAAATCAAAATTAGAAACTTTTGCTGCTGACCGCGCTTTCAGTACTACTTTAAAATGTACTGATGAATATGATCCTATTAGTAATAGACAACGAATGCGGGGATGGGGTGGCTGTGGTATATTATGGAGATCACACTTAGACCAATTTGTTAAAATTCATCCTGATGGTAACGAACGTATTTGTGTTATAACTATTGACTCGAAGCCGAAACCAATTTGTATTGTGGCTGTATATATGCCCTGTACTGGTAGTAAGGAATATGATCGAAAATATGAGCAGTGTTTTGATGAGATTAGTGAATTAACTATTAAATTTTCAGACCACATCATTATAGTATTAGGAGATTTAAATGCCTCATTGATCCGTAAACAGAAAACTACAAGGGATAAAGTGTTTTTAACGTCAATACAGGAAATTAATCTCTGTGTACCAAGGAATTATCCTTTAAATCATACTTTCGTTCACAATAATGACAAAGCTTCGTCACAAATAGGCTATATTTTAGCTTTTAACGATAGTAACATTTTAACTAAGACAGACATATTTTGTATGTCGCTATTAAATTTGTCATCAAATGTGCCAGTCACTGTCACTTTGAACTATAATTTTCATGATATTGAAGAAATTGATGAAGACAATGTTGTTACAATGAATAGAGTTAATTGGGAGAAATGTGATACGTTAAAGTACCAAAGTATACTTAATGAAAATTTAATTCCTTAGATATTGCATCTGGAACTTTAGATGAACAATTTCAAAATGTGGCTGATATTTTTAAAACCAGCGCAGAGGAATCATCAGTTGTTGTGAAAAAAAGTAGGGTTCCAAAATTGAAGCCTTGGCCTACAAATCTGAGTAGTCTGTGTAATGACAGCAAACAAGCATATATTATTTTCAAACAAGATGGGGGTATAAAATGTGAAACAAACAATTTATGGATGAACTGTAAACTTGCTAAAAAAAACTTCGACAAGCTCAGAGGCAGCTGGATGCCAATAATAGGTATAAACTGTATTATGAAATAATGGACTCTTATACTTCAAATCAGAAGCTTTTTTATAAACTTGTGAATATACAGAGAAATGGTCAAGCCAAGAATCTGTATGAGTTAGTTATTGATGGCATACACCTTGAGTCCTCAGAAGAAATTAGGGCCGGCTGGGCCTCGTATTTTGAAAAAATTAAGTACTTTTCTACAAGTTCATTATTTTGTGAACATCAGCATCAGATTGTTAAGCGTAATATCCAAAATATTTTGAAACTACAAAATTCGGAGAATCCGGGGGTGCAATATGCAACTTTAGATGAAGTTACAGAAGCTATAGGCAAAATGAAAAATGGAAAGTCACCTGACGAATTAAATCTAATGAGTGAACATTTGAAATTTGGTGGACAAATAGTACCTATAATTCTAAAAGCTCTTTTTGATCGTGTTTTAGAAGAAAGAGATGTACCTGAAATCTTTCAGTCTGGAATTATTACACCTATACACAAGAGTCATGGTAAACCTTTACAGGACCCAAATTTGTATAGGCGAATCACTGTTTGTAGTATTGTGGGAAAAGTTTTGAGACAATACATTTAACTAAAATATCGCCGGAATTAGATAAACTTCAAAATAAATTGCAACATGGTTTTACTAAACGGGTATCTCCCACAAATGCACATGTTGGAATTGAACGAAATTCAGTTGAAAAATGTTTAGTGACAGAGAAAATAAAATTAGCTAGATGTTCTTGCTATGCGCTAATGGGTGCAGGTATGCACGGATACAATGGAGTCAACCCAAATATAGTCATTTATTTATGGAATACATATGTCCGCCCACGTCTGACTTTTGGACTAGATTGTGTAACACTCAGTAGAAAGGAATTGGATGAATTGAACTTTTTCACAAATCAGTGCTTAAAATATTGCAAAACTTGCCAGAACGAACTGCTGATGCAGCAATATATATTCTGTCCGGTCAGATGCCAATTGAAGCGTTCTTACATAGTCAAATTTTAGTTAACTTTGGTAACATTGTGAGAAATAATGATATAGAGAAGGAGATTTGTATTAGACAACTTGTACTGAAGGATAACACCTCTCATAGCTGGTTTATATATGTGAATGATATACTTTTATTGTATGACTTTGAATCCATATTTGACATTTTAAATTCTATTCCGAATAGAGAAAGTTGGAAAAATTATGTGAAAAAAGAATAGAAACATTTTGGAGACAGAAGATAATGATTATGGCAGAAGGAAAATCTACTCTTCGTTTTTGTACATCCAATGTCAATGAATTGTGGCACTGTTCATAATATATGGGCCAATACAGGACCTGATTCTATTTCTATTATGAAAGCTAATGTTAAAGCTAGATTACTGACAGGAGTGTATACACTGCAATCAAACCGTAGTAGATTTAATAAGTATGAAGTAAGTGCGATATGTCCGTTGTGTATGGATGATATTGAAGATACTGAACATTTCCTGCTACAGTGTAGCAGTACAGATACTGTGAGGAGTCCGTTTATTACAAAGCTGAGAACTCTGCTATATGACATTGATCATGAAATAGGAAATCTAGTCTTCTCAAACAAGTCAATGCTATTGAGAGTGATCTTAGATGTGTCAAGTCCACAAGTTCCAATATTAATACAGACTATCTTACTCATGGAGAAAATTGAGGCCATCTCAAGAGGAATGGTATATGCCTTACACCATAAAAGATGCTCAATACTGGATTTAGTTAGCAGCTAGGGTGGCAATGTCATTTAAAACCATTTAATAACATAATATTAAAAGTTAATTTATTAAGTTAATACTTAAATAAACAGTTAAGACTTTAATTGACAATTTAATGTTAAGAATAGGCTTTGTATCCTTATTTTTGCAATACTTATATTTCAGCTTGTAAGGGTGAAGCTTAAGGGTTTATGTAAATGGTTAAGTTGTAATATTGAGTGAGATAGGTAGACCACATAAAACTATTTACAATTATATATTTTTTTAGTAAGGTATAAGGAAAATTCTATATAACTAATAAAAATATACGTATCAATATATTAAGTAATTAAGTAACTTTTTCGATGAGCTTAATTGTGTTTTTTATTGAAGTAGGAGTTATAAGTCTACTGGTACAGTGTAAGGCGACTTAAGAGAAGTACCTATAAAGATGTGCATGTTGGTTTGGAATGAACAGTAGAAAGTAGAAATCTATATGCTGAGTAACCGATTGTCACAGTAACATTGATATCTTGGTGGCAAGTGAATTGTTTTTAGATTTAAGTAAATGCCACAGTGCATAAACTTTTACAGTACTGTACATAGATTAGTGCATTATTGACGTAATAACATGTGTGCCTTAAATGGAGTCCAAATGTATATAGTATGGTGATGGAACAGTTCCTGCAGGAATAACAGTGAATTAGATATTAAATTACTTTAAAGCTACTTGTGCTTCAAGTTTTAAATTGAGCACCCAGCTGGGAAAGCATCCTTAGCTTATAATTGGATGAGACAATCTGCCGTTGCGATTTTAACTTGGTGGTGGGTACGCCAGGCAGTGTTGATATCCTTTATACCAGTATCTTGAACAATTGAGTTATAGGCGAAATTATACTGGTTTGTGCACCGATTATATTCACTGTAAATTATTCCTGCACATGCACACAGTTGCTTACAGTAACAGTTGCTAATCCGTGCTATACTACAAAAGTAGTGGTACTCCAGATATTGGAGGAAAGAATAAAGAAGAAGAAGAAGAAGGGTGGCAGTGCAGATAAATGCCTCACGAGCGTGTTATCACATTCTTGACAAACTGAGACGGCATCTTTTATTTCCTTGAGAACTCAGTAGGGATAGGAATGTGCTAAATTTTCGTTTAAAATACATAGTAAACACATCTCATGATGCACTAGTCTCGCTGAAATTATTAAATCACGCGGTTAGCATTCTGACCGCGAGATTTAGGCCGTACCTGTTGTTAGTATAGAAATAAGTGAACACAACAGGGGTCCAGTTTACAAGTTGTAAAGTTTTTGTTACCTTTGGATTTATAGACTTATTGATAAAAGTTATAATTATGCAATTGCTGTTCAAACACTTTCTTTTCCTGCATTGAAATTATATATTTTCATGTATGAAATTTCCAAAAATAGTGTTTTCTGTAGTGTTTATGACGTTGCTGTAAACAATCTTCTATAAGAACAGCAACCTATTCAAGCATTATTTAATACGGTATAGTATTGTTTATCACCCTTTGTTTATGTGTTTTATAATTTATTATAGGGCATTTTACAGTTAAATGATTTTCTTAAATTGAACTTTATCATGTTTTTATGTACCTTTTACATGTTTTAGTTCCCACTTTTACAACGACATCATCAAGTTGAAAAGGGATGTTTAGATCATAAAAAATATTAAAAAATATTGCTACAGGTATAAATACAAAACGTCTGATTGTAATATTCAAATTTACCAATTTGAATATGAGGGTTTTCAAGATGTTTTCAAGTTTTCTTTTTATTTGTTTAGCTCGGTGATATATTATACATTTTATACTTTCTGAAGGAAAGTTACTGTTAGACATTGAAAGATTGGTCATTTAAGCTACCATTTTCCAATTGCGATTAAATGAGTCTCAAGTTACTCATCCAATCTCCATCCATTTTCAAACGTTTATATAGATAATGATGACATATAAAAACTGCAGCTGTCCCATCGATGTATACACCAACCCTCCATATCAGAGTATATTCATATATACAATATATTTTCGCCAAAAAGGGATATGTTCAATTACTGTTAGTTGACCTCCAGTTAATCTAAAGTTGCATCGAAAACATACTGAATGGACGAAGCCACGAGGAATAACAATTAACAGATATGTGTGAATAATGCAACCTATAATGTCTAAAAACCAACATCGCAATTTTAAAGTAGATCTGATTATTTATTCGTTCTACACACACAAAAAAAAAGAACGCTAGGCATATGTTCAGTGTTTGCTTTGAATATTATGCATATAATCAAAGGTAAGTTTGACCTTTAAGTCACGTGATGATTTATTTCCATGTCAACAAGGAAGTAAGTCACGTGATAATTTACTTCCTTGTTGACATGAAGTAGACCTGTATAATGACTGCAGTACACCTGTAATGACGTGTGCCCTCTTCATAAGATCTCTGTATTCAGGTATTTACGATATTGTACATCTTCAGGCTGAAAATATGCATTTTATCGGCATCTCTGTCTTTAAGTTTTCCTTAAACCACAATTGCAAAAATGCATATCAGCTATTCATGTATAGTAGCTTGCATATATAGATAACAATGTAGGCGATACAAGTTAATCTAATGCCTATTGACATATTTACTGTAGTTGATTAATTAGAAAGTGGTATGCTACATTGATTTACATAGAATTTAACTTTTAGTATTATAGCAAGTCTTCATAATTATGATACATTCAATACCTTGACAAAATAAAGAACAAAGAAAGACAACCAAGTTTAGTCATATATCTACAAATTCGGGCTCAAATATGTCAATCAAAATTTAACTCGTAACGTACAGTAACTTTACATGTTTTCGTTTCTGTATTATTATTTTTCACATCAAAAATAATGTTTTTATGAAAATTATTCTTGTCAATAGTCAAACCATGACATTTTTTGGTCTAGTAAAACCAGGGTGTACATACATGCATGATGTATTCTGTTCATGTCTTGAATATGAATATCTATTAGTTCGAGGACACAGTTATCATCCTTTAATTTTCGATGAAATATAGTCCCTAGTATCATGAGTATGGACAGTGTATAACAAGCGATTTTTTTTCATACACCTTTCAAATATATATCTTTATATTTTATGCATAGAATATTAAGAAGGGGATGAAACTACATTTGTTTTTTTTGGGAGGTTATTAATTTTTAGGTAAAGCATTTATTTGGTTCAGTTAAAAGGTCCGGTGCATTACATTTGCGCGCATTGCTATTGCAAAAATCATTACGTTTGCGTGCATTCTTTTACAGGTAAACTCAGGTAAATACAGGTAGATTATACTTATTTATTTACTTAACTATTATTTTCGAGCAGGACACGTCCGTTTTATTGTGCACAAGTACTTACAGTCCTGAAATATATACAGATAAAAATGTAAAACATAGTAAATCTATAAAGATTAAAAGTAATGATTTTACATGTCGTAACGTGCACAAAAATAAGTGGTTGTGCTGAATAAAATTGCTCATTGTAGTGAGCATGGAATGATTCCGGGCCGCTTGTAGTACGTCTGGGTTCTGCTGACTGTAGTGATGCCCAAAGACCTTGAGGAAATAGGAAATCTGGTGAAATACCTTTGCAATTATTTACGGTGTATCGCCATTAAAATATCCCCGACTTATTATCTTTATTTTACCTGTGTTACCTGTAAAACGAATGAGCGCAAATGTAACCAAAGTGCTGCGCGCAAACGTAAAAAAATAAACCCCAAATGCGCGCAAATGCAATGCGCCCAAAAGGTCATAAATTAGTATGCCTGGCGGTGTCAAACTGAATTATAGACCCCTTTACCATAGAATTACCAATATTTTGAGTTAGAGCTGGTATACTTTTCGATAACTTTGATACAATTTATCCCGAAATTAGTACAGTACACTGTGAAAATATTTTAGAAATATCGCAAGTGCGATTTTTTAAATCTGAATTTATTTTCAAAAAGAATTGTGTTCTTGGGCCCATTAAAGGATCTCTAAGCTTTCTTGTAATTTCTGTGGATCATAGATGTATTTAATATTGGCTGATGCTGCTCTAAATGTCATAATGTTTTTTGCATTTTCCCTCCGTTTACAGTTACGTTGAATTAACTGTTCTTAATTATTCAAAATATAATTTAATTGGCCATCCGTCAAAAGAGTTGGAAAAGTGGATACATTTGGTATTGATTTGCATGTTCGAAAGGGTTTAAGCCGCCGAGTGTACATGAAAATATATTATATAATATGTGTACATGCAGTCTGTATTCAAATATTGCATTGGAAAATAAAAAAGATTGTAAAAAGACTCTCGTCATGATGTGACGATGTTATTCAATGAATAAGGAACTTGTATATCCTCTGTTTTATCACCGACGATTTTAATTTCCTTTGAGCCATCCATTTTGTTGGTTATTGAACAAATATCACCCTCAGTTTCTCTTGGTAAAAATCCATCATTTGTATTCTGTTTAGATTTTTTACTTTTTGTAATCCACCAAACCACGACGAAGAGACTTAATTTTCGTCCATCCATGTGTGAGTCTTATCGTTCGCCCGTAACACATTGTGATTTTCAAATGTGAATATGATAACTCATTGGCCTTAATCCGATAGTTTCGTACTTGATAGGACTTCATGGATATACCGTCATTTTGACTATACATTTTGTTCAAGAAAATTATGGTCCTTTGACCATGTATAGCCTATTGTAACATACTTTTATACCTAGTAGTATCATTTTGTACCATTTGTAGTTGATTTTACTATACTGCCATGTCAGTTTTAAGGTTTATGCTTAAGTAAATGGTTTTAAAAATTTTGCCCTATTATAGCACAATGGCACATTGTAAACATTGTAAACATTCGTCCTCTCGAATAAAAGACCCGAATGCTAGAATACTTAGATGAGTTTTGATTATAATACTGTATCGCTAGTTTGATTAGGCAATTTTGCAGAAATAATTTGAATAGTTTATGTTTTTCTTATTTTCAAAGCTGTCTTGTATGGTTGTTTGTTTAGTTCTAAATATTTCACATTTAAAAAAACTTTTTTTAACTATGACTTGACTGTAAGTGTTGCTCTAACCACGGTCAAGTTGTGAAAGTGCAAGGTGATAAAATAATGCATAGTTACAATCCTACTAGACTTTAATTCCACTTCATCGATATTATGAAAATCATTGTAAGAATTTGTATACATGTTTTATGTAATAGTCATGCGAAAGGTGGTAGATAGTAATTTTGAATTGCTATAAAATGTCCAAACTAATCTTTCATACAATTTTTCTTTAAAAGTCTTCTACATTCATAAAAAGCAGACATCAGTTTGAGTTAAACATGTTATTTTCAATAAAATATATGTGAAATTACAATACATTGCTCATAAGTTTCCATGGGAGATAATCTAAAATCATTGATCTTTTGAAATATTTATCTTATCTTCCTTTTAAACTTCAAGAGAACATATATAACCTTAAAGTTTATTTCACCAAGTATTTCAGAGATTAATTTAAAGAAAGCTTTGTAGCATGCATAGAAGAACACCATTTTAGAAGAAATAATTCAAAAACTTAAATTTGGACATTTTTTAGCAATTCAAAATTACTACCGATCACCTTTCAAATGACTATTACAATATTGATACTATAGAAATTCTTCATATTAATTTTTAACTTCAATGAAGTGGAATTAAAGTCTAATAGGATTGTAAGTATGCTTTATTTTATCACCTTGCACTTTCACGACTTGACTGTGGTTTTCTACAGCAGTTTGTTAAAATTTCTGACCAGTTGAACATTTTGTTTGATAAAACAAATTGCAATTTGGTCAGTATTTTGAATAAACTGCTATAGATGAAGAGCAACACTTACAATCAAGTCACTGTAATAATTCTTACAAACCACCAAAATGAAATGAAGAAATAAAGTTTTTGCTAACAATTTTATAATGATAATTATTGTCGTAGTAGTCTGAATAAATAGTTTTAAACAGATCGTTCACAGTTGCTTGTTTGTTTGCCAAAGCTTAATCAGTAAGGGGTCAAGAAGTTATCGAAAAGGGAAAGGACCGAAAATATGGAAAAGGTAGTTTTACTGGTAAGTACGCGATTTTAAAATTATCGGAGAGGAATGTAGAGTTACAAACTCAGACTTATAGCTGTGCATGTTTTCATTTTTCTAATCATGGCGGAATCATAATGATTGAAATAATTTACTTACATGATACCAAGATACGTGGATATAAGCATATATAGGTCTCCGTACGGCATTATCAACCAGGAGCAAATCCCATACCGTAAAGTAACTATTAAAACACAAACATGACAATATGTAAAACAATTCAAACAAGAAAACCAATGACCTGATGTATGTTCATACAACAAACTCCTAGTAATTATTCCGGTTGGAATGTCCTACTACGGCTACTTACTATCCCATGTACTTATGGCATTTGAACACATTTTGGCATATTGTTTTCACATAATTTAATCTTAAAATTTAACTTAATAATCATTATACTTTTGTCATACTCTTTAAATTCTTAATATGTTGTGGATACATGCTGATTTATTTTACAATAGGACTTGACAGTTAATTGTAACGGATAAATGCTGAATCATATCCCATAGGACTGGACAGTGAATTTGTTGATGCATGCTTGTCTATTTTCTCATTGGACTTGACAGTGATGGCAGAAAATCCAAAGCTCTGCACTATATGTGATCTACGTCATCTTACAAAACCCTCGACAACATGGTGTTCTGAATGTGACCAGGCATTGTGCAGTGATTGTAAGGATTATCATAGTTTATCTAGGGCCACACAAAACCATGAGACGATTGGAATTGATGATTACCAGTCATTGTCTCAGTCAGTTAACATTTACAGTAACCATTGTAGTACGCACAATGATAAGTATCAGATGTATTGTCAGACTCACGACACACCTCTCTGTCTCTTCTGTGTAGAGGAACATGGTGAATGTAAAGATATAATTCATCTTAGTAAAAAGACGAAAGACATAAAACATCGGATACATGTAAAGATACAGAACAGAGTTTAGTAGATATTGATGAGAATATAGATAAAATGGATGCAGCAGTTAAAAAGAATCTAGAAGTTTTGGGGGAACAAAAGGGAGCAATTCTAGCGAATATAAGTCTAGTCCGACAGGAAATCAACAATCACCTTGACAAATTAGAAGCAAGCTTTCGAAATGAGGTAACCAAGATAGAAGACCAGTCTACCAGAAGCATGCAAGATACGTTACAAATGTTGGATGAAAAGAAAAGCAAACGTTTGAAATATCAACAACAACTTCAAGACATGAAGAAGCATGCGTCAGATCTTCAGACATATCTTGGTCTTCGTCAGATTTCTTCTGAAATCGTAACATTGGAATCCAGTTTGCAATCTATTATTGAGAACGGAAGCTTGGACAAAGTTTCACTTACCTGTTCCATAAACGAGTCGCTCAATGATATAACAAGAAGCATCCAAACCTTTGGAACTATAGGTGGCAAGAAAACCTCTGCGAGTATTACTTTCATTAGACAGAAAGATAAACAAGCTCAGATTATAGGAGTTAATCCTAAATCCATTCATGATATCAAAATGAAATTGCTTCAAAAGTTTGATATTGACTCAAAAGAAATTAGGGATGTGATATACTTCCAGATAAAAGAATGGTCTTTAGTGACTATTGTAGTAATAAAAAGGTTATAGTTATAACTGACACAAAAGGAAATCAACCATTTAAGTTTTCCCTTGATCCATCTGATGCATTTGATGTTGCGTGTATAGATAACAACACTGTAGCTGTAACATCAGGATATAATGGTCGTCAAATAAACATTGTCGACATAAAGAGAAAACTATTAAACAGCACATACCTACAGAGAATCGATGTTATGGTATTACATATAGTGATGGATTGTTATTCTACTGTGTCAATGGTAAGGGAATCTTTAGGATAAATATACAGGATTCAAGTGTGAAACACATTGTTGAATGTGATTTGTCCGCGTGGTCATATGTATCATCTTTCAATGACAAATTATATTATGCACAAAGAGACAAACAAACGGTTACATGCTGTGATATCGATGGGAAGAAAAACTGGACATTTAAGGTCGATAGCATTTTAGCCAATCCTGCAGGAGTTACTGTTGATAATGAAGGGTACATTTACGTAGTGAGCTGTCACCACAAGAGTGTTATCGTACTTTCTCCTGATGGTCAACAGTCTAGAACACTTCTCTCCGAACATAGCGAACTTAATAGACCTACCGCGTTAAAGTTTGATAAGGATAGAAATCATATGCTGATAACAAATGAAAGCAAAACTGCATTTCTTTTTGTCACATACCGATGAATTTCTTTCCTCGCCATTACTTATGTAAAACAATCGTTCATTTACGACCACGGATATGCTTTGTACTCGTATTTCATTTCTGACCTTGTTTGATTTTCATCATTTTATGTGTTTTGAAGTCCTATCTGGATAAAAGTTTATTACAGTCAGTATTGCTTGTTATGATTTGTTTTAATCCTTTGTAAGTATATGTTAAATATCTTACAGTTTTGTTTGGATGATAAGAGATGTTTTGGATAGTTCTTGTTACTTTTTTGTCTAGGACCAATGTAGTCATAGTCAAAATATGAATACGAAAGAGTTATGAACCTCTGTCAACAAAAGCAATAGATTACTATTTCACTAAAAATCAGTCTTGATATACAGTATGCATTTTTAAAGTGAAACATGTTTTATAGTTTTCGATACATCTTCTGTTGCAGCCATTAACATCGTTTTAGATTAAGGAATATATTTTCATAATGCGTCAGTATTCATTTTCCGTATTTGGCGACACGTTTTGAATTTTCCTCGGAGTTCGGTATTTTTATATTTATTGTCAAATTATTAAAAGTGTTTCAATTTATTTCTTGTCAATGTTAGATTTCATCTATATCTCAAGATTTGAGGGTCGTCAGGTTGGTTATTTATTCCTTATTCCTTATTCGTCACTTATTCATTACTTATTCCTTATTCCTTATTCGTTACTTATTCCTTATTCCTATTCATTACTTATTCGTTACTAATTGATTTGAATATGTTTCCCTCTTTAATGCTTTATTTTCTTATCTCTGGTAATAGTTCTTGGTTTGTAAAGGTGAAATTACCCTTTAGCATGTAAGTACCCGTTTGTGCGCTCGACTGATACCCTGTTACTTAATTGATACTTATTTGTTCACTATTCGATTTTTATACGTTGCCCCAATTTATTGGTATATTTTTGTGTCTCTGATGTTTGTTCTTGGTTCGTAGAGTTGAAATTATCCTATTAGCGCATGTGTACCCGTTTCCGCGCTGTACCGACTACCCGTTACTTATTCGCTACTTATTTGTTCCTTATTCGATTTTTATACCTTGCACCTGTTAACTGCTTTATTTTCGTGTCTTTGGTGTTGGTTCTTGGTTCGTACAGGTGAAATTACCATAATAACGCGTGTACCCGTTTCTGCGCTCGACTGATACCCTGTTACTTATTCGTTCCTTGTTCGCCTTTTATACGGTGCTTCTTTTGATGCTTTCTTTTATTTACTTTTTGTCTCTGGTGATAATTCGTGGTTCGTAGAGGTGAAATTACCCTTTAAGCGCGCATGTTACCGTTTTGCAATCGACTGATACCCTGTTACTTATTCACTACACATTCGTTCCTTATTTGTTTTTATACGTTGCACCTTTAAATGCTTTCTTTTCTTTGATTTTCTTGTCTCTGGTGATAGTTCTTGGTTGGCAGTGGTAAAATTACCCTTTTAGCTCGAAGGTACCAGATATTGCGGTCGACTGATATCCTGTTACTTATTCGCTACTTATTCGTTCCTTATTCGATTTTTATACGTTGCACCTTTTTATTGCTTTATTTTGTGTCTCTAATGTTGGTTCTTTGTTCGTACAGGTGAAATTACCCTATTAGCGCGTTTGTACCCGTTTCTGCTCTCGACTGATACTCTGTTACTTGTTCGTTCCTTATTTGCTTTTATACGAGCAATTTTTATGCTTTCGTTTCTTTTATTTTCTTGTCTTTGGTGATATTTCTTAGTTGGTAGAGGTATAATTACCCTTTAGTGCGTAGGTACCCGTCTTTGCGTTCGACTGATACCCTGTTACTTATTCGCTACTTATTTGTTCCTTATTCGATTTTTATACGTTGCACCTATTTATTGCTGTATTTTTGTTCTTGGTTCGTAGAGGGAAATTTCCTATTAGTGCGTTTGTACCCTTTTCTGCTCCCGACTGATTCCCTGTTACTTGTTCGTTCCTTATTCGGTTTTATACGTTGCATCTTTTTATGCCTTCTTTTCTATTATTTTCTTGTCTCTGGTGATATTTTTAGATTGGTAGAGGTGAAATTACCCTTTTAGCGCGTAGGTACCAGTTTTTGCGCTCGACTGATACCCTGTTACTTATTCGCTACTTATTTGTTCCTTATTCGATTTTTATACGTTGCACCTATTTATTGCTTTATTTTTGTGTCTCCTGGTGTTGGTTCTTGGTGCGTAGAGGTGAAATTACCCTATAAGCGCGTGTGTACCCGTCTCTGCGCTCGACTGATACCCTGTTACTTATTCGTTCCTTATTCGCTTTTTATACGTTGCATCTTTTAATGTTTTTTTCATTTATTTTTTTGTCTCTGGTGATAGTTCTTGGTTGGTAGAGATGAAATTACCCTTTTAGCACGTAGGTACCCGTTTTGCGCTCGACTTAAACCCTGTTACTTATTCGCTCCTTATTTGTTCCTTATTCGATTTTATACGTTGCACCTTTTACTGCTTTATTTTCGTAGCTCTGGTGTTGGTTCTTGGTTCGAAGAGGTGAAATTATCATATTACCGCATGTGTACCCGTTTCCGCGCTGTACTGATACCCTGTTACTTTTTCACTAATTATTCGTTCCATATTCGCTTTTTATACGTTGCACCTTTTCAATGCTTTCTTTTCTTTTATTTTCTTGTCCCTAGTTTTAGCTCTGGGTATGTAGATAAACCCAATTAGCGCACATGTACCCGTTTCAGAGCTCAACTGATACCCTGTTACTTATTCGTTACGTATTCGTTCCGTAATCGTTGTTTATACGTTGAACCTTTATAATGCTTTCTTTTCCTTAATTTGTTTGTCTCTGGTGTAAGCTTTAGGTTCGTAGAAGTGAAATAACCATATTAGCGCGTATGTTCACGTTTGAGCTGTCGACTTATATCCTGTTACTTATTCGTTCCTTATTCGCTTTTATACGTTGCACATTTTAATGCTTTTTCGTCATTTTTTTTGGTCTCTGGTGTTAGCTCTAGGCTGGTAGAGGTTAAATAACCCTATTAGCGCATATATACCCGCTACAGCGTTCGACGAAAACCCGGTTACTTATACGTTGTACCTTTTACTGCTTTCTTTTTATATTCTTGTCTCTGGCGTTAGCTATGGGTTCGTAGATGTGAAAAAACCTATTAGCGCGTATGTTCCCGTTTCAGTGCTCGACTGATACCCTGTTACTTATTCGCTACTTATTCGTTTCTTATTTGCTATTTATATGTTGCACCTTTTAAACGCTTTCTTTTCTTTTATTATCGTGTCTTTGGTGTTAGTTATGGGTTCGTAGGGTAAAATTATCCTGTTTATCTCTTTTTCGTAAGTGGGGCGAGTTTGTATGGATTCAAACTTAGCTTAGTACTGTGCATTACTATCCCCTGCAATCATATCCAATTAATTACCGAGAATGGATCACTAAAATTTTGAGCCCTTTAATTTTAAAAATATGGATATATATGAGAGTCTATCAAATAAAGTACGTTGATTTCTATATTTTTTATGAATTTTGTGATAATATGAAAGTAAATTTAACTATTTCAATGGCTTAAATACGAACGTGAGTCAATGACAATCCATTCTGATAATTGTTTACTTTCCGAACTAGAAACTTTAGGATCTGCAGTACTTGGCGATCGCAATATTGGTATACCAGTCGATTTATATTATTTTATAGAAGGACTTAAATAATTTCCAGTAAACGCAAAGAACAGAAATGACCTTATTTTGTTTTTGTCAATTGCTTGGAAAGATTAATAAGGGTGTTAATAAGGGTGGATCCAGAAATATTTCAGAAGGGAAAAGGGGGTATTTTCAAAAGAACTTTGAAAATACCTCAATTGTTTTAGTTGATGTTAAGATCATTAGGGCAGTAATAAAACAAATGGTAACACATGGTTTACAATATTTCTAATTTTCTTTTCTTTGACTGCCTCATGCCGGTCTTTTGGTAGCGTGATCCCTCAAGGGGTCTCATTGGGGCGGGTCTGATCCCGGATCCCGCTTATTGTTTTGTCAGATTCCCGTATCCCCGCTTATCATTGTAATGATAACGCTTGTAATTTCACGTTCCCCGCCCAACTTCGTTTCCAGTTTTCACGCTTAATAATTTGACTTTCACGTGTCACACTTACAAAAATCGGCCAATCCCGCATCACTCTTATACCCAAATGAGACCCATTTCAAGTGCGGTAGGTTGTGGGTTTGAACCCAACGGGGTTAAACCAAAGACTTATAATACACATTTGCAGCTCCGCTGCTAGGTACCCTGCCTTTAGGAGTAAGAGAAAATACTGGTGGACTCAAGAGTCTAAATAATGTGTCCACGAAGGCCTACATGTCTACCTGTGAACTCTTTCCTTGTAAAAAGCACGTTCAGAAACAGGCTAAGTTTGTCGGTCTAGTACAAAGAAGGGTTTATATTCTGATCATATCATGTTCTCATCATGAATATGCATTCAATTGTTATTCATTATCATCATTATTTTTATTTGATGTCTGCAAGCAAAAGTGTAAACTACAAGTACCATATGTGTATCAAGTTCTAAATGTAAATATATAATTCACATGCATCAGTGCTAATCCATTTAGTAATTTCTCGCCTATTGTTGCACATAAAAATGTTAACATTTTCAGGAATATGAGCTCACTATTTGAACGCTCACAATTAATGGAACTGGTTACTTTTGTGTTGACAATTTATGAATCATTGTGAATGACAACGATACATTTGAATGGTCAAACTTGATTCATTTATTAATACTTTCAGTTGCTAACCTTTAGCAGTGTTTCTTTTGCAGTTTTAGCTTTATGAGTCATGACATGCTATAGGTCTATACTCGGGGAGGGCGCGTTCTATATAATATGTGATGGGGATCACTGAAATGGGTCGCTCTTTATCAGAATCATGATATGGATGAGACTGAAAAGTGTTTGCCTATTTGTGTGTATGCTTGACATTTGAAATTTTAATATCACAAAATTCAATAGATGTCTATGTACGTTAATAATTTGAGTTCGGTTGCTGACCCGCTGACCTTTAATAATTATCTCCTTTTCATATCTTGAATATAAGTATGATATAAGGTTTGGTTACTTCCTCCTCCCTTATTAACATATTACAACTCCCTTTTAATAGTTCCTGATCCACCACTGATTAAGCTAATTTAACCGAAATAGACTTCTATGATTTACTTCTTTTGTTTAAACATGGTATAAATCACAGGAATTTATTATTATTGTGATCATGGCATGATTAAGAAATTATAACTATTTAAAACTAATCAAAGAAAAAAAAAGGTCTAAGCTGTGACGTTTTGTTTTGTGGAAACCTGGCAATCGATACGTACTGTTTACACAAGCAATGGTCACATAAGTATAGAATGATAGTCTCTTAATTTCTCCAGTCTCGTATTGTGGAAGGGTAGGAGCGTATTAGGGACATAGTAAAACTAAATTGGCATTTAACTTTTTTCAAAGTCGAAATTTTGACAATTCAAATCTTACAATTTCGACTTTAATTCTAAGATTTGAAATGTCAAAATTTCGACTTTGAAAAAAAGTTCAATGCCAATTTGATTTTTACTATGTCCCTAATACGCTTCCGTAGAAGGGTGACTGTAAACAATCATGCATTATCGAAATTCGAACATTTATTGAATGCATTATCCAGTCTTAAGATTATTATTTTTTCTGTTGTCCTTTCGGCCTTTTTTTATGAATTTTGTGACAATATGAAAGTATATTCATAGCTATTTCAATGGCTTAATATGAACTTGAGACAATAGCAATACATTCTAATAATTGTTTTCTTCCCAAACTAGAAACTGTAGGATCTGCAGTACTTGGCGATCGCAATATTGGTATACCAGTCGATTTATATTATTTTATAGAAGGAGCTAAATAATTTCCAGTAAACGCAAAGAACAGAAATGACCTTATTTTGTTTTTGTCAATTGCTTGGAAAGATTAATAAGGGTGTTAATAAGGGTGGATACAGAAATTTTTCAGAGGCGAGGGGGGTATCACCAAAAGAACTTTGAAAATATCTCAATTGTTTTAGTTGATGTTAAGATCATTAGGGCAGTAACAAAACAAATGGTAACACATGGTTTACAATATTTCTAATTTTCTTTTCTTTGACTGCCTCATGCCGGTCTTATGGTAGCGTAATCCCCTCAAGGGGGTCTCATTGGGGCGGGGTCTGATAACGGATCCCACTTATTATTTTGTCAGATTCCCGTATCCCGCTTATCATTGTAATGATGACGCTTGTAATTTCACGTGTGCTACCCGACTTCGTTTCCCGTTTTCACGCTTAATAATTTGACTTTCATGTGTCACGCTTACAAAAATCGGCCAATCCTGTATCACTCTTAGACCCAAATGAGACCCATTTCAAGTGCGGTAGGTTGTGGGTTTGAACCCAACGGGTTAAACCAAAGACTTATAATACACATTTGCAGCTCCGCTGCTAGGTACCCTGCCTTTAGGAGTAAGAGAAAATACTGGTGGACTCAAGAGTCTAAATAATGTGTCCACGAAGGCCTACATGTCTACCTGTGAACTCTTTCATTGTGAAAAGCACGTTCAGAAACAGGCTAAGTTTGTCGGTCTAGTACAAAGAAGGGTTTATATTCTGATCATATCATGTTCTCATCATGCATATGCATTCAATTGTTATTCATTATCATCATTATTTTTATTTGATGTCTGCAAGCAAAAGTGTAAACTACAAGTACCATATGTGTATCAAGTTCTAAATGTAAATATATAATTCACGTGCATTAGTGCTAATCCATTTAAGTATACTGCTACTGATGCTGTTCTTGTTGGTAGAGCCTGAATATTTTCGAAAAGGATAAGTGAAAGTCACCCAAGGCATTGATTTGCCCAGCGGTAAGAGGTAAAACTTAAAGACTGTAGAGGAAGGGGTAATATGTAAATTCTATAGAAATTCTTGGATTTAAACCATTTGTTCCATGTACTCCTGTTGACATCAGTGAATAGGAAGTTCTTCGGCTAGACTTATGCGATCTTCCACATTTATCAGGTTTTCATTTTTGATGATATCTTAACCTCCTTGCTGCCAGTAGTTTTTAAGGTTGCATTTCGTGTTCCAGAAAATACGACAGCTCGACGTCTGTGACGTCACATGCCCAACAATGACATCCAATATATGACGTTACGCCCTAATGACTGTTACATTTGGGAGCCATTGAAGAAAAATATTACACTGTTTATTCTTCGGTGTTTTATTTGAAAGAAATACAGCAATGATGAAAAGCTTGCATAAATTTAAACATGAACATATGTGTCCCTCCGGCACAGCCGGTTTGGACACATGTGTCCCTCCGTCAGCAAGAGGGATAAAATTCCAAGATGTGAGGTCTTAGCTGTCTCTGCTATGGACCTGTTCCCAAGAGACCAAGAATATATAGATGTTTTTCTGGAGTTTGCGGAATCTTCATTTTGTTTAATGAGAACGCTCTTTTCAGGGTGGAGATTATATTGGTGTTCTTTTGAATATGCATCTACTACGTTGAGCATGACTTGCATTTCTCCATCCGAGTTAGATAAGAATAGGATATCATCTGCACACGTAGGAAATCCTGCATAATTAGTGCCTAGATATAAACCAATATTTGAGTCTTCTTGTTGTCTTAAGAGGTCTTCAATATATATTTTATAGAGTTGGGTGGACAGGATACAACCTTGACGAACTCCCTGTTGTACTGAAAAGCTATTACTATGTTGACCTTTCCAATTAACCCTATACTGTAATAATAGAAATTATATATTTCTACAATACATTTAACTAAGATTGAAGTAAAGAGTATAGAGGTTTTAACAAACTACATGCAATTGAAGTGAAAACAAATAGTTGATAAAATGATAATCTTAGTCACATCTGTTTGTATTTAAATAAAGGCAACAGTTGTAAACAAATCCGGGTAACAAACTAAAACCGATGGTAACACATCAACTATAAGAGGAAAACAACAGAAAACAGAAACACTGAACTACAACAAAAGCAAACGCAAACATACATAGAAACGGACTGTAGATAACTACTGCCATATTCCTGACTTGGTGCAGGACATTTTAAGAAAAAGATGGTGGGTTGAACCTGGTTTTATGGCTAGCCAAACCCCTCTTATATGGCAATGTTAAAATACCGCTATAATGACAACACTACGTGACAGGAATACAGTACAAACAAACGCAAGAACACTCAGCACAGAGATATACATAAAAAATAATATAATAGTACATTAAAACATGTTAACCGCAGAATAACAACGGACACCTCCCATAAATCTACTACAGCACACCAGGACATCACAAACGAAATATAAACTGTGCCAAATTGACCAAGGGAAAAACACCACACGATAAAGTACTGATACATCATGGTTTGATAATGAAACGAAACTGCATGAAAAATATATGAAGCTTTACTTTCTATGTGCAAACGAGTTCGAGCACAAAATAATTTGGCTAAATCTAAGTATAAATAGTAACTTAGAATCGTCTAGTGATCGTATAGTGTGGTCCATAAGCGGTAATGTTTAAAGAAAAGTTTCTGTAATACAGGTACATGGTGAGGTACTGAATATCTATATCATTAGTTTATCGAATGTCAATTAATTATCTGAATACTAAAGCATACATCTTTATTACATTCATGACTTCTTAACTAATATTGACAAAGAACAATTTGTTTGTTTATCATCAAGACTAGGTAAATAGTCATCTGACATCTTAATTACGGGGTTGTATATATTTGTATATGTCATTTAGTGCAACAGAGATAAGTATTCAACTATGTTAAAGTACCCGTTCTATATCGGGAATCTATACAGTAAAGGTCTTTGTTTATGTCATAGGTTTTTGTCTTGTAAAGATCTAATGCTCCAATATCGGACAATTACAATCTTGACGTATGGAATTTTCAAAAATGCGCAAATTAAGACACGAAATGCGACAAAGAACAACAATGAAAGCCCTGCTCCTTTGATAAATTGGTTATTATATAGTTTTCCATGGGATTGTTTTTTGTCTCGAGTAAATTTATGCATATACTTTTCCTAGTAAACGATGCTCAGTTAAATCTTTGTGCTATATCTCTTTGTATTTGTATGTTCGATTGCTACATTTCGTGGTTTTCTGTTAAAAGTATATCTTATATTTTTTATACCAAAAGCAATAAAAATTACGAGAAACAAGATTAATTGGTTTTCGTATTTATTTTTGACAATCTGTTGAGACTATAATATGTATATACATTTGCAAGAAAATGTTTATGACATATTGTTTTGACTTATTTGAAGCACAACGTGTCTTTAGAGGTTGAATGGATACCCAGGGCTGAGAATAAAATTGCAGACTGTAATAGTCGTATCATAAACACTGATAGCTGGGTGTTGCAGTCCATGTTTTGATTATTTGGATTCCTTTGAAGGTCCTCATGAAATTGACGGGTTCGCTAGTGATCATAACCATCGACTACCTGTATTTTATTCTAGATAATGGAAAAAGTAAAACAACAAAATACCGAACTCCCAGAAAATTCAAAACGGAAAGTCCCTAATCAAATGGCAAAATCAAAAGCTCAAACACATCAGAATATACATTCAATGGGTATTGGTGCATTCACATTTATTGGCACGGTATAAATGGGTGATTTGTTCTCCAGTTTGCATATTATTGAAAGTGCTTAAGTACAAAGCATACGGTACTATTATTTTACCTTTGTGAAGATCCGCGAATTATTGGTCGTTTTGTGTCCCAAAAGGCGATACATTTATTGATCAGGTGTTGGGTTCCAGTTACTAACAAAGCTAACGAGGAAATTATTCGGTTTTGATTTACCATTTAGGTTGTGGCTCTTGGAATGGATTTTAGGGATATATTTAATAAAGAATTAATAATTACTTTGTGGTAGTTTTTTTAAATAGTTGACATATTTTATTGCAGATATTATGTTGTAATTTTCATTTTATTTGTTTATTATGTGTTACATTTCTGACATATGTTTAACTTGGAAAGAAATCACATATTTATTTGAAATTATAGGAAGTATGTTTTCACAAAGTAACCAATATGATCTTGACAGTTATTTATCCATTATGCCTGATTTGTTAGCACAAAGTAAAATCTTAACCGGACAATACAGTGAAGAAATATTACTATGGTTTTGCGATGGCAAAAGTGGGTGGAAATGAATTACAATTTTATTGTCGATAATTTACTGACAAAACCGTTATTTGTAGCTTTGTATTTAGCTTTTACAGTGAAATTTTCTGCGACTTCTAGTCCCGTATGTGATGTTTTTATAGTATAAAGTGGGCTTTCAATTATTTGTGCTGAATTTTCTACCGATTCTCAATTAGTGAAATGTGTTCTTTAAGATGCAAAAGGAAATTATTCTCACAAATCAGGAAGAAAGAGCCGATAACTCCGGATTTACTACATGATATTGTTACGATTAAGGGAAATGATATTAGAGATGTTTGTATGCAACTTGCAAGATTATTTATTTATAGTACATGCTCAGTTTCATGTTCTTGTTGTTCACATTGTGTACGAAATATTGATATTACTATGTCATGCGTAAATTATATTGTTATTACGATTTCATGTGTGAAATATAAGGCTAGCACAAAGTTCGTTCTCATTGTTTTCCCCACCACACGTGGGTCGGTAAATCATTTCCCAGGTTACCGCGCACTTCCAAGCTTTAGTTTGCCATTTTAACCCTTGTCACCCCTTCTCACCTTTTTAACTCATCCATGTAAGGGAAATATATTGTACTTGGGCTATTTTCCCATCCAAATAAGTGTTAGTTAAGCCCATATTCCCGTTGGCCTTCTTCTATCATTTTCCAATGTAATCCGCCATCATTAATTTAATATGCATATGAGGTGAACTACTGACCCGAGATTGGACCAATGGCGATGCGCAGCTTCCCACAGATTTGGACCAATGATTTACTTAGAGTCCCACTGATTTTGATGGGACCTAAGTATAAAAAGGGCGTTTACGGGTTGTGTGTTTAGACTGTGGACACGATACCAGGGCATATACATTACCTTAGCTGATTATATATTTACCGAGCGCAACCAAGCCACAGTCGTCTCAACTTTGTATCATAACGTATTGTTATAATTGGTACGCCCGCAACTACTTTGCATAGATTATTACCTGACCTTACCTGTGACATTATTAACCTAGTTCACGCAAATAACCAAATACTGCGTCCGTAAAGTACATATTTACTACGCCCGTAAATACTTCAAATAGGGGACCCGCATTATTCTTAGTCGCTCATTAAGGTTTTTACATATTGTTATATAGTTATACTGAATTGAAAATATTGATATGTTTGAGTAAATATTGAAACTTAGCAAATCTTTCTTATTTGTTGAATTCTGATAATCTGTTGAGAGGAGATTGTCATGCTACCAATGAATATATATATACCAATATCATTGTGAATTAACCATATTACCAGTGGTTTAGAGATATTTTAACTCGGCCTGCTACCAAGGTTTTAATACATAGATTTTGTATTAGAAAATCTGAACCCCTACACCCAGGTGTAACAATATGCACAACAAGTTATTTTGTGTAGTTAATCTTTTCCGAAACGTTCCATTTGTGATTGTCTAGAAAGATATGCATGTGTTATGCATTTATAAGAATTTTATTATGATATAAATTGAAAATCATCACATATTTCTATCTTTATCCAAAAAAGCAGAACGGGTTTTACCGAGATGGAAATTGGTTAATTATTGTTGTACGACTTTACCCCAGCAGAGCTATAGAAAACAGTACATTAACGGGTGTTACACGGACACTTTTAGATGATACACGGACACTTTTAGTTGTTACACGGACACTTTTATGAATAGAATCACTCGTGCATGATCAGAGTTCATGGGCACTTTAAATTTCAATTAGATTTGAACTTTTGTTTCACCGACATATTTCCTGTCTTTTGATTAAAATATTTACGTTAGCATCAATAACTATGTTTCAAACAATTCCAGTAAATTACTATTCATATCAGTACACTAAGGGATTGACCATTTTACTTTAAAAAAGGGGTATGTCTTTTTCTAAAAATAATTTGATACCCAATTTTATGAGAAAAATATATTGTAGTCAAGCAGATGACAAAATAATGTTCTGATTCCCGATTTTCCGTATACCGTATATAATCGTCTAATTTCGAAAAAAAATGAAAATAGTTGGGTGATAGCGTTGAAAAAATAAATAATGTTCTTACTCAGAAAAGAAGATACCCCCTTTTGAAGCTAAATGGTCGGTCCGTAAGTGTTTTTTCCTTCAACATATGGACATGAATAGTATTCTGGACAATGCTGAAAGTAAAGAAATGCTGGTACCAACGTTTATATTTCAATAAAAAGACAGGAAATATATATAAAAATCAAATCTAATCAAAAGATAAAATCCTATCAACTCACCAATGCACGATTGATCCTATAAATAAAAAGTGTCCATGTAATACATGTTCAAATATGCAGCAAATCGTGAAGAAAATCATTCAACTAATGTCATCAATTTTGAACGGTAAGCTGCGATTGGATCATATAGTGACACGTGTTAAATCCTGATCAACACTATCAGAGACATATAAAAAAACCTAGTATATGTATGAACTATTAAAAAATCCAAAATATATGCCTATATATATACATGTATATATATATCAAATAACAAGACAAAATCCAGTTTTTCATAACATTTCATTCACTTAATATCAGTTCTGTTTATTTTAAATGGATTAACCCCCTTTTCCTTCCGTTTTCCACAATAAAAAATCAAATGGTAGCTCTGTTTTTTTATGAATTACTTACTAGCGAAGTTGCATTCTAAAAGTCTCAAATGTAAACAACATTCATCTTTTCCTTGAAATGGTTCTTTTTTATAAAGTTATTAAATTCTTGAAATTTTTAGAAAAAATTATCGGCTTAAGGAAGTGAAAAAATGTGTTTAAACTGTAACTTACATTAACTGGTATATGGCCATTGAAGTTCCTAATATGTTTAGTTTTGCTACCTCTTCTAAATGCAAAATGTACTACTTCCTTCCTGAAACGTCGTACAAGTCAGATACAAAACAAAGGTAACAAAAAATAGGCCGGAAACAACCTGCCGTATAGTTTGTCTGCACTTGTAGTCAGGTCAAGATCCTCGGCTAGCGCCTCGGACCTTGACCTGACTACTCGTGCAGAAAACTATCCGGCAACGGTTGTTACCGGCCTGTTTCTTGTTACCTTTGTATTGTATCTAATACTAAAGACCGACATAACGTTGTGTCCAGTTCGAAATTTGGAATTATACTTGCAACGGAGTGACATTCAATCTGATCTAAATTTATATTTATTCAGGAATTTGTCGAATGTGAAAGAAAAATTATTTTTTCGTTCATCAAATAAGCCTTTAAGCTTTACTAGGATGAGTTAAATTTTCATAAATGCCTTTTCTTCGTTAGTTCGCGACATTCAATCGTACGGACTACATAGTCTACGATATGGTGGTGCTACAGCGGAGGCGAGGTTTGGTGTTTCAGACAGACTTATTAAACGTCATGGACGTTGGATGTCGAACACTTCCAAGAATGGCTATATGAAAGAAGATTGAGCGGAACATATGATCGTTTCTCAGAACTTGAGAATTTGATAACATCATTTTTTTTAAATTTACATTTTGGACTTTAAGCTTTCCATATATGTAGTAGTAAATAGCTTCCCGTTCTTTGATATTTATTAGCCTTTTTTACTACGTTAATATTTATATACTTGATAAGGCAGTGTTAAATATATGCTTGGATATTTGGTATTAGTACGTGTTATGTCTACATTGATGAGTAAAAGGGAAAACAAAAAATTGATAGACTTTAAATTTGCCGTTGGTGTGAAAAAGTCGGAGTAAACGGTCTTACTTCCTTATTCAGATTTTTTCAGAGCTTGATATATTGAATAGACAGCAGTATATTGTTGAAGACTATATATTGCTTTCTAAATGTCTTTCGGTGACCTTTGTCGTTAGACTGCTGTTTCATGAACGTAGGGCTACACATATGTCCTATAATTAATTTTTTGGATGCTTTTTATGACGGGCTGTTGTCATTTTTGTTGTTCCTCTTCATTAGCCAATTAAGTCATTAGGAAGAATATAACTGACTACCAAACTGTGGATTAATAATTAATCCATATTTGATATCGATTAGAAGGAGACTCCTATCGATCGGATATCGCTTTGGTAATGATGTCACATTGAATGTCCATTAGAGTTTAGAATAATTAGACACTAATTTAAGATTGAGACGGCGCATTGGACGTTAATTTGGGGAACAGACGTCGATCTGAGTATAAAATTGATAAAGTTATTTCCTATTTCTGCTATCTTTTTGTTTCAATTTACATCGAACCTATTTACTAAATTTTTCATCAATGAGCATAAAACAACAAAACTATTTTAGTATGTTTCTTTAATATTTCAAAAGTCAAGTCAATGTTATAATTTATTTCCGAATATATTTCCTTAAATACAAGTGAATAATAAAATTAATTGTGCAAATTTAACCAAGGTCCATGCGTTGATATCTCCGTCGTAGATACAACATATAAAGTAATCTCTCCGGATAAATGTATTTCAGTTGTACTAAAGACACGCAAGAAAAATGGCCCAAGATCAACGAAAGATCCAAGGCTCGTACAAACAGTATGTCATTTATTTTCATCTGTACAATAACTGAACCAGTTCCAGTGTGTGTCATGTCACCACTTTGTCCATTCTGTGCATATTTTGGTGTAATCTATACTTAGTTGATTAGAACGTCATTTTATACAATTGTAAACTGCGTAAAAGATGTTCGAGAAGAAACACTGGCTATAAACAAGTATAATCCTGGTTTTTTACACATAAATTTACCTGTCAATTTAAAGTATGGTGAGGTTGACATGTCCATTCCAGAGGCTGACTTTATGGATGGAAACGGAATAACATCTTGGTTGCTTACATTTGCACTTTTCAATAATGAACCACATGCCGACAACACAACTAAAACAGAAATACATTTTTTTTATAAAAAGTAACTTTACCACCATGATAAACAAACACCATTTGTCTGAGCATATCATCTTAACATAACACTAATCATACAAATGAGGATATGTGGCATGATTGCCAATGAGACGACTATCCACAACACTCATGAGTTTTCATAGAACAACAATGTGTGTTAACATGTTGACAATATTATTGTTCTTGTAAAAAGACATTTATTATTTAAGATAACTTTTGTCTGTAAAATCGTGTATGTTTTGATTTTAATATTATCAATAGGTCGTACTTTGGTTCTTAGGGAATCCGCCGGATATAACATTTGTTATTCCAATCAACCAGCATGGCTATCATGGCTCCAAATAAAACATAGGTAAAAATCAGCGATTGTCATATATATATTGAAATCCATAATATACTGACGGACTTTGACAAGGCAATAACATATATGTATTTATCAAAGTTATGTACACCGGTATGTAAACATTACCACGTCTATTTGTTTATAAATGAGACACGTGTTGAATGTATATAATATGTTAAATTTGTTTCATTGGTTGAGTTAGAACTGACCATAATATTTGAATGAGGTCAATTCAAATATTTCGTGCTATACTTTTGGCGGTTGTGTGAATATAAGATATTGTCATTCGAGGTTCGCTTTTGGTGCAGTAAAGTTTCCCACCCTCCCACCCGACAAAATGTATTTTTCTTGTGTTATTTTTGATTTATATGAATAATAATGTGTTTAAGAATAGAATCTTTTATTTGATTCGTAATTTGTATTTGCGTACACAATGAAAATTGTTCTTATTCTTGTAGATTTGTTTTTGTGTTTGTTACCTGCAGCGGCCTAGGCAGAGTGTAACAGATGAACTTTAGTTTGTATTTGTCTTTAATAAAAGTAAAGCTTTGCTGCACACTGTCAGGCGAGCTGATCCCATACAAAGGTGTTGATAGATATAAGAAGATGTGGTATGAGTGCCAATGAGACAACTCTCCATCCAAGTCAAAATTTATAAATGTAAACCATTATAGGTCAAAGTACGGTCTTCAACACGGAGCCTAGGCTCACACTGAACAGTAAGCTATAAAGGGCCCCAAAATTACTAGTGTAAAACCATTCAAACGGGAAAACCAACGGTCTAATCTATATAAAACGAGAAACGAGAAACACTTACGAACCACATCAACAAACGACAACTACTGAACATCAGATTCCTGACTTAGGACAGGTGCAAACAAATGCAGCGGGTTTAAACGTTTTAATGGTACCAAACCTTCACCCTTTTTCTGAAACAATAGTGTAACATCACAACATAGAAAGACACACTATAAAATATCAACTGAAATAGCTTAATTCAATCAAAGGACATAGTAACACCATTGAACATACACTGAACAAATAAATTTGACCTATGATACAATGTAAATTCAAAATAAATAAACTAAGGGAAGAATAATAAAAGTAACATGTTATATCGGTATGATATGTTAAACAATTTAAGAAAAACAATATGCTTGAACCAAAATATCAGCCATTTGCAATAACTTTAAACACAGGTAAATAAAATAATTTTGTTGTTAGGTATACGAATACAGTTACAATAGAGAAAGGAAATATTTTAACAAAATAAATAATTTTGATGTTCATAGTACGAAGTGGAAATTTATATTAGTACCAAACACTTATCAAAGCTGGTATATAGACCAGATATAACCCTGAATAACATTAAATAACAAAAAGCATTACAATTAGTATCAACAGGTCAAATCAACAAGAAAGTACGATTTGAGAGTACTCGCAGTTACTGACAGCTAGTTAAAAGCCAAAACAATTAATAATAAAAATCATGCATCAGAGACTAAAATCAACTAAAACACATCCCAGGGATTTAGTATTTTAACGTCATGGACAGTCAAAGAAGACATGACTAGTGCAATGCCAAAATAAATGTATCGACAGACAGTAGGATAGTTAGGAGTTTAACCTCTTTATAGATCAAAATGAACGTGGGTGTGTCTTTAAACATCCCGTTTGAAAAGAATACAAATTTAGTTATGTTTTAATTTGCTGATGACAAAATCGATATTAGTGCCAATGTAAACTATATTCAAAGATCAAATTACAACATTGGTAAGATAACCTGAACTAATAAGTTTATTTAAAGGTTCGATGAGTTTACACGGATCATATAGTGATTTCCGCGCTTTAAGTACAATATTACCGTAAAATTTAGGATGTGAAATACCGTTTTAATCAGTTTTCTACAGGTACAGCCAAATTTACTAACAAATCTTTGTATCTATGAAAGAACTTAGCAAAGGTTTTACGTAATTTATGGTAACGAAATCCCTGACTTAATAATTTACTAGTGATGCATTGATTACGTTCGTTAAAATCTATGACATCACTACATACACGGGCATAACGAACGAGTTGGGATATATACACACCGTATGATGGAGCCAAAGGAACATCGCCGTCTAAAAAGGAAAATTAACAATAGGGAATGAAAAATCGTCTCTTTTGTCGTAAATTTTCGTATGGAGTTTTCCTTTAGAGATTGAAATGTCCAAGTCCAGAAAAGGACAACTACTGCTGTTTATGTTAGATTTAGTTAAAGTAAGTTCTATTGGGTAAATTTCGGTAGTATATTTAGAGAACTCTGGATTATTTAACGAAAAATATCATCTAGATAACGGAAGGTATTGTTGAATGTATCAACCAAATGTAACAATGACGTGTCTTTACTGAGTTTGGTCATAAACTGAGATTCATAGCAATACAGGAATAAATCTGCTATTAAAGGGCGCAGTTAGTGCCCATAGGAATACCTACTACTTGTCGATACACTTTATCGCCGAAACGTACATATATGTTGTCCAGGAGAAAATTTAAAGCTTCAATCATATCTTCACATTTCCAGTAAGTGTATCTAGCATACTTTCCTTTTCGTTACAGAAAAAGGCTTTAAACGAGTTACAGCAAATAAATTTGTAATGAGATTTTCAAAAGACCATTTAATTAAATATGAAAACTTTTCTTGATAAGATTGTTTGGAAGTGTAGTATAGAGTAGAAAAATCATAACTGTCAACAGAATTAAAAGGACCATCAAAAGCATGTATTTTATCTAAAACCCTAAAGAATTTTAACACTCCAAAATAATTAATACCATTATTTTCATAAGCTTTATTACAAAAGTTAATAACAAGTTCTTTGATAGTAGTAAGGAGGTAGTTAGAAGAACTGATAGATTGGTAGTAGAACACTTACTAGATGCGGAGATGAAACGGAATTTAAATGGTTTTGTGCAATTTAGGTAACCAGTACATAGTAGGGACTTTCAAATGTTCGGAAGAGGCTTTAAGCTGGGTAGTGGCAGTGATATGCTTGTTTACAATTTGACTCTCTGTGGAGCGTACGGACCTGAATGTAGATGAATTTGTAATTTCGTTTTGGAGAACTTCCGTGTAGTATATGCGTCACACCACCACTACATTATTTGCTGCTTTATCTGCCGGTACGAACACAAACCGCTTTGCGAGTACTTGAGTTTATTTTTATTCTGGAAATGGGAATATCATGGACCCTATTACTAATTTCAGAATTGTTTTCAAAATGAGATATACGATTATTAACAGTATTCATAATTTTATTCAAATAACTGTCAAGAGATTTTTATCAGATTTTCACGTTTACACCAATTTTACAGTAGACAGACAGAGCGTCTTTAATAACCTTACGACACTGTTTCCAATCTATTTTAGATGGAGGACGATATTTCGGTCCTTTCTTAAGAAAAGTTATGACCTCATGGTCTTCGACGATGTTGAGGTCTCCTGTAAGGACATGACCATAGGGAACATATCTAAAACTAGATGTTTCACAATCTCAAGTGGAAGGAACATTATTTACTATATTGAAGTCTGATGTAACTGACGTATAATTAAAAATCAAACTTCTGCTGGGTTTTTATAAGATTACGAAATAATAGGTGGTTCTATATTATCAAAATATGGAGGTATTTGGCTTTGGATGGTAGAGTCATTGAATATACTAGATAAGTTAATAAAATCAATACCTCTATTTATATATTTTAATTTAAGAAAATGCCGTTTATGATTTTCAGGTTTATCGATACTAGAAAATAGCCTATGATGACAAAAGGCTGTAATAATACGGGTGTATTCATACATCGGGCTAAAAAAGAAATTTATTTTTATTTATTTATTTATTTATAAATTTATTTATTTATTATGAGTTTATTTTGTAAATAATTTATGTTCGCTTGAATTTATGAATTAGATCATAATTGCTATGAATGCCAACCATACGTCTTTCTGATTAGAAAAATGTAGTACCTTATTCTAATTACCTGCGATGATTGAACTTTTTCGACGGTGTATTTGAAACCCATGTATGATTTGTTTTCGGTTTTTATATCCGTGAAACATTACTTTAAATCAATACCAGTACTTAAATCTGTAAAAAAGAAATATTGTTTCTTATATTGCCCAGACTGAGCAAACAAATATGTTAAAGGCCATACAAATGTTGGAGCCAGAAATAAGATAACGTGCCGTTGCTAGACAGTTTTATATTCATTCTGTGCTATTGCTAGAATATTTGATATTCATATGCAATTATTCTTTTTATTAACAAATCGACTCCTTATATGATGATTTTATCTCTGTTTTGCCATTAACTTCAAAACGGTTAAAAGACTAAAACAGCAAGATAGGATCTACAATTCAACATCAACAAAATTGTCAATTGAATGGTTATTGAAATGATCGTCATTGAATAAGGACATTTTGCCCCTGTTAGGCTATTTTTAAATCCAAAATATTATAGATAGAGAGAAATTATGCATGTAACGACGTGACTTCAGACACTGGTATAGCGAACAAGCTAGTTGGCATATAAACTTGTCCGTCAAAAAGGAAGATGTGGAAAGAAAATCGTCTCTATGTAAATATTAGTACATTTGTATGTTAAGCATTTTGAATGTTGACGAAATACGAAATTATTTTAAAACTGACGTTCCAACACCTCACAGTAGGCAAATTTAACCTAAAATGGATTTTCCTTTTTATGTCCATAGTTGTGATATTCTCTTCACGTATTAAAGTATTTATCCTAAGCTTAAGCATTAAAATGTTGGTGCTGAGAGTTCGCGATGAAGGTTATAAGAAAAGCTAATCGGACTCGCCAAATTTATACAAAGTGTTATTTTCATTTTGTAGTGTGCAATGTAATTATCCATTATAGTATTATTATAATATAGGAGCAGAAAAAAACAAAGCAAATGGGAAAAGGAACGCAGTTGATATTTCATGACCCTTTCCTGTTAAAACCTCGTACTATGAGTACAGATAATATTGGATCCATAATTCCATTAAGAGCGGAAAGTAGATTAAACGAGTAGCAAGTAGTATTGTTGACAACAACGGAAATATTGGGACAAAATAGGAATAATTAAAACAAGCATAAGGTTTGATTTTTATATATAACATAAGAACAATCAATGGAAAAGCAATACGTTCTGTTTAGATTTGATTGTAGTCAACATCAGTCGTCTTCCATAAACTATTCTTTATGGTGTAATCATTAAGTAGCATGTGATATCTTTACAAAGAGGTTGAAAGTTTTTTTTAAATGATCCTTTTTTGAAATATATTCAGGGGAAATAGGTGCTACCTCTTTCATCTAAAGATATAACAACTTGATTGATAATTTTTAAGAAGAAAATAATTCTTTAGATAGGCGTTATATAAAAAAATTAATCAAGTAACCTGCAAATGTTTATTGTATCTGTTTAATATGTGTGTATTTGTAACGTAACAATTCACTAAATAAAACTACATAATCTGTATTGATGATTTTAACGACTGATCAAATATCATGAACTAACTGAAAAAAACCAAAAGTTTGTGTTAATAGCAACAGATATGTGAAACCGTATACTATATTTTGAAAATGATTCTTATTTGAAATATATTACAGGAAACAGGCTTTTCATTTTTCATCCAAAAATATTACAAATGATAATTTTTGAAGATATTTTATGTAGGCGTTATAAAAGAAATCAAGTTACATGCAGATCTCGTATTATTTATGTTTGACATTTGTGCATGTGTAACAATTCACTAAATAAAACTACGTTAGCTATATTAATGATATTTAACGATTGGTCCAATGTCATGTTTTACGGTGAAAACAACAGTAATCTAATACCAACAGATATTTGAAACCGTATATTAATGTAACACATGCTGACTTCACATCAGTCCTACTCTGTAAAATTTTATCAAAATAACATACTATTTTCCCGAATTTACCATCAGGGTATTGGGTTTATTTTAAACTAGAATTTTAGTTTTATTGAGATCTGGGTAATTCGAGACTGTTCTGTTCTTTTATATCTGTTTTGATGAAAAAACTGATTTGTCCAAACATGTTATTTGTAGAATGACTTCCGCGTTCTTTGAAGAAGATATGTTTATATTTCTGTGAAACAAACAATCAATACCAAAGTTATTGTAAATTAACAGAAATACTGTTAATAACGTCTTTACACTAAATCCACTGGGTGTTGAATGTGTACTGTATTTTAGTCTTAGACGAATCATTTTTCATTGGTTGTTATTGGCTATTTATATAGTTCATTCATTCATTCATTCATTCATTCATTCATGTCTTTATTTCCTTAAAATTGAGATATAATGAATACACAAAATTAATTAAATATCACACAACGAAAAAGAATAAACGAAATAGGAACAAAAAACAAAAAAGTTATTTTACACATACAGACAAATATACACTTAAGTCACTCGGCATAAAGTCCCTATGACACTCGGCATAAAGTCCATATGACACTCGGCATAAAGTCCCTATGACACGCGGCATAAAGTCCCTATGGAATCTTTAATGATGACATATCATGCATTGCCTAACCTGACACAACGTCCATATGTTGCTATGCATTGAAAAACATGGACGTGGCAAAGCTTCTCAAACTCCGAATGTTCGGCAATGACATTTAATAGAATTCGTCCAAGTAAAATTTGGTAAACAACTTCATCTTCATATTCGCTTAGTTCGCAATACAGTTGTAGTGAAAAATTCTCAATAATCATATTCCAACACAAATCACGCAGCTCTGTAGTACAAATGCAGGTACAACATTTATGTACATAAACATCATCAAAGTATTTTTAGCATGCGACACACTTATTTCCTAATGAATTTGGTATTTCGGTTAACAGTTTTGTAATAAAATAGGAATTTCTTATTTCTGCAAATCAATACCTCTGTTAATATATTTAATTTTCAGAAAATGATCTTTCAGTTTATGATCTCTTGGTTCATGGATATGCGGGAACAGCCTATAGTGAAAAAAAAAGCTGTACTTGTTTGCGTACATCAATATAGTGCATTGGATAAAACGAGATTTTATCACACTCATTGAAATAATCTTGTTTTGTACATAAATCAGACCGTTTGTTTTCTTGTTTGAATTGTTTTACATTTGTCATTTTGGAGCCTTTTATAGTTTGCTATACCATATGGTGACCTATAAATGGGACTTGTACACCATTTGGTCTCAAACGAAAAGTTGGCAATCATACAACATCTTCTTTATTTTGATACATACAAGTTAATCAATGCGTTGTTAAGGTTATTTACCAGCTGTAATAGATTTTGATCCGACTCAAACATTTGACTTGCATATAGAAATATAGTTACATGAGTTTCCCTCGTTCTACAGTAGCTCCATACATAGGGTCGTCTGTTGGTTTAGAAGCTCGAATGCATAAATAATCAACCAATTTCTGTCGATAGGTTGGTATGACCCGTGCCTTTAGAATGCCTCGCTTCCTAAATGTAGAAGAACCCTATTGATAACTCTTGTAGAATGACATATTTCAAGGTCATATGTTTGCTCTTACCTCGCATACTTCAGTCCAAAGTTTCCAGTCCACTTTATCGGACATTCAATGAACAAAAATCGATCAATCATCCGATCTGAGCTTGAAATTACGTGATGATATAAGTCATGTGGTTTACAATAGACAAAACAGCGAATAGTCTGAACATTGGCATCAGTAAAACTATTGGATACATTATAATCGCTCTTCGAATATTCAGAAATATTTATTATTATATGATATATGAAATATGACTATTTTCTAAAGAATGACTATCTTCTTTGATACACTGCGGTCTCTCATCACCATGCATTAACCCCCATGAGTCAAGAGCGGACACATATGTCCACCATCAGCAGTGTCCCAAGGGACACATGTGTCCATTTCACAAAATTATGAAATATAACCGAGTAGAACTCAGTAAATAACCGACATAACTTATGAATAAGTACTCAATTAATGAGCTCCTGTCTATAAACGGTACTGTTGCGTTTACCTACGAATACAGTTTAACTGAGTTTTCCATTTCATTAGCCCTTTTCACTCATAATCAGACTCTAAGATATAGGAATGATATTTATATATTTCTAAATAATCTGAATATGAACGAATGCTAACTCATTGTTAGCATTAATATTCATATTTATAATAGATAGAAGATATACAAACAAATCATATGATTTCCGTGCGGACAACACTCGGTTCTGGAAAATCCTCATAGGGAGTCAGTTTCACAAAAAATCTTACGACTAAAGTTGATCGTAAGTTTACTAATTGTTTATGACTTTAGTAAACTTTAGTCGTAAGATTTTTTGTGAAATTGATCAAAGGTACGCTCGTGGCGATAGTTTGGAAAGATACAAACACAAAACATATCAAAACATAACAAAGAAAATCACTTTAAAAAAGTTTAAAAAGGGAAAATTAACTAAAGAGTACGAAAAATCGTAAAATCGTAAACTCAAAACAAACTTGTTTATTGATAGTATACGCATATCATGCCATACACTCACCTTAGAAGCTTGACATAAGCGTGCAGATGATATTTTAATGGGATCCATTATTCCAGTAAGAAGAGAAAAGGGACATATGCGACCTGAAACTAGAATGTTTGAATTCTTAAAATCTAGGGACAAAGAAAGAATAAAAACAAATACTTGGCCTAAGGTAAGATTTTCTATAATACAAAATTATAACCAATGGAATATGTAATGTTCTGTTTGTAGCTAACATCCTTTGCTTTCCTATATGCAGTTAATATCTTGGTCTTTGACGCATATTTTGCATTTTGTCAAACACATTTCAAATGTAGCCAACAGTAATTTACCTACATGTATGTTCAAATCTCATAAACCGATTAGGAAGATAAACCAAGGTAACAAACAGCAACTGAAGGGATAGCATGAACTGCAAAAACAAGCTAGATCTAGTGTGTCAATTTGGAAAAAAGAAAAACAACAAAAATACCGACTTCCAGAGAAAATTCAAAACAGAAATTCCTTTATCAAATGGCAAAATCAAAAGACCAAACACGTCAAACGAATAGAAAACAACTGTCATATTCCTGACTTGGTATAGACATTTCCTTTTGTAGAAAATTGTGGATTAAACCTGATTTTATAGCTTGCTAAACCTCTCACTTGTATGACAGTCGCATATAATTCCATTATACTGACAACAATGTGTGAGCAAAACAAACAGACATAATAGGTAAAAATGGCAAAAATTGAGATACAGCAGTCAACACTGTGTTATAATTTTAAAAGACACAATCTGTAAAATACAGATTAGACGAATATTCTATTATCTATAGATCTAAAACTGTGAAAACTTGTTGCTAGAGAGTTGAGACACTGACATATCGTATCGGTTAATTAATACGTGGTGGCGATCGTAAAATTTATGTAGTGTAGAATTCAGTAATTCTTTTCATAACTCTGTTGGAGCAGTTTTTGAGTAAGGAGCACAATACTCTGATGAGGTCTGTTTAGTGTGAACATGGACGAGCGTATCGTATCAATTGAGATATGTAAACACAATACGATGGGTGAGAAAGTACTGCTGAGAATGGGAAGTTGACATTTAAAATGTTGAAATCATAAAGTTTGTCATAGATTCTACTATGAAGTCGTCTATCTGTGTCAACATCGAGGAAATAGTCATGATATGAAGCAAATCTTCTATTTTCGATAGTATTCCTTAAAAGTTCAATGGAATATATGAGACGCAAGCACTCACCTTAATGGGAGTTATTGAAGGACAAGACATCATCATTATATCTGAAAGAAAATTAAAGAATTTTGCAAAATATGTTTTTGTCTTTTAGCAGGTTAAGAAAGAATTCTCCTTCGTATGAGTTCCAAAACAAGTCGACTAATAGGGGTGCACAATTAGTACCTATTGGAATAACAAATGTTGAAAACATCCAACAATTTGATGATTTTTTCTTCGGTGTATTTGATTTTGCAGTGCAATACAAACAAGTAATTATATTGAAGGCTGATAACACCAAGTCTCGAGTGAAAATCCCATTAGAATATTTATAATTCTTGAACTCGAAAAATGCAGTAAAATCTATTTGAAACCCCGTTAAAAACATAAGTTAATAATCCTGCTAATAATTTTGTTTTGGAAAAAAAATGATATTAACACTCTTTTGTCAGTGTGTTTTCCATTCGTTTGATGTGTTTAAGCTTTTGATTTTGCCATTTGACAAAGGACTTTCCGTTTTGAATTTTCCTTGGAGTTCGATATTTTTGTTATTTTACTTTTTTATCCTACAATAATTCAAAATCTTCCCTTCTATAAATATAAATAAGAAGATGTTATATGAGTACCAATGCGACAACTCTCCATCCAAGTCACAATGTATAAAAAGTTAACAATTATAGGTAAAAGTATGGCCTTCAACGCGGAGCCTTGGCTCCCATCGAACAGCAAGCTATAAAGGGCCCCAAATGACTAGTGTAAAACAATTCAAACAGGAAAACCAACGGTCCAATCTATATAAAAAACGAGAAGCGAGAAACACCTATAACCTATAACCTATAACCCCATTTCAAAAGCTTTATGGAAGGTATATACTTACTAACATACAGTTAAGGTTATTCATCAATTAATATTGTTATAAAGTGTAAAATATTACAAAACATATTTTGTTGTAGGATATGAATAACCCAACCTCTTCTAAGTGTCTTTCAAAGAAACCCTTAATGGACCTAAATGCACGATCAAACAAAATACTTTAACCACAATTAAACATGTAAGGCTAAAATACTGTAGAAGTGCATTTGACAATCGATTCTTAGAATGTAACGGAAAAGTTACGGTGCAGAAAGTGACATCAATAAAGAAATTAAAGAAGAATAAGAATAACAACTACCATTATAATAATAATAATAATAATAATAATAATAATAATGGATTGTTTGTTGTTTGCTTTATGTCCAGTTGCAAATATTTCTTGCTTGTTTAGGACCACAATAGTAAAGAAAGAAAGAAAGAAGAAGAAGAAGAAGAAGAAGAAGAAGAAGAAGAAGAAGAAGAAGAAGAAGTCATTTCAACAGATATTATTTAAATAGGAGTTCGGATAAAAAGTTCAAACAGATTACCCTGAAATTTTTAATCGTATGTTTTCTGAAATTGTCTTATTTGTAACAATACACCACATAAAAGTTCATTAAATAAATATTTTAACGAGTGTTAAATTTTCATGTTTAACTCTTTAAACAATTAGTTTGTTTTTAATACCAAAAGAATTTGAAACCGTATATTAACGTAACACATGCTGGCACCAGTCGTTATCAAAACTAATATACAATTTTCCACGAATTTATCATCAAGGTTTTTGGTTTATTTACCTGAAGTTGAAATATAATTATGTTTTTGGTAATAGTAGACTTTTTTTATTTGGCATCTATTTGGAAAGTATTACTTTCACATTCTTCGAATATGATATGTTTTTGTTTTTATTTTGTAACTTCAATCAATAGTTAAGTTTATAGCGAAAGAATTAATGACAATATGAACATAGTAGTAAGTTGTTTTGGATTTCTATAAATCTAAAAGGCCAGAACTAATTTAAAGGTAACATTTTAATTTATTCATTTTTTTTCTTAAAGTAGGTAATAAGAAATATCAAATGTGCTATCTAAACATTGTTTGTCCATTTCATTTAAAGGCGAATTAAACGTAATTCGGTGTTCTCTTGGATTGTAATAAATTATATATGCATTTAGTAATTAGAAAAAAAAAATATTTGTTTAAGAATTTATATTTCAGGAGATACAATCGATATACAATAGATATAGGAAGATGTGGTGTGAGTGCTAATGAGACAACTCTCCATCCAAGTCAAAATTTATAAAAGTAAATCATTATAGGTCAATGTACGGCCTTCAACACGGAGCCTTGGCTCACACCGAACAACAAGCTATAAAGGGGCCCCAAAATTATTAGTGTAAAACCATTCAAACGGGAAAACCAACGGTCTAGTCTATATAAAAAACGAGAAACGAGAAACACGTATAAATTACATATATGCATGTAAAAGAACTATACCAACAAAATTATTTTCATTTACCTGTGTTTAAAGTTATTGCAAATGGCTGACATTTTTGTGCGAGCATATTGTTTTTCTTAAATTGTTTAACATTTCATACCGATATAACATGTTACTTTTATTATTCTTCCCTTAGTTTATTTATTTTGTATTTACATTGTATCATAGGTCAAATTTATTTGTTCAGTGTATGTTCACTGGTGTTAATATGTCCTTTGATTGAGTTAAGCTATTTCAGTTGATATTTTATAATGTGTCTTTCTATGTTGTGATGTTACACTATTGATTAAGAAGAAGGGTGAAGGTTTGGTACCATTAAAACGTTTAAACCCGCTGCATTTGTTTGCACCTGTCCTAAGTCAGGAATCTGATGTTCAGTAGTTGTCGTTTGTTGATGTGGTTCATAAGTGTTTCTCTTTTCTCGTTTTTTATATAGATTAGACCGTTGGTTTTCCCGTTTGAATGGTTTTACACTAGTAATTTTTGGGGCCCTTTATAGCTTACTGTTCGGTGTGAGCCAAGGCTCCGTGTTGAAGACCATACTTTGACCTATAATGGTTTTCTTTTATAAATTTTGACTTGGATGGAGAGTTGTCTCATTAGCACTCATACCACATCTTCTTATATCTATATACCTTGATATATAAAAAAATTAATTCTCAAAATTTCAAAGAATTTTGCCTAACATTTGTCCATCTTGTTTCAGTTGAAAGTACGCTGATTTGAGGTGAGTTATAGTGAAATATTAATATTTTTATTATTATCGTCACAAATTTAGTATTGAATTTTTTTAATTGATTAATTTGAATGATTAAAATAGAAAAAGAAAAAAATATCTGAGAAAAACTAATTTTAACGTTCCAAACGGTAATTAACCACTAACATAATTCAAAACAACCTCAGGGGCTAACTGCGGTATAGAAATAGTATCACTTATACCTCTTTAGTCCAGCAGTAGACTCGTGTTGAGGATAGTCTGTTTGGTAGTTATGAATCTATATAAAAAATAACCATATGCGATCGAAATTGCGACATTAAGTCCGATGCCCCAGTGTCGGGAGAGTGATATCTGAAATCATAATTCCAATGTCGCCTTTCTGCAATAAATATTTCGGTTGATTGCAACCATTTATCAGGGTGTCGTTCTAGTATCTCTTTCAAAACTTGAGGTTAGTTGTTTCAATTTCACAGCAATAAATAGTACATCTAGACTAAGAAGTCACCATTCGGTTTTCTAACAGACAATTTCTATATGATATGGCAACCTTTTAATCGCTCCTAGTATAGAAAATTTATCATTGAATTTAATAGAGATAAGCACAGATCTGCCAATGACGCCTATTTCCTTAAAGAACAACAATTTAATAAAATGGCAACAATGGATATATACAAATACTGTTTACAATAGTATTGTATTAAATGAATTAGCTATGTTGATTACGTTATTGCATGGCATGTCTTTGAATCTTTCTCTGACTCTCAACAGAAGAACGCCTTCTGTGAGAGTAGAAACTAAACCTTTTCATATCGGGGAGAATAGCTGGTTGCAATGCCCGATATGGTATAAAAGCATTTATGTCGCTGAGGAAACAGGCCAGGATCGACCGACACCTATTAAGGAGAAGTTCGCATTTGGCGAGAAGTTACATCAAAAGTTTTGTCACAATAATAGCATGGAATTGATCTAATTTCAGATGAATTTTCTATTTACTTGTCTTGTTGCCTGTACCGTATGCTCATGTATTACGGGTGAGTATGAAATAAAGTATATTTTTAGTTTTGTTATAATCATATCTTGATGTTGATGGAACATCGAAACCCGAGATGATCGGATAACATATCCAATCCTACATAAGCGGATCAAGTCACCTTATTAGTAAGCATTTAAAACATGCACCAGCCCAGTCATTTGCAACATTTCAAGGTGGACTTGGTCTATAATGTATGATGTAATTTTCCACGGTCAATCAGGACACTTAACAGTTGTCTCATTTATTTTCTGACGAAACAACTGCCATGATGACGTGCAAATATTTATAAAGTTCAGCTATAATCTGGCCCCTAGTTATCTTTAAATTTATTGCGCCCTCTAACTAACTCTCAATCATTTATTATAATAAGAGAAACAGATATTAATATAAGTGTATATGTAACAGTTTTACTTGCATTTGACAGTCGGTTCACGCATAGAGAAGAGAAACTTAGTGCAACTCCGAAATCAGATAAAGCATGTGTTTGGATCTAAAAGAGTTAGAGAACTAATTGGTTATGGATGTTATTGTGGCTGGGGAGGAAGTGGAAGACCGGTAGATGGCGTTGATAGGTAGATATATCATACTAATATGATAGTTTATCCATTTTCAGATTGATTTTGTTCACTCTAGAAAAGTTCATCAGTTTTCATTGGATCTTATGATAATAATAAATTGCTTGTTTACATTTATTGTTTTCAAGAGGAATTGATATTTTCTTTTTCAGATGTTGTCAAGCTCATGATAACTGTTATGACAGACATTCTAATTGCTCCCAAAATGGGAATACTACTCGTACTCTTTCCAGGGGAATACCATGATATGTAGAGGTAAATTATGTGTTTTACAAATAAGACTAGAGAAAATAATATGATAAAATAAAACAAAAGATCTTAACGGTACGGAAAATTGTAATTATATGGATTAAATGCTTTTTCGTAATTGTATAGGGTTGTAAACGCGTTGATTGTGCTTTGATAAACGCTTTTACAACCAAAATAGAAATACAAAAGAAGCGTTCAATTTTAATCGTAGTGCCTACAAAGGACATATCAATAAATATGAATCACAAAAAAGACAAAAATAATTAAAACAATTGAAATTAAACGCAAATCCAAGCCTTAAATATTCTTTTTGATTAGATATGGATTTTAACAAAAGTACAGAAGCTTCAAGAGGAATAGGAACTGGATTGACTTTTCTAATTTGTCGACTTAAATTTTGTGAACCTCGTTTAAAAATGAAAGATAAAAGAGCGGGTAAAAGTCTCGTATTTGACAAGACGCAGCTTTCTGTTGTTTCTTCTTTTGATTAATTCATTCAGTGTAGAAACTGCAGGTAAATATCTTTATTTCGTTTCCTATCTTAAAAACACTTTATTAGTGGTAAGTAACGGCTATCTTATTCAACAACTTTGTCCGGGTTAGGTTACAGCTGTTTCTTATAAGAATAATTTGTTAAAAAGGGATAACCACTTGTTAATGGTTATAATTTGAATGTTACTCGTTGTAAAGAATTGACAAGGATTGCTTTAAATATATAAGTGTGTTTCATATTACTATCCTGTTGAACTGCCTAAATTTTCGGAACTATTTTCTTTTTTAGATAAATTTGGATCATGTGACCGGAATGTCTGTATGTGTGACAGGGATTTTATTCACTGCCTGCGAAGGAATACTTTTAACCGTAATAATATGGATCGCTGTTGAAAATGACGTTCATTTAAAATTCGTCTAATAAGAATATAATAAACAGTGTTTCATTTTTATTGTTGATGGCAGATCTCTGAAACTCGGTTTCTGTTTTATTTATTTTCAATTTTTATAGATGCAGGACGACTGAAAGCTAAACATATTGTACATACAATCAATACTGTTGACGACTGTAACTTGCCCTGTACATGTGTATTGGTTATTTATTTCGTTCGGTCGCTGTCCCAATGACGTTTATTATATTTCTGTAAAATTTCTGTTTACTTATTGGCTAAAAGTATATGGAAATAATCAATTGTATATTATTCATCTTCTCCTTTTAACAAGCATTTCGTACACTAAGCTAGTTAATCTTACACAACGAACAACACACGGTCTATCTGGCAAGTTACAAGCATGACATGTGGTGGGGTTAAACCAGTTACGTAAGCATTTACAACCCCTACCGCCACCCAAACCGAATTCACCACCCACCCACATAGCCTATCTACACCATATATCGTGCAAGTTAGACGCACAATAGTAAACCTGCACAGAATGTTGCCCTCCAATGACTTTTTGTCATTTGTGTCTTTAGGTTGCTGTCTCATTGACGTATACCCCACATATCATTTTATTCATATTAAAAAAAAACAAAACAGAATAATGTCATTTGACATTTTGAATTTTTTGTTGCTTTGACACTTACTACTCGTACCCCTTTAGAATTCATAACGGACGATACATGATCTCTATTCTTTTGTTTTAGATCGTTGAATTCCGATTGTTTGCACTACTATGTTAGTATATGATGAAGACACTTGCAATAGAGTTATGTTGTCCTTGACATGTTTCTCTTGGTTTTCTTAGTGATGTTAGCTTACTGCCTTATCTTCAACATTTCAATTAAAATACCTTATTTAAGGGAGGTCAAAAATAGTTTCACATTGTATTGACCTTTTTTATGTTTATATGTTATTGATCGAGATGAAATATAAGTTAAAACATAAAATTAACGTGCTCGTTTTGAAGGAAAATGAGGGTAAAGAGAAACGAAAGATACCAAAGGGACATTCAAACTCATAAGTCGAAAAAAAACTGACAACGCCATGGCTAAAAATGAAAAAAAGACCAACAGACAAACAATAGCACACAAAACACAACAAAGAAAACTAAAGACTGAGCAACACGAACCCCACCAAAAAATGGGGGTGATCTCACATGCTCCGGAAGGGTAAGCAGATCCTGCTCCACATGTGGCACCCGTCGTGTTGCATATTTAAGTACAAACCCGGTAATAAGTCTAATTCGGTAGGTCACATTCGGGAAAAGGGGGACGGGTAAATAGCCAAACTGTTATTATTCAAAAGCTCTGATAAAAGTTCATCAGGGAAATACATTTACATGTTCACAATTTTGTTTCTTGTCAAATCTTGATTGAATTTTGTTGTTACATGCAATTATTAGGTTGAATTTGTGGACATTTAATGATTTAATGAGTTTTACAAACTTTTTGTATTGTCATATTCTTAACATGGTTTATAAGTCTTGTGTAATGCATAGAGGCATTTCCATTTCGTTACCATGTTTGTTTTTAGAGAAAATTCTATCAACTCTTCCTGACCATGTATATTCCCAAGCTGTCACCTCATATTGACTTTGGAAAGTTGGAAAGCTAAATCTCAAAATGTTGTACAAATGTAGGCAGCAAATTTATCAAAATTTAAAATCTAAGTTTAATGTTTTATTTGAAAACGATTAAATGTTTGTTTCCCTTACTCGTTTAATTGGTAACTCCGTGTAATATCTATTTGTCAATTGTGATCATTTACTGCTCTGTTTGGCCTTATATTGATACATTAATATAAAAAATTGGGAAATTCTATTTTTTTTAAATTTTAAAACAATATGTTTACCCATGATTCCCTACTGAATTTAGAAGGCCAAACACAAAACTTTGATTAAAATAAGTCTAAACTAGGAGAAATGATCCTAATTACCCATTGAGATAACCTCCGAAGACTGCTAATACATTTTGTAGTCATTTAACCTGATATATACATAATTATAAATAAAAATAGACAGTCAAGCACGTGCAATCGTATAGTGACGATTTTTCTAGGTTTGTTTGATTTCATGTTATAGATTAAAAATAAATGTAAATCACCGTTTCACTTGAATGAGAATGATTATTGTTAGCCAGCTAAATGGTTATTCGTAGTGATACCCTTTTCAATGTGGCCATTCTTTTCTTTTTAATGAATGAACACGCTAACTACATGCTGAACACATGCGAATCCCGTCTCAACTAAAGTTCAAAGTAAAGGTTTCTTGAATACGTATTCAAATGAGGTTGAATTATTGAAGCCAATAATACATCAGCGATGTTTGTTAGTTAATTTTGACTAAATTGAACCAAACTGACTGCCAAGAGATAAATATTATTTTAAATAAAAGTTTGAGACAAAAACATTTTTTTTCTAATTCGTAGCTATAATGCCCTTTAAGTAATTTCTGTCGGAAATTATAAAGTTAAAACCACAAAAAGAAAATACTCAAATCATAAAATTCGACAAAATGAAAACGTAATGATTACAAAAACAGCCCACAAAACAATTAAGAATAACATACATTCATCTTAAGAAAACAAAAAAGTCAAAATAAACCACAAACCGAACCAAACAAGTTTACTTACAAACTTTCAAGAAATCAATTATTAAATCCCCGCTTTCTAAAGCAACTGTATAGAATGACGGGAAATCTGTCCGACCGTTCGTCCATAATCCGTGCGTTCATGTGTACCTCTGTCCGTTTTTTCCTTTGTTTGTTTGTTTGTTCTTTTATTTCTCTTTTGTATCCGCATCTCCTTCTACATCCTTTATTACAATTTATTGAAACTTTCTCACACCCTTAACCAAACAATGTAATTTTGCACCTACCATTTTATTTCTTATTATCAGTATCATTTTCGGAAAGTCAAGGTTTATATCCCGTTTTCCTCCTAAACGCCTAATCAAATTTGTTTAAATCCTCTGAATCTTCCCATATACTACCACAGTGCGCCTCCTTTTTTGTATCTCACTACTATTGGGGAATCTCTTACCAAAGCATTGGTTTTGCAAGGGGCGGGGTAGCAATGTGTGAGCTTTGCGTACAGTAATTCTAGCTTTATTTGATATAATTACGAAGTACGGACATTGTGAGTTGATGCGATTCCCTCCGTCTTTTTTTGCTACTGTGAGTTGTCTTTTGATCGTTTTATAAGATTTTAACATCAGTTAACTACTGTTGCCTTACCTAAGCATACTCAAATTTGCTTAAAGTCATCAGTAGTTTACCGATGTTCAAATCACAATAATCCAGTGAAAGCTTGTTCAAAACCAAATCTCACCTTATAATAAACCATTGTTCTCAAAGACTGAATTATGAAATAGGTACACCTCCAATGCATACAGGAAAAGTGTAAAGATGTCATAAAAGAGGGGCGAAAGATACCAAAGGGACATTCAAACTCATAAGTCGAAAATAAACTGACAACGCCATAACTAAAAAAGAAAAAGATAAACAGACAAACAATAGTACACAAATCACAATATAGAAAAACTAAAGACCGAGCAACATGAACCCCACCAAAAACTGGGGGTGATCTCATAAGTATCCCGAGAACGCACGACCCTGTGCAATGCAGAAAGAATTTCTGGATAGCAATATATGCATGTTATTCACGATAAAGACAATATTCAAAGATTTTACTTCAATGTTAAATTGATAACCTATTTGCATAATAATAAGCTTATTAAATGGACAAATAAGTCACCATGGATCGTATCTACATTTTCTAGATCTATAAACAGGATCAGGAATAGATAGGAATGAGATGATTTCTAATGGTACAGGCAAAATGGCCAAACCAAATTTTTGTAATGATTTTTGAGAGATATAATGTACTAAGTAGACTAAGTAATAAATACCTTTAAGTTTATTGAAATCAAAGATTTCATTACAGACACTAGCATAGCGAACGAGTTAGGATATACACATACCTAGAAAAAGGACCAGAGGAACAATACCGTTAAAAGGGAAAATATGGAAAGAAAATCGCGTCTTTTGTAAAGTTTAATATATGTAAATTGTTTCACCTTTTGTAGTGGTGATAAATTTAGAAATTATTAAAAACTAAGGTTTCAACCCCTTAGGCAAAGTTGTAACATTTCTTTTGTGTCCATTTTGTCATATAGCTCCAACCGTATTTAAGTACTAAAACACCATTGGCATTTAATTGTTTTATCCCTAATTGCAAACTGTGTTTTTGAATTATTTAATGTTAAATGTCATGTACCTATATCAGTTCAAATATCATATGTCCAGGTAGAAAAAAGACATTTGAGGGCGGAGGAAGAAGCGGGCGCAGTTGGTAATTCATTTCCTGTTGTACACTCGCCCTTCAAGAACAGGGGCCTGTTTATCAACGCGCTCTTAGGACTAGGACACGTCCTAAGATCATCTTAGGACATATCTTAGTCCTAAGTGGGTGTATCAAACATGTCGTAACTTTAGGACACCCATTTTATTAGGTGTCTTAAGATGGTCTTAGGATGGTCCTAACTTTAGGATATATCTTATGATGGTTAATTTGTAAACAAATACGAACGCCACCTATATATGTTTATTTATAGGGAGCAGTATTAATGATTTTTGTGGCAATAGACCACTTAGGGACTATAATAATTCACTGAACTATTTGTGTGACATTGATATTATACGCAAGTATAGATTATCACGTCCGTAACACATGCGCCTAGGAAATGGATCCTCCCTTCTTTTTTTTTTTTTAATTTTTACTAAGTTAATATTCCTTAATATTTTGAATTATATTCACTTATTTTATGTGTTCTTGCTCTTATCCACAAGATATTACAATTACAGTTGTATATATATGATGCCCCTCTATTCATATTTTCCACGTGGAAAATAAAAATAGAGGGGCTTCATACATAAATGAATCACATTAGATAAATGAACATTTTCCCGTTTGAATGGTTTTACACTAGTAATTTTGGGGCCCTTTATAGCTTGTTGTTCGGTGTGAGCCAAGGCTCCGTATTGAAGGCCGTACATTGATCTATAATGGTTTACTTTTATAAATTGTTATTTGGATGGAGAGTTGTCTCATTGGCACTCTTCCTATATCTATATAGTTTAAAATATTAAAGACGATTTTCTTGTGATCCGTAATAAAATAATTTATGTACTCCGTATTTATATGAAAGATGCACGAGATTTGCCTTTGAATTGGTAAAGTGTGATACTGTGAAACTTCGAATTAAACTCACTCAAAAATATATAATGATTGTTACCGATTATCGTTTATTAGTATTCACTATTTACAAATAAAGTTTTCAATTTACATTTTTTGTGTTTTGTTTTTGTTTCAAAAGTTTGAATGTATATAGATATAGGAAGATATGGTATGAGTGCCAATGAGACAACTCTCCATCCAAGTCACAATTTATAAAAGTAAACCATTATAGGTCAAGGTACGGTCTTCAACACGGAGCCTTGGCTCACACCGAACAACAAGCTATAAAGGGCCCCCAAAAAAATTACTAGTGTAAAACCAATTATTAGATACATATTATTTATTATCTTCATTATAATACTAATAAGTTTCTAATTTTTAATCTTATAATTATTTACTACTGGTAAACTTTGATGCATTCTTAAACATTTGAAAATTTTAAAATCCTATTTTTCTTTACGCTAACACTTAGGACAGCGGTTAGGAGATCATAGCTAGGATAGTCCTAAGATAGCTGCGATGTGCATGCTGAGACATGTCGTAGGTCGGCCTAACATTATCCTAATTTATTCCTAAGATAGGTCTTAGGACAGATCCTAGGACAGCTTCGATAAACACGCCCCAGGTTTCCATTTCATTTGATCAGTAAGTAAGTTCAATAACAGAAGTAAGTACCCTTTGCGAAAGAAAAATATTTAAAAACAAGAAAATCTTTGCAAAATATGAAAAAAAACAAGCCTATAATTTGCTTACATCCACTTTATTTGAACTTTGGTGGATCGTTGTCTCACTTGCAATCATACCTCATCTCCTTATTCTTATAAGCATAAGATAACATTTTCTATATAACAGAAGTAAAATCAATGGATGAGCAATATAGTTTGTTTCTTTTATGATAAAACGTTCATAATCTTCAATAATTGTCTCTGTAAGTTGTGATTACCCATCTGTAGTTTAACACATTTCAAATTGATAAATTTTCAAATTATTTTATATAGCCGTTATGAAAATATCTAAAATTTTAGAAAATTACATGCAAATTTCTAATTTTATATGTGTGATATTGAAATTGGTTTATTTGAAATAATACACTAAATAAAACTTCATTTAATATATTAATGACTTTTACGATTGATCAAATTTCATGTTTTATGGTAAAACAACTGTTATTTTTAATGCCAAAAGATATTTAAAACCATATATTAATGTAACACATGTTGACTTTTACATCAGTCATACTCGGTAAAATGTAAACAAATATATTATTTTCAATGAATTTATGTTTATTTTTAACCAGAATTTTAATCTTATTAAACTCTTGGTAATTAAAGACCGTTTTGTTCTTTGATATCTTTTTTTTAAGTGAAGCATTTGTCCAAACATTTTATTTCATGTATGACTTCCGTTTTCTTTGAACAAGATATGTTTTTATTTCTGTGAAACAAACAATGAATACTTAAGTATATGAAATGAATTATAGAAATATGCACATAGTAAGTACTGTAGTATATGAAATGAATTATAGAAATATGCACATAGTAAGTACTGTAGTATATGAAATGAATTATAGAAATATGCACATAGTAAGTACTGTAGTATATGAAATGAATTATAGAAATATGCACATAGTAAGTACTGTAGTATATGAAATGAATTATAGAAATATGCACATAGTAAGTACTGTAGTATATGAAATGAATTATAGAAATATGCAATATGCACATAGTAAGTATTGTAGTATATGAAATGAATTATAGAAATATGCACATAGTAAGTACTGTAGTATATGAAATGAATTATAGAAATATGCACATAGTAAGTACTGTAAAGTTAGACGTCAGACCAAATCAAAACGTAACTTCTTAATTTATACCAATCATTCTCGATCAAAGTATCTTTAAGAATATTGTTTTTCAAAGCATTATATATCAAGATGAATTTTCGTGCAACGTAAGGCAAAGTTGACCTTAGATGGATTTGGCTATTTTTTTATGTCCTTTTTGGTCATATAGCTCTTCAACTGTTTCGGTTCTTATACATCTTTGGCTTTCAAATATCGGCTTTGAACGTTTCTGATTAAAGTAAATCCAGAAAAGCGCTTTGGACGCATGAAATTTATAACGTGTTGTTTTAATTTTTTTTCTCAAGTCTGGCAAAAAAGAAACATTGCAGTAAGCTATAATTATCATTTTATATGGATAACTGCATTATAACATAGTATCAAGTATTTCTTGTAGATTTCTTTGTAAAATAAAAATTCAATATTTGCAGATATTTTATGAATAATATATAAACGATTCCTATCGATAGGGTACGTTCATTCTGTTGCCCCCGTGCATTTAGAAATATATGTCATTTGATTTCAGGTGAATTTTCTATTATGTTTTTTTGTGTGTACCTTACTGCAATGCATTGGTGACTATAAAATAATGTATATTTCTATACCCTATATTACCTTAGTTTGAAATTGTCGAAACATTGTTTTATTGTTTGAGATATTCGGATAATAGTTCCAAACCTACCTGCACAAATCACGTAAGTTTATAAGTAAGGATTAATTATTCACTTGACCCGAACCAATCATTTGCAAAATTTCATTTTCGATACGACTGATGGTCATGCTGATATGCAAATGTTATGAAATGTAAGAGAGAGAGAGAGAGAGAGAGAGAGAGAGAGAGAGAGAGATACGGATTTTAAACATAGTTTATTTTATTTACTACACAGTTGTATTTTAAGTTGTTATAGCATAGAATAGAAATAATATTCAAAAAGTTCTTTCTAGTGACTTTATTCCTAATATTATCTAAGCAAAATGATAGAAAATCAAAATGTTTTTAAGATCAGAAACGAAGCTCCCATTAATAGAGGAATATCAAAAATAAGAGGCATTTTGCATGCGTAACAGAATGTCATCTTCCAACAGAAACATTGAATGAGGTTCCAACACCTGATTAGGAAAAGGTCTTAGATGGATTTGGCCATTCGCTTTATGTTCCTTTTGGTCAGTTAGCTCCTAAATTATTCAAGCATTTATTTATCCTTGACTTTTAAAGTTTCGAGTTTGAGCTTTCCTGTTGAAAGTTAATCGAGCAAAGTGCGCCGGAAACACTGTTTATAATGTGTCATTTTCCTTTCCCTGAGCAGTTTCGATGAAGCCCCAAAATAACCCCTATTTCTAATAATTTCAAATTAGTATTAGTATGTTATGCCGGTTATCACAATGAAATATAGTTAAAACAATGACTAGATATAAAACAAAATGTTAAGTTTTTGAACAAAAATACGTATAAGCGTTCTTTTTATGACCTCACATTAAGCACCAGTAACAATTTCCTACAAATTCACTTAAAACAGGTAAATTTACATTGGTTTTCAGATCCGAAATATTATAGCGCATTCTTCGAAAAATTATCTTGTTTGTTATAACAAATAACAATTTAGTCTGTCAAACTCTGCGCTCTATGTTTCCTAGGTCTAAATTGGTTAAAATCAAGGAGATTTTGTCAACGTGCAAAAAATATTTTTATTCCTTGCCACTCAGGGTTGTAAATATCAACCTTTGAACGTTTCATAAACATTGATTTATTCCACGCTTACGTGTTTATTCATCAATTTGAAACACTTTTCGTCTTGAAATAAAGGACTTGATATTTTGGGTCAAAAATAGCGGAAGACTGATGACAAGCAAGATCATTAAAGGTGATATGTAGGCGAATTAACCAATTTTATATAAAAAAGAACTTTCAATATCAAAAGTTTTATGCTTAAAAAAAGATTGAATGTGAATAAAAAATTGAAAAAACTCAAAAAACTATGCACATCACGCACATATAAGTTTGATCTTTCCGCTAGCTCATAACTGTCAATGAAAATGTGTGTCCCTCCTATACTGTATAGGAAACAAGTCGTACAAATGGATCGATAATTACAGTGTCAATTACAACTGACGTAGACATAATGCAAACCTATAGTCGCCGATAACGGCCAGAGAAAAAAAAATGTGGGGTACAAGCAGTTGAGACAGCAACAAAACGACAAAAATATTTAGAGGGGGTAGACAGGATTCTACACTGTATGTCAAGCTATATGTTCATATTAAATCACACTGATTATTGTCTATATTTTGGTTCAATAAAGTATAACATTCAACAAAGGAAAACGAATAATCCGTAGTTGTTATTTGTCAGATCTGAACGTTTTATGTTTATCGAATAATTTGGTGTTGATCGCAGATCTTTGATAGTTTTATTTATTCACAATATTTCATACTTGGTACATTTAAGAGCTTAACACATCGTATAGACACATATCTATTGTTAAATAATACACAATAAGGATAACATGAATTACAAAAAATATTGAACAGCATACAACGGACCAAACCAACCACAGACGCCCGACTCATTTGAAAACAAACAGACGAACAAATAAAACAAACAACAACAAACAACATATTGTACAGAAAACCGGACACAGGCACAAAATGTGCTAGGGTAAACACACGTGCGTATAAACTCCACCTTCTTTATCAAAACTATGTGTCTTAAAAGTAAATTACCCGCAAGAAAACCTGGACAATATGTTTCCATCTAGATTTCTGTTGGTTACTTGTAAAGTAGCGATGCTGTATCATTGGCGTGAACCATAAAATTGCTTTCATTTATTTTAGTCAGCAAATCGTAAATTAAAATTTGTCATTAAAGCTATTTAATTTACACTTAGTCATATTGTTGATGTTACACTAACTTCTGTATATATATACCAATTCGGAATTATACGATGAATGATGTAAAACATAGTTTACCATATCGAGCCAGATAGTGTCAAACTGTTTAGGTTCATGCGATTTCGATTCTTTGCATTATCATATTAACAGGAATAAAACTAGATGCGTGTATACGTCAATGAGACAGCGACCAAAGACATAGGAAAGAACCAAACGCCATCTTGCGGTCAACATATGGTCTAATACCTAGACTAGTGAAATATAAACTGGACATTGGTACATGCAGAGCCATATTGTATTACATGTATCAATTTTTAATAAATTTGGTAATATCTTAAGGTAAGACAAGAACCATTCTCTTGTGTCATCTATTTCCCACATGAAGACATATTTCTAGTACTATACGAAAAATGCGCTAATTTAGTTGGACTATCCTGCAATAGGTTAGAACTGGCGTCATTTCCATTGGCTATTTGTGAGGTCAATGAGGACTTCCAAACGTCACATTTTCCACTTGGAAACGGAGGTTTGTGTTGTTTTCAATAAAATACACATGTATCGCATGTGTCACCTGAAAATATTCTTTTTGACAATTTGATTCCATTCTGAAGCGTACAAGAAGTTTGAAAATGTCTGATATTTACGGTCTGTAAGCGAACTTATATTTGAAGGGAAGCTTGCGAAGTCGAAAATATTACACCTGGACAAAGATAATTTGTACTATAAGAGAAAAAGTTGTAACATCTCATGAGAATTGGATATGGTAGCTTGATGTCAACTCTTGTTATTTAATTTATATATATATTTCAATAATAAGAATAATCTTGCCAAAGGCTCGTTTATTTATTATATTGAAATTAAATGACTCAAGTAAATATCAAGCGATTATCAATTCTCACTCGTTATGAAACTTATAAATATCATTGTAAATGAGGGTCTGGATGGGGTTTACAGAATACAGAATAATGAGTAAAAAATGCAGAGTAAAGGACAAAAAAGATAAAGAATATAAAAAAAATAAGCAAAACAATAAAGAATATATAGAATTAAGGGGTGCTGAAATATAAAGAATAGATAATAATTGGTAGTTGAAATATATATAATAGTGAATAATGGGGTGCTGAAATATAAAGAATTGAGAATAATGGTCAGAATAGATTAAAAAATATACAGAAAAATAGTACAAAAAGTTAAAGAATGTTCGACCAGTGGATTGTCACAAGAGTAAGACTAGGAGTGTCACTTGGTGAGTAGGAACTGCAGACCCCTTCTGATAACCTGATTCCATCCGGTCTTTTTTTTGTCTTGTTAACAACTCAATTTTTAATGAATGAATCTCAAGATTTTATTTTGTATAAAAATTGCTATGCAGTAAAGGAGACTATGCTGCAAAATTTTTTTTTTCTAATTTGTTTTATCGTATTCTTCGACAAGAAAATCTTAAACTATACCAACAGTGTATCAGATAGTTCGGATAGTTCGGATAATTTTTCTTGTTGCCGTTATCAAGGTGGAAAAACTGCCTTATTTACGACAGGACTTATATTAGCATTACTAAAAACAAGAAAATAAATATAAGAGCACAAAAAATGATAATTCTGAATTTAAAAGATGTTCAATGCCATTTTCTTGTCTTCATCAGTGATGTTGCGACAAATTGTACACCCAAGAATGAAAAATGTACATCGAATTTCTAAGGCTTCAACAGGTTATTATACATTTGAATGTAAGGTGTAACTTCAATTTTTTAAAGATATTAATAGATTATGTATTACTCATATGAATGTTAAGACTTACTTCAATATTTTTATTTAAAAGAAATTCCCAGGTTATTACACATATGAATGTAAAGAATAACTATGATTGTTTTAGAAAATACATCCATTTAATAGCATAATAATTTTTATCGAATACATGTATTGAAAACGTTAGATACAATTTCAGTGCACGAAGCACGTGTTTCTTAAAAATATGCTCGAAACAAAAAGATTTGTAAGCCAAATATATAAAAGTTGAAAAGCTTCAAAACCAACAAGTTTTTAAAATCGTCTTAGGCCATCTTTGCTTGAGTAAGATCAATGCATGTAAACTGGAAATTGACAGCAAGACTTAGAATTATTTAAATCGTTCAATGTGTCAAAGCCGTAGCAACTGGGCAATGTCCACCAGCAGCGCTATCATTCTATTGGTATATGACTTAGCAATTTCAAAAATTTAGTTGGGAGAAATTGTTACAACATGTACTTAAATATAAACAATTTTCTTTTGTAGTGGGATAAAATAATACAGAAAAAAAACCCATTAAAATAGAGAGAATTCTGGTAAAGTTATACACAGGGGAGAGTTAGATCTTTACATATTGTAAATTAAATTGTCTATTGTTAATGGCCATATGCTGACCTTAATAATTCTTTGATAATTTTTGCTTTCTTTCGTATGTATATGCTCATATGGAATAGTTATATCAACTCTTCTATTTTGATGTTAATCTAACAGGGATGTCAAAAATGGATCGAATAAGAGCCGAATATATTCATGATTCAGCGGGATTACAGCGAGATTTCTCATATTTCATCACCGCTGCTTTTACATTAGGTGTAGGTGTAACAAATTATCATAACGTTCCAGTAATGTAATTCTATATATTAAAGTATAATTTGCATATTAAAACATTTTTTGATGGTTGTCTCTTTATCTTAAGATAATTGTAGACAGATTACTTAAAGTGGGTACTATCAAAGGTCGTACTATAATACCATGGAGATGTTGTAGAACATATAGTCAAACTAAATGGTCAATTTAGGCTAATCAATAGTCAGATGAGTCTAATTAAAGCATGTTATATTAAAATAACATTAAATGTCACTATTGAATGTATGTAATTTCTCCTAAGCTTGCGTTTCTTATTGGACTTCATTAGAGACATTTGGCATTTTGACAATAAAAAGTACATTAAGTTTGTTTTATTTATAATCTCACGTAAGTCCATATGTAAAAAAAATGTCGGCTTCTCCGTGCAATCTTCAAAAACAAAAAAGTTCAAATTTTAGTCAATATTATTCAACATTGTACCATATTTCCAAATCAGTGAAATTAAGTCGTAAAGTAAAAATAGCGTTGCAGGCTGTCGCTTCTAGACTCTTCACATGTTCTGTCAAATGAACTGTAATAGTGGGTTGCTGTCTCATTTACGATTATTATGTGTCTTCTGTTGTTCGTTCCCCTTTGTATTTGTCCTCAGGATACATGTATCAGTTACATTGGAATACGATTCACTTACGTTTTATAAACGGTCACTTCTGTAATTGTTTTATTCACTTTACGATAAATTATCCAAAGGTTATTTTATTATTATTGTCAAAATAATTGTAACACCACCTGTTAGTCTGTTAATGCATTACACATTTGTTGCTATGTAATTAAATAATGTTCTAAACCGCATTGTGTTACAGGTCCTGACTTGTGACAAGCATGCATAGAATGTGGCGGGGTTAACCACGTTTGTGATCTCTCAACCCTCCCCTTTCCTGGGAAAGTGGTGTAACAGCACAACATAAGAACAATCTGTAAAGGTCAATAGCAATTGTCTTTACTCAAACGATCGGTAAAAGGAAAAAAAACAACTTACATAAAAACAATAGACACAAAGCACCGATATAAGAGTACTCGCAGTTACTGAAAGTTAGTTTAATTACAACTAATAAGTAAATCATGTTCTCCTATTCTAAAAGAGAGGCGAAAGATACCAAAGGGACATTCAAACTCATAAGTCGAAAATATACTGACAACTAAAGTATTAACCAGTACACCTACATTCAACGGATTAAGTGTTAAGATGTTATAAACAGTCTGAGAAACGCATGACTTTGTGCTATGTCAAAATAAATCTGTAAGTAAACAGTATGTTTATTTCTAACAAAGTTAAAAACATCCACGTTCAGTAAAATGTATATGACTCAGGATGAATATAGTTTCCACAAAACGCAACCTAGAGTCCATCAATTAACAGATAACATTCACTTTAACTTAATTTTTAAAACGAATGATATACAATTCTATAACAATACATTTTTACATATAGTGTAAAATTAAGAATGGAAACGGGGAATGTGTCTAAGAGACAACCCGACCAAAGAGCAAAAAACAGCCCAAGGCCACCAATAGGTCTTCAACACAGCGAGAACATCCCGCACCCTGAGGCGGGCTTAAGCTGGCCCCTAACCATAATGTGTACTAGTTCAGCGAAATGGATGTCACACTAAACTCCAAAACATAAATGAACCAAAATTAAAAAAAAAAACATACAAGACTAACAAAGGCTCCTGACTTGGGACAGGCACAAAAATGCGGCGGGGTTAAACATGTTTTGTGAAATCTTCCCCTCCCCTATAACTCTAGCCAGTGTATAATAAACAAACACACAGAAATATGCACAGTAAAACTCAGTTTAAAAGAAGTCCCGAGTCCGATGTCAGAATAGGTAACAAAATATTCCAATTATGTTTCGAAAATGAGAAATACCTTTAACATAGAGCTCAATATGCTATTAATCGTCGGATTTCAGAAGGTACACAGTTATATACAAGAATTCCGTTAAACTACCGTGGTATAAGTCTGCCTTCAGAACTTACCAAATGTCAAAGTTTTGTTTTAACCAACAGCTTGTAAAACTTTTTGGAAGTTAAAGTGTAATTGTTGACGAACAGAACGTATTTCGAAAAGATAGATCCTGCTTGGACCATGTGATCACATTAAATAATGTGATTCAAAATCGGAAGTCTACATTTGTTACTTTTGCCTTTAGCCAAATATATATTGCTGTGAATATTTCCTGGTAAAACCTGGGAAAGCGTCTAAAACAAACTGTCACTTGGGCAACATAAACGGGATAGATCAAGCTACATTGAACCAATTTGCAAATTAAGAATTACTGCAAAATTGAGATTGTCGATATTGGAGGGTGTGGATGGGAGTTTACAGAATAGAGAATAATGGGTAAAAAAATATAAAGAGTACAGAAAAATGGACCAAACAAATAAAGAATAGAGAATAATGAGGTGCTAAAATACAAAAAAATTGAGAATAATGGACAAAAAGTATAAAGAATAGAGACAAATAGCCTAAAAAATTAAAGAATACAGAAATAAAGGGCCCCCCATCCAGACCCTTATATTGATAACCGTTTTTTTTTAATTTTTCGAATGTTGGTTTTAGTTTTCATTTTAGTTGAACAAATCAAAGTTGTATATGCCTATCTTTGTGCATTTTTTCTTCTTTATTTTTGATTGTAGGTTTTCCCAAATATTGCCGAAAGCAAAACTGAGGGCGGAGGATTTGTTTCTAACATTTATTTGAATGGAAGTAAACGTTGAGTATACACCAATGAGACAGCCACTAAACAGTACCAACAAAGACTTGACTTAAACGTATACCTCTTCAATAAATTTCAAAAGAAAGGGGTACTAAAGGAATATTTCTTTCATTCTTTCTTTCATGTGTGATATTATTGGAAAGGTACACCAGTCTCAATTTATCCGCATTTATCTTTATCTTCTATACACTTTCAAATTAATTTAACTCAATCCAGAAGTCTAACAGAACTGACTTGCCTTTTGCTGTGTTATCATGGTATGGAAATGATAGTTCAACAAGTTTCTTGATTTTCTCCGAAGAACTTTTGCTGTTGCATAATATACAATATGTAAATTGTGTTCTCAAGGATTCATCAACTTCTGTTCCTTTTAAAATCAACAGTTTATTTTTCGACCTCTTATTTTTTAAAGTATTTTTCCACAATAGTGAAAAATAGATTTAAAATCTAAAATATATTTTGCAAGCATAGTGAACGATTTATTAGATAGGTATTAATCAAAATTTTATACAAGATACAAAAATATAAAATCCGCAGAAAATGGGAAATTTAGCAAGTTAGTAGAATCTATAATCTTAATTCACAACACAGTTGACTGTCGTAAAGTATAATACTATTCACAATAGACGTAAATCCGGAGTTTCCATTCAAGTGTATGAAACAGTGTAATTTTACTTTAACCTTGTATACCATCTATTCCATATAGATTATGAAATTCACAATTTGTTATCCCGAAGCCTATTATAGTTAACTAAATTGGAATGGATTCGGTGGTGATGGCCGTTCTGTGGTTGTTAGTTGATATTTTTGTCCTTTGCTTTGTGGTGAAGAATTCTCTCATTGCTAATCATACAATGTCATCTTAGTTCTATAAAGAATTTGTAAGTTTAAGATATATTATCTGCCATAAAGCATCACATGTCATATAATTGCACCTCTTCCAAGACGACATAACATGCGTCAAGACCTAAACATGACAAGTCTGATGTATGACAGATATAACATATTTCTTTTTTTGAAACAAAGTCGCTTGACAATAATTCAATACATAATTGTGACCGTAAAGCATCAAGGTGTTGATTGTAGTTCTTTCTCCATAACAAAACAACAGAATGATCACATGATTATGTGTACGATAATTTATTCTGGAATAAAAGTCCTTTTGTTCACGAGGTTTTATTGGTTTAACAGGTTTTGGCAACCATGTTTTATTGGTTTAACAGGTACACCTATATCCCCATCGTCCCCGTATACAAAGGAAGTTAGCAATATCCTTTAACTCTACGTTCCGTTATATAGATGATGTTCTCTCACTAAATAATACAAAATTTGGTGACTATGTTGAACGAATCTATCCCATCGAACTAGAGATAAATGATACTACAGATACAGTTAAGTCGGCCTCATATCTTGACTTACATCTAGAAATTGACAATGAGGGTCGGTTGAAAACAAAACTTTACGACAAAAGAGATGATTTCAGCTTCCCAATTGTGAACTTTCCATTTCTATGTAGCAACATTCCAGCAGCGCCTGCATACGGAGTATATATCTCCCAATTGATACGATATTCCCGGGCTTGTGTTTCCTATCATGATTTCCTTGATAGAGGATTGCTGCTCACAAGGAAGCTATTAAACCAAGAGTTCCAAATGGTGAAGTTGAAATCATCCCTTCGTAAATTTTACGGACGCCATCACGAGTTGGTTGAACGTTATGGAATAACCGTTTCACAGATGATATCGGATATGTTCCTTATGTCGTAACTACAATACCCTTCCTTTTCACGAATGTGACTTACCGAATTGGACTATTTACCGGATTTGTAATAACATAAGCAACAGGACGGGTGCCACATGTGGAGCAGGATCTGCTTACCTTTCCGGAGCACCTGAGATCACCCCCAGTTTTTGGTGGGGTTCGTGTTGCTTAGTCTTTGGTTTTTTGTGTTGTGTCATCTGTACTGTTGTTTGTCTGTTTGTCTTTTTATTTTTGGCCATGGCGTTGTCGGTTTGTTTTCGATCTGTGAGTTTGACTGTCCCTCTGGTATCTTTCGTCCCTCTTCTATATCCCCATCATCCCCATATACAAAGGAAGTGTGTCAATGTAGAATACAATATACAGACGGGGAAGGCATGTATTGTAGCGGTCACGGTTATAATGAAAACTGGGTGTTTTGGAAGAGCGATGTATTGGATTTTAATTTCAAGATATTAGTTTTCATTGCTAGGTACGATCTCGGCATTGAATATCCTGGAATTAGTTGAACAGCATTTTTTTCCAATTTTGAACAGCAAAGTCTTCTCTTAACCATGCCGACCTTTGTTATGTACAATTATGTCAAGCAATTGCTCATAAAAAATTGAATGCTGGCAATTTGTGATGAAGTCACCAATTATAACATTAATTTTCACATTTTGGATGAATGACATTTTTTAGAAAAAAGTCACTTAAAAGTAATTTTTCCCTTTATTAGATATAATGATAGCCCACTTCTATCTCCCTCCGCTGTTTCAACTGTATATGAACTTTTATATTTATATTTGGGTTAATGTCACAAATTATAACATTAAATTTCAAATGTTGGATAAATGACATTTTACAGGAAAAGTCATTTAAATGTAATTTTCCCCGTTATTAGATATAATGATAATCCACCTCCATCTTCCTCCGCTGTTTTAACTGTTTATAACAGAGGAAAAGTGACACACTAACATCAAATATCTACAGACAGTGCAACATTCGTAAAAGGTATGTACTCTTTCATTTTTATCGTATACAAGTTAGCTTTGATTGCCGTTATTTTTATTTTCATTATCTTTGAAAAATGAAATAAAACAAATATTACCGTCGTACACTGTTGTTAGTAACTGACACCATGTACCTTCGTACACCGTTCTTAGTAACTGACACATATTTGACTGTTTTAGTCAACTTAAAAATCATATGAGGGTAATATAATTCACTGTTTATTGTCAATGTCGATATAACTCCAATGATGATTCTACAAAACAAGAACATTTTGTTAGTAGAATTAAAGATAAGATTCAGGTAAAACAATAAAATAACTTTGTATTTACATTGTGTCATAGATCAAATTTATTCGTTCAGTGTATGTTCACTTGTTTTTGTTAATATGTCTTTTCATTGAGTTAAGCCATTTCAATTGATATTTTATAGTATGTCTTTCTATGTTGTGATGTTACACTATTGTTTCAGGTAAGGTGAAGGTTGGCGCCTATTAAAACATTTAAACCCGCTGCATTTGTTTGCACCTGTCAGGAACCTGATGTTCAGTGGTTGTCGTTTGTTGATGTGGTTCATAAGTGTTTCTCGTTTCTCGTTTTTTATATAGATTAAACCGTTGGTTTTCCTGTTTGAATGGTTTTACACTAGTCATTTTTGGGCCCTTTATAGCCCTTTATAGCTTGCTGGTCGGTGTGAGCCAATGCTCCGTTTGAAGGCCGTACTTTGACCTATAATGGTTTACTTTTATAAATTGTGACTTGGATGGAGAGTTATATCATTGGCACTCATACCACATCTTCTTATATATGTTTGGATCGTAAGTTCCTATTTTTGTTTAGATACCTTTGTATAAAGTGATGATATTATTATCTTTTTTTCCTGATTAAAAATTTTTATATGCTTTCAATAACAGTTGCTTTATAAGAATCACTTCATTTGTTATCACCAAAACAGCGAGCGCTTAAACATATTCTTAAAGCCTAAGTTTATACTGTGACAGTCGATGGTTCAAAAAGGAAACATGCAGGACCAAGTTCCACTAATAAAACCTATCATACTCACAGTGTATAATTTAGACAGCTGTCTAAAACAACTAGTATTTGAATATGAAAGAGTCCAAATAATATTTTTTTTCAGAACATGTTTCTACAATTTTACACATTCCAATGATATCTAAATTGTCTTCATTAACTGTTGATGAAAATTTCGAAACAATATTGAAAATTTTACATGGTCTTGTAAAATCGACATCTTATCTCCGTGTTTGTACTTGCATGAGCAACACGACGGAAGCCACATGTGGAACAGGATCTCCTTACCCATCCGGAGCACCTGAGATCACCCCTTTTTTCGTTGGGGTTCGTGTTGCTCAGTCTTTAGTTTTCTATGTTGTGTTTTGTGTACTGTTGTTTGTCTGTTTGTCAACAAATTATTTTAGCCCAGGCGTTGTCATTTAATTTTTGACTTATGAGCTTGAATTTCCCTTTGGTATCCCTCGTCTCTCTTAAACAAAAATGAAATAATTTGTTCCTAATTGACACTAAACATACTCAAAATGTTTCGAAATCTATCAAAAAAAAATTCAGTTTTGAGCTATCTTCACTTATTAATAATTTGGTCACATGCTAAAATACAAGACTTTAGTAAGTATGAAATTTTACTAACACTTATAAGTAGCGTCCGTTGACTTAGCTGTTAAAAATTAAAAAAATACAAGTAAACTTTATTTTATATTAAAACGGGTAAATACAATTTTAATTACCAATACGAGTAAAATTTTTAACTGCCAAGACGGGTAAACTTTTGTTTTAATTGCCATTCTGTTATCTAGCCGATTTTGACCAAATGCTGCTTGTCTTTCAAATTTATTATTATTTTTAATTGCCACCCTGTTATCCAGCCGTTTTTTACCAAATGTTGATTTATCTTTCAACGAGAATGAGGTGTTGATACCCATAGTACACAGAAAGAACCACCGACCTTGAGAACCACCGACCTTGAGCAGAATGAGATGTTGATGAAAGATCTTAAATTGATTCACTTTAATTTATTCACAACTTCTATAGACACATATATAATTCGGACGAATTAGAGCGTCACGTTTTGTATAGACACCTGTACACCTGTACACTGTACTGTGCCCTCTAGATGTAGTTTTTAAAAGGTTGCTGTCTCATTGACGAATGACCCACATTACCTTTTATTGATATTGAATATATGAATATACGCCCCCATTGAACTAACATATATAATTTCCATACAGTGCATGAACAAGTTTACGAACCAAAATCACACCTTCCAACTCGTAGGTCATATACAAGCTTGCAAATGGAGGCCTGTCTCGTATTCAAATTATATACAATGCGCCTTATGATAATTCCGTCAACATAAAACATAATGTTCATATGACACTGTGTCCCCAAGCGCCAATATATCTAATAAGCATTACCTACCTTAGGTACACTCTAAGCCCCAATATCTCTAATAATGATTACCTTCCTGTCTATATTCTTCTAACTTGTATTTTCAGAAAATGAAAACACTTCTAGTTTTGACGACACTTGTGATAGTAGGACACTGCCTACTGGAAGATATTTTGGGGAACATACCGGAAAACAAAAGATCGGTAAGTAGCATAAATAAAACACGACCAATCAGTCACATATTGACATTAACAGATCGGAAAGTAACATACCAAAAACGAGCGATCAATTAGTAACATACATTGTGCCAAAAAGTGTCAGATCGGTAAGTAATTATATACTCAAAATAAAGATCGTTTAGTAACACACAGAAAACAAGCATTCGATCTGTAACATAACGAAAACTGACAGTTGGGCAAGACATATAATGAAAACTAACAGATCTATAAGCACAAAACGTACCTTCAACAGATTTGCTAGTAGTTTTAGTGTGATATATCTTTCTAGATATGTCTGATTCTTTGATATATGTCATGTTCAAGAAAAGTAGAATATATATCCGAATTGCTGAATTGATAGATAAAAAATGAGTTCTGTGTGAGTTTTGTCAGCGAGAGCAGATCCGTCTTCCAGATTTTTCATTTTGAACGGTTGCAACAGTCGTAAAAATATGCATTGTCAATCACATCAAATTTGTTGTAGTTTTTGTTTGTTATTATCTACTAAGTGGATACTTAGTTCATGTATTAAGTTTGATACATTAGATTTGCAGCTTTCATTGTAATGTTGTCTTCTTAAGATGTTTGTTATATTGAAACGTTATTTTCTTTGATAAGTTCAAACGAACATAAGATAAGCGTTGTCGATTAAACAAAATATTAATGAAATACAAATGTAGCAATGATACACAAATTATAAAAAAGGTCTTCCGCGATGAGCATTTGTGCTAGCTTAAACACGAGTTCTGTTCTAGAAACTGATTAAACGGGATATCATTGATTACTTCGGTCTCCAATTTTTTATGGAGTGTTATTCTGAAAAATATATATCTCGAGAACTGTTAAACCAGCAGTTTTAAGACAATGAATCCTAATAGAATGTAGTTTTCTAGAATTCTAATTGCTCTTCTGCTGGTTTCGTGATTAGCCATGGAATCGAGGCTACACGACCGATCGTTACTACAACAATGAAGTATCAATTTGATAGAATGAGGGTTGTAGGTTTTAGTCTGATATTAAAGACGATTGAAAATTTATATCAGAATTAAATATTTCTCCTGAGTTTCAAGTACGAACCTACAAATTGTGTTTCTGGGATTTGACTATCTTTGGTTGCAAATAAGCTTACATAAAGCATATAAGAAATTGTCTGTTCAATTGCCCAAATCTGCCAAAATGAATTTAAGATATCGGCACCACCAAAATTAAACTTTGACCTATTTATTCCAAAATAAATCGACATTAATGTTTTCAAAATTAATGTTTGCTTTTTATTCTTATTGTTTTTTTTTTTTTGTGTTTTTCATATAATTAAAAAAAATATCACTTTTGTATTTGTATTATTTATACAGCTCCTCATGAGAAGAAGTTATGAAAATACACTCAAATTTTTGTATAGGTTAGCTGATAATAATAGGAATGGCCTTTTATCAGCTTCAGAATTGGCTCTATATACAAAACCGAAAGACGGTTCGACACCAATAGAGAAGGCGAGAGAGACTGTTCGACTATGTGATACCAATAATGATCGCGAGTTGAGCAAACAAGGTAATTTGTCGATCTATGACACAAAACAAGTTGTAAAATTAAAGTCTTTGTGTATCAGGTATCTCCCATACTGCTAATACTTTTGTGTAAAAATTCGAATTTGCTTAAAACTTGACATTTTGTAAAGAAAATTGTCTATTGTTGAAGACCGTTGACCTATTGACTTGTGTCGTTTCTTTGCTGTCTCAGTGATATGTATCCATTATCTCCTTTTATCATATATAATTATCATAATGAAAAAAAATGCAAGGGAGAAAATTTGTGTAACACATGAAATTCATAAAAAGAACCCCTTCCACGCGACTTTAAAAGAATGTTAGTACAAAATGTATCAAGTCACCAAACTTTGGAAGAATGTACACTTTACATACATGTAAATATGGAATATTTATTTATACATCTTATTTATTATTTAAAAACATTTTTTAACAAGTCCTGACAAATGATACCACAGAAAGTCTCCGACCGCAAAAAATGCATTTAGTTTAGTATGACGTCCATTTTTACTGAACTAGTACACATTTTTATTTAGGTGCCACCTAAGGCTCACCTCCGGGTATGGGATTTTCTCGCTGCGTTGAAGACCCATTGGCAGCCTTCGGCTGTTATCTTCTCTTTGATCGGGTTGTTATCTCTTTGACATATTCCCCTTTCTCAATTTTACTATATAAATACATATACATATAGTAATACCTATGCCTATTGTATCATTTCTGAGATGATTTTGTTTAGAGAGAGGTAAAACAGAGAGTTTGAATAACTTCTACCTCACATTTAAAATTGTCTTTTTCAGAAATGCTGACATACTTGAATAGTGTGGAAAACTGAGGAACGAACGCGAACGACGTTAGTTGTTGTAAAAACTATATGATTTTTATTTCATATTAAAGATGCTCACACATTATAGGTGTAATTTATTAAAGTATAAACATTAATGCTATTGCAAAAAAGTTATCCAATTGTAAAAGAGAGGCTTAAAGATACCAAAGGGATATTCAAACGCATAGGTCGAAAATAAACTGACAGTGCCATGAAAAATAAAGAAATAGACAAAACAAAAACAAAAACAAACAACACCTTACAAACCACAAAATAAAAAAAAACTAAAGACTGAGCAACACGAACCCCACAAAAATCGGAGGTGACCTCAGGTGCTCCTAAAAGATACACAGATCCTGCTTCACATGTGGCACCCGTCGTTTTACTCATTTAAGTACAAACCCGGTGATAAATCTAATTCGGTAGATGACATTCGGAGAAAAGAAGGACGTGATAGATCGACGAAAATATATTATGTAGCATTAACAAAATATTATTGTCACTGTTTTAAATTTATTTTTCAAATGAATGCTCGTTAGTCGGAATACAATGAGATATGATGTAAAAAGAAGATGTGGTAAGATTGCCAATGAAAATGAAACAACAACCCAACACAAGGAAACGTACAAATATTCATCTAACAATCATCTTCCGTTTAATGTATTTATTGAAATACAAAACGTAAAATGTATAAAAAGAAATGCCGCGTGCACGAACGTGTACTACTAGTGTCTAAATAATGTTTTATGGAGTTTTCTGTCTTTTGATTTTTTTTTCCATGGCGTTTGTGTTAACTAGTGAGTTTTGAATGTCTATTTAAAAATAAACCAAATGAGACATTTAAGCCATCTAGACATCAATATACAATCTTCAACAACCATATTTTGTGTTTTTCTTTTGTTGATCGGTCTTTAGTTATCTATTTAATGTGTTATGGAGTTGTTAGTATTTGTTTTGCCATTGCGTTTTTAACTTGTCTAAACTTGTGAGTTTTGAATGGCCACTCAGTATTTCCCGCATCTTTATTTCCAATGAGAACAGATAGGTTTCTATAAAATATATAAAGTTTTAAATAGCCCCCTCTGAAAATAACACTGTGAACATAATTACAAAAGAACATTTTTAACATTTTGCCATTTGATTAGGGACTTTCCGTTTTGAATTTTCCTCGGAGTACTAGTTCAGTATTTGTGTGATTTTACTTTTTATAAAATTCTGAATAATAATACCCTTGAATATTTATGTAGCCTTGTGCCCCCTAAAATTCAAAGCACAACACAATATCTCTTCCGAAATGGACAAGATATTATTTTACCATTTTGCAGGCCGACACTGACTTCCCAATCATTTATCCTCTCAACAATTAAACTTTGGATTATCTGAACATGTCAGTTCGAAATGTAGACTCGTTATCAAAATTAAAAATAGAATTACCCGAAGGCTGCGATTTGGACTTATTACTATTGGTTTTTGGAAAATTGTTAAACAAGTATTCAATTTAATAAAGAGATCAAAACGATTCCTCGTAGTATAGTATCAACATAGGTACAACATACATCATCATCATTATCATCATTATCCTAATCTCTATCGTACTTTTTTCATTCCCTTTTCTTTTTTCAGTATAGTTTAGTAATAATTATGTTGTTTATATTATATAATGCATGTCACGTTCAATTTGTATTGTTATACATATTGTATTGTGGAGAATACTTTATAAGTATATTTCACTTGTGTCTGATCCTTTTTGCTTTGAGCAAATAAAATATGTTTAAACTAAAATCTTTTTATTTTTATATATACGGTTCTAGTTGACTACAATACAAGATTGAAAATTGAACGCACAGGAAAGATATACTATGTTGTTTTTTTCTGCAATGAAATTCAGAACGAATTCATTCGTTGAAGTTATTTACGACGAAAAAAGCACGATTGGCTACGACAAATGGAATTTTAACCCTAATGGTCAACCAAATCATCATTGTGTCCATTGATAGAGAAGTAAAATCACTAAAAGACCAGACAATGCAGGTTATATATTATTAAATGAAAAAGAACGGATAAAATATTTATTGACAAAATCAACCCATGATTTATAAGATTTTTTTACATGAAACCCCACTAGTAACCTTATTTTGGCTATCTTCGTTCAAACTTTGACAAGTGAGTAGATTTTACCAATGTCAAAGTTACTGTTTTGCATATTCCTGTTAAATGCATGTGCTAATATGGATCAGCAGGTCAATGTGACCGTTTCGTGATTCTTATTACAAACAAAAAAATACATCATGCTCATTGTATGCAGTTGTCAATATGGACGGGTATAAGACGGACGACATTTTGAGTCAAGCATTGGATTTGGTAGAAGAGACTAAATATAAAGGCAATATTATAACCCAAAAGTATTTACCTGTTCAGTTTAATGAAGGTAATCATAAATGTATTTTATATATTACGGTTTTATAAAAAGAAAAAGCCCCCACCCCCTTTTCTCGAGAATAAACAAACATTCATATTCGGACATACTGAGGGATAGGTGTGTCTGGATTAGAAACTTGACGACAGGACACGCTCAACATACAAAAATACAGATTGAATATTTAGGATCTCCCTTTTTGGGGGCAATCCAGTGGGGTCCGGGAGTTAGAACCCCCCCTTTTTTTTTAAAGATTAATGCTTTAGAATAGAGATATATGACTGGGGTCAAAATGTTTACCTTCAAACAAGGATTTGAAGGATTTTTTTAAAATTCAAAATAGATGCTTAATATTTTTTTCGCTATTGGAATTTCCTAAAATGTGTTTTTTTGATATCTCGAAATAACTTGTAGTGAACACTATTAGTAATTTCTTATGTTCATGCTATTGAAAAATTATCAATTTCTATTGTTATGAATAACAATGGATTGTGTTTTCGGGATGTAGAAGTAGGGATTACCAGAAGCCCCGCTCGTCATACCCTGTGGTCAAAATCCATTGTTATTCGTAACAATAGATCTTTTCAATTTACACTTGTTTCAGAAATAGAAACTATCAAGTATGACAATAGAACTGGTGGTTAAAGAAAACGAATCCACGTTAAATGAATAGGTTGTCATCACGGCAATGGTTTAAACTTACATCCCAGCTCCTTTGTTCTACCAGGGGTGATCTGAGCCGGATCACCCTTACCAGATTACCCTAGCTTGAGTTTCTTTGCTGTGCATGCTTTCCTTTGTTCTGTAACATTTTGGCGGGAATGACAAATTCATAATAAAACTTTGAATTACTTTTATGGAAAAGACTAACTGTCAAAACTTATGTGGAAAATATCCAGTGTCAATGCTGGGATTCGACTGGACGACTGGATACAAACTCGCTGTTCATTTAATATATTTAAAATTGTGTCCGGGGTTCATAAAGGGTATATGCTTCATAGTAATTTATTAAGTATATTATAATGATTGTACGGCGTTCTAAACTAGATTTTACGAAGCGTAAATGATTTTTTATCTAATCTACAACAGCTAGGATGTAAAATAGACATCCCATTCGGACTTGGTGTGTCAGTGTAAGATACCCCTCTGGCCTCAAGCCATCGTGATTATCTTACACTGACACACCGCGTCCTCATGGGATAACTATTACTGAATGCTTTAACACGCCGCATTACCGGCTATCTTACACGTAATAGGTAACACGGATCTTTGATAATTGCTTAAAAAGAACTTCCCAGGTTATTACACATATAAATGTAAAGAGTAACTATGATTGTTTTAGAAAATACATCCATTCAATAGCATTTTATTTTTCATCGAATACATGTATTGGAAACGTAAGATATGATTTCAGTGCACAAAGCACGTGTTTGTTAAAAATACGCCCGAGACAAATTATTGTTAACCAAATATATTAAAAGTAAAAAAGCATTAAAACTAACAAGTTTTCAAAATCTTCTTAGGAAATCTTTGCTCGAGTAAGAGCAATGCATGCAAAAAGTTTGCATTATTTCGCAAAGGTTTGTGTTATAAATAAAAAATGTGTGGCGCTAATACGCTTCTGTAGTTTATGGCCATTTGCTGACCTTAATAATTCTTTGATAATTTTGGCTTTCTTTCGTGTCTATATATATGCTTATATAGAATAATTATATCAGCTGTATTGTTTTGATGTTAATCTAACATTGGTCAAAAATGGATCGAATAAGAACCGAATATATTCATGTTTCAGTGGGATTTCATCGAGATTTCTCATATTTCATCACTGCTGTTTTTAAGTTAGGTGTAGGTGTTACAAATCATCATAACGTTCCAGTAATATAATATTATTTATCGGTAATTTGGGCATTTTTCCTTTGATGTGTACTCTCTGATAATGTCAGTATCAGTGGACTGGTCGTGATATAAAAATTATTGGGTCAGTTCGAAATTGACATGCGCGGGTGCACCGCGTAAGGATCTACTTTCCACTTTCATTCACAAAATCGCGCGTGATTTTTTTCGCAGAAACGCACGAGTTTTTTGGTGAATGAAACACTTGTCATTGTTTGAACGTTTCAATAGAGTTAGTTTAGCCTTTTTGACCGATTTTTGTGAATATTTGAACAGAAAACAGTCGGAAAGCTGACCCCGGTTTGACCCCATTTCTTGAAGCAACAATGGAAGTCATGTGATTACCATATATGGGCATTTTTTTACCAAAAAAAGTGAAGCCCGTTTTTTAGAATTTGTAGTTTTTTGCATGAATTAAAACTAATTTGCTTTTAAGTGAACATTCTTGAGTATATAAGAAATATATTGATCCACTCAATTACGGATTAAACTATTTTTTTCTCTCAAAATGTGTCTTCAAAGTCTAGGTGTTGACCAAAAAAATCGGTCACTGGAAATTAAAATCGTACTTTTCTTTCTTAACTTCTCGGGAAGCTATGCTGAATTCAAATTATGTTATGTAACATAACTTTGACTATGATATGTCAAATTTGTGCCACTTAATACGCTGTAATACTCAAATGTGCCACTTCGATGTGTCGATATTTCTGACGAAGCGGGGCCGATAGTAATTTACGAGTTACGTCCCTTTGTTTGACACCCTCATGATCAAACTATTATTATATTAAGCACCATATGCTGTTATTTACATGAGGATATTATTAAAATAATTTTATTGAATATATTTTGATACTAAAGACATATGCACAAAAATTAGCAAAACACATTTTATCACTTTTCAGAACTCAGTCTCAGTGAAATACTCAAATAGGCCCTATGTCAGTATGTGCCATAATATTATTATTCCAAGAGTTAATTTAATATTTATATTTTGGTAAGTATTTATACTGCTGTAACCAAATTATTTCAACACAGAAATAAATTTCTACTTTAATCATACAAGGGGTAGCCAAAATATTCATGAATAATGGATCAAGACAGGATTAAAATGATCAAATACAGGAACTCCTTTTCATTACTGATACCTGATCCTACCTTTTTCATTTAAACTCAAACGATACCATAATGAAAGTATTCTGAATGTAAATTCTTCATTATTTGAAATAAAAGGAAATTAGTTTGCAATTCTTGTATGAACAAACTAAATATAACAATAAATTTTGTCTGATTGATTCCATGCAGATTCTAATGAATGGACTCAAATTATAAAAAAAAAAAAAAAACACCAAACCAATAAATAAATGGCTCTAAACATGAACTTGAAAATAAATAAGAACAAAAAGACTGGGTCTAATATTTTCTTCTTCTATTTAATTTTTTTTTAACAATTAAGCATTTATATATTTATATAAAAGTATTTCAGAGCAGATTCTGAGTGCTAAGTCAACAATATTATGTTTTAGATCACAAGTCATAAGTAAGTCACACTTCATGTCAGTATGAACATGCTTTGAATAAGAATGATTAAAATGCTAGTGTGAAAGAGATTGTTTGAAGTTCATATTTGGGACAAGCCTTTTTCATTTACCTTTAGCAGTTTTGCAGGATTACTTCATCACAAATTTTTTTCTAATATTAAAACGATGAATGAGTTTTGGTTAAGGTTGTGTAAAGACAGTATACGATTTCCTTACCTTGTTTTAGTTAAGTCAAACAATTCACTGACTTAAAGAGAATAATTAATCAAGTCAAATATTCACAGCTGAACTCGCCATTGCTTTTTCAAACAAACACACTAAATGTGTGTACATTGTGTAAAGATGCAAGTTGACATCGATGTGTAAGATAAAAAAACTACAATGTCAAAAAATGTCCTTCGTTTGGAATTTAGTTGGAACGGGGTTTCCTAAGGGGTGATAGAACGTTATACTTGATTTTTGTTTTAACTTTGAGATATTTATTATTAATTTTTATGTAGTTTGTATATTCTTTGTTTATCTGGAAAAAAAAGAAGAAAAAAATAACAGACAATTTCGCATAATTCTTAAACGACGATCAAAGGCATTACGTTATTTTTAAAAGACGGACAATTTATAACATGTTTAAGTATTATTTTCTTTGATAATAAGAACCATGCTTGAAAAATTGAAAGAAATCTATTTCTGACCCTAATGGCAAGTAAGAAACAGAAAAAAGAAAAAATTCCTAATTGGCGCCAAATTATTTTTTCCGCGAAATTAACGGAATTTCAGAATGGCGGGTTTTTATATCAGTCCCATTGTTGTCTTAAGAAAGTAGCAACAACGGTCGTTTCTAAGGGCTTGCTTTCCGACTGAAAATGTATGAAAAACCCGATAAACTTATAAAAAAATGCGTTATCTGCACTATTATTGATAGCTTTTCTTGCTATTCACAATAGGGACATATAACTAACATATCCTCCATGCCGATCTGAGTTTTTATTCATACATAGCCTGGTGCTGTTCCAAGTAGTTTTCTTTTCTGTTTCTTGAGAAGTATTTGTTTTACCTGTTCAGTCACTATAAAGTGTTACAATTCATATTTATACGCAACACATAAATAGTGACCAAAAAGGTACCGCTATCGCATGAGATAAGCTAGAAAAAAATGAAATGTACACATTTTCGACATTTTTGTGGGACCATCATATACAATTATAATAAGGAGATGTGGTTTCATTGTCAATATACATGTATAGACAGATATTCATAGAACAAAGAACAAATAAGCAAACAAATTCAAATGCAGATCTAGGATAAATTTTGAAAAAAAGGGGTGCCCGAGGTCCCAGAACTAGACAACGTCTGGTGTGGAACAGGTAAAAAGTCTGCATTAACCATAAATGTAGCCTTAATAAGGGATGTCCCGGGTCGCCTTCCCCTAAATACGCTTCTGAAATTAAAGGTAACCGCAGGGCCTTCAAAGTTTCATATTTCTGGTCCGGGTTGAAAAATAAATAAACATGACTTTGAAAAAAGCAAGAATTTTAACAGTGGCGGATCCAGAAGGGGTCCGGGGTTGGAACCCCCCTTTTTTTTCGACGATCAATGCATTTGAATGGGAACATACAATTGGAACCCCCCTTTATCCTGGGTTGGGACCCCCTTTTAAAATGGCTGGATCCGCCCCTGTTTAAGCTTAAAGAAATAGACTAAAGTTGAGTAACATCTATTAAAATGTTTGATGCAATTATGAAGTCGACAAGAAATGAGCTTGTTCAGATAATTTACAGTCAGCCTACAGACTTGTTGCCTCCTGAAATGTCTGCTTACACAGCGCTTTCATAAAATGATTTGAAATCGATGTGATCGTTTTCATGATGAACGCTGATAAATGTAATTTTATCCACCCAACTAAGTAAAATATAACTTGTCGTTGAACTTCTAAAATAATGTCTAATGATAAATCTGCTGATTCATATCGATTCATTCTATGCTTTTTTGAAAATAAAGAAATTTAACTGACCGGTATGCTACCATTATATTCGGCATTATTAAAGTCATGTCCACAGAAGAATTAATGAAACGCATGCAATAATTCATTTTCAATACTTTGTGAAATGAAATGTGAAATTTTTAAACAACACGTAAAGTTACCATAAGTAAAAAAAATATCGGCTTCTCCTTGCAATCTTCAAAAATAAAGAAGTTCAAATTTTAGTCAATATTATTCTACATTGTACAATATTCCCAAATCAGAGAAATTAAGTCGTACAGTAAAAATAGCGTTGTACGCTGTCGCTTAGGGTCTCTTCACATGTTCTGTCAAATGAATTGTAATATTGAGTTGCTGTTTCATTTACGATTATTATGTGTCTTCTTTTGTTCCCTTTTAACCAGATATATATTGCTGTGAATATTTCCTTGTTCAACCAGGGAAAACGTCCAAAAGAAACTGTCACTTGGACAATATAAACGGGATAGATCAAACTACATTGAACCTATTTGCAAATTAAAAATTACTGCAAAACTGAGAATGTTGATATTGGAGGGTGTGGATGGGTGTTTACAGAATAGAGAATAATTGGCAAAAATATAAAGAATAGAGAAAAATGGACCCCAAAAAATAAAGAATAGAGAATGAAGAGGTGCTAAAATATAAAGAGTAGAGAATAATGGGCAAAAAGTATAAAGAATAGAGAAAAATGGCAAAAAAAAAAATCTAAGAATAGAGAAATGAAAGACTCTCATCCAGACTCTCATATTGATAACCGTTTTCATTTTATTTTATTATTATTATTTTTTTTTATGTTGGTTTTAGTTTTCAAAATTGTATATGCCTTTCTTTGTGCATTTGTCTTCTTCTGTATTTTTGATTGTAGGTTTTCTCAAATATTGCCGAAAGCAAAACTGAGGGTGAAGGATTTGTTTCTACTATTTATTTGAATGAAAGTAAACGTTGAGTAAACATCAATGAGACAACCACTAAACAGCACAAACAATGAATTGACTTAAACGTATACTTCTTCAATAAATTTAAAAGAAAGGGTTACTAAAGGATTATTTCTTTCAATCTTTCTTTCATGGTTGATAATATTAGAAAGGTACACCAGTCTCAGTTTATATATATATGCATTCATCTTTATCTTCCAAACACTTTCTAATTAATTATACTCAATTCAGAAGTCTATCATAACTGACTTGACTTTTACTGTGCTATCATGGTATGGAAATGACAGTTCAACAGGTTTTCATGATTTTCATCAAAGAACTTTTGCTGTTACATAATATACAATATGTAAACTATTTAAAAAATTCTGTTCATTTCAAATTCAAAAGTTTATTTTACGACCTCTTATTCTTTTAAAGTATTTTTGTAGATACAGATATCAATAAAAATAGATTTAAAATCTAAAATATGTTTTGCAAGCATAATGTACAATTTTTATATAGGGTTTTAATCAATATTTCATACAGGATACAAAATTATAAAATCCGCAGAAAATGGGAAATTTAGAAGAGTCTATAATCTTTTAAAATTCACAGCACAGCTTTCGACCATCCAGTAACTACTACTCATCAAGAAAGATTATATTGCTACATGAATACTGCATACAAAATTCATCCATTGTGTATTTAAAAGTTATCTCTATTTCTTGACCTCTGACCTTTTGATGATATAAAAAGTCTCATTCAATATCAGACATATGAGAAATGTGTACAACAAATGAAAACCTGTTTCAATAATTGTGTCATATGCAAATAAACAAGTGTACCAAATAGGATTTTATTTAATACCAAAATTTTACCCAGTTCCGAGGGTATCATCAGATCAGTGGTCAGTACTTCGGTACCGACGTGATTTATAACAAACATTTCTAAAATTGTCCGTTTATAAATTTATAAATGATAAAGAATATAAGGTTTCAGCTCCCTAAGGTAAAGTTGACCTCAGATGAATTAGGCTATTATTTTGAAGCCCTTTTTGGTCATATAGCTCTTCAACTGTTGTGGTTCTTATACACACTAGGCTTTCAGATTTTCGCCTTTGAACGTTCCTGGTGTTTTTAGTTTTGACGCCCCCTTTAACTTTCATCTCACTGATATACGTTCTGTCCAGTAGTATTGTAATTGACTGTCGTAAAGTATAATACCAGGGGGAAATCCAGTTGAAATTAAACAAAAGAAATCGAACTCTTTGTTAGAGAAGGTAAAAGAGCAAATTTGGTATATTTGAATTGTTTACATCTGTTTCTATGGGCTTTAAAAGTTTAATAAAGGTGCATAATTTAGGATTTTATGCATCTTATATATGTGGTTTTATTTGAATTATAGTATGGAGGTTCGAGATATTTGTAAACTTTCAATTTTAGACAAATTTTCATAAAACAGTCGATTGTGGCAGGTTCAAATCCAAGTGGATCTTTTTTGTGCATAAGCATAAATTCCGCCGAAAAAAATTCCACAGAAAGATAATAGTTTTATCTTTCTAATGCATTAATTTGCATCTCTGCCCCCGGGGACAGTTTTTGGGAAACAAATCAGAAAAATGGGCAATAATCGCATCAAAAAGAGAAAGTCGAGTGCACCTTTTTATATTCGGGCGTATATGAATTGACTATTCTGTCTTGAAAACGTATTAAGCAAAAATATTTGATACATCATCTCGCTTCAAATTCTATTATGTATATATATTTAGGCTACAGGTTGATTTAATACCATTAGATGTTCACAGTACTAAAAATGAAATATATGGGTCAAGTGAAATACCTTTCTAATGAGTCATAACAACAGAATAGGTGTGTTCGAATAACAAATTTTTACTAAAAGTACTTGACGACAGACTTAACAACTGAATTTTAAAAATGCATAACTTAAAAAAACATTATTTTGTGTGTGTGTTGTCTTCAATCTCTGAAAAGTTTTAGTCTGCCCTTCCACGAAATATTTAATTAGAATGTTTTTGAACTTTCGAAAATTCCACCAGACAACCGATCAGATAATAGTTTTAAGTTGACTAAATGCAGAAAAGTACATCAAATGATGCTCAATAGCTAGTACATACAGTTGTCTTTTAAAATACAACTGGCATATAAGGATATTAATGATGCTATGTGGATTTATCGGTTTTCAAGAGCTAAATTGGCAGCGCATCATCCTTACAATGGCTTCTATTTTTACGATTGTAAAAATTAACTGGCGTAATGGGGAAATAATTTTGACGAAATAGAATCCTGACTGATACTTTTCACAATAGACGTAAATCCGGAGTTTCCATACAAGTGTTTATAGTTTTATACTTTAACCTCGTATACCATCTATTCCATATAGATTATGAAATTCACAATTTGTTATCCCGAAGCCTATTATAGTTAACTAAATTGGAATGGGTTCAGTGGTGATGGCCGTTCTGTGATTGTTAGTTGATATTTTTGTCCTTTGCTTTGTGGTGGAAAATTCTCTCATTGCTTATCATACAACGTCATCTTAGTTCTATATAGAATATGTAAGTTTAAGATATATTATCTGCCATAAAGCATCACATGTGATATAATTGCACCTCTTCCCAGAAGACAAAACATGCGTCAAGACCTAAACATGACAAGTCTGATGTATGACAAAAATAACATATTTCTTTTTATGAAACAAAGTCGCTTGACAATAATTCAATACATAATTGTGACCGTAAAGCATCAAGGTGTTGATATTGTAGTTCTTTATCCATAACAAAACAACAGAATGATCACACATGATTATGTGTACAATAATTGATTCTGGAATACAAGTCCTTTTGTCAACCAGGTTTTTATTGGTTTAACAGGTTTTGGCAACCATGTTTTTATTAGTTTAACAGGTACACCTATTTTATCTCCGTGAACAAAGGAAGCGTGTCAATGTAGAATACAATATACAGACGGGGAAGGCATGTATTGTAGCGGTCACGGTTATAATGAAAAACTGGGTGTTTTTGGAGAGAGTGTATTTTTAAAAAATGGATTTTAATTTCAAGATATTGGATCTTTTCATTGCTAGGTACGATCTCGGCATTGAATATTCTGGAATTAGTTAAACAGCATTTTTTTTCCAATTTTAAACAGCAAAGTTTCCTCTTAACCATGCCATCCTTTGTTAAGTACAATTGGTCATAAAAAATTGAATGCTGGCAATTTGTGATGAAGTCCCCAATTAACATGAATTTTCACATTTTGGATGAATGACATTTTACAGAAAAAGTCATTTTAAAAGTAATTTTTCCCTTTATTAGATATAATGATTGTCCACTTCTATCTCTCTCCGCTGTTTCAACTGTATATGAACTTTTATATTTATATTTGGGTTAATGTCACAAATTATAACATTAATTTTCAAATTTTGGATAAATGACATTTTACAGAAAAAGTCATTTAAATGTAATTTTCCCCGTTACTAGATATAATGATAGTCCACCTCCATCTTCCTCCGCTGTTTCAACTGTATATAAACTTGTGGTACCTGGTCTTCATAACAGAGGAAAAGTGACACACTAACATCAAAGATCTACAAACAGTTCAAAATTCGTACAAGGTATTTACTCTTTCATTTTTATCATATACACGTTAGCTTTGATTGCCGTTATTTTCATTTTCATTATCTTTGAAAAATGAAATTAAACAAATCTTACTACAGACACCATGTACCTTCGTACACCATTGTTAGTAACTGACAACATGTACCTTCGTACACCGTTGTTGGTAACTGTCACCATGTACCTTCGTACACCGTATTTGGCTGTTTTAGTAAACTTTAGAATCATATGAGAGTAAAAGAATTCACTGTTTATTGTCAATGTCGATAAAACCCTAATGATGATTCTACAAAACAAGAACATTTTATTAGTAGAATTTAAAATAAGATTCAGTTAAAACAATGAAATAGCTTTAGATCATAAGTTCCTATTTTTGTTTAGTTACATTTGTATCACGTGATCATGATATTGTCTGTTTTTCCTGATTAAGAATTTTTATATACTTTCAATAACAGTTGCTTTAATAAGAATCACTTCATTTGCTATCATCAAAACAGCGAGCGCTTAAACATATTCTTAAAGCCTAAGTTTATACTGTGACAGTCGATGGTTCAAAAAGGAAACATGCAGGACCAAGTTCCACTAATAAAACATATCATACTCACAGTGTATAATTTAGACAGCTGTCTAAAACAACTAGTATTTGAATATGAAAGAGTTCAAATAATATTTTTTCAGAACATGTTTCAACAATTTTACACATTCCAATGATATCTAAATTGTCTTCATAAACTGTTGACGAAAATTTCAAAACAATATTGAAAATTTTACATCGTGTTTGTACTTGCATGAGCAACCGACGGGTGCCACATGTGGAGCAGGATCTGCTTACCCATCCGGAGCACCTGAGATCACCCCTTTTTTCGTTGGGGTTCGTGTTGCTCAGACTTTAGTTTTCTATGTTGTGTTTTGTGTACTGTTGTTTGTCTGTTTGTCTTTTTTCTTATTTTAGCCCAGGCGTTGTCAGTTAATTTTTGACTTATGAGCTTGAATTTCCCTTTGGTATCCTTCGTCTCTCTTAAACAAAAATGAAATAATATGTATATAATGGACACTAAACATACTCAAAATGTTTCGAAATCTATAAAAAAAAATTAGTTTTGAGCTATCTTCACTTATTAATAATTTGGTCACATGCTAAAAAACAAGACTTTAGTAATTATGAAATGTTACTAACACTTATTATTAGCGTCCGTTGACCTGTTAAAAATTAAAAAAAATGCAAGTAAACTTTAAATTATTTTATATAAACACGGGTAAAAACAATTTTAATTACCAATACGAGTAAACTTTTTTTTTTATTGCCAAGACGGGTAAACTTTTGTTTTTATTGCCAAGACGGGTAAACTTTTGTTTTTATTGCCAAGACGGGTAAACTTTTGTTTTGATTGCCATTCTGTTATCTAGCCGATTTTGACTAAATGCTGCTTGTCTTTCAAATCATACTTTTTTTTATTGCCACTCTGTTATCCAGTCATTTTTTAACCAAATGTTGATTTATCTTTCAACGTTATAAAGAAATCCTCCACCGCTACAAAACGAGGAAACCATAGTACACAGAAAGAACCTCCGACCTTGAGCAGAAAGAACCTACAGAGCGTCACGTTTTGTATAGACACCTGCACACTGTATTGTGTATGTGTATAGATGTATTTTTTAAATTTTTGTTGTAAGGTTGCTGTCTCATTGACGAATAACCAACATTACCTTTTATTGATATTATTATATGAAGATACGCCCCCATTGAACTAACATATATAATTTCCATACAGTGCATGAACAAGTTTACGAAACAAAATCACACCTTCCAACTCGTAGGTCATATACAAGCTTGAAAATGGAGGCCTGTCTCGTGTTTAAAATTATATACAATGCGCCTTGTGATAATTCCGTCAACATAAAACATAATGTTCATATGACACTGTGTCCCCAAACCCCAATATATCTTATAAGCATTACCTCCCTTAGGTACACTCTAAGCCCCAATATCTCTAATAATGATTACCTTCCTGTCTATATTCCTACAACTTGTATTTTCAGAAAATGAAAACACTTCTAGTTTTGACGACACTTGTGATAGTAGGACACTGCCTACTGGAAGATATTTTGGGGAACATGCAGGAAAATAAAAGATCGGTAAGTAGCATACATACAGAAAACACGACCAATCAGTCACATATTGACAACTAACAGATCGGAAAGTAACACACCAAAAACGAGCGATCAATCAGTAACATACATTGTGCCAAAAACTGTCAGATGGGTAAATAATTATATACTCAAAATAAAGACCGTTTAGTAACACACAGAACACAAGCATTATATCTGTACCATAACAAAAACAGACAGTTGGGCAAGAAATATAATGAAAACTAACAGATCTATAAGCACAAAACGTACCTTCAACAGATTTGCTAGTAGCTTTAGTGCGATAACTTTTTCTAGATATGTCTGATTCTTTGATTTATGATATGTTGAAGAATAGTAGAACATATATCTGAATTGCTGAATTGATAGATAAAAAAGTAGTTCTGTGTGAGTTTTGTCAGCGAGAGCAGATTTTTCATTTTGAACGGTTGCAACAGTCGTAAAAATATACATTGTCAATCACATCAAATTTGTAGTTGCTTTTGTTTGTTATTATCTACTAAGTGGATACTTAGTTCATGTATTAAGTTCAATACATTATACATTGTATTTGCAGCTTTCATAGTAATGTTGTCTTCTTAACATACATGTATTTGTTATATTGAAACGTTATTTTCTTTGATAAGTTAAGATAAGTGTTGTCGATTAAACAAAATATTAATGAAATACAAATGCAGGAATGATACCCAAATTATAAAAAAAAGACTTCTGCAATGAGCATTTGTGCGAGCTTAAACACGAGTGGTGTTCTATGAACTGTTTAAACGGGTGTGGATATAATTGATTACTTCGGGTGCCAATTCTATGGAGCGTTATTCTGAAAAATATATTTCTCGAGAACCGTTAAACAAGCAATTTTAAGACAATGAGTCCTAATAAAATGTAGTTTTCTAGAATTCTAATGGCTCTTCTGCTGGTTTTGTGATTAGCCATGGAATTGAGGCTACACGGCCGATTGTTACTACAACAATGAAGGCAATTTGATAGAATGAGGGTTGTAGATTTTAGTCTGATATTAGAGACGATGGAAAATTTATATCAGAATTAAATATTTCTCCTGAGTTTCAAGTACGAACCTACAAATTGTGTTTCTTGGGATTTGACTATCTTTGGTTGCAAATAGGTTTACATAAAGCATATAAGAAATTGTCTTTTCAACAGCCCAAATCTGCCACAATCAATTTAAATATTGGCACCACCAAAAATAAATTTTGACCTAAGTTTTCCAGAATAAATCGACATTAATGTTTGCTTTTTATTCTTATTATTTTATGTGTTTTTCATATAATTAAAAATGACCACATTTGTATTTGTATTATTTATACAGCTCCTCATGAGAAGAAGTCATGAAAATACACTCAACTTTTTGTATAGGTTAGCTGATGATGATAGGAATGGCCTTTTATCAGCTTCAGAATTGGCTCCATATACAAAACCGAAAGACGGCAAGACACCAATAGAGAAGGCGAGAGAGACTGTTCGACTATGTGATACCAATAATGATCGCGAGTTGAGCAAACAAGGTAATTTATCGATCTATGACACAAAAAAAGTTGTAAAAATTTAAGTCTTTTTGTATCAGGTATCTCCCATACTGCTAATACTTTTGTGTTAAATTCGGATTTGCTTAAAATTTGACATTTTGTATAGACAATTGTCTACTGTTGAAGACCGTTGACCTATTGACTTGTGTCGTTGGTTTGCTGTCTCAGTGTTATGTATCCATTGTCTCCTTTTATCATATATAATTATCATAATAAAAAAAAATATGCAAAGGAGGAAATTTGTGTAACACATGAAATTCATAAAAAAAAGAACCCCTTCCACTCGACTTTAAAAGAATGTTAGTACAAAATGTATCAAGTCACCAAACTTTGGAAGAATGTACACTTTACATACATGTAAATATGGAGTATCTATTTATACATCTGATTTATTATTTAAATACATTTTTCAACAAGTCCTGACAAATGATACCACAGAAAGTCTCCGACCGCGAAAAATGCCTATATAAATACATATAGTAATACCTATGCCTATTGGATCATTTCTGAGATGATTTTGTTCAGAGAGAGGGAAAACAGAGAGTTTGAATAACTTCTACCTCACATTTAAAATTTTCTTTTTCAGAAATGCTGACATACTTGAAAAGTTTGGAAAATTGAGGAACGAACGACGTTAGTTATTGTAAAAAATATATGATTTTTATTTCATATTAAAGATGATCACACAATATAGGTGTTTATTAAAGTATATAAACATCAATGCATATATTCAAAAAGTTATCCAATTGTTTAAGTGAGGCGAAAAGATACCAAAGGATATTCAAACGCATAAGTCGAAAATAAACTGACAATTCCATGAAAATAAAGAAAAAAACCAAAAGACAAACAACACCATACCAACCACAAAATAAATAACTAAAGACTGAGCAACACGAACCCCACTAAAAACCGGAGTTGATCTCAGGTGCTCCCGAAGGATACACAGATCCTGCTTCACATGTAGGACCCGTCGTGTTGCTCATTTAAGTTCAACCCCGATGATAAATCTAATTCGGTATATACCATTCGGGGAAAAGAAGGACGTGATAGATCGACGAAAATGAATTATGTAGCATTAACAAAAATATCATTGTCACTGTTTTAAATTTTTCAAATGAATGCTCGTTAGTCGGAATACAATGAAATATGATATAAAAAAGAAGATGTGGTATGATTGCCAATGAGACATATACTTCAACGAAACAGCAACCCAATACAAGGAAACGTATAAACATTCATCTAACAATCACCTTCCCTTTATTGTATTTATTGTAATACAAAACGTACTTTAATAATGTATAAAAAGATATGCCACGTGCACGACGTGTGCTACTGGTGAACCATGATCTACTTTCCCTTCCTGAGCACATAAGATCACCCCAATCGTTGGTGGGGTTTTGTTGGCCAGTCTTTTTTTTTTATCTATATAATGGTTTATGGAGTTCCTTGTCTGTACTTCGTCTTTTGTTTTTTTCAGTATATGTTTACTAGTGAGTTTTGAATGTCTAATTGTGTATCTCCCTTTCCTTTTTTTCCAATGAGAAACAAACGAAAAAAACAAATTAGACATTTAAGACATCTAGGCATCAACATACATACTTCAACAACAGACATGGGTCTATAAAATATATCATGCTTTAAATCGCCCCGGCTCAAATAACACCGTCAACATAATTACAAAAGATTTACGTTCGGTTTACAAAGTACTTTTATATTACCGGTATCACATTTAAATATAACCAGTTTTACCTGCACTCATGGTGACTTTTACTTCTCTATCAATGGACACAATGATGATTTGGTTGACCGTTATGGACCACGGAGAAGTTCCACTTTTAGTAGCAACCCGTCATTTTCTTCGTTAATAACCGTTCAGAATTTCATTGTAGAAAAACAATTAAGTATAGCCTTAATGTCCGTTAAATTTTCAGTCCTCCGATGTAGTCAAGTAGAACCGTACATGTATACGTATGTTCATAATGTTTTAATGGGTTCATCAACTTTTTGACCTTATATCAAAAATTGTAACATCATTAGACAGTTTTGCTTTAATAACATTCTACAAAATAGTAAATTTACTATAACTAGTTATAAATAATCGCCAACTGCAAAGTTCTCTTCGTTTGAACTGGAAATATATACTTTAATCTACATACGGACGGGCATACATAAACTTACTTCTGTCTATTATCTCGGATGTAAAAGCAAGGTGGCGCCCGTCATCTTTATTCACTTCCTTTTAACCAGTTTATAAATATATAAGATCGGGAACACACTCAAAACTCAAAATGAAAGATCTTTTTCATACCTTTGCTTACAACTAGAAAGCTGCAATAATGGTCGGTTCAGAACTTTATTTTACAAAACTGGATTAGCGAAAATGGAATACATGTATATATCAACGAGACAATACCTGGAATACACTCATATTCGAAAAAACAACCGAAATGACAATCTACGGTTTTTAGTTTAACAACTGGAACTATACGAGATGCAAGTCTTTTAAATCGGTCATAGTCTAGACAATCTTAAGGCTTAAGACATGTGGCGGGGTAAAATAGTCGCGTGAAAATTCAACCCTATCCCTTACATATATCTCAATTAGAAGATTGATTGATTGATTGATTGATTGATTGATTGATTGATTGATTGATTGATTGATTGATTTACGCCGGTTCAACACAAAAAGACTGTATTGTGGCGCAATTACAAGAAAACCAAAATATACAAGAAATTTTTAATTTTGGTTCATTAGCATGTTTCGCAGTATAGTGTGACGTCCATTTCGCTAAACTAGTATACAATGTTGTTTAGTGGCCACGAAGGCGGGCTTTCCTCGATGCTTTGAAGACCAACCGTCGTCAACAACGTTGTCGTTGTAATACCCCTAAATGCAGCTAGAAATGCCATCGCTGTAACAACTGGAATATCAAAAAGATAAAAAAGATTATAATTATATAAGACAACAATGTAATAACTATAACATAAAATGAAAAAAAAAAAAAAAAATGTGTCCATGGGATAAGGATGATGCCCCCGCTTACATATAACGTTATAAAGGGATAAAGGAACATAACTCAAGAATGGTAAAAATCATGCCACCCAAATTCGAACTTGATCTGAGTTGTGAAGTAATACGCATCGCGTATAAGTGTAATAATATTTTGTTGAGACAAACTTTTCAGCATTTTTTCCATTTGTAAAGGGGCACAACTGTAGAATGATAAAAGTGACGCCACCCAAATTTAAATATTATCTGTGTTTTGTAGTAATAAGAATTGTGTATAAGTTTCATAATATTTGGTTGAGGCAAACTAAAGAAAGAGAAAGGAAAAAAATTTCGGGGTGTACGCACGGACGTTACATACGTACGGACGGAAGTATAGACGTACAGAAGAAAAAGGGTAACTCTTAATCCCCCTCCGCTGAGGCGGTGCATAATAACATAGATAGAAGACACGGAAAAAAGCGAAAGATACCAAGGAAACATTGAAAACTCATAAGTCGAGAGAAACTGGCAAAGTCATTGCAGAAAAGCATTGACAACGAAAAGACAAAAAGTTCACACAATACTTCTGTACTAAGGATTGAAAACAAGAATACAACATTCGGAAGAAAATGATAAAATTCAACAGAGGTTACATGTACCAAAGACCTGTCTTTCTCATTAAATCTGTAAAGGACAAACGTACTACTGCATATTGTACCAAAGATTACTATATTTTATATAACTACAGGGTAAGTTACAAAGTGACTGAATAAATCTATAAGTTGACTGCAAGCAAATATTACCTAAAAATAAATAAATGAAAAAACAAAGCAAAAACCACTAGAAATAAACAGAAAAATATACAAACAAGTACCCCCCTAAAAAAAACAACAAAAAACCCCAAAACAAACAAACAAAAAACAATTGATCTAAATACTATAGAATTTAAACAAAAACAAAAACAGATACACAAATGTAAACAAAGTGTAGTAGTCAACCTAGAAGATACACAAATGTAAACAAAGTGTAGTAGTCAACCTAGAAGATACACAAATGTAAACAAAGTGTAGTAGTCAACCTAGAAGATACACAAATGTAAACAAAGTGTAGTAGTCAACCTAGAAGATACACAAATGTAAACAAAGTGTAGTAGTCAACCTAGAAACAGCTTATTATGTAAAACAAAAATATACGTGTTCAAGCCTTATATGACCAAATATACGTGTTCAAGCCTTATATGACCAAATATACGTGTTCAAGCCTTATATGACCAAATATACGTGTTCAAGCCTTATATGACCAAAAATATACGTGTTCAAGCCTTATATGACCAAAAATATACGTGTTCAAGCCTTATATGACCAAAAATATACGTGTTCAAGCCTTATATGACCAAATATACGTGTTCAAGCCTTATATGACCAAATATACGTGTTCAAGCCTTATATGACCAAAAATATACGTGTTCAAGCCTTATATGACCAAATATATTAAAAACAGGGATTCTAAATATATCCCCACCAACATAATCACACCCGAGGAATGGCAATAACTTCAATCGTATCTAGACCGGGATTATCGAAAACTACATTTTAAAGAAACCAAGTAACCCAAGTATGTTCTAGACTGTGCAGTAAGTATGATTTTTCTTTGAAGAAATATCATCTTCATATAGGAGGTAGGTAAGTTTTCTGAAGAACATGTAAAAATAGTTTTCTGTGTATTGATCTTTTAATCACAGTTCCGTATTAGTAGCATGGAATTATTTAAAGCATGTTGGAAAACTAAACGTGGTTTAAGGAACTAGAAATACTCTTGTAAATAAAAAATAAATAATATACACGACAACAAAATTTTCTATAAGCACGTAGAAAACTAAAAAAGAAAAAGAACAGCGCATTTATTGCTGTCCTCCATTCAAATTCAACGTAGGTCCGTTTTGCATAGTTCGTTTGTTTTTATTTTTATTTTTTTTACAAATAAATTTCCATGAAATCAAAGCAATACGTAAGTACACAGCTGATGATGCTGCGGCTGCTGCCGGTGATGATGATGATTGATAGCTGTTTATCGTCCAGCAGCAAATTAAATGCATATTCCGAACGAGAACTTGTTTAATATGATATGAATATTAACTCCTGCTTTGTACTAGACTGACACACTGACCAGGATTTATGTGCTAGTTCACAAGGAATAATCTACAGGAAGACATGTCACCATATACATTATTTAGATTCTGAGCCGACTAGTCTTTAAGTTTGCTCTTACTCTTTGATAGCGCGTACTAATTAGAGAAGCCGCATATACCAATTGGGTTCAAACCTAGGACCTCATGCACTAGACTAGAACACGATACCGAGAGAGCACCTAGGCGGTACATAAGTACAAAAAAATAAAACACAAAATATGTTGTCGACTTTTATTTTTGTTACGGTACCTTACTATACCAGTAATGTTAAATACGAATTATAATTTCTTCAGTCATTGCCATGCATATAAAGCCCATATTTAAAATATAAATAGTTGACGGATCATAAATATTACATTTATTTTACATAGATGTTATGGTTGAAACAGTTATCAATTTCAATTAGTGTCATCAAAATTACCAGGATGAAAGAGGAAGACGAGATTTAACCAACAACTTATACTACGTCTGAAAAAATTATCAAAACTGTAGTTTTGGTTTTAACATGGGTCATGATTGTAAGTATAATATATTTTTTGTATACTTGGAAAGAAAGGATATACACACAAGAAAAAAAATCCATGCAATTATGTTGAACAGTAAATTACGTTTGTATTGCACTTTTTCTCTCTTGGCTTATTCTTGAGTTTGTCCAACAATGAGTTAAAGAGTTGCCTTGCTTCTTCGTTTTAAAAGCAATTCTGTATTTATTAACCTGACTCAGACAGTCCAAAGGGTTAAAAGGGCCATGATAGATTTTCTATCACTTGGCACTTGTCGTCTTCAGTCCGTCGTAAACTTTTTTCAAATATAGTGTCCTCTGAAACTGCTAAACCAATTTCGTTCAAAGATTATGTGAATACTCTTAAGGTGTCCAGAATGAATTTGTGAATTTCATTCCTGCAATCCAAGCAACATAACCAAAAATAGAACATCAGATGTGTTTGCTTATATCTCAAAAATTATTACTGATAGAGAAAAATCTGTCATCTCAAAACGATCAGCACAATATGATATACATTCTTTTTGTTATTGATCCGAAATCGTTAATCGACCCCATTTATGAGTTCTTTCCCTTTAATTACTATATCTACCTATTTTTGCGTGTTTGGCTTTTATCTTAAATATTCTGTGTGAAAACAGAATGTTAAAACATGCTCTTGAAAACGATTTTAAATTTTATTTTGTATATGTATTTTCGGATTGTGGTCCTGCCTAAAATTTGTGATATTGGTGGGGATCTGAAATTCAAAAAAGCACAAATTGTCCGCATCAGAGATTATGCATTTGATCAACTTCTTTCTGAAACCAATGGATCAAATTAATCCAACCATGACAGAATTGTTCACTTGATGGCTCATTTTGATATTTTTGATTTTGGTGTCAGTCGGAACTTCAATATGGCTGCCATGGTGGAACATAATTTTTTCATTGGAAAATGTTAACAGCCCATTTTTAATACTGTTAACTTTAAGTGTTGACATGATTCGAAATTATTACATGTAGGATGTGGATTTTATATCAATTGAAAGGTGTATGTCTGTATACGGTTATCGTAAACGTTTTCAGAGATCTTCTTCTCTGAAACTACTGAACCAATATCAACCAAAGTTGGTGTAAATGATTTTTAGAGTGTGCAGAATTCGTGAATTTCATTTCTGTTCTACAATATAGCGGTAAAATTACAAAGAATACACGTAAAAATTCACTAAAATAAGATTCTTTAGGCCTTAAATATGGCTGCCGTCACGGATCGTAGAGATTTGCGTGAATCTTTTCTAAAACTTACCATCATTTAGTCATAAAATGTTATTTATGTTGACTTGATATTTTACACAGTCATGTTAAGAACATCGTCCTTAATCTGTCAAATTTGAGATTGATGTACGGTACTTAATTTTAGGTACCGGTAATCAGTAATTTTGTCTTGTTCGGTATGATAAAACACTTAATGCTTGGAAATGTGCTGCTTTCTCGGGGCCAAATATTGACCTCGGAGTTGGCTCGGGCAATACCTGGTATCTTAGGGAAAACATACTGCTACCCTCATTAGCAGTCAATGAGTGTTTGATATCAATGAATAATGCATAAGACATTCCCATTGTTTGACACTATTTTTTTTTAATAACTCTATTACCAAATGATTTAGTTTAAAGACTTCAAAGAAAGTTTATTCAAAATTCAAAATTGACAGGCTACAGTACTTTGTTCTAAATTTATAAAATTATAAATATGCAAAATTTTGTCAAAACACTTTTTTTAACTGTTGTTTTTTGTACAGAACATAATCAATTTTCAGTATCTGTCAAGCTGAATTCGCCAATTAAGATATGTGCTGACTTGCCACTAGATGTTAAACAAACAACAAAGAGGAAACTTTAAGAATTAGTTGATATCCATTGAATTATGTGTGGGCTATTCCAGTCTTTGTTTGTTGGATCGTTTGATATTATGTTTGAAAAGACAAAAATGTAGAATGCCTATTATACATGTTACATGTATAACTAACCAAATTTACATGAATTGGACCGTTAAACCACATCTTGCTTTATGGATTTGTCTTACTCATTTATACGCAGCCATATATATTGTGCGGCGAAATGTCAACACTGAGCTCGAGACAGTTGTTGCACTTTATTTGAAAAAGGAGATATGGTTTGATTGCCAATGAGACAACTATCTACAAGAGATCAAATGATGTCAATATAAACGGTATGGTCTTCAACATGTACAATAAGAAAAAAAACATTCCGTATAGTCAGCTATGTGAAAATGAGAAACAAATCAAACAAGAAAACTAACGGTCTAATTTATAAGAATAAGAATAAGAATTTTATTAGTTTAAAATCCAAACAATAGGATTGTTACCAAAGAGAAACATACGAATAACAAAACGATAGACGGAAAACAATACAAGCATGTATCATTGAAAAATGTTAATATTTATTACAATACTTACAATGTATTGACATTATAGTTGTTTCGCTCATTATACATTTCACTTATACTGTTAACAATATGATTTACGAAAAACTAATATGCGGACATTGACCAACGACAACCACTGAATTACAGGCTCCTGAATTTGGGCAGGCGCATCAAGAATTTGGAGGAGTTAAACATGTTTGTGAGCGTTTAACATTCCCCGGACCGGGGACAGTGGTGTAACAACAGAGCATAAGAACTGACTGTAAAGATCAGTGGCAAATTGCTAAACTAAATAGATTAGTACTTAGCACAAAAAACTAACTAACATATATTACAACTACAACTACAACAACAACAACAATACTTTATTTTAAGAGGGTTACACAGTTAGCTATATAACTCATCTTCCCTGAGGCCCTCATCATAGAAAAAGCATAAACTAAAATGCAAACATATACATGGCATACATTAGTATAAAAGTCAAGTATAAATATAGAAACAATAGACACAAAGCACCGTAGTTTGTTTTGTCATTATATTTCAAACAATAACATAAATTTCAGGGATTGTTTGCAGAAATAACTGGACCTACCCAGAAAGATCTGATAATTAAAACAGACTCAGATTATGAACTTGTATCGCGTGCAATTTCCGGTAGGAGTGTTGGGTATTTCATTGGTGCAGTAATTGGTGGTCCCCTTGTTGACAAATTAGCAAAATACTGTGATTTGATGATTGCTGTTTGTTTAGATGGAGGGGCAATAGCTACAATAATAGAACCATATTGTACAGACATCTCCTTACTATGGTTTCTTTTTGTCCTCGCTGGTACTTTTGAAGGCGTAATATGTATAGGTATGGATAATAAATACTATATTTTTTCATCATTAGTTGACATGTACTTTTTTAAAAATACCGCGCCAAATTCGATGGTAGGTTGTCACGTTTAGGTTTTCGGAATTAAGTTTGGTCATTTGTAACTACGAATAAAAGGTCTACTTTAAAATTTATTGGACTAAACTCGTTGTAGTGAGTCTCCATGGCCTGGACCCTATTTGTTCACTTCAAAGTTACGTTTATAAGGGTTTTTGTGAATATGAATGATTGGTCAATATTGTTCGGAATGTTTGCAAATGGATTTTATTGTATGGGGTTCACGTTCGTCACAAAATATTAGGAGGCCTTCACTCAATGCCAAGGTAACAAATACCATTCACCAGTACCAATTTACTGCACAAGATACGACATACAATATCTCTTCAGTGATGCTCAAGACATATACATTTGGAATACCACAACAAAATACTAACGTTGAAGATCTAACATAACAGAAAAGACACAAACGTATAGCCTATATAACCCAGATAAGAACTCATGCACCAGGGAGGTGCATTCCTGAATTGCAAACAATCCCAAAGCTTTTATGAAAAATATAAACTTAAGGAAATGTAGGATAGTTTGGTCAGCAAACAAACAACACAGTAAAACTAAAACAATCCTTTTTTTTTAGTAAATTTTGGATTAGAAAAGCAAATGACATTCATCTACTTTCACAGCTTATCTCAATAAACATCAAAAATGTTGCAGAACGTAAAAAGAAGAATAAACATCTTGACAGTTTTAACAGAACTGTAAAAACAAATTTTGAATGGTCATGGTCATAAACTGTTAAGTGTTGATGGTTGCAAATCTTTATATATAATATTTGTCATGATAATTCCTATTTATGATTTATCAAATCTATCGTTTATTATAAAATCTATCATTTATTATAAAAATCTATCGTTAATCATAAAATTAAAATATTGTTTTACAGCTGGTCAGAAAATAATTCTTAACCTTTGGAAAGAGAAAGCTACAGGACCGTTACATGTATTACACTTTGGATTCGGAATGGGTGCATTTATTGTTCCTCAGATTGCTAATCCGTTCTTGGCAGTTTTGGCGCCATCTGGAGGTAACAGCACAAATACAACAATTGCTCCATCCGTTTCACCGCCACTTATAACATCAACGCTAGCACCATTGGCAGAAACAGACATTTATCTGAAAGAATCGCGAATTGAATCAGCTTATCTAATTGTTGGCATAATAGTTGCTTCATTATCAATAGTTTTCTATATTTATCAGTTTTGTTGTCGACAAATTTCTGAGAAAGAAAAAGAATCGAATGAAAAAGAAACAATGGTAAGAAAAATAGTAAAAGTTGTTGATCCAGCAACCTGTGCAAATGGAGATCGTTGGTTTGGAGTTCAGGGTCCTCGGTCATAAAACTTTACTCAGTACTCGGAATACAAAATTTGTGCTCGAAACACCAAATCCAGTATTTTGATTGGTTGATTTCTGAGTCTGAGTACGATAATCGTGCTCGAAAGTTTTATGACCGCAAGGCCTGGTCTTTGTTCTCTCTTATTTTTGTATTTCTTCAATGCTGTAGGGGTGAACGATTATATGGGAAATTTATACGAAGTTATGCAATTGACAAACACAAGTTTTCTGCAGATGATGGTTCATTAATCAACACAGAATTTTGGATTTGTTTTGGTATAGGCAGATTTGTGGGTTTATTCACCGGTAGATTTATTCCGATACGAGTACTTATACTGATTGGAGTTTTCGGTGCCTTAGTTACGGCGGTTCTTCTTCAAATATTTGCTAGGGAAAGTGACCTAGCGCTATGGATTTTAACAGCACCTATGGGATTTTTTGTGGCTCCCCTTTTTCCATCAGGCATTGAGTGGGGTGATTTTCATGTTGAATTTACTGGCTCTGCTATAACATTCGTTCTCATGGGAGGTGCTTTAGGCGGAATGTCCTACTTATGGGTAATTGGTTATCTCTATGAATATCATGGTTACGATATGTTTCTCCATTAAATGGTATGTTATGGTGCTATTGTTGTATTTTTTACAATTCTCTTGACAATAGTTGGCAAGCGACATGGTGGACGATTTGAAACGAAAGGAACAAATGACTACGATAACGAAATAGCCGTCAAAGGGAAAGAAGCAGATGATACAAAAATTAAAAAGCAGAGCCTTGATGACCAAAACAATCCTCCAAATTATGCAGATGTTGTGTTGATACCTCATCTGAAACTGATGGCTATTTTAATACATACACGTGAAATGAGACTATGCAAAACAAGATTTGTAACTTGACGGCGGTCGGGATCAATCGTAGTTTGTATGCAAATTGCAAATATATGCAACCATAAAACGTAGGGTTGAATGCAGAATAGTGATTTTTTTTAAAGAAAGTAATTAATTAGAGCATATATATGAATACACCCACAGAATCGCATACTAATCACATAGTAATGTAAATGCATAATTAAGAATAAAATAAACAGAGCTGCAATGTCCCGGGAGATAAGCAACGTCTAACCGTTGTTCACTAGTTGGTTGACCGTTATGGAATATCTGTTTCACAGATGACGACGGATCTATTTACAATCCCGTCCTCTTTTACTCGAATGTGACCTACCGAATTAGACTTATCACCAGGTTCTACATACATGAGCAACACGACGGGTGCCATATGTGGAGCAAGATCTGCTTACCTTTCCGGAGCACCTGAGATCACCCCCAATTTTTAATGGGGTTCCTGTTAATCAGTCTTTAGTTTCTATGTTAAGTTTTGTAGAATGTTATTTGTCTTTTGGTCGTTATTCAATTTTTGCTCTGATATTTTCAGTTCGTATTTTACTTATGAGTTTGATTGTCCCTTTGGTATTGTTCGCCTTTTATTGTAAACAACTTTTAAACGTTAAAGTCATATGAAACTTCAAATTAAAAAAAAAAAATGATGCATCTGTTTTTTATAACTAAATGGCTAGTTTTTATTATAAAACTTATGTACATGTACTTTTTTCTCAAGAAAATTCTATAATTTGTCCAAATTTAGAAGAAATTTACTTTTTTTTAATTGTTTGCTTCCAGTAAACGATCAGAATTTTTTTTGACGATTATACGATATGGATGCGTAAAAAAATGATAAAATCGTGCACAGAAAACTAAGTTTATAATATATACATGCATTGGTTCAAGAATTGGATAAACATTATTTTTCACCAGTCACTCGTTTCATATCACTTTAAATGCAATAAAACTCTGTCCATATACAGATAGATGATGATAAAATAAATAATAGAAAAAATAAATAAAGCGAAAAGATGTAATACATGGACAACACAATTTGCACCTATCTTTTGCAAAATTAAAAAATAAAACTATAAATACTCTGCCACGTCCGGTCTGTGATTTTGTTAGATGTCTTTCTGCTTTGTATCGATCTGATCAGTTAAGCCCTATTCAACGGATTTTTATAGTTTGTTCTTATGTTGTACTGTTACGCCACTGTCCCAGGTTAGGGAGAAGGTTGGCGCCTTTAAACTAGTTTAACCCCGCCACATTCTGTATGTGCCTGTCCCAAGTCAGGAGCCTGTAATTCAGTTGTTGTCGTTTGTTGCTGTATATTATATTTGTTTTTCGTTCATTATTTTGTACATAAATCAGGCCGTTAGTTTTCTCGTTTGAATTGTTTTACATTTGTCATTTCGGGGCCTTTTATAGGTGACTCTGCGGTATGGGTTTTGCTCATTGTTGAAGTCCGTACGGTGACCTATAGTTGTTAACTTCTATGTCATTTGGTCACTTGCGGAGAGTTGTATCATTGGCAATCATACCACATCTTCGTATTTTTATATCTCCGTAATATTACCTATAATATATATTATGCAGACCATTTCCATATTTACCCATGAGCGTGTAAAAGTTTGGGGAGAAATGTACAATCATATAACAATAATTACATTAAATGATTGTATGTTTCATTGGAATTCATAATTTTAATTGGCTGACAACAATCGCGAGGCACGTGCACTCCCATGTCAAATTTTATTTCCGTATAAAATACAACAGCTATGACTGCACGTGCTATCCGTGAAAATGTCGAAACAATGTATGAAAAAACAAACGAAAAACTAAATAACTCTAAATGACATGGTTGTGGTGTAAAAATGTAAATATAAGAAAGGACTGCTTCTTTTTGTAAATTTATAGGGTTATACACGCGTTAATCGTGCGCACATTTTTAACAACAAAATGCTCTTCGGTCAACGCTTTTACACCCATTCCATTTTAACTCATTCCCTTCCTAAAGGGATTACTGTTGCAAAACTGGTAACATTCTGTTAAATGATTTATGGTACGTTCTGTCTCTTTGTGTTGCTTTTGTATGTCTTGCGAGTTTTGGATTCCTTCCCTTTGTACTGTATCGTATCAGTTATTCAAGATATTAAGAAGGGAAATGGAAAATGCAATTAAAAGAATCACACACAGCAGCAAGTACTTGTAATTTTTCTATACTTTTTTTTTTGGCTTTTTTACTATGTCACTATTTGCCAAGTATAATGATATCAGGAAATTATTGACTATTCTTACATGACTACACTTGTGAAAGACTATAGGCTAAGCATTTGAAATTGTTTACAAAATAATACATATGAATTCTTCATTCATTTTAATTAAATTATCTAACAAACATACGAAAATTCAATATTTGATATGTTTATATAATTCATATAAACTATTTACCTGTGTACGTTACTTTATTTAACGCCATTTTGGCCTAGGTTAAAGTTGTCTTTTTGACATAGTTACATCTTTTTTATTAATATTGTATTTATATTGTGTCATAGATCAAACTTATTCGTTCAGTGTATATTTACTTGTTTTTGTTTATATGTCTTTTTGATCGAGTTAAGCCATTTCAATTGATATTTTATTGTGTGTCTTTTTATGTTGTAATGTTACACTACTGTTTCAGGTTAGGGTGAAGGTTGGCACCTGTTAAAACGTGTAAACCCGCTGCATTTATATGCACCTGTCCTAAGTCAGGAGCCTGTTGTTCAGTGGTTGTCGTTTGTTGATGTGGTTCATAAGTGTTTCTCGTTTCTCGTTTTTTATATAGATTAGACCGTTGGTTTTCCTGTTTGAATTGTTTTAGAGTAGTCATTTTGGGGCCCTGTATAGCTTGCTGTTCGGTGTGAGCCAAGGCTCCGTGTTGAAGGCCGTACTTTGACCTATAATTGTCTACTTTTACACATTGTGACTTAGATGGAGAGTTGTCTCATTGGCACTCATACCACATCTTCTTATTTATATATAAAAATGATATCAAACATGGATCAAAATGTATAAATGTCAAGTTTTTACAAAGTTTGTCTGCCTCATGAAATATCTAAAATGCATACTGTCAAGGGATTTGACCTTGACATTTTCCGAATACGGAAAAAAACCAGTCACGTCTCTTAGGGTTGCATTTAATACATCTACTATAACTACAAACACTCCTGTCGAAAAGTTCATTAATGTAATATATTTTATTTAAAACTCACTGATATTGAAAATGAACTGAACACTGAGTGTACAGATAACAGTAATAATATAGAAAATTCAGTATCATAAAGACAGACAAGCCATAAAGGAGTATAATTTCTTTATATTAACATGACGGTCTGTATGGTGTTTACAAAATCGAGGATAATGGGCAAAACAAAAGACAAAAATGGCCTAAAAATTCAAAGAAAACAGAAATGAAGGCATCCAGACCCTCAAAACAGAAATGAAGGCATCCCCCATCCAGACCCTCAAAACAGAAATGAAGGCATCCAGACCCTCAAAACAGAAATAAAGGCATCCCTCATCCAGACCCTCAAAACAGAAATGAAGGCATCCAGACCCTCAAAACAGAAATGAAGGCATCCCCCATCCAGACCCTCAAAACAGAAATGAAGGCATCCCCCATCCAGACCCTCAAAACAGAAATGAAGGCATTCAGACCCTCAAAACAGAAATGAAGGCATCCAGACCCTCAAAACAGAAATGAAGGCATCCCCCCATCCAGACCCTCAAAACAGAAATGAAGGCATCCCCCATCCAGACCCTCATACATGCCCTAAGAAGTTTGTACAGCAAACGCAACTTTATAATCAGCAATTTATGTATACTAGACTGTTTAGTTTTACTTTGTGAACATATTAGGTTAAGATCAAACTTACCAAAGGATAGAAAATAACGCGAACAACTCGTAAAAGAACAAAAAATGCTGATATATTCTTGTGTCTTCATTGCAGGCATTTAAGGTGAAAATTGCTGAATTGAACCATTTTCAAAACTTCACACCACATTACAAATAATCAAGACTAGTGTATAAAAAATATGCACTGATGATGAAGTCGATTTTATTCTAATCAGAATTAGTAATACTCCAAATAACTTCTTAATAGTACATACTATTTGAAGTTTTAAAATATAACTATAATATTAAAGGTTGGAGGACTTCCATGTGACCTGATTTGAATACAACTGCGGCCATGCATGGGTTAAAAGATTGTATATGTGTGTACAAAATTTAGCTTTGGTGCATTTAACAGATGACAGATGTAACTATACAAAAAATATCTCAGAAATCATAATCGGATATATTAGGGAAAGTCAGAATGTGCATCAAATCAAAAAGTGAATGAATTTGCATATTGGCTAAAACAGAGACGGAAGAACCAATGCAACATTCAAAACTGGTGAAGAACAACCCACACCTCAATGGCAAAAGAAACGGAAAAAGACGAACTCATAAGGTGAAGAACAACCCGCACCTCAATGGCAAAACAAACGGAAAAGACGAACTCATAAGGTGAAAAACAACTCACACCTCAATGGCAATTGAAACGGAAAAGACGAACTCATAAAGTGAAGAACGACCCACACCTCAATGGCAAAACAAACGGAAAAGACGAACTCATAAGGTGAAGAACAACCCACACCTCAATGGCAAAACAAACGGAAAAGACGAACTCATAAGGTGAAGAACGACCCACACCTCAATGGCAATTGAAACGGAAAACGAACAAGACGAACTCATAAGGTGAAGAACAACCCACACCTCAATGGTAAAACAAACGGAAAAGACGAACTCATAAGGTGAAGAACAACCCACACCTTAATGGCAAAACAAACGGAAAAGACGAACTCATAAGGTGAAAAACAACCCACACCTCAATGGCAAAACAAACGGAAAAGACGAACTCATAAGGTGAAGAACAACCCACACCTCAATGGCAAAACAAACGGAAAAGACGAACTCATAAGGTGAAGAACGACCCACACCTCAATGGCAAAACAAACGGAAAAGACGAACTCATAAGGTGAAGAACAACCCACACCTCAATGACAAAACAAACGGAAAAAGACGAACTCATAAGGTGAAGAACGACCCACACCTCAATGGCAAAACAAACGGAAAAGACGAACTCATAAGGTGAAGAACAACCCACACCTCAATGGCAAAACAAACGGAAAAAGACGACCTCATAAGGTGAAGAACAACCCACACCTCAATGGCAAATGAAACGGAAAAAGACGACCTCATAAGGTGAAGAACAACCCACACCTCAATGGCAAAAGAAACGGAAAAAGACGAACTCATAAGGTGAAGAACAACCCACACCTCAATGGCAAAAGAAACGGAAAAAGACGACCTCATAAGGTGAAGAACAACCCACACATCAATGGCAAAACAAACGGAAAAAGACGAACTCATAAGGTGAAGAACAACCCACACATCAATGGCAAAACAAACGGAAAAAGACGAACAAGTCCACAAAGCACAAACTAGAAAACTAAAGACTGAGCAACACGAACCCCATCAAAAACTGTGGGTCAACTCAGGGGCTTCGGAAGTTTCCTGCTCCACATGTGGAACCCGTCGTGAAGATTTAGTTTAAAGTGTCTGATGTTTGAGTTTTATCTGTTGCATTTCTTTTTATTTCTCGTCTGTGTAATATCTTATGCATTTCCTTTGTTTTACTTTCCTCAACATGATGTTAGATCTATAAGATCTATACCTTCTATTTACAAAACAAATAAAAAATACGATAAACTATATGTATAAAAAGAAAGAGAAGATACTAATTGGGCAGTCCATTTTAGTCGAATAAAATAGACAACATCATTATCAAACAGACAAAGAGCAAAAAAGACAAACGACAGTCCACAAAACACAACGTATAAAACCAACAATTGACCAACGTTAACCCAACAACAACAAAAACAGGGGTGTAATCATGTGGTCCGGAAGGCCCAGCAGTTCCTGTTAAGATAAGTATCTTAAATATTTGCTGAAAATTGAAGCGAATGGCCTATTGTATTTTTGAAATAAACTACAGGATAAATAAATTGTAGATACTACTGTTTATTTGCACATAATCAAATGATATTTTTATGTAAATAAAACACAATTAGTTGTCTTAATGGGATTCCTTTTAAAATGAGGTACACCCGACAAGATTCCATCTGTATATATCTTTGAACAATAAACAACTACAAACTGGTTGATCGCGATATCGTCTAAATTATCTATTTGATCAGTATATTTCATAGATTTCACTTCCACTATCATGCATCGAGCTTAGTAAATGTTTTTCGTGTGTTTGGAAGTGACACTGAATATGACTTTTGAATCGTCTATCAAATTATGCATGCATGATACAGGTTATGTTCTTCTCATATAATTTATGATGGTATGCTACTAAACCCCTAACGGGAGGGATTGTGCTTGATTATCATATGATGAAGACATAATCTTTCAATCAGTTTAATTGAGGTCTGGAGCTGGCATGTCAGTAACTGCTAGTAGTCCTTTGTTAATTTATGTATCATTGTCATTTTGCTTAGTTTCTTCTGTTACCTATTCTGACATCGGACTCGGACTTCTTTTAAACTGAGTTTTACTGTGCGTATTGTTGTGTGTTTGTTTACTCTACATTGGCTAGAGGTATAGGGGAGGTTGAGATCTCACAAAACATGTTTAACCCCGCCGCATTTTTGCGCCTGTCCCAAGTCAGGAGCCTCTGGCCTTTGTTAGTCTTGTATGTTTTTTAATTTTAGTTCATTTATATGTTTCGAAGTTTAGTGTGACGTCCATTTTCACTGAACTAGTACACATTTTTGTTTAGGGGCCAGCTGATGCTCGCCTCCGGGTGCGGGATTTTCTCGCTGTGTTGAAGACCCATTGGTGGCCTTGGGTTGTTTTCTGCTCTTTGGTCGGGTTGTTGTCTCTTTGACACATTCCCCATTTCCATTCTCAATTTTATAGCAGGAGATTCGTAACATTTCAAAGCTTTTGGTCTTTCTCCTTTTACCTTTCAAGCTAGTTGGATTGTTTTCATTAGCTTTATATTTTATAAAGTTTTAGAGTATTTGAAAAATGAATATATGTTTCAAAGTAGAAAAGGACCACATCTTCACGGTAGGTATAGTGTCCGGCGGAGATCGTGTTTTTTCGAGTGAAACGGTCCACTTTTTTCGAGTGTAGATCAGGTTTTTCGAGTGATATTACATGCGATTAGATCGATTTACTGCTATTTCGCGAGTATACTACTTTTATTCGTGACTGTTCATCTTATTCTGAATGCTATACATGTTTTGAGCACAAACGACGCACAATTTCCTTGCAGTTAAATTAAAATTCAGTGTTTTATATTGTCCGTGTTTTTTCGAGAGCAACATTTAAAACGTCCGGGTTTTTCAACAAATGGTCCGGGTTTTTCGAAAAAAAAAATGTGAATAAGAAAGAAGACATTCTTGGGCTTATAACTGACTTTTTCTAGTTTGTAACTGTATTTAGCGAAGGACAATATTATATATTCTTAATAAGTCCCAAAAACATATTACTATGTTAATCTATTGTTCTGAAAACATTTTTACTATAACCTTGCAATATTACAATATATAAGAAATCACTGGGTCCCTTTTCAAACGGTCTTTAGAACCGAGTACAGGGACTCATAATCCTTCAATTTCATTTCATGCTACCTTTGTTTTTAAAGTCAATAATATTTTATGAATGATATACATTACAGTGACGAAAAAACATAGCAGCAAGAAAACTAAGGAAAATTAGTAAAAAAATCAATATAAACCCAAATATTCTACTAAAAGAGGCCTCCTCCCAAAAAAAATTACAATAACATTTGAATTAAATGGAATATCTAATAAAAAATGAAAACAACACTTTATACATTTCATGCGTTCGAAGCGCTTATCTGGATTTACCTTCATATTTGAAAGCCAAGGATATAGAAGAACCGAAACATTTGAAGAGCTATATGACCAAAAAGACATAAAAATAGCCAAATCCATCTAAGGTCAACTTTGCCTGATCGAGTTGAAACCTTAGTTTCTTTATGATTTTTAAATTTATAAACGGACATTTTTTTATGATTGATTGTTGGTTGCTTAACGTCCAGTGGAAAATATTTCATGCTTGTTCAGGACGAGAACAAATTAACAATAAATCCAATAGGTAGGTCCTGTAACAGAGGACGTTTGAGATCAAGGTCGGGAAATTTAGACTGTCACTGAAAATGAGGGTATTTTGGATATGTACATACATTTTGCCTCGGAACAGGCCAACTACGAACCCCTTAACGTGCAGTGATCGTGGCACTCTCTCCACACGCCCCATTCTGACCGGACGTGGCTGTGTACTGAACATACCATACAGCCAAACGGACGTCGCACTTTGGCAAGGGTTTTACTGCCGGTCGGAAGAGGACCTAAGTGACCATTTTTCTATTCCCCAGTCCCCCTTGGAGGTACACAATTTTAAAAGATTTGTTATAAATCATGTCCATACCGAAGTACTGACTACTGAGCTGATGATAAACTCGGGACTTATTCAATGTATTTAATAAACAACGAAAAAATAATCTGTAAGCTTTAATACGATCCTTTTGAAATAATAAAAAAATGTGTATATAATATGCGTACACCTCACAAATATACATTGTCAATTTCTATTCCTTTAAATTCTGATGGAAATGAAGCTATGACGGTGCTTTATTTCTGTGTGACCAAGCATAGCATACGCTTGATCAGACCCCTCTTCACAGTAGAAGCATTTGAACTTTGTTCTTGATTTCCATTTCTAGAACGATGAAACATACTACCATCAAGACAAATAGTAAATGTAACATGTTTTTTTCTGTTAAAAACACACATTTACCCGCTTTACACACTATGTGTATGTACGTCTCAATCCACCATGTCTGAGCTAACATAAAGATTGTTTACGTCAAGAAATATCTACTGTATGAAATCCATTTTGGTACCCTAACATGAAGATTTCTAAATACAAATGAACGAAGCCTTTTATGCAATGTAAGTGTTAATACAGCATTATCAAACTGGTTTAATGCATTGTTTCGTGCTTTGAAAAGTACTTTATTTGAACCTTTTCATTGTTTTTTTTAAACGTATATGCACTTATTACATTTTCAGCCATGGGATTTTTTTTTTCACTCGATAAAACAAGGACGCACTCGAAAAAACACGGACTGCTCTCGAAAAAATATAAAAATGAATTTACTCTCCAAAAAGTCCTTTTCAATGCAAAACAAGAATTTTTCTAACGGGTCTGTAATAGCTTCATTTCCATCAGAATTTAAAGGAATAGAAATTGACATCTGTATATTTAGAATTCATGAATGCATTTCCGTTGTCATTTGCATTGGTATGTGTATAAAATTGGCTTTAATCTATATTTTGGAATAAAGCATTGTAAGGCTAAATTAAACGTTTTTAAAACAAAATAATGCAGGGTTGATATTATCTTTTATCACAAATACTAATTTGTAAATTTTGAATAAAAATTATTAAAAAAAATATTAATTATTCAAGAATCAGAAAATAATTTAGTAAATTGGTAAGTGTACAATTAGTTTCACTTCATTAAACAGTGAACACATCTCTTTTCAAGGTTTAGTTTAGCACATACTTACAACTTCTCGTCCAATCAAATTGCTTGAATTTGCCTTCTAATTTTCAAAGTACATACTTTTTCCGTGTACTAAGTAACTACGCATGAATGACCACAAGGGTAAGATTTCATTGTATTGTAATCAAGATATTAAAACAAAAATTGCCACTGGCTATTTTGAAATAAAATGTTGTGTTCCAAATTAAATTAAATAGATTGTAATTAGTTTTCACATTGATTTTAAATATCCTGCTATTAAAATCTTTAGATCTAAATAATGTTTTTGACCATTGCAGGTTTCTTTCATTTAAATAATAAATAATGAGTAACAAATATGGTTCTTTATACCTTGATTAGAGTACAACGCCATCTTAAAATTGTGATAATTTGTCATCCATGCAATTACTTTGTACACAAAAAGTGTGTACTGTGAAACCTTGTGAAGGGAAATTAAGGCAACTTGATCTCTTTCGTCATAAATTGATTGATTGATTTATTGGTTGCTTAATGTCCAGTGGCAAATATCTCGTGCATCTTCAGGACGATGTCATGAATTGAAAAACCGTGATAATGTTTGAATATATATATATATATATATATGTTCTGATAAATCTTTAGTTTTACTTTGAAATAAAAAAAACATAAACCCTTGTATTTTTGATCTATTGGCTTTTAATGACTATCAGCTAGACTATCTATAAGGACATACCAGGGTGGATCCAGTCATTTTAAAAGGGAGCTCCAACCCTGGATAAAGGGGTTCCAACCATATGTCCCCATTCAAAAGTATTGATCGTCCAAAAGGGGTTTTCCTACCCCGGACCCCCTCCCCTTGAATCCGCCACTGCATACTATCTATATGTTTTAAATTTATTATAGCTTTTGTTTTACTGTGAAATTGAAAATGTTTTCAAGATATGTAAAGCTTCCACTGCCATTTAATTAACGCCTGCTTTTGGTCAATTTATTTTGTCATCTTACCATGTAAAGAAATACATCGTACTTTCTTGTTTATTTGACCTGTTGATACTAATTGTAATGCTTTTTGTTATTTAATGTTATTCAGGGTTATATCTGGTCTATATACCAGCTTTGATAAGTGTTTGGTACTAATATAAATTTCCACTTCGTACTATGAACATCAAAATTATTTTTTTGTTAATATATTTCCTTTCTCTATTGTAACTGTATACGTATACCTAACAACAAAATTATTTTATTTACCTGTGTTTAAAGTTATTTCAAATGGCTGAAAATTTTGTTCGAGCATATTGTTTTTCTTAAATTGTTTAACATTTCATACCGATATTACATGTTACTTTTATTATTCTTCCCTTAGTTTATTTATTTTGAATTTACATTGTATCATAGGTCAAATTTATTTGTTCAGTGTATGTTCAATGGTGTTAATATGTCCTTTGATTGAGTTAAGCTATTTCAGTTGATATTTTATAGTGTTTTTCTATGTTGTGATGTTACACTATTGTTTCAGAAAAAGGGTGAAGGTTTGGTACCATTAAAACGTTTAAACCCGCTGCATTTGTTTGCACCTGTCCTAAGTCAGGAATCTGATGTTCAGTAGTTGTCGTTTGTTGATGTGGTTCATAAGTGTTTCTCGTTTCTCGTTTTATATAGATTAGACCGTTGGTTTTCCCGTTTGAATGGTTTTACACTAGTAATTTTGGGGCCCTTTATAGCTTACTGTTCGGTGTGAGCCTAGGCTCCGTGTTGAAGACCGTACTTTGACCTATAATGGTTTACATTTATAAATTTTGACTTAGATGGAGAGTTGTCTCATTGGCACTCATACCACATCTTCTTATATCTATATAGTAAATCACCGCTTTATATCAATAAACATACTTACACCAGCAGCTACCATCTTTTCATTCTGGAGTCAAGGGCCGTTTTGAAATCACATATTTTACAATGCTACTAGTGAGTAGATTTACAAAACTTCGTTAATGATTTCCATTTTACAAACACCTGTGATACAAGTAGTCAGCCAAAATAAACTATCAATAGACCAATTAAAAGATTACTCGAGTTGTAAATATGTGCTAATTGATAGTCTATGAAAGGTATATACTATGAAATTAAGAGCTCGGGCAAGCCCTCGCTCTAAATTTCATAGTATATACCTTTTCATAGACTAACCTAGACTTAGACTGCCTTTTATTATATGTAAGATAATGATAATCCCTTTCTTCATGATTAAGTACGAGCGTAAGCGAGTACTTATCTCGAAGAAAGGTATTATCATTCTCTCATAACTTAGAATATTGTAAAGTGCGTAAGACTCAAATGATCTCTTGATTAGTTGTATTTAAGAATTAGTTTCATTGTCAGTGCAATGTTTGTAAATTAATACATGACTTTCTTTTAAGCATTTCATTTATGGATTAGTTTTAGTGATGTTAAGACTTTCTTATTATTTTTGGAAAATATAATAGATTCACGGTGTTTTAGACATTAGATGACACAACAGTACAATGAAATGGTAAGAAATGTTTCCTGATTGTGAGTATGAATGTAAATCATGATATATTTTAGCGAGGAATTATCTTTTTGTTTACTTCCAGTTTAAATCAATAAATTCAAAATCTGAGTTACAGCTAAATTTTATTTTACAGCCAATACTTTAGTGAAGTCCTTTACATCAAATACTACTTCATTATGTCAGGGAAATGTTCAAATACAATGCCTTTAAAAGTTTAAAATATATATATTCAAAAGTTACACTTAATTCCTTTTTTTAGAATTTTATCAGAATATTGGAAATTACTATTCTCACCAACGCGGATCCAGTAATCTGAGTTTTTGAACGAGTATCAGCTTAGGATTTATGTTTTAGATTCATTTAATCTATTTTTTCTTTTCTTTGCATTGGTTTGATATTATTTGTTTTTTTTTTTTTTTAGTAATTTGAAGTTATTAATATTCTCATTATAGGTACCAATGTTACTGCACCAGTAAACCTAATCTTATTTTGATTTTTTAGTTTGTTTCAAAATTCAATTTTTAGTCAGTTTCAATCACAAATTTTTTCAAGCTGATAAATTTGCTTCGGGGCATTTGTAACTCATTTATAGAAACTCTTTGTTTTGAACTGTCAGTAGGCATAAACAATAAGATAATCCCATACTTAGAATATAGCAAAGTGCTCTCGACCAATGAAATTGTAGGATTTAGTGTTTCTTAATTGTGAAGAATGAATGTAAATCATGTTCTTAGTAAGGGATTATCCTACTGTTAAGTCTAGGTTAGTCTATGAAAAGGTATATTAGTATATACCTTTTCATAGACTTTCCAATTTAGCACATATTTACAAATCGAGTAATCTTTTAATTGGTCTATTGATGGTTTATTTTGGCTGACTACTTGTATCACAGGTGTTTGTAAAACTGAGCTCATTAACGAAATTTTGTAAATCTACTCACTAGTATCATTGTAAAATTGTAAAATATGTGATTTCAAAAGGCCCTTGACTCCAGAAGGAAAAGATGGTAGCTGCTGGTGTAAGTATGTTAATTTATATAAAGCGGTGTTTTACTATACATGTACTTCTTTACATGGTAAGATGACAAAATTAATTGACTAAAAGCAGGCAATAATTAAATTGCAGTGGAAGCTTTACATATCTTGAAAACAATTTTCTATTTCACAGTAAAACTAAAGCTATAATAAATTTGAAACATATAGATAGTATGCAGTGGTGGATCCGGGGAGGGGAGGGGGGGTTCAGTGGGTTGCAAAACCCCCTTTTTTGGACGATCAATGCTTTTGAATGGGGACATATGGTTGGACTCCCCACCCTTTATCCTGGGTTGGAACCCCTTTTTAAAAATGACTGGATCCGCTCCTGGTATGTCCCAATAGATAGTCTAGCGGATAGTCATTAAAAAGCAACTACCAATAGATCAAAGATACTAGGGTTTATGTTTATTTTATTCATTTCAAAGTAAAACTAAAAGATTTATCAGAACATATATATATAGGCACATTCTCCTCAGACATTATCACGGTTTTCAACTAATGACATCGACCTGAACGAGCATGAAATATTTGCCACTGGACACTAAGCAACCAATAATCAATCAATCAATCAATTCATGACGAAATAGACCAAGTTGCCTTAATTTCCCTTCACAAGGTTTCATAGTACACACTTTTTGGTGTTCAAAGTAATTGCATAGATGATAAATTATCACAATTTAAAGATGGCGTTGTACTCTAATCAAGGTATAAAGAACCATATTTGTTCCTCTTTATTTAAATGAAAGAAACTTGCAATCGTCAAAACATTTTTTTAGATCCGAAGATTTTAATAGCAGGTTATTTAAAAATCAATGTGAAAACTAATTACAAACTATTTAATTTAATTTGGAACACAGCATTTTATTTCAAAATAGCCAGTGGCAATTTTTGTTTTAATATCTTGATTACGATACAATGAAATCTTACCCTTGTGGTCATTCATGGAAAAAGTATGTACTATGAAAATTAGAAGGCAAATTCAAGCAATTTGATTGGACGAGAAGTTGTAAGTATGTGCTAAGGCCTACTTACAGTTCAAAACAAAGAGTTTCTATGAATGAATTTCAACGTACTGCCCCGAAGCACATTTATCAGATTGAAAGGATTTATTACACAGTGACTGAAACTGACTAAAAGTTGAATTGTGAAACAAACAAAAAAATCAAAATAAGTTGAAGTTTACTGGTGCAGTAAAATGTGTACCTTTAATGTTATTATGAAAATATTAATAACTTCAAATTACTAAAAAAAAACAATATCAAAGCAATGCAAAAAAAGAAAAAAAAAAGTTTTAAAATAAAAAAAAAAACCCTAAATCTTGAGCTTTCCAAAAGTCTGACTACTGGACCAGCGGTTGGGAAGAATAGTTATTTCCAATATTCCGATAAAATAAAATAAAACAGGAATTTAACTTATATATATTGAACATATTTAAAAGTTTTAAAGTCATTTTATTTGAAATTCCCCTGACATAATGAAATAGTATTTAATTTAAAAGCCGGACCAAAATATTGGCTGTGAAATAAAATTAGTTTTAACTCAAATGTATTTATTGATTTAAACTGTAAATGAAAAAAAAAAAAGGATAATTCCTCATTTAAATATTACATGATTTACATTCAAACTCACAATCAGCAAACATATACAATTCCTACCTTTTCTTTGTACTGTTGTGTCACCTATAATGTCTATAAGGCATTTTTTTTAACATTTCCCAAAATATAAGAAAGTCCTGACATCACTAAAACTAATCCATAAATGAAATGCCCAAAAAGGTAGTCGTGCTTTAATTATAAACATTGTACTGACAATGAAACTAATTCTTGAATACAACCAATCAAGAGATCAACTGAGCCTTGAGCACTTTACAATATTCTAAGTTTGTAAGAGAATGATAATCCCTTACTGCATGATAAGTACTCGCTAACGCTTGTACTTAATCATGAAGATAAGGATTATCATTCTCTTACATATGCTAAGTCATGATTTCATTTATTCTTCACAATTAAGAAACACCAAAGCCTGCTATTTCATAGATCGAGAGCACTTTTTTATATTCTAAATTTCATTTAAACACGTTTTTTATTGATCACTCAGTACAGTGAATAATATTGGATAAACATTTCATTTTAGAAGTAGAACTCACTACTATAATTATCACTTTTCAGAAACAGGAAGTCAACATTTTTAATAATTTAAATTTGTATGTTTAAATATAATTTACCTTCTATGACTAGTATTTAAGGTTCTAGCATCTTTTTTTTTTACATCCTATCCGAAAGGAAGTCTGTTTGTTTACATTTTTGATAATATTCACTCTGCGCATTAAGATAGAGAGAATTCTGGTAAACTTATATACATGGGAGAGTTAGAACTTTACATATTGTAAATTAAATTGTTTATTGTTAATGGCCATATGCTGACCTTAATAATTCTTTGATAATATTGGGTTTCCTTCGTATTCATATGCTTATAAAGAATAGTTATATCAACTATAAAGTTTTGATGTTAATCTAACAGGGATGTCAAAAATGGATCAAATAAGAGCTAAATATGTTCATGATTCAGCGAGATTTCTCATATTTCATCAGCGCTGCTTTTAAATCAGGTTTAGGTGTAACAAATTATCATAATGTTCCAGTAATATAATTCAATATATTAAGGTATAATTTGCATATAAAACCATTTTTGTTTTTGTTGGAGTATGATTGATAGGTTGTCTCTTTATCTTAGATAATTGAAGACTGATTACTTAAAGAGGGTACTGTAAAAGGTCGTATTATAATACCATGGAGATGTTGTGGAACATATAGACAAATTAATTGGTTAATTTAGACTAGTTTATAGTCAGATTAGTCTAAATAAAGCATATTACATTAAAATAACATTAAATGCCACTATTGAATGTATGTAATTTCTCCTAAGCTTGCGTTTCTTATTGAACTTCACGAGAGATATTTGGCATTTTGACAGTAAAAAAGTACATTATTTATTTTATTTTTAAACATAACGTAAAGTTACCATATGTAAACAAAATGTCGACTTCTCCTTGCAATCTTCAAAAACAAACAAGTTCAAATTTTAGTCAATATTATTCAACATTGTACAATATTTCCAAATCAGTGAAATTAAGTCGTAAAAGTAAAAATAGCGTTGCAGGCTGTCGCTTCTAGACTCTTCACATGTTCTGCAAGTGAGCTATTATATTGGGTTGCTGATTAATTTACGATTAGTACGTGTCTTTTTTTGTTCCCCTTTAACCAAATATATATTGCTGTGAATATTCCCTTGAACAACCCAGGAAAGCGTCTAAAAGAAACTGTCACTTGGACAATGAAACGGGATAGATCAAGCTACAATGAAACAATTTCCATATTAAAAGTTACTGCAAATTGAGATTGTTGATATTGATAAACGTTTTTGATTTTTTAATTTTTCAAATGTTGGTTTTAGTTTATATTATAAGTGAAAAAAAAAAAAAAAAAATTGTACATGCCTTTCTTTGTGTATTTTTCTTCTTTATTTTTAATTGTAGATTTTCCCAAATATTGCCGAAAGCAAAACAGATGGCGTATGATTTGTTTCTAACATTTATTTGAATGGTAGGAAACGTTGAGTATACACCAATAAGACAGCGACTAAACAGCACCAACAATGACTTGACTTCGATGTATACTTTTTCAATAAATTTCAAAAGAAAGGGTACTAAAGGAATATTTCTTTCATTCTTTCTTTCATGTGTGATATTATTGGAAAGGTACACCAATCTCAATTTATCTGCATTTATATTTATCTTCTATACACTTTCCAATTAATTTAACTCAATCCAGAAGTCAACAGAACTGACTTGCCTTTTGCTGTGTTATCATGGGAATGGAAATGATAGTTCAACAAGCTTTCTTGATTTTAACCGAAGAACTGTTGCTGTTACATAATATGCACCTATTTACAAAATTTTAAGATTTACTGTGTTTTGAACGATTCATCAACGATTCATCAACTTCTATTCATTTTAAAATCAACAGTTTATTTAGCGACCTCTTATTTTTTAAAGTATTGTTGTAGATACAGATATCAATGAAAAATAGATTTGAAATCTAAAATATATTTTGCAATCATAATGAACATTTTTTAGATAGGGTATTCATCAAAATTTTACAGAGGATACAAAAATATTAAATTCGCAGAAAATGGGAAATTAAGCAAGTTAGCAGAATCTATAATCTTAATTCACAGCACAGCTAGTAACTAGTATTCAACAAAAAAGAATATGTTACTTAAAGCTACATGAATTCATCCAATTTGTATTCAAAAGTTATCTTTTTCTTGACCTTTGACCTTTTGATTATATAAAAAGTCTCATTCAGTTTCAGACATTGGGGAAATGTTTACAACCAATGAAAACCTGTGCCAATAATTCGTGATATATGCAAATAAACAAGTATACCAACTGGGATTTTATTTTATGCCAACATTTGGTCTATCAGTCCCCGAGGGTATCATCAGCTCAGTGGTCAGTACTTCGGTACTGACATGATTTATAACAAACCTTTCTAAAATTGTCCGTTTATGAATTTATAAATGATAAAGAATCTAAGGTTTTATTCCCTAAAGCAAAGTGACCTCAGATGAATTTGGCTATTATTTTGAGGTCCTTTTTGGTCATATAGCTCTTCAACTATTTTGGTTCTTACACACCCTTGCCTTTCAGATTTTCGACTATGAGCGTTCCTGGTGTTTTAATTTTGACGCCCCCTTTTACTTTCAGCTCACTGATATACGTTCTGTCCAGTAGTAATCAAATTGACTGTCGTAAAGTAGAATACTATTCACAATAGAGGTAAATCCGGAATTTCCATACAAGTGTATGAATAAGTGTAGTTTTACATTCACCTCATATACCTTCTGTTCCATATAGAATATGAAATTCACAATTTGTTATCCCGAGGCCTTTAATAGTGCAATGGGTTCATATCAGTGTTTATTGATGTACGGTCCCCTGTAGTTGTTAGTTGATATTGTTGTCCTTTGTTTTGTGGTGGAGAATTCTCTCATTGCTAATCATACAACGTCTTCTTAGTTCTGTATAGAATATAAAATTTAAGATATATGATCTGCCATAAAGCATCACATGTGATATTATAAGTTATCTACGTTAATATCCATATCTACGGATATGAACGTAGATAACGAATTTATCCCCGATCTTAGTCCAAATCTGGCGGTTTTTAGAGAAATTCGACCACTAAGTGTAACTTGAAAGCAACGTTTTTTTCAATATTTAAATATGTTTTATTGAACGTTAGGAATTTGACATATTTTTAACGGGGTGTAGGGTACTACCCTTGGTAGAACCCTACAGGTAATCAAGTATAAGACATTTTTAATCCAGAGACAGAGAAACTGGAATGGGTCGAATTTGGCGCTCAATGTTGTGATAGTTACATCAAAGACGGTGTGACGTCAACGTGGGTCATTTGCATAGCTAGGTCAGTAGTCCCATTCATTGACAATGTGGCAGCCAAGTGATGCATTTTCTAAAATGAGTGCAAATGCTCGACAAAATAAGATAAAATCGTTAGTGGATTAAATATTTAATTACAGACATCATGGATAATCTACAGAATTCAATATTTCACAAGGAACAACCATGGAACTAAGGAAAACGCGCGTGAAGTTCCCCGGTGTAATGGATAGCAACGTCTGGGTATATGGGTTAGCAACAAGCGGTGGCTATGGGTTTTGTAACGAAGTGCGTTAACCAATCAAGATCCTAGAAAATATACTAAGCCGGGGATAAAAGGGCATCTCTTCCCAGAAGATAAAACATGCGTCAAGACCTAAACATGATGTATGACAGATAAAGCATATTTCTTCATAAGAAATAAAGACGTTTGGCAATAATCCAACACGTGATCAAAACATCAAGGTGTTGATTGTAGGTTGTTCTTTCTCCACAAAAAAAAAAACAACAACAAAAACAACAGTATTATCACATGATCATGTGTAAGTCCTTTGTCAATCAAGTTGTCATTTGTTTAACAGGTATACCTATATCTTCATAGTCCCCGTAAAGTATACACAAAGGAAACGTGCCAATGTAGTATACAATGTACGGACGGGGCAGGCATGTACTGTAGGAGTCACGGTTATTATGAAAAACTGGGTGTTTTGGAAGAGAGGTGTATTTTCAAATGACTGGATTTTAATTTCAAGATATTGGTTCTTTTCATTGTTATGTACGTATTCGATCTCGGCATTGAATATCCTGGCATTAGTTTAACTGCAGTTTCTTCTTATATCAATGCATTTTTTTTTTAATTTTCAAATTTGAATAGCAAATTTCCTCTTAACCATGTCAGCTTTTGTTAAATAAAATAATGTCAAGCAATTGTTCATCAAAAAATTTAATGCTTGCAATTTGTGATGAAGTCACCAACCTTTTATATTTGGGTTAACGTTAATTATAACATTAATTTTCAATTTTTGCAATAATGACATTTTACAGAAAAAAGTCATTTAAAAGTATTTTTCCCTTTATTAAATATAATGACAGTCCACCCACATCATCCTCCGCTGTGTCAACTGTATATAAACTTGTGGTGGTTACTGTTCTTCATAAAAGAGCTAAAGTGACACACTAACATCAAAGATCTACAGACAGTGGAAAATTCGTACAAGGTATTTACTCTTTCATTTTTATCATATAAATGGAAGCTTTGATTGCCATGATTTTCGATTTCATTATCTTTAAAAAAAAATGAAATGAGACAAATATTAAAACTGACACCATGTACCTTCGTACACCGTTGTCAGTAACTGACACATATTTGGCTGTTTTAGTCAACTTTAGAATCATATGATGGTAAAAGAATTCACTGTTTATTGTCAATGTCGATAGAACTCCAATGATGATTCTACGAAACAAGAACATTTTATTAGTAGAATTTAAAATAAGATTCAGTTAAAACAATGAAATAGATTTAGACCGTAAGTTCCTATTTTTGTTTAGTTACATTTGTATCAGGTGATCATGCTATTGTCTGTTTTTCCTGATTAAATTTTTTTTATTTACTTTCAATAACAGTTGATTTTATAAGAATCGCTTCATTTGTTATCATCAAAACAGCGCGCCCTGAAACATATTCCTAAAGCCTAAGTTTATACTGTGACAGTCGATGGTTCAAAAAGGAAACATGTAGGACCAAGTTTCACTCATAGTGTATAGTTCAGACAGCCGTTTAAACTAACTTGTATTTGAATATGAAAGAGCATGAACAAACATGTTTCAACAATTTTACACATTTCAATAAAATTGAAATTGTCTTCATAAACTTTTGCAGACAATTTCAAAACAATATTGAAAATTTTACATGTTTTTGTAAAATTGACAAATTAAACAAAGATGAAATAATATGTATCTAATGAACACTAAACATATTCAAACTGTTTCGAAATTTATCGAAATTTTAGTTTGGAGCTATCTTCACTCATGAATAATTTGGTCACATTCTAAAAAAACACATCATGATGTTATATAACCGGTAAAGCTGAATCTGTGAGGTTGTGAATTTAATAGTTCAGATTGAAAAAAATATTTTGTAGAAATGCGTCTGGTTTGGAATCTAGGAGAAATAGGCCTACAATTTAAACAAGATCTTCGTTGTTTCATTACATTTCATCGTTTTGAAGTCAGATAACTTCATCTGATCCATTTCGAAACTCACATGGCTGAACAGGTCAGTCTGAAATTGGACTTTTCTAGGATAGTTTGATTTCATATTACATGTTAAAAACATATGTTAATCATCGTTTTTATGCCCCCGCCGCTAGGCGAAGTGGGCATTAAAATGTTACCCTTGTCCGTCCCGTCCGTCCGTCGCGTACGTCCCCAAAATTGGCTTCCGTTCTCTAACTTACCTCAACCAAATGTTATGAAACTTATACACAATGCTTATTACCACAAAACGTAGATCAAGTTTGAAATTGGATGGCGTAATTTTTACCGTTCTAGAGTTATGTCCCTTTACCAATGGAAGAAATGCTGAATTTTTCGTTTCCGTTCTCTAACTTAAGTTTGCCTCAACCAAATGTTAATAAACTTATACACAATGCTTATTACCACAAAACCCAGATCATGTACGAATTTGGGTTCTTAAGTTATGTCCCTTTATAACGTTATATGCAAGCAGGGCATCATCTGTGCCCCATGGACACATTCCCCATTTATTTTTTACTGTATAAGAATGATTATTTTTGTGGGTCGAATCAGTCATTCAAATGGTTCACCCTTATTACACTTTCAATAATGACATTCTTTTCCTTTTGATAGCCGAATACGCCTAGTACATATTTAGCTAAAGGGTTAAATTGAAAGTCTGATGAATACGGATTCAATGATGTTAAATTTTTCACTTGCAAATTAATAATACACCAGCGATGTTTTTAAGCTTATTTTGACAAATTTGGGTCAAACTGACTGCTTATAACGAAATATCATTTCAAAATTACGCTTTTATTAATACTTTAAACAAAAAATATTGTATTTTAAATTTTTGTCTGTATCGTAATTCGATGGCAAATACAGTAAAGTTTTGTTACATTGTAATGATCAATACGGCTAAACTCTCAAATCGATTGCAAATACAAGTAAACTTTTGTCCAACATAAATACGGGTAAACGTTTTTTAATAACCAATACGGGTGACCGTTTATGGAATTGCTAATACGGGTAAACTCTTTTTTAATTGCCATTCTCTTATCAAGCCGATCATGACCAAATGTTGCATATATTTCAAATTTATATTTTATTTCAAATCTTATAAGACTCTTATAGACTATGAACGATTTATAGCTTAACATACTGTACAGACACCTGTCTATTATTAAAGACTGTATTGTACCCTTTAGATGTATTTTGATTATTTTCATTGTTATGTTGTTTTTTATTGACATAAACCTACGTCACTTTTATTCATATTAAGTATATGGGTATAGTTTATGTAACCATTGAACACATGTATATAATTTCCAAACAGTACATGTTTTCCTGTTTGAATTGTTTTACGCTAGTCATTTTGGGGCACTTTATAGCTTTCTGTTCGGTGTGAGCCAAGGCTCCGTGTTGAAGGCCGTACTTTGACCTATAATTGTTTACTTTTTCCACATTGTGACTTGGATGCAGAGTTGTCTCATTGGCACTCATACCACATCTTCTTATTTCTATGGAGTAGTTTACAGAAACAAAATCCACTTTTTCCAGCTCGTAGGTCAAATACAAGCTTGCAATAAAGGCCTGTCTCTTGTTTAAAATTATATACAATGCGCCTTATGATCATTCCGTCAACAAAAAATATAATGTTCATATGAACACTTGAAGCCCCAGTATCTCTAATAAGGATTAGCTCCTTATGAATACTCCAAGTCCCACTAGCTTTAACAAGGATTACCTCCCTTATAAACACTCCAACCCCCAATATCTCTTATAAGGATTACCTCCCTTATGAACACTCCAGGCCCCAATATATTTAATAAGATTTATCTCCCTTATGAACACACCAAGCCCAAAATCTCTAATAAAGATTACCTTTCTTATGAACACTCCAAGCCCCAATAGCTTTAACAAGGATTACCTCTTTTATGAACACTCTTAGCCCCAATATCTCTAATAAGAAATACCTCCCTTATGAACACTCAAAGCCCAATATCTCTAATAAGGATTACCTCCTTATTAACACCCCTAGACCAATGTCTCTAATAAGGATTACCTCCCTTATGAACACCCTAAGCCAAATATCTCTAATAAGGATTACTTCCCTTATGAACACCCCAAGCCCAATATCTCTAATAAGGATTACCTCCCTTATGAACACTCCAACCCCCAATAGCTTTATATGCATTACCTCCGTTATGAACACTTCAAGCCTCAATATCTATAATAAGAATTACTTCCCTTATGAACACTCCAAGCCCAATATCTTTAATAAGAATTACCTCCGTTATGAACACTCCAAGCCCCAATAGCTTTTATGTGGATTACCTCCCTTATGAACACTTCTAGCTCCAATATCTCTAGTAAGGATTACCTCCCTATCTACATTCTTCCAACTTGTATTTTCAGAAAATGAAAACACTTCTAATTTTGACGACACTTGTGATAGTAGGACACTGCCTACTGGAAGATATTTTGGGGAACGTACCGGAAAATAAAAGATCGGTAAGTAGCATACAGAAAACACGACTGATCATTAGCATACCGAAAACTAACAGATAAATCAGTAACAAACCGAAAACTAACAAATTTGTAAGTAGCACACACAAAAAAAAAAAAACATCGATCAGTTACATACTGAAAACTAACAGATTAATTAGTAAGACACTGAAAACTCACAGATCGGTAAGTAACATACTGAAAACGAACATATCGGTAAGTATCACACAGGAAAAACTAACAAATTGGTAAGTGACATACCGACAACAAACAGATTGGATAAGCGGTGTCGATTGAACAAAATACATATAATCGCTATGAGGCCTTCAAGGATATGAAGTAGATCAATCGTCCAGAAAATGAAATAAAATGCAGCAATTGAACACAAATTATTAAAAAATCATCTGCGATGAGCACTCGTGCGAACTTAATCATGAGTGGTGTTCTCGGATCGGATTAAATGGGTTTGGGTATAATTGATGGTTTTGGGCGCTAAATTAATGAAGTGTTATTCGAAAAAATATACTTCTTGAAAACTTTTAAACCAGCAATTTTAAGACACAGAGTCCTAATGGGATGCAGTTTCCTAGAATTCTAATGATAATGCTTTTCCGCTGTTATGGTCATTAACCAGGGATCTAACGCTAAACGACTGACCGATACTACAAAAATAAAGGGAACTTGGTAGAAAGGGGGTTGGTACCTTTGATTTGATATTAGAGACTATGGAAAATTTATATCAAATTTTAATATTTTCTGGTAAATTTTAAGTACGAACCTACAAAGTGTGTTTCTTTGGATTCGACCATCTTTGGCTGCAAATGGGTTCTCATTAAGCAAATAGGAAATTATCTTTTCAACTGCCCAAATCTGCCAAAATCAAATAAAAATATTGGCATCACCAAAAAACATTTTTGCCCAAATTTTTCCAGAATAAATCGACACTAATGTTTTCAAAATTAATGTTTGCCTTTTCTTCTTAAACTTTTATGTGTTTTTCATATAATTGAAAATGCCCACATTTTTATTTGTATTACTTTTACAGGTCCTCTCGAGAAGAAGTTACGAAAATACACTCAACTTTGTTTTTAATGGCTGATGATAATAGGAATGGCCTTTTATCAGCTCAAGAATTGGTTCAAGTTACAAAACCGAAAGATGGTTCGAAACCAATAGACAAGGCGAGAGAGACTGTTCGACTATGTGATACCAATAATGATGGCGAGTTAAGCAAAAAGGTAATGCATCGATCTATGACACAGAAAAAGTTGTAGAATTTAAGTCTTTTTGTATCAGTTATCTTCCTTAGTATCAAATCTTATTTCCTATACTACCAACAATTTTGTATTAAATTCAGATTGGCTTAAAATTTGACATTTTGTATAGACAATTGTCTATTGTTGAAGACCGTTGAACTATTGACTTGTGTCGTTTGTTTGCTGTCTCAGTGATATGTATCCATTATCTCCTTTTTGTGATTATTATAATAATAAAAAAAACATGCACAGGAGGAAATTTTTGAAGATAGAAAAAATGTGTAACACATGAAATTCATACAAAAAAGAACCCTTTCCATGTGACGCTTAAAAGAATGTTTGTACCAATTGTATCAAGTCGACAAACTTGTGAAGAATGTACATATGGATTATCTATTTATACATCTGATTTATTATTTAACACTACTTTTCAACAAGTCCTGACAAATGATACCCACATAAAGTCTTCGACCGCGAAAAAATACCTATATAAATACATATATTAATACCTATGCATGCCTATTCTACTATTTCTGAGATTTTTCTTCAGAGAGAGGGAATAGAGAGAGTTTAAATAACTTCTGCCTTACATTTAATATTTTCTTTTTCAGAAATGCTGACATTCTTGTATTCCCAATAGTTTGGACGATTGAGGAACGAACGACGTTAGTTATTGTTTATTGTAAAAACTATATGATTTTTATTTCATATTAAAGATGATCACAAAATACAGGTGTTTTATAAAAGTATAAACATCAATGCATATATTCAAAAAGTTATCCAATTGTAAAAGTGAGGCGAAAAGATACCAAAGAGATATTCAAACGCATAAGTCGAAAATGAATTAACAATGCCATGAAAAATAAAGAAAAGACAAACAACAGCATACAAAACACAAAATAAAAAACTAAAGACTGAGCAACACGAACCCCATTAAAAACCGGGGGTGATCTCAGGTGTTCCGGAAGGGTACACAGATCTTGCTTCAAATGCGGGACCCGTCGTGTTGCTAATTTAAGTACAAACCCGGTGGTACGTCTCATTTTGTAGATAACATTAGGGCAAAAGAAGGACGTGATAGATCGACGAAAATGAATTATTTATCACAGACACATCATGTGGTAGAGTAAGTCCAGTTTTACCTGCACAAACTTACACCTTTTCTTGCTTAAACCGTATTTCGTAAAAGTAAATCACCCATGAGAAAACCTGCATAATATGTTTCCGTTTAGATTTCTTTTGGTTATTAGTGTCGTAGCGATGTTGCAACATTGACGTTTACCACACATCTGCTTTTATGCATATTAGTCAGCAAATCGTTAAGTAAAAATTTGTCAGTAAAGCTATTTACCTTACAATTCGTCATGCTGTTGATATGAAACTAACGATGGTTACTGCATATATACCACTTCGGATAAGGGTTAAAGTTCCTTTTTTGGTCATATAGCTCTTCAACTGTTTCGATTCTTATACATCATTGGCTTTTAAATATTCGGCTTTGAGCGTTCCTGATGAAAGTAAATCCAGACAAGCGCTTCGGACGCATGCAATTTTTAAAGTGTTGTTTTAATTTTTTTTTTCTGGGGTGGGTTGGGGTTATATGATGAATAACGTACAAATAGATTACCATATCGAGGCACATAGTCTCAATCAAGTTTTTATGTTTATGCAATTTTATTCCATGCACTATCGTGTTAATTGGAATAAAACGAAATATTTGTATACGTCAATGAGACGGGAACCAACAAAATTAACAAAGAAACAAACGCCATATTGATGTCAACATATGGTCTAATATCTAGACTAGTCGTATAGCAGCTGAACATTGGTACATGCAGAGATATATAATACATTATATTATATGTCTCTGGTACATGTATACTACTCTATTCGTAACACAAACGGGTATCAACTGAAGACTTGTTTATGTTGTAGTTGTTGTATTGATATAGGTAAACAGCACCTGTCCTAAGTCAGGAATCTGATGTACAGTAGTTGTCGTTTGTTTATGTAATTTATACGTGTTTCTCGTTTCTCGTTTTTTATATAGACTAGACCGTTGGTTTTACCGTTTGAATGGTTTTACACTAGTACTTTTGGGGCCCTTTATAGCTTGTTGTTCGGTGTGAGCCAAGGCTCCGTGTTGAAGGCCGTACATTGACCTATAATGGTTTACTTTTATAAATTGTTATTTGGATGGAGAGTTGTCTCATTGGCACTCACACCACATCTTCCTATATCTATTTGAATTTGTATTAAGAAATATACATGAAGTCTTCTTGGACTTTGTCATTCAGCAAATTTAATATTATCGGTATTCTATGAAGTTGTAATTATATAAAGATCGGTCTGCATGCTGATTATTATTTGTATTTTAAAAGAGGATTCTGGAAAAGCAGTAGACAAACAAGCTATGAATTCAGCGAGAAAACGAGGCTGCAACCTCTAAAAATTTTAATTTCCGTAGGTTTCTTCCATTCTTCCATTCTTTCTTTCTTTCTTTTATTTTCAAGTTTTATATTCTGATAGTTGCTTTTTAGATTGTTATGGAAACATTTTAACGATCCTGTAGTAAAATAAATCAAGAAATGAGTAACATAACGAATTGAATGACCAATAAAGGCAACAGTAGTATACCGCTGCTTATTTTCGTATGAAATTAATAGTTGTCCATTGGTAATGTATTAGGATTAGAACATTTACATTTATCAATTGTTTATAAATATGGTCTTTAGGTAAGACAAAATACATTCTCAAGTGGTTGTGACCTGTTATCTATTTCCCGCACGACTAAACGGAGTGTGATATGAATAATTGATACGAAAAATACGTAAATTTGACTGGTCTATCCTGAAATGTGTTACGAATTGGTGTCATTTCCATTGGCTATTTGTGAGGTCATTGATGACTTCAAAAGGTCACATTTTCCCGTTGGCAACGGAGATTTGTGATGTCTTTAATAATATATAAAACACTCGCATGTTTCACATGAAAATATTCTTTTTGTCTATTTGATTCCATTCTGGAGCATACCAGAAGGTTGAAAACGTTTGATGTTTACGGTCTTGGTACCTGACATCATGTTCTCAATACTGTAATCGAATTATATTTGAAGGAAAGCTTGCGAAACGAAAATATAACACCTGGACAAAGATAGTTTTACCATAAGAGAAATAGGTGTAACATCTCGTAAGAATTGGATATCGTAGCTTGATATCTATTTGTGTCATTTAATTGATATATATATATATATAGATTGCCTACCAATGTAATTTTAACACACTATTTAGTATGTAAATATAAGAATGTTTAAAATATTTACAAAATGATGGAAATAAACGCAATATTTCGCTAGACTAACTAGCTTTATCAAGCGTGCATCTATCCAGGTGAAATCGGATGTAGATGATAAGAAACTTTGCAGCTCAATGTATATGTTGCACTTGAATTAAGCTGCCTTGAAAATAATACATAATTTGGATGAAGTTCAAGATTTTACAGAATTGGTAGTTGAAGTTAGCAACGTCTATTGGCCAATATTACAGGATAAAAGGACGATGCTGTGTACTAAATTATTCTTTATCTTATGACGTACGGAAAGGGTCAAAAGTAAAAGAGCAGCATAAGCTATATTTTATAGCTTATGCTGCTTTGTAGCATAAGCTATATTTGACGTACCAAAAGGGTCAATATATATTTGTCTGGTTATGCTGCATTTTAATCGCATATATGCTATATTACAAACACTGACTTTGCTATATTTTCAATTGTAGCATATGCTGTACTATTTCAAACACATCAATAAAGGGTCAAAACTCGAAAGTAGCATAGGCTGTATAATTTATTTTGATTGGACTGTATATCTCACTGTTGGAGGGCGTGTTTAACGAATCTAGTAAATTGTCATCACTAAAGTCTCCTTCCTTTTAATCAATACTTCTAGAAATGAAATGTATAATACGATCATTTGAAAACAAAACAAAACTTTTTAATGATCAAGTCCGAGTTTATTGAAAAAAATCATTTTTAATATTATTACATTTTATATATTCATATGTTTTGCCTGGTATATTAGTGGATTTTATCTCACTGGCATCGGGTAGTTTTAAAACAAGGTGAATGGAAACGCGGCACACATGAACAATAATTTTCTTATATCATCTCTGTCTCGGGTGATGTATTAATTATGTACCCGCAGAGCCTTCTCGCCAACCAATGTACTGTCATTTCCATTATAAAGTTGTATAATACGCTGCACTTGCTATACGAAACTATTTCATTAATACGAAATTAATCACGCTTTATTTGACATAAACAAATTTCTCAACGATAAATGATTTTAAACTAAATAATTTGTCGGACTACAAACTTCTGAAAGTGGCAACTAAGCACCTACAGTGTCATTTAGTAAATGTTCAGATCTTAATAATTAAATCAATAGGTCTAAGTATAATACATTGAATGCTTCTTTAATTAATTTCATATGGTTGTATTAGCGTTGAGCGCGCTTCATACAAAAGTTTCAAAACCTGATAATAAAAATATCAAGACATTATCCAAATAATCTTTGAACTTTTGGCTAAGGCCGAAACACGAACAGATATGCCAGAGACAAAAAGTACATGCAGCAGGAAAATTTGATTTCAGCTTTAAAATGGGGCTAAGTTCATAATTTGATAATACATTATTTTAAAGTCTTTTAAAATATTCACTGGCCATAGTACTGGTCTTATATATAAGACATTAACAGGAACATTTTGGGACTAGTCTTCACTGCTGTCAACACCAAGCTCTTAATTTGAACAAGAAATATAGAAAAGTGTTGAAACGGGCTATTCCTTAATTCTAGAAAAACTGCATCCAGGAAACTTACTCCCTATTTTGAAATGGCACCAAAATCTAAGTTCTGTCATACATAATTCTATAGTTTTGGAAATATTCAGAGCCCTCTGTAACATCCATAAACAAATAAAGAACACAAAAAACCCCAGAACAGAATGAACTATTTCCTTGAACATCGGCACAAGCAATAAAACAGAGTTTCAGCTCTAAATCGAGAACAAGCGGTCATAATTCTATATTACACAGTTTTGAGGTTTTAGCCGGACAGAATCCAGAAACATGGGGAAAAAATAATATATCTCATAAGTGAAAAAGTTCGTGTATGTTAACTTTTAACTATGAACGTAGTTTTTGTGTATGTTGAAGGAAATTAAGTGTAATTTGCTTATAAGCTCAATTTTGTTTATTTCATGATATATTTTGGAGTTTAGTATGACGTCCATTTCCACTGAACTAGTACACATTTTTGTTTAGGGGCCAGCTGAAGCAAGCCTCTGGGTGCGGGATTTTCTCGCTGAATTGAAGACCCATTGGTGGCCCTCTGCTGTTTTCTTCTATTTTCGTCGGGTTGTTGAAACATTCCCAATTCCATTCTCAATTTTGCAATTAATTATCAAATGTTTATATATTTATCCTGGCAATAATTACACCCAGATTTATTTCAGGCTAATAATGACTATCTGAGATCATTGTAAATTAAAACAATTGAATATAGTAAGGCAGTTGATATTTGTCCGGCTAGCCGGACAAATATTACCAGGACTACGTGTCTGGTCAATCAATGCGTATGTCACTTCTTGTGCGTGCGTGTGATATTATCTTCTAGCACCAGACGATCGCAAATTACGGACATTTTGCAAATGGTGAAGTTGAAGTCATCCCTTCGTAAATTTTACGGACACCACCACGAGTTTGTTTGGCCGTTATGGAATAACTGTTTCTCAGATAATATCGTATATGTTCCTTATGTCGACATGTTACAACAATACCATTCCCTTTTCACGTATGTGACCCACCGAATCAGACTATTTACCGGAATTGTAATAACATAAGCCAACACGGCGGCTGCCACACTAGTGGCTGCCACATGTGAGCAGAATCTGCGTACCCTTCCGAAGCACCTGAGATAACCCCAGTTTTTGGTGGGGTTCGTGTTGCTTAAGTCTTTAGTTTTGTATGTTGTCTTCTGTACTATTATTTGTCTGTTTGTCTTTTTATTTTTTAGTCATGGCGTTGTCAGTTTATTTCCAATCTATGAGTTTGACTGTCCCTAGCTCTAGTATCTTTCGACCCTCTTTTAAAAAGCATTTTTTTTTTGGCAATCTTAAATTGCAAAATTAGCGGCTCAATCTTGTTACTGGTAGTTGAAGTTGTAATCATCCGAAATAAGAATACTAGCGAACAAACACATTATTTGTGGCAGAAAATGGCTGTTACTGGCAATTATAGAAAGTATACAGTTTTGGGGTATTCTTCGCTGTTTCTGTTTTTTTTTTTCCGCTCAATGTTTTCTTGTTCTTGTGTTTCTGGTGTTATTCTCACCCTTAATTGTATGAAATTTTACTGTGTGTTTTGGTTTGCTTTTTGTGTTTCTTTCATAATTTTTCGTTGTGATATGCTGTTTTCTTGTTATTCTTTTAATTCATGTGTGGTCTCTATTTTTTTTATGTTGTCTACATGTAAAATAACCAATAGCATTTTTTTTCCGGCTATATAACAGTCACTGTGACTACCAGTTTTTTGTTGTTGCAAATAAAGCTTTATGGAGATATGGAAACTAAAAAAATGGTTAAAAATACAGAGGTATGGTAGGCTTTTATCTCTCTTCTTTCCAAAGACATTTTCTGATTAATTCAGAAAGGCATTACTGTTAATCTTGTTGTATGGAATGGTTGTATAAAGAGTAGAGATCTTTCAAATTCCTACTCCTTGAGTGAGCTGTGTCTGAGTACTTCTGGATGCTGTTACACTCTACAATCTACAACTCCTCTGAAACTACCAAATTGATTTCCACAGAAATTTTATCATTAAGTTCTGCACTTTATATTGTAACTGCACGATGCGGTTTTACGACTTCGAATGTCACTCTGGTTTCATTAGCCACTCTTTTATGGTGGGTGTCTTCTGGAAAGTGTAGGAATGGTAAATCTACAGAAACCCAAATACAATACAAAGTAATTACATCCGTTTTTTTAAATGAATGTTGAAACGATTCGTTCAGCGTTTTAATGACTTGTTTGGCACATTAAATTTTTCATTGAACGGCAAAATTGATTTCTTGCATGTTGCAAGTTTGAAATGATACATTGTATAAATCATTTTAGACTTTCTCGTTTCTCATGTTCTAGATTAGACCGTTGGTTTTACACTAGTAATATTTTGGGGCCCTTTATAGATTGTTGTTCGGTGTGAGCCAAGGCTCGGTGTTGAAGACCGTACTTTGACTTTCACCTATAATGGTTTACTTTTATAAATTGTGATTTGGATGAAGAGTTGTCCCATTGGTACTCGTACCACATCTTCCTATATATATTCTCTTTAAATTATTCTAACAGTGTAACTAATCTATTCAAACCTCGCAACAATTTCGTGTTTTCAAAAGAACTGTACAGTGAATAAATTTATAATCAAGATTGTACAAAATCTTAACTTGCAACAACTGATTTCAACATTGCATCGAATCATTTGAACTCCATTTTTTTTAGAAAGGTTGACATAGTTATATGTGTAAATGTTTTATTCAAGCGAGGTTTTACCTCTCTCAAATAATGTTACAAAACTATTTTTCAACGGTGCAACTTTGCATCCCCTTTAAAATACCTGATGCATTTAAACAGAACTTGGATCAGGTCTCTTATGTACATTCTTATAAAAAGAAGATGTGGTATGATTGCCAATGAGACAACTGTCCACAAGAGACGAAAATGACACAGTTTTGCCAGTGGTATTACTTTTAGGGTCCATTGGGTGAATAAATGGGTTATTATCGCGATTGAGTTTAGGATGTAATAAACTGAGTTTATGTGACACTCTGCAGTCCTTACTTCCGCTGAAATTGATGAATATCTCAAATAACCTATTAAGTGGGTTCTAGTAAGAAGATTAAAACGTGAAAAATTTACAATTTATCAGACAATTTACCAAATGATGGGAAACCTCATTGCAAAGCTTATATGTCTTAAAAATTAGGTGTAATCATGGATTGTTCCCATTTTCCTAATCTTTTCTTGTTGAAGAGTGAATCAAATTTCATTTATTAAAATAATTTTTTATTTATGAATATATACATTTCTAAGAACAAAACACATCATAAAAATACAAAAGAAAATCCAAACTATGTTTTCCAACACATCAATACTATACAAACAAATGATACAAAATTTACAAAGAAGTGGCTACAGCTCATGTGACCATCATAATATAACTAATGAGCCTATAATCGCTAACCTGAATTAACTGTGATCAGAATGTTTCAGGGGGAACTAACACAGTCTTTGAAAGCCATTTAGTTCTAATTTCTCTATGAGTTTCAGAGAAGATTTTTAATGATGCTTTGTCAAAATAATTATAAGCCCAATTTGCTTATTTTTCAAAATCAGTAAAAGTAATTTGGAAAATCTGTGCCGCCTAATGTTATGTTGTACACTTGTTTTCTTAAAACTGACTTTTTCCTCCAACTTAAGCCTGGTGTTTTGTCTTTTCAAATAACTGGAAGTCCATTCACTTTCTTATGAACTTTGATATCTTTGTATAGATATAATACCAGAATGGCTTTATGCTTTTCTGACTTTAGAAAGTTAAAAAGGGTTATTTCTCATAAAAAAACAGAAACAGAACAGAAATCTAGTATTTAATGAGTATATCATCAAAATTTAATTTAGGATTTGAGTGAATAAGGAAATAAGCTAGAATCGTGAAAATCCAACTTGACCTGTAACTTGTCATAATAAAACAATACATCAAATATCAAATCAATATCTTCAAGCATGAAGAAAAAAGTCTGGAAAACTGAATTGCAGACAGACAGACAGACAGACAGATCAATATTTTTGCAGATACTTTTAAGATCTGGTAGACAGTTTCAGAATGGTAGATAAGGTACATTTGAATATATATATATTATTTCGGTTAGAAAACCTTTTTACTAAGAAATTTCGCTTTCTGAAATTCTTGCGATTTCAATTATCTGGTAAGATCAATAACCACAGGTTAGTTAGATGTTGATTTTTTCGAAAGAGAAAGAAGTATGATAAGCATGAATAGTATAGTTGTATGAGGATCAAACATGATTTGGTAAAAAAATCTACAAAATGAGTGTTGCGTTTTTAAAGTCAGTCAGTATATATTTTTTTTAATCTTATCTATGCAAACATTCTCAGCTTAATGGTTTCATTCCAAATCTCAGGATTAATGCACAGTCTTGTATAAAGGTTACAGAGACAGATACAGAAAATAGGGGCGTAATTCATGAAAAGGTAAAAAAAAACCAATACGATGAGAGTAGCAAAACGATTTTTTTTTAAGATTCAACCTGAAAAAGATACATTTTTACTATCGTAAAGGAGAGGAGGGGTTTCAGAAGGATTACAAGTGTGCATCAGCTGACACCCCCCCGCAACACACACACACAAAACAATAATTAAGATCTAATGTTATCGGAAGCATGAACTTATAAGATATATGTAGTACGGTGCATAGTAAGGAATTATTCATAATTAATACAATTATTTTGTACAATAATTTTGTTTTGATAATTTTGCCGGTAATAGCATAATTATTTTCAATGACCGGGGTTAGCACAATTTCAACTTAGCAGATGTATCTATTCGTCTATCTCGAGATTCTGAATTCCAATTGCGGAATAGTAGTACAACAAAGGAGTTATTAATGTTATGTTAATAGCTATATATTAAGAGGATTCCATTTAACTGGACTTCTAATATCAACGATCACCAATTGACTATTATTATTTTTAAGTCCCCACCGACTTAATATGTGTTTAATTTGCCCGTCCGTCTATCCATCCGTCTATCACACTTCAGTTTCAGTTTAGAAATGCTTTGACCAAATGATTCTATTTTTGGTGTTTACGCTTATTATTATGTTACAGGTCAAGTTTGTGATTTAAGCTGGTGGGATAACATCTCAGACTTGTGTGTGCCCTAAGAAATTAAGAATTTTTTACAATTGTTAAGGGCCATATTTTATCTTGCCATACCATAAGCCAGGTTGGCCTGGCTTTTGCAATCCCATGAAGGTCACCATCTGTTAACTTTCAAAATTGATTATAAGTTGATGAACGTGTAACAAAGTCCGACCAAACGCAATTATCTTTTAAGGCTCTACTTAGATGAAACATTTAAAAAAACATACCCCCTTTTCCTGACCCTCCAACCCCAATGTTAAATTATATATTACATTTATTGAACCGTCTGAAAAAAGACAAGACTGTGAGTGAAGCAAAGAATGAAGTCATATTCCAATTTGAAAATAAACACCTCTATTTATGTATTTTTTTACGTAACTTTCCATTTATGAAGTTTTTAAATGGATGTTGCTATGGATAATCTTTGTTTCAATGGTAACAATTGAAGTCAACAACACTTGACGATAGCAATTTAAAGTTTGCGTTAGCTTTTATGTATTTTCTTATCGGTTATGAAACAATTCAGGACATTTAAAAATCGGTAGCTATGGTGATAAAACTAAAGAAAGTCCCACGCATTTTTCTATTTAATTTGGTAAAGTAGTATCCAAACTTCACTGAAAAACACCAGAGAAAATTTGATAATTTCGCAAAAATCTCAAATTCAGAAAAGTTGAAGATATGCATTTTTGGCAAAATTTTTCAAATTAGGTTCACATGCAATCTTAACTAAAATGAAGCTTAAAGCAAGTTGTATCAATGTTACATATGAAAGTTAATGAAATATGCTTGATTCTATTCATTATCAGGCTCTGAATTTTAGGGATTTAGCGGATTTTTGAAAGTTTTTACCACGCTTAACAACCAAAACATAGAGTGTCTGTTACCGTGGCAACCAATCATATTTTCCCACTCAAATTTATTTTTTGAGCAGTATTCAAGTTATGCTTCTACCAGGCAATTTATAGAAACAATATGAATTCAGTGGTGTTCGTTTGTTTATGTGTTACATATTTGTTTTCGTTCATTTTTATATAAATACGGTCGTTAGTTTTCTCGTTTGAATAGTTTTACATAGTCATTTCAGGGGCCTTTAATAGCTGACTATGCGGTATGGGCTTTGCTCATTGTTGAAGGCCGTACGGTTATCTATAGTTGTTAATTTCTGTGTCATTTTGGTCTCTTGTGGAGAGTTGTCTCATTGGCAATCATACCACATCTTCATTTTATATGAAACCCTCATATATCGCACTCTGTCTGGTTCTTACAAAGATCTCCGGCTTGAATATATAACGTTATTAAGGGTCATTACTCAAGAACGTTAAAATACTTTAGTATACACCACCCAAACTCGGACTTGATCTATGTTGTATGGTACATTTTGGTTGAGTCAAAATAAAGTTAGAGAACGGAAACACATTATTGGGACGAACGTATCTACGAACGGACAAGGGTAACACTTAGTGTTGCCTCCTTTGCGATGGGGCATAAAAAATGAGACGTTTTCTTAAGATAGGTTCACACTGCCGATCAGATCAACTTGATCAAGCCCGATCAAGACAGAATAATTGATCGGGAGACTGTTCTGACTCAATCGACAAAATGTTCGTGGTAGTCTACCTTGCTCGTAATCGGTCTGACTCTCTACCCGAGATTTTTTGACATGTCAAAAACATTCAAGTAAGAATCGAGAAGCGAGTCACTCGAGAAGAGATCAGGAATTCGTCGAGTAGCGATCGAACTGATCGGGAAAGGATCGTGTAGAGATCGAATTTGGTCGGATTACAAATAATTTACCGATCAGTATCAGTATTCGATCATTTCTATCTTTGCTCGACTAATACACGATCATTTCCCGATCAACGCCAACCTATTTGATATGTGGTCCAGATTAACTCGACCAATGCCCGATCGCTTCCAGATCACTGCGACTTCTATTATTTTTTTATCCCAGACCAATTCGACAAATACCAGGTCTCTACGTGACCACATTCGACTATTCTTCGATCTCTATTCGGTCATACAATAGTACACATGACTGCTAAGCGATTCTCTAAAGGAGTGTGCAGATCTGATTAACTTTTACAACTTTGCACTTGCAAAAATATTTTGTCATTGTACATTAATTTTAATTGAAGATTAACTCCGCCAAAATTACTTCATGTACAGTACTTGTCTGTACTTCTACAGGGAGGGTTAATATATAAAAAGAGAGGCAAACGATACCAAAGGAACAAACAAATTCAAAGGTCGAAAACAAACCGACATAGCCATGGCGAAAAACGAAAACCGACGAGAAGACAAACAGCAGCCAACATATCACAGCATAGAAAAGAAAATAGCAACACGAAACCCATTTAAAAACTGGGATGATCTCAGGTGCACCGGAAGGAAATTATACATGTATCCTGCATTTTTGCCACGGAGGATTTTTTTCAAACATGAAAGTAATTGTGCAATAACAATCATTTTTAGAAAGCCTTCAAAGTTTGTTTATATGAACATCAAGATTATTTTTCACCCGTTTTATGGGTTATTTTCTTTTTGACTGTTCGTATTTTCCTTAGGTCCAGAAATTATTGTAGTATATATTTCAACACAGGGAGAAAATCTTGCACCCGGTGGCGGGCTACACGTGGCCCCTAAAAGAAAATGTGTACTAATTCATTGAAGAGGCCCTGACTTTGTAGATGCACAAACATGCGGCGGGGCCAAATGTTTACAAAACTTCTTTTCACACGATCTTTTGACGCAATTTTACCAAAAAAAAACGAAACGAAAGTCAAATGATTTTATTTGATCTCTTGATGGATATATGTAAACATTTTGAGAAGCGATTGAAATTCTACTTTAGACCAAATTTTGAGGAAATGTGTGACATCTTTAAACCACTTTTAGCAAAAACATGTTGGTACCATGGATACGTCAAAAATACATTTAAGCTTTAACCTTTCAACTTTTGGATATCAAATCTATAGAAAATACTGATTACATACATATACACATATATGACACAAACAGTAAGCTTAATTTGCAAGAAAGGAAAGAAAAGGGGATGGTAAAATTTATGTATATTGCTATCTAACACAAGTACCAATCTGGGGACAAATCTCATTTGGTGATGTCATTTTCAGGAAAGGAGCTACAAAACTACCATAATACATAAGCTTCCTACTCTACTTTGAGAACGTTTTTATAAACATTGGGGGTCTTCTTTGTTGAACTCCTGCGAGTCTTTCATTTTGCCCATACAGCTGTCGTCATACACCTAGACGCCTTGGCGCACGTTGCTGTCGACGACTTCTTGTTCGTCTTTTTCGTTTTTCAAGGTCCTTCACAGCTGTTAACCTGTCATTTGGAGGACTTACCACCCTGCCTACAAATCCAACTGCTTTATTTCGACGAAGATATCTTAAAGGTCTGATTTTACTCAGATCTTCTGTAAACTACTGAATCTAACCAAATTAATTAAATAGAGAATTTGTCCATGGGATACAAATAATGCCCCGCTTGCATATAGCGTTATAAAGGGTCATTACTCAAAAACGGTAAAAGTGACGCAATCCAAATTCGCACATGATCTGTGTATTATGATAAAAGCATTGTGTATAAGATAAGATATATAAGATAAGATATTTTTATTCCAATTAAAGGGCCCATGAAGAGCAGAGTAATTTATTACAATGATTTTTATAATTGTTACAATAATGTTGACATAAATCATAAATATGACTTTAACTATTTCAATTCTTAGATGTTAAACCACAGCCAGATCAGAGCCATACACATAAAAAAGGCATAACAATATATCTATTATTAACAGGCAAATATTCTCAACGTCTTAAATATAACAATATCTATACTATATTGATACAAACATTTATTAATATAAATTGCAATATTTTTCATAACCTCTAGGTTTTCTTGAATAAAAAGCCAATTAAATTTGGCACTTGTGCTTATCTTTTCAAAATTTTTACAACCTTTTAAAATATTATCATAAAATTCTTTTCTTAAAAAGTTATAAAGGGGACACTGACATATAAAATGTTCTTCGTCTTCAACTTTATCTAAGGTGCATTTTTTACATAATCTTTGTGATTTATCTATATAGGTTTTAGCATATCTATCTGTCTCTACTTTTAGGGGTGTGCACTTATTCTGATCCTACACAGTGCTTGTCTATCTTTAAATTCTTTTAATTGCAGATATTTTTCTGTACCAACAAATGTTTAATTGAAAAATATGTCAAGAGTTTACCTCTACCTGATTTAACAGTATTTTCTCTAAATTCATACCAATGATTATGAAAACTTGTACACAATTTATTCTTAACTATAGTACATAAACGGCCAACACTTACATTTAAGTTTGGTAAGTCTAGTTCTGTCATTAAATAGTCAATACTAGAAAACCATGTAGTGATATTGTTTGCATGTAACTTTTTATTACAAATATATGCATCATAATTATAATAAACCATCCTTTGTGTTCACTAACCTAGCATATTTTAACATTGCCAATAAAATTGAAAAATATACTGGAAATCTTCCTAATTCAGACATAACAGCAAAATTACTTGCTTTTCTGTTAACCCCAAGAATATACTTCATGAATTTTGTGTGCGACTTTTCATATATGTCTTTTGAATAAACCTTTTCTAAAATATAATCGTTATTCTTCTTACATGCCACTGAAGTGGTTGAAAAGATTCCCATATTTCACTGCCATACATTAAAATAGGTTTAATTGTATGGTCATAAAGGTGCATTAAAGTTGTGACACTAGGATTTGATGATGCTAGGCATTCTTGTAATCCAAAACAAGCTTTTATAGATTTCTTGTATACCTCATCTTTACACTGTGTAAATTTACCACTAGATACAAAAGTAATTCCTAGGTACTTATAACATTTTACACTTTCAAGCTGTTGCCCATTCAAATACACTGGGCAATCAACATGTTTTCCAGGTTTGTTTAAAATTAAAACTTTTGTTTTATTAAGGTTTACAATTAAACACCATTTTCAGCAATATAATTGTAACTTATCCATTCTCTCTTGTAAACCATGTTGTGTTTCAGAAAAATAACAATGTCATCTGCATACATAATACAATCAATTCTGTTGTCATTTAGATCAACAGGATCAGTACATGATGAAAAGTTTCTGGCATATCATTTATAAACAATTTGAAAATGTTTGGGCTTAATACATCGCCCTGTCTAACTCCTATAAAAGATCTAAAGATAGGGGTTAATTCATTTTAATTTTACACATAGTTTATTTTACTATACATATATTTGATAATAGAATAAAATTTGCCTGTTATATTTAGTTTTAAAAGTTTATATTTTATGCCTGCATGTATAACAGTATCAAATGCTTTTTTAAGGTCGACAAAGCAAGCGAATAGTTTTCCACCTTTCTTTTTGTTAATGTATTTGTCGATTAGGGTTTTTAAAACAAACATATGGTCAGAAGTTCTTGATTTTTTACAAAACCCAATTTGTGATTTACTTATTATATTTTTTTCTTCTAAAAATTTATCTAACCTTTTATTCAAAATAGAGTTGAATAATTTACCAAGGCAGGAATTAATTGCAATACAACGGTAATTTTCTGGTTTGCTTGGGTTACCGCTTTTTAAAATTTGTGACAAATATGCGGATGACCACTGTGTAGGATATTGACCTGAAGACAGCACTACATTGAAGAGTCTACGTGTGATAACATTTGGTTGGGGCAAAATTTAGAAAGAAGGGAAACTAACTGATTATACGTACGTACGGATGGACAAGGTTAACACTTAATGCCCCCTCCGCTGCGTGGCTTCACAAACTCAGACGTTTTCATACCCGATAAATTGCCGACTATCCCTACCACCAGGTCGACCTGGTCTGGCCGAGATCGGGATGAGATCGAGTATAGCTGAGTTGGTCTAGCTAGTTGAGTAAAGATCGTCTAGAGATTGTGAATTGGTCGGAATATTCGAATATGTGGTCGGGTGGGAGTCTTGATGGAGACATTAAGGAGTCGTGTACAGTCAGATAGCGATCGGGAAGAGGTAGTAAACATGCCCGATCACGAATTAATTTACGCTTGGTCGTGAAAATTTCACAATCGGGATCATCGAGTTGATCTGGTTGGCAGTGTGAACCTAGCTTTATACTGAAATATTACATACACGACCAATTCCCGGCTATCCCTACGACCCTATACGATCAGGTCGATCTGGTCTGGTCGAGATCAGGCTGACATCGAGTATAGTTGATTTGGTCTAGCTAGTCGAGTAAAGATCTTAGATTGGTCGGAATAATCGTATATGAATTCAATCAGTGGTCACGTTGAGTCGTTATGGCTCACGCCCTGAGTAATTTAGAAGTAGTGAATGATCGAGTTAAAGTCGTGTACTGTCGGATAGCGATCGGCTATAAGTCGTAAACAGGCCCGAACAAGAATTTGGTTACGCTTGGTAGTGGAAATTTGGACCATCGGTTCATCGAGTTGATCTGATCAGCAGTGTGAACCTAGCTTTATAAATATCTGATTGTTGTCGTGATTAAGGTGGTATGGGTGTCTTTCGCCATCTTTGATTGTAAAAAACACACAATCTAAGGTTAAGATTTTCAATCAAATTAGAAAAATTTGATGCAGGAATGCAGATAACTAATGTGAATTTGCATTTAAAAGAACAAATTAATAAAATTATAACTTATAAATACTAATATTTTTACAGTGTAGATTATTTTTTACTTGATTTTTAATGTTTTAAAATTGACATTTTAAGGGAGGTAACTCTGAAATAGTGCATTTTCTGAAGGAATCTACATGGAATTTTGCTATATTGTATTTTAGCCGAAAAACGCACGGTGAACCTATCTTTTCTTTTAATATTCTCAAAACTATCTTCTCGTATTTTATTTTACAATTCTATCATTTAGTTTAGCTTGTAATCACATAATGATGTTTTTTATCTGTACAAGTCATACCAAATGTGTCATTTTGTCACAACCTGTAGCTTGAGAAAATGCACGGTGACCTGTAATTTTTATTACATTTTTGAACATATATCAATATATTCTACGTTTTGGCAAAATATGAACAAATTCTATCATTTTTAATTTAGACTCCCATACCACCTTTAAATAAATAAATGTTTTTACAAATTTTGAATTTCCAGCCCACGATTCACAAGATCTTATTAGACTTTTAACAAATTATTATCGGGAATGCACCTAACAATGACGGCAGTAGCGATTGTTAATTTGTGACCCATCTGTATATAGCTTGTTGTTCGGTGTGAGCCAAAGCTCTGTGTTGAAGACTGTACCAATAATGATACTTTTACAAATTGTGACTTAGATGCAGAGTTGGCTAATTGGCGCTCATACCACATCTTCTTATATCTATCTACTGACTAATGAATCAAATAAGTTTGAATATGTTTCACGTACAAATATCTACTTCGAGTCTGGACTTCATGTGTATCAAGACAACCCCGTTATTTCCACACACCTATATCACGCCATTTTTAATGCAACAGTCTAATATATAAAGACATGGGTTAAGAGTTATGGCATAAGCATGCCAACTTGTAGAGTTTAATCAATGTGAAAGAAAGAAGAAACAACATTTAAAATTCTTGAAATAGAAAACTGAGCAGCTCATGAGTCGTCCTGAATATACATGGTATATATGCCACTTGATTTACCATTGTTTAAACATGGCAAAGTCAGTGACTTGCTTTTGGGAAACCAAACAGGCCTTTTAAACCAACCATAAAACATGGAATGCTTAATGTCCTCAGATCTGACGATCCTATGACAGTGTCGTGAAAACTAAACCATGGAATATGGGGAAACAATTTTTTTTCTGTCAACATGCATGTACTTTCCGAATGAAACTCTTCAATATTAAATGCTTATCCATATCATATTTTAAGAACAAAACCAATTTTTGAAAATAAATTGCCAAAATGTGTTTAAAAAGTCGAAATTCAAAGATTTTAGAAAGTCAAAATTTGGAGATTTGAAAAGTTAAAATTTCGAGTTAAAGTCGAAATTTTAAGATTTGAAATGTCAAAATTTCGACTTTGAAAAAAATTTCACTATCAATTTTATGTTTAATATGTTCCTAATGCGCTTCCGTACAAACGAAACAGCGGAAACATACATGTAATATAGTAGTCAGATGTCGGTAATTTGCATCTTTTCTGCCTGCTTTTCTGTTGCTAATCAATCATGTTCTTTGTCTTACAATGGCACAAAATTTTTATGGCAGTGACAATATAACTACATCCAGTTTGATGAATCGATGTTACCACTGTGTTACCATCTTGTTGTTCTATTTCACATTGCTTTTCTCTTTACAACAGCCAAGAGAGAACCGAGGAATGTTGAAAATCAGTTTACCAATTATCATGGTCAATTTGTATCGATTTAAAACTGTCTGAACATCGGAAGATAATGTCTATTCTTTACAGGTGAAACTGGTCACCGTCAATGCTGACAAATACAAACTTTGAATATCGATCACGAATTCTTTGACTATTACAAAATATATGTCTCTATTACATTTAAATATAAAAAAAATAAAATTTGTACATATTTTTATAAGACGTATAATAATTGTTCATCTGCAATGCCATATTCTTCGATACAATTTGACATTCATTATAGCGTTTTTTTTGGGTATAATATTGAAATGTCAAAACTGTTATGTATAATTGTTTTTGTGTTGTTTTATATTTGTTGTATTGATAAATAATTTGTATGCTATCAAACCTTTTGGGGATACAACTGCGTGCATCAATAAATAAATTAAATTCAAACCAAAGATAAGATACCATAAACTTTATTTCAGACTATAATATATACAGGTTTCATCCTCGGCACTTTTGGGATTATGTAGAATCACTAAAATCATTAGTAATTATATATAATCCTGAAAATGACCAGTGATTTTATATAATCACTGAACATTTTAATAATTATTCTATGATTTTAGGAATAACAATAATTCAACGATCCTTTGTTTGATAAAATTAAATATAGACAAATTATCATTTGCTTTTTTCTTATTCCTTGAAAATTTAAGTGAATAGTAAGTCAGGATTTAAATTGTTTAAAGGCTGCTACCATCTCTTATATTTCATACAGATTACACTCTATACATCGTTATACATTAACATAGGATTGGGCTGTTGGGCATGGATTTAGAAATTAATAAATCTAAAATATCTGACGAAAAAAATAATTTTGTAAATTGCAAAAGCAATAAAAAAACCCAGATATATAGAAATAAAATTACTAGTTATCATATACATATTTCCACAATTGGCGTCTCATTAGTTTACTAATGTTTTGATCATATCTGAGACTTGTTGTTGTAAAACCTATCGCTCGACTTAGCCATGGCGTTGTCACTTTATTTCAGATTTTCGAGTTTGAATGTCCCTCTGGTATCTTTCGCTCCGCTTTAAGCAAAGTATTTAATTCATGTAGACAAATTTTATTTTGCGGTCGTATATTGGTATCACGTCGTCATCGTCAGTGTCGTATATGGTTTCCGGACAATAACTTTAGTATAAGTTAATAGAGCACAAGGTATATAACCACAAAAGGAAGGCTGGGATTGATTTTGGGAGTTATGGTTCCATGGGATACCTCATGTACAAAAGATTTTGGGACATTTTAGCAAATCGGTTGTACATCCCATTTTAGCGAAATAGGAAAACAAGCAGGTCACATTACGGAAATTGCTTCGTGTTCCTTTCTACTATTTTTATTTAAATTTGTAAGGATACGAAGAGGATGTGTTCATAAAACTTTTTTTTTAAATACTTTTATTTATATTTATAAATTAATGCATGACTTCGGCAAGTTCAATATTTCATCGTTTCTTATAAATACTTGAATATTGCGAACTATTGTAAAACTTATAACGAACACACATTTCGCTAAACTGTGCTATAAAAAACCCAGACATAGTAACATTGGTTGTTTATAGATATAAGAAGATGTGGTATGAGTGTCAATGAGACAACTCTCCATCCAAGTCAAAATTTATAAATGTAAACCATTATAGGTCAAAGTACGGTCTTCAACACGGAGCCTAGGCTCACACCGAACAGTAAGCTATAAAGGGCCCCAAAAATTACTAGTGTAAAACCATTCAAACGGGAAAACCAACGGTCTAATCTATATAAAAACGATATATGTTTGCCTTGTATGTTGAGGGATTTAGTAGCAAAGTCAAACCTATTCTTTCTCTCTTAAATATAATTCTAAGATGAGCATGATAATTTCATGTAAATATTCCGAATATTTCATTAACTCTCTAAATTTGACTATCAATAACTTTAATCTCTTAATTTTCACACACCCTAAACAAAATAAGGTTCTGATTGGTGTAATTTGTGAAGCCTTCAAAGTTGAAGGGTGATTGACAGTAAATATATAATAGCATGGTTTGTGATTGACAGTAACCCCACCTTATAACCATATGGTACAATATAGCTTATGCAGCATTTACTTTTGACCCTTTCGGGACAGTTAGAACTTAAATGTAAATAATGTACATGTTTCAAGAATTATAGCGTAATCTATATTTACTTTTGAACCTTATGGTACGTCAACTGGGCGCTTAAGCAGCATATGCTATTTATTACCGCATAGGCTGCATTTAAAATAGCATAGGCTGTATAAATTATAGCATATGCTGTATAAATTATAGCATATGCTATATATTATAGCCTAAGCGGCATTAATTACAGCATAGGGTAAATAAATTATAGCTTAAGCTGTAGTTTATATGGCATATGCTGTATTAAATGTAGCATACGCAAAATAATTTACTTTTGACCCTTTCCGTACGCCATATTATCTTTCCTGTATCTTTTCTCATCTTTTCGTTAAGACCATCAGGTTCTAAAGTGTGGAGTTGGTGGATCCCAAACATTTTCTCTTCTCCTTCTCGCCGTGGTGTCCCACTCGGTGTTGACTTCTATGATTTGGAAAGTAACATTATCAAAAGTTGAAATATGAAGAATAGAGAATAATGCGGTGTTGAAATATAAAGAATAGTGAATAACGGGTGCTGAAAAATAAAGAATAGAGAATAATGTTCATAATAAATCTTAAAAATACAGAAAAATAGTACAGAAAAAGTTAAAGAATAAAGAAATGAAAGATTTATGTGTGTACTTGTTATTTGTACAATAAGTGGCTGATTGCAGGATAAATCGATCTATTGCTATATGACTCAGCAAATTAGAAAAAAACTTTAGTTTGGTAAAGTTATTCATAGGGGAGAGTTAGAGCTATACATATTGTAAACTAAATTGTCTATTGTTATTGGCCATATGCTGACCTAAATAATTCTTTTATACTTTTGGCTTTCTTTCGCATTTATATGGTAACATGTAATAATTATCTGAGGGTCTGGAAGGGGTCCTTCATTACTGTATTCATTAATTTTAAGGGCATTTCGCTTTGTATTTAAAAAAAAATGCCTTATTCTGTAAAATTCTCAAGAATATTATTTTTATTTTCCACAGTTATTCTTTATTCCTTTGCACCCAATTATTCTGTTTTCCTTATTTGTTTACTCATTTTTCTGTAATCCTTTTTTTTTTTTTTTTTGCCATATACTCTTTTCTGTATACCCCACCCACACCCTTTTATATCAAATACGCTGTTTTGATGTTAATCTAAAAGGGACATCAAAAAATGGATCAAATAAGAGTCAAATATATTTATGATTTTACAAATTTCATCACCTCTGCTTTTAGATTGGTGTAGGTGTAATATCATAATGTTCCACTAATATAATTCTATATATTAAGGTATAATTTGCATATCTTAAAAAACATTAAAAAACATTTTTTGCTTTTTGTAGGAGGATGATTGATATAGGTTGTCTCTTAATATTAAGATAATTGTAGTCAGATTACTTAAAGAGGGTACTTTAAAAGGTCGTATCATAATATCATGAAGATGCTGTGGAACATATAAACAAATCAAATGGTTATTTTAGGCTAACTAATAGTCAGATGAGTCTAATCAAAGCATATTATATTAAAATAACATTAAATGTCACTATCGAAGAATGTAATTTCTCTTAAGCTTACGTTTCTTATTGGACTTCATTAGAGACATTTGGCATTTTGACAATAAAGAGTACATTATTTATTTTATCTTTAAACATCACGTAAAGTTACCATATGTTAACAAAATGTCGGCTTCTCCTTGCAATCTTCAAAAACAAAAAAGTTCAAATTTTAGTCAATATTATTCATTATTGTACAATATTTCCAAATTAGTGAAATTAAGTCGTAAAAAGTAAAAATATCGTTGCAGGCTGTCGCTTCGGGACTATTCACAGGTTCTGTCAAATGAATTGTAATATTTGTTTGCTGTTACATTTACGATTATTAAGTGTCTTCTTTTGTTCCCCTTTAACAAAATATATATTGCTGTGAATTTTCCCTTGTACAACCCGGGAAAGCGTCTAAAAGAAACGGTCACTCGGACAATAAAACGGGATAGATCAAGCTACAATGATATTCATGATTCAGCAAGATTTCTCATATTTCATCACCGCTGCTTTTAAATCAGGTTTAGGTGTAACAAATTATCATAATGTTCCAATAATATAATTCTATATATTAAAGTATAATTTGCTTATTAAAACATTTTTGTTTTGTTTTTTGTAGGAGGATGATTGATAGGTTGTCTCTTAATATTAAGATAATTGTAGACTGATTACTTAAAGAGGATACTATAAAGGGTCGTATTATAATACCATGAAGATGTTGTAAAACATATTGACAAATTAAATGGTCAATTTAGGCTAATTATAAGTCAGACGAGTCTAATTAAAGCATATTATATTAAAAATACATTAAATGCTACTACTGAAGGTATATAATTTCTCCTAAGCTTGCGTTCCTTATTGGACTAATATTTCCAAATCAGTGAAACCCGGGAAAGCGTCTCAAAGAAACTGTCACTTGGACAATAAAACGGATAGATCAAGCTACAATGAACCAATCTGCAAATTAAAAATCACTGCAAAATTGAGATTGTTGATTTTGATAACCGTTTTTTTTTTTTAAATGTTGGTTTTAGTTTACATTTCAAATGAAAAAATTAAATTGTGCATGCCTTTCTGTGAGCAAGTTTTTCCTTTTTTTAATTTTAGAAGAGAGGAGAAAGATACCAATGAACATTTAAACTCATAGGTCAAAAATAAACTGACAACACCATGGCTAAAAAAGAAAAAAAATCCGACAAACAACAGTACACAAATCACAACATAGAAAACTAAAGATTGAACCCCACCAAAAACTGCGGCGTGGTCTCAGGTGCTCCCAAATTTTCCCAAATATTGCCGAAAGCAAAAGTGGGGCCGGAGAATTTGTTTCTTACATTCATTTGAATGTGTGTATACATCAACGACAGCGACCGAACAGCACCAACAATGAATGGACTTAAATGTATCTTTTGAATATTTCTTTCGTTTTTTTTTCTTTCATGGTACTATTTTTGGAGAGGTACGTCAGTCTCAGTTTATCTACATTTATCTTTACCTTCCATCACTTTCAAATAATTAAACTCAATTCAGAAGTCTATCAAAAGTAACTTGTTTTTTATTGTGTTATAATAGAATGGAAATCATAGTTCAACAGGTTTTCTTGATTTTCACCAAAGAACTGTTGCTTTAACATAAAATGCACCCAATTACACACAATTTTATGGTAAACTGTGTTGTCAATGATTCCTTAACTTCTATTCATTTTAAAATCAGCAGTTTATTTTACGACCTCTTATTTTTTAAAGTATTTTTGTAGATGCAGGTATCAATGAGAAATATATTCTGCAAGCATAATGAACAATTTTTTATATAAGGTATTCATCAAAATTTTATACGGGATACAAAATATAAAATTCGCAGAAAATGGGAAATTTAACAAGTCAGGAGAATCTATAATCTTAATTCACAGCACAGCTTTAGACCATCAAGTAACTAGTATTCAACAAAAAGAATATATTGATTAAAGCTACATGAATACTGTATACAAAATTCATCCATTTTGTATTCAAAAGTTATCTCTTTTTCTTGACCATTAATTTTTGATAATATAAAAAGTCTTATTCAATTTCAGACATCGGAGAAATGTTTTCAACCAATGAAAACCTGTTTCAATAATTCGTGTTATATGCAAATAAACAAGTGTACCAAATGGGATTTTATTTTATGCCAACATTTGGACTTTCAGTTCCCGAGGGTATCATCAGCTCAGTGGTCAGTACTGCGGTACTGACATTATTTATAACAAACTTTTCTAAAATTGTCCGTTAATGAATTTATAAGTGATAAAGAATCTAAGATTTCAACAACCTAAAGCAAAGTTGACCTCAGATGAATTTGGCTATTACTTTGAGGTCTTTTTTGGTCATATAGCCCTTCTATTGTTTTTGTTCTTAAACACCCTTGGCTTGTTCGACTATGAACGTTCCTTGTGTTTTTAGTTTTGACGCCTCCTTTTATTTTCAGCTCATTGTATATGTTCTGTTAAGTAGTAATCAAATTCACTGTCGTAAAATAAAATACTATTCACAATAGACGTAAATTCGGAGTTTCCATACAAGTGTATGAATAAGTGTAGTTTTACATTCACCTCATATACCTTCTGTTCCATATAGAATATGAAATTCACAATTTGTTATCCCGAGGCCTTTGATAGTGCAATGGGTTCATATCAGTGTTTATTGATGTACGGTCCCCTGTAGTTGTTAGTTGATATTGTTGTCCTTTGTTTTGTGGCGGAGAATTCTCTTATTGCTAATCATACAACGTCTTCTTAGTTCTGTATAGAATATATAATTTAAGATATATGGTCTGCCATAAAGCATTACATGTGATATAAGGGACTCTCTTCCTAGAAGACAAAACATGCGTCAAGACCTTATCATGATAAGTCTGATGTATGACAGAGTAAGTGTATTTTTAAATATGAAACAAAAACGCATGACAATAATCCAATACGTGATCGCGACCCTAAAACATAGAGGTGTTGATTGTAGTTCTTTCTCCATAAAAAAAGACAACAGTATGGACGGCTGGACAGGGGGTCCATGGTTCCTACTTCCCCACCTCCAAGTCCCACTTCAATCCTCTTACTCCCATTTCCCTCCCCTCATACTCCAGCTGCCCTCCCCCTTACTCCTAGACGAAAATTTCAAAAACATTTTCTCAAAATATCTCCTCTTCCCACGGTTCATACTTCCCTGCCTCTGACCCCCGCTTCCCGTCTATTCATTCCCAGTTCCCTTAACCCTGTCCACCCCTCAGTATGATCACATGATCATGTGTACGATAATTCATCTAAAATAATAGGTCCTTTTGTCAAACATGTTTTTATTGATTTAACAGGTACATCTATATCCCCATATTCCCCGTAAAGAGTAAACAAAGGAAACATGCCAATGTAGTATACAATGTAAAGACAGAGAAGGCATGTACTGCAGCAGTCACGGTTATAATGGTGTTTTGGGAGAGAAGTGTATTTTTAAATGACTGGAATTTCAAGATATAGGTTCTTTTCATTGCTAGATACGATCTTGGCATTGAATATCCTGGCATTAGTTTAATATCAGTTTATTCTTATAGACATGCAATTTTCTTATTTTCAAATTGTGAATAGCAAAGTCTCCTTTTAACTATATCAACCTTTGTTATATGAGGGTAAAAGAATTCACTGTTTATATTCTCCTCACTACGTTAATATCAGTTTATTCTTATAGACATGCAATTTTCTTATTTTCAAATTGTGAATAGCAAAGTCTCCTTTTAACTATATCAACCTTTGTTATATGAGGGTAAAAGAATTCACTGCTTATATTCTCCCTCACTACGTTCGTAAAGTAATTATATTCTATGGCCTTAACAAAGAACAAAGATCTAATGTAGGTGTGCTTCTCGCTATAACCTTTAATTCTATATCTTATGTATCAAATACAAACATTATCACAATAGTAATCATAATTACAAATACAAATAATGCACATTAAATTATCCGTGAAAACACGTGTCTCTTCTTTAAGCTATAGCGAGAGTCGATGGTCAGAAAGATGACCGCACGGGTTTTAAGTGCAAACAAATGGTCACATGCCATGAATATTCATGAACGGACAACGAACTAAATTTTATTGATTGTTTATCGTTTAAGGTGGTACCCAACACCTTGACTAATATTAATTTGGCTCGTTTAATTTTCATAAAATTTTGACAAAATGTTTACTTTGACCCTTTAAAAAATATAAAAATTTCAAAAATTTGAACCAACCACTTTATCAGAAAAATTTCGTTGGTTATATAGCAGTTTGACAAACACTAATTTTGATCATTGAGAAGCTTAATATTTCCTTAACAAAACAACGTGATTAAAACGTTTAGCTGATTTTTACAGAGTTATCTCCTGTAGTGTTAGGTACCACCTTAAGTACAATAATGTCAAGCAATTGCTAATCAAAAAATTTAATGTTTGCAATTTGTGATGAAGTCACCAACCTTTATATTTGGGTTAATGTCACAAATTATAACATTAATTTTCAAATTTTTGAATTATGACATATTGCAAAAAAGTCATTTAAAAATAATTTTCCCATTATTGAATATAATGACGGTCCACCCACTACGTCATCTTCCGCTGTGTTTACTGTATATAAACTTGTTGTGGTTTCTGTTCTTCATAAAAGAGGCAAAGTGACACACTAATATCAAAGATCTACAGACAGTCCAACATTCGTACAAGGTATTTACTCTTTCATTTTTATCATATAAATGTAAGCGTTGATTGCCATAACTTTCGTTTTCATTATCTTGAAAAAATGAAATAAAACAAATATTAAAACTGACACCATGTACCTTCGTACACCGTTGTTAGTAACTGACACCATGTACCTTCGTACACCGTTGTTAGTAACTGATACCATGTATCTTCGTACACCGTTGTTAGTAACTGACACCATGTACCTTCGTACACCATTGTTAGTTACTGACACCATGTACCTTCGTACACCGTTGTTAGTAACTGACACCATGTACCTTCGTAAACCGTTGTTAGTAACTGATACCATGTACCATCGTACACCGTTGTTAGTAACTGACACCATGTACCTTCGTACACCGTTGTTGGTACTTGACACCATGTACCATCGTACACCGATGTTAGTTACTGACACATATTTGGCTGTTCAACTTCAGAATCATATAAGGGTTAAATAACTCACTGTTTATTGTCAATGTCGATGAAACAAGAACATTTTATTAGTAGAATATAGATAAGATTCAGTTAAAACAATAAAATAGCTTTATATCATAAGTTCCTATTTTTGTTTAGTTACATTTGTATCACGTGATCACGTGATATTGTCTGTTTTTCCTGATTACGAATTTTTATATACTTTCAATAACAGCTGCTTTAATAAGAATCACTGAATTTGCTATCATCAAAACAGCGCGTTAAAACATATTCCTAAATAGATATAAGAAGATGTGGTATGAGTGCCAATGAGACAACTCTCCATCCAAGTCAAAATTTATAAAAGTAAACCATTATAGGTCAAAGTACGGTCTTCAACACGGAGCCTTGCCTCACACCGAACAGTAAGCTATAAAGGGCCCCAAAAATTAATAGTGTAAAACCATTCAAACGGGAAAACCAACGGTCTAATCTGTATAAAAAACGAGAAACGAGAAACACTTATGAACCACATCGACAAACGACAACTACTGAACATCAGATTCCTAAGCCTACATTTATACTGTGTCAGTCGATGGTTCAAAAAGGAAACATGTGGGACCAAGTTTCACTAATAAAAATATCATACTCACAGTGTATAATTCAGACAGCTGTTTAAAACAACTAGTATTTGAATATGAAAGAGTCCAAATAATATTTATATCAGAACATGTTTCAACAATTTTACACATTTCAATAAAATCGAAATTGTCTTCATAAACTTTTTGAGACAATTTCAAAACAATATTGGAAATTTTGCATGTTTTTGTAAAATCGACAACTTATTAAACAAAGATGAAATAATATGTATCTGATGGACACTAAACATATTCAAATTGTTTCGAAATTTATCGAAATTTCAGTTTGGAGCTATCTTCACTAACTCATGAATAATTTGGTCTCATTCTAAAAAAACATCACATTGTTATATAACCGTACGTATTTAACGCGTTAAAGCTGAATCTGTGATGTTGTGAATTTGATAGTTAAGATTGAAACAGGTTTTGTAGAAATGTGTCTTGTTTGGAATCAAAGAGAAATTAGCCCTACTATTTGTAAATTATAGTATTTTATAGTTATTTAGTTTTAAACAAGATCTTCGTTGTTTCATTGCATTTTATCGTTTTTGAAGTCAGATAACTTCATCTGATCCATTTCGAAACTCACATGGCTGAACGGGTCAGTATGAAATTGGATTTTTCTAAGTCTGTTTGGTTTCATTTACATGTTAAAAAATATGATAATCATAGTTTGTATGCCCCTGTCGCTAGGCGAAGGGGACATTAAGTGATACCCTTGTCCGTCCCGTCCGTCCGTCGCGTACGTCCCAAAAATTTGTTTCCGTTCTCTAACTTTAGTTTGTCTCAACCAAATGTTATGAAACTTATACACAATGCTTATTACCACAAAATTCAGATTAAGTTCGAAATTGGATGGCGTCACTTTTACCGTTCTAGAGTTATGCTCCTTTACAAATGGAAGAAATGCTGAATTTTTCGTTTCCGTTTTTTAACTTAAGTTTGCCTCAACCAAATGTTAATAAACTTATACACAATGCTTATTACCACAAAACCCAGATAAAGTACGAATTTGGTTAGCGTTGCCTTTACCGTTCTTAAGTTATGTCCCTTTATAACGTTACATGCAAGCGGGGGCATCCACATTGTCCCATGGACAAATTCCTCATTTATTTTTTAATGTATAACCAAATGGTTCACCCTTATTTCACTTTCAATGTTGACATTCTTTTCCTTTTAATAGCCGAATACGTCTAGTACATGCATAACCCATATTTAGGTAAAGGTTTAAATTGGAAGTCTCATGATTACGGATTCAATGATGTTAAATTATTGACTTGCAAGTCAATAATACACCAGCGATGTTAATGAGCTTATTTTGACGAATTTGGGTCAAACTGACTGCTTATAACGAAATATTATTTCAAAATTACACTTTTATTTATACTTGAAACAAAGGTATTGTATTTTAAATTTTTGTCTAAATCGTAGCTAATGCCCCTTAAATCGATGGCAAATACAAGTAAAGTTTTATTACATTTTAATTATCAATACGGCTAAACTCTTAAATCGATTGCAAATACAAATAAACCTTTGTCCAACATAAATACGGGTAAACGGTTTTTTAATTACCAATACGGGTGTCCTTTTTGGAATTGCTAAGACGTTTTTAATTGCTTCAAATTTTAGGCTAAAATAAGCCCTTACCGGACCTTCTCTTTTATATTTTATTTCAATTGCCACTCTGTTGTCTATATATTTACCAAATGTTTCAACATTACAAGGAAATCATCCACCGCTAGAAAACCTTGAACCCATAATACCCTGAGAGAACTGCCAAACTTTAGCAGAATGAGGTGTTGATGGAAGATCCTCAATTGTTGATTTATAGCTTGACATACTATACCGACACTTGTCTATAATAGGAGACTGTATTCTGCACTCTAGATGTATTTTGATTATTTTCATTGTTAGGTTGCTGTCTTATTGACAGAAACCCAGATCACTTTTATTCATATTAAGTATATGGGTATAGTTTACTTAATCATTGCACACATGTATATAATTTCCATACAGTGCATGGAACAAAATCTCCCTTTCCAGCTCGTTGGTCAAATACAAGCTTGCAAATAAAGGCCTGTCTCTTGTTTACAATTAATAAAATGCGCCTTACGATCATTCCCTTAACAAAAAACATAATGTTCATATGATCACTCGAAGCCCCAATATCTCTAATAAAGATTACCTCCCTTATGAACACTCCAAGCCTCAATAGCTTTAACAAGGATTACCTCCATTAAGACCACTGCAAACCCCAATATATCTTATCAGGATTTCCTCCCTTATGAATACCCCAGGCCCCAATATCTCAAATGAGAATTCCTTCCCTTATGAACACCCCAAGTCCAATATCTCTAATAAGGATTACCTCCCTTATGAACATCCCAAGCCCAATATCTCGAATAAGGATTACCTCTCTTAAGAACACCCCAAACCCAATATCTCTAATAAGAATTACCTCCTTTATGAACACCCCAAGCCAAATATCTCTAATAAAGACTACCTCCCATATAAACACTCCTGACCCCAATATCTCTAATAAGAATTACCTCTCTCATGAACACTCCAAGCCCAATATCTCTAATAAGGATTACCTCTCTCTAGACACCCCAAGATCAATATCTCTAATAACCATTACCTCCCTTATGAACACTCCAAGCTTCAATATCTCTGAGAAGGATTACCTCATTTATGAACACTCCAACCCCAATATCTCTAATAAGAATTACCTTCCATCTGAACACCCAAAGCCAAATATCTTAATAAGGATTACCTCCCTTTTGAACATTCCAAGCCAAATATCTTTAATTAGGATTACCTCCCTTATGAATACTCCAAGCCCCAGTAGCTTTAATATGGATTACCTCCCTTATGAACACTCCTAGCCCTAATATCTCTAATAAGAAATACCGCCCTTATAAAAACCCCAAGCCCAATATCTCTTACAAGAATTACCTCCTTATGAACATCCCCAAGCCCAATATCTCTAATAAGAATTACCTCCTTATGAACACCCCAGCCAAATATCTTTAATTTTAATTATCAATACGGCTAAACTCTTAAATCGATTGCAAATACAAATAAACCTTTGTCCAACATAAATACGGGTAAACGTTTTTAATTACCAATACGGGTGTCCTTTTTGGAATTGCTAAGACGTTTTTAATTGCTTCAAATTTTAGGCTAAAATAAGCCTTACCGGACCTTCTCTTTATATTTTATTTCAATTGCCACTCTGTTGTCTATATATTTACCAAATGTTTCAACATTACAAGGAAATCATCCACCGCTAGAAAACCTTGAACCCATAATACCCTGAGAGAACTGCCAAACTTTAGCAGAATGAGGTGTTGATGGAAGATCCTCAATTGTTGATTTATAGCTTGACATACTATACCGACACTTGTCTATAATAGGAGACTGTATTCTGCACTCTAGATGTATTTTGATTATTTTCATTGTTAGGTTGCTGTCTTATTGACAGAAACCCAGATCACTTTTATTCATATTAAGTATATGGGTATAGTTTACTTAATCATTGCACATGTATATAATTTCCATACAGTGCATGGAACAAAATCTCCTTTCCAGCTCGTTGGTCAAATACAAGCTTGCAAATAAAGGCCTGTCTCTTGTTTACAATTAATAAAATGCGCCTTACGATCATTCCCTTAACAAAAAACATAATGTTCATATGATCACTCGAAGCCCCAATATCTCTAATAAAGATTACATCCCTTATGAACACTCCAAGCCTCAATAGCTTTAACAAGGATTACCTCCATTAAGACCACTGCAAACCCCAATATATCTTATCAGGATTTCCTCCCTTATGAATACCCCAGGCCCCAATATCTCAAATGAGAATTCCTTCCCTTATGAACACCCCAAGTCTAATATCTCTAATAAGGATTACCTCCCTTATGAACATCCCTAATAAGGATTACCTCCCTTATGAACATCCCAAGCCCAATATCTCTAATAAGGATTACCTCTCTTATGAACACCCCAAGACCAATATCTCTTATAAGAATTACCTCCCTTATGAACACCCCAAACCAAATATCTCTAATAAGGACTACCTCCCATATGAACACTCCTGACCCAATATCTCTAATAAGAATTACCTCTCTCATGAACACTCCAAGCCCAATATCTCTAATAAGGATTACCTCTCTTCTGGACACCCCAAGATCAATATCTCTAATAACCATTACCTCCCTTATGAACACTCCAAGCTTCAATATCTCTGAGAAGGATTACCTCATTTATGAACACTCCAACCCCAATATCTCTAATAAGAATTACCTTCCATCTGAACACCCAAAGCCAAATATCTTAATAAGGATTACCTCCCTTTTGAACATTCCAAGCCAAATATCTTTAATTAGGATTACCTCCTTATGAATACTCCAAGCCCCAATAGCTTTAATATGGATTACCTCTTTATGAACACTCCTAGCCCTAATATCTCTAATAAAAATACCGCCCTTATAAAACCCCAAGCCCAATATCTCTTACAAGAATTACCTCCCTTATGAACATCCCCAAGCCCAATATCTCTAATAAGAATTACCTCCCTTATGAACACCCCAAGCCAAATATCTTTAATAAGAATTACCTCCCTTATGAATACTCCAAGCCCCAATATCTCTAATAAGGGTTACCTCCCTGTCTACATTCTTCCAACTTGTGTTTTCAGAAAATGAAAACACTCCTAGTTTTGACGACACTTGGGATAGTAGGACACTGGCTTCTGGAAGATATTTTGGGGAACGTACCGGAAAATAAAAGATCGGTAAGTAGCATACAGAAAACACGATTGATCAGTAGCATACCGAAAACTAACAGATAAATCAGTAACAAACCGAAAACTAACATATTGGTAAGTAGCACAACAAATTAAAAAAAGCCATCGATCAGTTACATACTGAAAACTAACAGATAAATCATTAACAATCCAAAAACTAACAGATTGGTAAGTAGCACATCAAAAAAAAAAAAAAAAAAAAAAAAAAAAAAAAAAAAAAAAAAAAGCCATCGATCATTTACATACTGAAAACTAACTGATTAATCAATAACAAACCGAAAACTAACAGATCGGTAAGTAACACACCAAAAAACAAGCGATCGATCAGTTACATACTGAAAACTAACAGATCGATAAGTACAATGTAATAAACTGAAAACTCACAGATCGGTAAGTAACATACTGAAAACGATTGCTAGTAGTCCTTTGCTAATGTATGTATCATTGTCAGTTTGCTTAGTTTCTTTTGTTACCTATTCTGACATCGGACTCGGACTTCTTTTAAACTGAGTTTTACTGTGCGTATTGCTATGTGTTTCTTTATTCTACATTGGCTAGAGGTATAGGGGGAGGGTTGAGATCTCACAAAACATGTTTAACCCCGTCGCATTTTTGCGCCTGTTCCAAGTCAGGAGCCTCTGGCCTTTGTTAGTCTTGTATGTTTTTTTTAATTTAAGTTCATTTATATGTTTTGGAGTTTAGTGTGACGTCCATTTTCACTGAACTAGTACACAATTTTATTTATGGGCAAGCTGAGGACCACCTCCGGGTGCAGGATTTTCTCGCTGCGTTGAAGACCCATTGGTGGCCTTCGGCTGTTGTCTGCTCTTTGGTCGGGTTGTTGTCTCTTTGACATATTCCCCATTTCCATTCTCAATTTTATTTTCATATGATTAAGTATCACTAAGAAAACTAACAAATCGGTAAGTGACATTACGAAAACTTACAGATTGATCATTAGATAAGCGGTGTCGATTAAACAAAATACATATAATCGCTATGAGGCCTTCAAGGATATAAAGTAGACCAATCGTCCAGAAAATGAAATAAAAATGCAGCAATGGGACACAAATTATTAAAAAAAATAATCTGCGATGAGCACTTGTGCGAACTTTATCACGAGTGGTGTTCTCGGATCTGATTAAATGGGTTTGGGTATAATTGATGGCGTTGGGCGCTAAATTAATGAAGTGTTATTCGAAAAAAATATACTTCTTGAGAACGTTTTAACTACCAATTTTAAGACGCAGAGTCCTAATGGGATGCAGTTTCCTAAAATTCTAATGGTAATGCTTTTTCCGCTGTTATGGTCATTAACCAGGGATCTTACGCTAAACGACTGACCGATACTACAAAAATAAAGGGAACTTGGTAGAATGGGGGTTGTTGCCTTTAATGTGATATTAGACTATTGAAAATTTATGTCAAATGTTAATGAATTTCAAGTACGAACAGAGTGTGTTTCTTTGGATTCAACCATCTTTGGCTGCAAATGGGTTCTCATTAAGCATAAAGGAAATTATCTTTTCAACTGCCCAAATCTGCCAAAATCAAATAAAAATATTTGTACCACCAAAAATAATTTTTTGATCAAATTTTTCAAGAATGAATCGACACTTATGTTTTCAAAATTAGTGTTTGCTTTTCTTAAACTTTTATGTGTTATTCGTATATTTGAAAATGCCACATTTGTATTTGTATTATTTTACAGGTCCTATCGAGAAGAAGTTACGAAAATACACTCAACTTTGTGTTTTTGATGGCTGATGATAATAGGAATGGCCTTTTATCAGCTCAAGAATTGGTTCAAGTTACAAAACCGAAAGACGGTTCTAAACCGATAGACAAGGCGAGAGAGACTGTTCGACTGTGTGATACCAATAATGATGGCGAGTTAAGCAAAAGGTAATTAATCGATCCATGACACAGAAAAAGTTGTAGAATTTAAGTCTTTTGTATCAGATATCTTCCTTAGTATCCACATATTTGTAAGATTTATCTCCCATACTACCAATACTCTTGTCTATTGTTGAAGACCGTTGATCTATTGACTTGTGTCGTTTGTTTGCTGTCTCAGTGATATGTATCCATTATCTCCTTTTATCATTATTATCATAATAAAAAAAAAACATACAAAGGAGGAAATTTTTGAAGATAAAAATGTGTAACACATGAAATTCATACAAAGAAGAACCCCTCCATGTGACGCTTAAAAGAATGTTAGCTCATAATGTATCAAGTCAACAAAGTTTGGAAGAATGTACACTTAATATACATGTAAATATGGAGTATCTATTTATACATCTGATTTATTATTTAACAACACTTTTCAACAAGTCATGACAAATGATACCCACATAAAGTCTCCGACTGCGAAAAAAAAATACCTATATAAAATAAATACATATATTTTAAAATACACATGCATGTCTATTGACCTATTTCTGAGATTTTTTGTTCAGAGAGAGGGAATAGAGAGAGTTAAAATAACTTCTATCTCACATTTCATATGTTCTTTTTTTAGAAATGCTGACATTCTTGTATTCCCAATAGTTTGGATGATTGTGGAACGAACGACGACGTTAGTTGTTGTAAAAACTATATTATTTTTATTTCATATTAAAGATGATCACAAAATATAGGTGTTTAATAAAAGTATAAACATCAATGCATATATTAAAATCGTTATCCAATTGTAAAAGAGAGGCGAATAGATAACAAAGGGATATTCAAACGCATAAGTCGAAAATAAATTGACAATGCCATGAAAATTAAAGAAAAGACAAATAACAGTATACAAAACACAAAATAAAAAACTAAAAACCGAGCAACACGAACCCCACTAAAAACCGGGGGTGATCTCAGTGCTCCGAAATGGTACACAGATCTTGCTTCACTTGTGGGACCCGTCGTGTTGATAATTTAATTTTAATTTAATATTAAGTCTCATTCAGTAGATGCAATTCGGGCAAAAGAAGGACGTGATAGATCGACGAAAATGACTATTTATCATTCAAAAAAAATATTATTGTTACTGTTTTCAATTTTTCAAATGAATGCTTGTAAGTCGGAATACAATGAGATATGAGTATACTTCAATGAAACAGCAACCCAAAACAAGGAAACGTACAAACATTCATATAACAATCATCTTCCATTTAATGTATATGTTGTAGTACAAAACCTAGGCATTAGCATACAATATTCAACGACAGACAGGTGTCAATAATATATATCAAGCTTTATATCGCCCTCTACTCAAATAACACACAATCTTCAACAACAGACAGGTGTCAATAAAATATATCAAGCTTTATATCGCCCCTCCTCAAATAACACACAATCTTCAACAACAGACAGGTGTCAATAAAAAATATCAAGCTTTATATCGCCTCTACTCAAATAACAAACAATCTTCAACAACAGGCAGGTGTCTATAAAATATATCAAGCTTTATATAGCCCCTACTCAAATAACACACAATCTTCAACAACAGAAAGGTGTCATTAAAATATATCAAGCTTTATATCGCCTCTACTCAAATAACACACAATCTTGAACAACAGACAGGTGTCAATAAAATATATCAAGCTTTAAAACGCCTCTACTCAAAAAGCACAAAATCTTTAACAACAGAAAGGTGTCAATAAAATATATCAAGCTTTATATCGCCTCTACTTAAATAACATACAATTTTGAACAACAGGCAGGTGTCTATAAAATATATCAAGCTTTATATCGCCCCTACTCGAATAGCACATAATCTTCAACAACAGCCAGGTGTCTATAAAATATATCAAGCTTTATATCGCCCCTACTCAAATAACACATAATCTTCAACAACAGCCAGGTGTCTATAAAATATAGCAAGCTTTATATCGCCCCTACTCAAATAACTCATAATCTTCAACAACAGCCAGGTGTCAATAAAATATATCAAGCTTTAAATCGCCCCTACTCAAATAACACACAATCTTCAACAACAGCCAGGTGTCAATAAAATATATCAAGCTTTAAATCACCCCTACTCAAATTACACATAATCTTCAACAACAGCCAGGTGTCTATAAAATATATCAAGCTTTAAATCGGCCCTACTCAAATAACACTGGGGACATAATTACAAAAGAACTAAGTTCTGTTTACAAAGTACTTTTATACTACCGGTATCAAATTTCAATATAACCTGCTTTATACCTGGACTCGTTGTGACTTTTACTTCTCAATTAATGGACACAATGATGATTTGATTGACCGTTATGAACCATGGGTAAGTTCCACTTGTCGTAGCCACCCGTCCGTTTTTCTTCGTTAATAACTTCACCGAATAAATTCGTACAGAATTTCATTGCAGAAAAAAACAATTAAGTATAGCCTTCCTGTGCGTTAAATTTTCAAGCGTATATTGTAGTTAACTAGAACCGTATATGTATACACTTGTTCATAATATTCTAATGGATTCACCAACCTTTACATTTAATTTTGTATCAGAAATTATAACATCAATTGTCAGTTTTGCTTTAATAACATTTTCTAAAATAGTGAATAAACGTCAATTTACCATAACTAATCATAAATCATCTCCAACTGCAAAGTCCTCGTCGTTTCAACTGTAGATAAACTTTAAGCTACAGACGGACAGTGACACATGTACAGCAAAGCTATGAAGTACATATTAGATTATTAATTCAAGTTATTTAAAGTAGAGTCAACAAATGCAAATAACGTTTCGACTGAGAGATGTAAACGCCATACGAGGTGCAGGTGAAAAGCTACTTCTGAAAAATGGAAAGTCAACCATCGGGAAAATTAAACCTTAACGATTATCATGGATTCTAGTTTGAACCCAAAGTCAAAAACAGAAAATAGAACGGAGCTATGTCAGAACCTTGTTAGTACAGATCGAACAAAACTGCAAAACACATATGGTACCGCAGCTTTTTTGATAGAAAAATGGCAATTTTAAAGAGTACTTAATGGTTCCGGAATTTTCGAAATAGTATGAACGAAGAACACCCCTTGTATAATTTTGCACAGAAAATTTTGCTCAAAATTTCCCGCTATTTCTTCACCAATAGCCAACATTCATTTCTCAATATTTCAAATTTCTTTTCTAATTAACAGGCAGCAGAAAATAAATTTACTTCTGCCTATTATCTCTGATGTAAAAACTTGGTGGCGCCGGTCATCTTTATCTACTTCCTTTTAACCAATCATTATATATAAATACATAAGATCGGGCACACACTCAAAATGAAAGATCTCCTTCACACCTTGCCGTACAACAAGAAAGGTGCAATAATGGTCGGCTCAGAACTTTATTTTATAACTAGAAAAGTAGAAAAGTGAAAATGAAATACATGTATATATCAACGAGACAATAACCGGAATACACTCATATTCGAAAAAAACATCAAAATGACAATATCCGGTTTTGAGTTCAACAACTGGAACTATACCATACGCACATCTTTAAATCGGTCATAGTCTAGACAATCTTAAGGCTTAAAGACATGTGGCGAGGTAAAATATTTGCGTGAAAATTCAACCCTGTCCCTTATATATCTCAATTAGAAGATTAATTGAATAGTTGATTTTATTGATTGATTAATTCATTCATTCATTCATTGCTTGATTGATTGATTAACGTTTGCTTTACGCCACCTCAGCACAAAAAGGCTGTATTGTGGTGCAATTACAAGAAAACCAAAATATACAAGAATTTTTGATTTTGGTTCATTTGTATGTTTCGGAGTTTAGTGTGACGTCCATGTCGCTAAACTAGTATACATTACTGTTAAGTTGCCAGCTGAAGCCCGCCTCCGATGCGGGATTTTCTCGCTGCATTGAAGACCAGTGGTGGCCTTGGACTGTTTTCTGCTCTTTGGTCGGGTTGTTATCTCTTTGACACATTCCCAATTTCCATTCTCTATTCTAAGAAAACCCGCATATACCTTTTTTCATTAAAATGTAACAAATCACTACAAAATTGCTCTTAACATAAAAAGTTATGCATTTTCAAGGTTTAATGTGGATCTGGGTTATAGTTTTAAAGATTTTATTCGACTTTGATATTGGAATGATATTTGATACCATACATTTAGTTTTACCTACAAATTTCTCGTAGATTTTACTAATAACTATTATTAATATTGTTTATTTCTTGCTATTAATTAAAGAAAACACACTGCTGAAAAAAGATACAAGAAAAACATGTACCAAAGGTATATTTAATGGAGACATGTTAGAGGAGACAAAAAACCAGCAAGTCCGAAGGAGCAGCACTTCTAATTAGGTATAGGTGGTACTAATGTTGTTGGTGTTGGTGTTGTTACACCATTCGTAGAGGGTGTACTGGTACTTGTACTAGTCGTGGTAGTAGTTGTTGCAGTAACAGCAGAAGCTGTACTTGTTGTCGTTGAAGCCGTCGTCAACAACGTTGTTGTCGTAATACCTCTAAATGGAGCTAGAAATGCCATCGCTGTAACAACTGGAATATCAAAATGATTAAAAGATTATAATTCTATAAGACAACAATGTAATAACTTTAACATAAAATAATAAACAGCTGTGCCATGAGCACATGATACGCCCGTCGTCTTGTGTGTGAATTTTTATGCAATTAAAGAACCTTAGTGAGCGCGCTCACATACCCCACGTCCCCACATTGTCACTGGAGAAATAAAATAACTGTAAGAAAAAAAATTGTATAAGAAAAAAAAAATGAATCATAATTTCCTGTAGATATGCACATCTACATAGTATGTCCTTATTATCTACAAAGTTTCATGAAATTCTGTTGTGTGGTTTCAGAGGAGTTGCGATGACAAACTGTTGCGGAGGTATATTGAAGCAAATAAGTTCAAAGGGACGTAACTCCTAGAAAAAAAATTGAATCATAATTTCCTGTCGATATGCACATCTACATAGTATGTCCTTATTATCTACAAAGTTTCATGAAATTCTGTTGTGTGGTTTAAGAGGACTTGCGACGACAAGAAACAGGACTGACGGACTGACGGATGGACAGACGGACGGATGGGTCAAAAACATTATACCCTGCGCAACTTCGTTGCGTGGGGTATAATAATCATAGATAGTTTCTGACATACGGCCTGACATGCGAAAACCCCCTTTTTTTACAAAAGAATCAATATCTCTAAAATAAAATTTTGAATCAAAACCAAAAAGTATACAGATCTTTTGATTAATATAACTAAGAAGTGTGTAAAATTTTAAGCAATAATCATAAATCGTTTTGAGATACGGCGCGACATGTGAAAACCCCTTTTAAAAAAAAAATCAATATCTCAAAATAAAATTTTGAATCAAAACCAAAAAGTATACAGATCTTTAGATTAATATAACTAAGAAGTGTGTAAAATTTTAAGCAATAATCATAAATCGTTTTTGAGATACGGCGCGACATGTGAAAAACCCCTCCCCTTTTTTTACAAAATACTCAATAACTCAAAAATAAAATTTTGAATCATCACCAAAAAGTATACAGATCTTAAGGTTAATATAACTAAGAAGTGTGTAAAGTTTTAAGCAATAATCATATTAAACTGTTTTTGAGATACGGCGCGACATGTGAAAACCCTCCCTTTTTAACAAAATACTCAATATCTCTAAAATAAAATTTTGAATCATCACCAAAAAGTATACAGATCTTAAGATTAATATAACTAAGAAGTGTGTAAAGTTTTAAGCAATAATCATAAACTATTTTTGAGATACGGCGCGACATGTGAAAAAAAACACACACCTGTTTTAGTTACTAGGTCCCGTAACTCAAAAAGTTTTAATCTTATTTTCACCAAAAAGTATACAGATCGTTTGACCATCATAAGAAACAACTATGTTAAGTTTCATGAAATTTGGATAAGTCATTCTCAAGTTACGGTGCGACATGTTTACGCTGGACAGACAGACGGACAGACGGACGGACACCGGACATTTGTATACCATAATACGTCCCGTCAAAAATTGACGGGCGTATAAAAATAAATGGAGAATGTGCCCACGGGACACAGATGATGTCGCCGCTTGCATATAACGTTATAAAGGGGTAAAGGGACATAACTCAAGAACGGTAAAAGTAACACCATCCAAACTTGAACTTGATCTGAGTTTTGAGGTAATAAGCATTGTGTATAAGTTTCATAACATTTGGTTGAGGCAAACTTAAGTTAGAGAACGGAAACCAATTTCGGGACGTACACACAGACGTACGGACGTTACGCACGTACGGACGGACGTACAGAAAGACAAGGGTAACACTTAATGCCCCCTCCGTTTCGGCGAGTGCATAATAACATAGATAGAAGACACGAAAAGAGGCGGAAGATACCAAGGACACATTGAAAATTCATAAGTTGAGAGAAACTGACAAAGTCATTGCAGAAAACCATTGACAACGAAAAGACAAAAGTTCACAAAACACTTCTGTAATAAAGATTGAAAACAAGAAGACAACATTCGGTCTTTGATAATGAACGAATTTTGACATGTGAAACTCTTAATCTTCTAAAATACTGTACAAAATGTGATAAAATTCAACAGAGGTTACATGTACCAAAGATCTGTCTTTCTCATTAAATCTGTAAAGGATAAAACATACTACTGTACATTGTACTAAAGATAACTACTTATCTATCGTATAATTACAGGGTTAGTTACAAAGTGACTGAATAAATCTTATTTGACTGCAAGCATGAAAAAACAAAGCAAAATAAATTAGAAATAAAAAAAAAATTTTTTTAAATCAACACAAATAAGTACTCCCCCCTCCCCAAAAAGAATTTAATTCTAAAAACTATAGAATTTAAAAAAAACATTAAAAAAAAAAGGTACACACATGTACACAAATAATTGCAATCGTGTTTCTATTTGTAAGGTCGATACCAAAGTAAAACACAATAGATGAAGAATATACATCTATGATATAGCAACACTAAAACACATTGAGACGAGAGAAAAGACCATTACATCTATATCTATAACTTGCTGAAATCATGCCGTCCTACACTCTAATATTGGCTGCTGTACTTCATAGTGATGTTTCATACAGCAACGACATAAACAGTACAAGTAGACACAAGCTTATGTATGTAATGCTTAATATGGACGATACAGAAAAACAAAAGAAATATTTTAGTATTGTTCCAAATTATGAAGTAGCGTATCGATACTTATCCATAAAATACGAAACACTGTGATTTATTTTCAACAGTATCATCATAACTTTAATTCTTTGATCAATCAAGATAAAGAGATGGATGGGTTGGAAAACAATTCCTAAATTATATAGCATCATTAATGGGAATCACCTCAGTTAGTACAAACAGTACGTTGTGTAAACTGTTTGTCTTTTGGTCGTTTTTCGTTTTTTGCCATCGCATTGTCATTTAGTTTTCGACTAATGAGTTTGGATATCTTTTAGAAAATTAAGATATTACGAAATATATACTTTCACGAAGCATAATAATTAAGAGATACTGTATAGTTTTTGAAGCTTTCCGGACGTCCATCGGTAGTTTTACTGTCGCAAATCGAGGATATATACTCTTAAAACAATCGATTTGGCTATCGTGTACAGCAAATGTTTGTCTGCGTTTCCGGTTGCCATCGCAATACGATTGATGTTACAATCGTGTAAATCAGATTTTGTTCTGTGTTACCTATTGCATCTGTCGCGACGATAGCCGGTAATAGGGTGTGTACCAGAGACTTAAGAACAATGGCGTAAATATATATTTAAAGAACGGATTCACTGGTAAATAACACTTACCCATTCACTATAGGAAATGAAACGATTTTAATGCAAACTTTAAGGATGTTCTTCTTACAAATATTCAGTTAACTTACGCATTATTATCCCCGTAGGATCGAAAGTATCGTCAGAGCTCTCTGGTAGTAATAAATACGTTGATCCGCCTGACACTTCAACAATATACGCGCCTTGTGTGTAGCTGACATTTATTATGATCACCAATAGATATATAACAAGTTTTCTGCACATCTGGAAAAAATGATTGAATTATCTATAAGAGATTAACACATAGTGAAATCGTATCCTTCAGCCATGTATGAAATGTTGAATGTCTAGATATAAGACAGTTAACAAAATAACTACACATTTTACTCTGAAAAGTGTCTCGAAGGAGAACTCAGCCAAACTCATTCCTTAATAGCTATTGAGTTAACAGATATACAAGCTATATAAAAGATAATTATGATTGTAAAGTTGTTGTTCAAGTTCCAAATACTAGTAGAAGTACACAATGTATGGTATTGGTTAGTGAATTGCATACACTATGCAACCAAAATATCTGGTTAGCGATGATGATGGAGAGTTGTTTAACGTCCATGCGATATGAATACGAGCCCTGCATTGTATTAGACTGACAATTTGAGCTGGATTTTTAACTGGACACATTATTGTGATTCCGTGACGAGTAGTCTTTGTTCATACTCCTAAATACTGTGGGCAAAGCGGAGAAGCAGCTAAAACCAATTTTCAAGTCCTAATTGTGAGTACGCTACAACGACACCACAGAGGCGGTTAAACAGTAAACAACGAGGACAGGATAAACATATCAAATATTTTATAACGCAGATTTCATTATTCTTCAATCAATCTTAAGGTGGCTCATTAATTAACAGTGCATCTTTTTACGCATTTTTCTAACGACAAGTTCGTGTTCTCAATCTTAGAACCGATCGCTCTGAGGAGGTCTTCTCAAAAATAATTATATATAAGAACGCGGACGTGTCAGAAAGCACCCATTTCCAATTTAAGCAAAGAGATTTGAAACGTGTACTTTCCATAACAAAGGGTTTCGGATGGGAGTGTAGTTATAACTTGACATGCAGCGCGGTTTGTTAATTTTCCTAGTAAAATGTGAAAAGAAAAAAATTATGAGCCGTATATACATGTACAGTATAAATGAAATATATAATATATGTATGTATGAACCAATAACGGTCCATTTCTGGAATACTGTATACAATCCATACAATTACATTATTTTCACATACATGTAAATAAGATACATTTACGATTTGGTACAAAATGTTCTTGAAAACCAACCGTTTTACGATGAAAAGAAGTGTTATAATAACATTTAGACTTACTTTTGGAATTGTTTTATTTAATTTCCTGGCAAGCAGCACAAAAAGAAATGCCCGTTTTTATATCAGGTGTAGGTTTGGGGGATTATATTTGCAGTACATTTACATTATACAAGTATATCAAACTCTAAATCGCCAGTCTAAAAAATATGTTTATAAATTTAACGGAGAGAATCAAAGATCGCCAGAAAAAATACAAACTATAAAAGACCAGATAGTTTTTGACATTTTTTGACATTATGCATGCCTATTGATTCTTATCAATAATAAACAACGCTTACATCATACCTCTGAAAGAGAAAAGAAAAGCCGTCCAAAACACAAGAGAACTAGTTATATCAATGAATAACACTACCTTCATTTGAACTTCAATTAACCAATAATAATACTTACAAGAAAATGTACTTTTGTAAAACATGTCTTAAAATGGTACCTGGTGAGCGACCTTCAACCTTTAGTACATTGAAACTAAAACACAAATGTATCAAAAGGTTAATAAATCAATTATGTACAAATGTACATGTTAAATATTATACCTGTCATTACTTTAAAGGAACTTCCTATTTATTCTATGTGCGGGTGCTTAGCCTGTAGTTTCCGTAATATGTAATATCTGATTTTTTTTAGGTATTATTCATGTTATCACAATTGGGTGTTAATGGCAAATATGTTATTGGTTCCTGTTAAACATTTTCAACTTTTATAAACTCGGAACGATTTGGAGATTGGCATATTGTAAAGACATCATTCTATTATTGAAATGTATTTTTACCATTTTAAGTCCTTTTTGTTATGTGTGTCTTTGGGTTACTATCTCGATGATTCAAACATTGCATAAAACTGACAAGTTTTGTTTCTCCTTTTATTCAACTGAAAATATTTAAAGTCTTAAAAGAAAATAACGCATGGTGCCACATTCAGAACCAGTCTTACTTTTTAGGATGTACCATTGTCATATTCATTAGACTGTTTCATTTTAAATTGTATCCGTTTACGCATATGTAAATTGACATGGTAACAATAGTTCTTATTATTTTGAATACGTATTTTTTTCAAATTTGTTCATTTACCTTTCGATAATAGAGAGATCAAGTGCAAAACGGTTAAAATTTGTAAATTAGAAAAGTTTTTTTTTTTTTTACTTTTTCGATATAGTTTAAATGTAAATGGGTTCTTTGTTGAGATGCATGATGTGAATTTTTTAACGTTGTGTGTATATAGAATAACCATGAATGACAAGCTCAAGACTGGTGATCGGCACATACAGGTTCTGCTTGTCTGTGGAACAGGAAAATATTTCTAACGGAAAACTGGATTTTTTAAAAATTTGTACCCTATGGCTTTGTAGATCACTAGGTGTAGAAAAAAAGAGAAAAAAAATCATTCAAAAGTACTTATCTGGCTTCATATACATGTGTATGACCTTGACGACATATACATGTGTATGAGCTTGACGACATATACATGTGTATGAGCTTGACGACATATACATGTGTATGAACTTGACGACATATCTGATTTAAATGTTCTGTTTCTGTTGATTGATTGATTGGTTAATTGATCGATCGATCGATTGATTGATTGTTCGATTGGTTGATTGATTGATTGATTGATTGATTGATTGATTGATTGATTGATTGATTGATTGATTGATTGATGTTGGAATGAGATTTAATACCAAACATTTAGTTTTACTTTCAAATTTCTCGTAGATTTTACTACGAAGGAGCAGCACTACTAATTTACTACAGGTGCTCCATCTGTTATTGGTTGTGGTGTTGTTACAACATTCGTAGATGGTGTACTGGTACTGCTACTGGTACTAGTCGTTGTAGTAATTGTTGTTGCAGTAACAGAAGAAGTTTTACTTGTTGTCGTTGAAGCCGTCGTCAACAACGTTGTCATCGTAATACCTCTAAATACAGCTAGAAATGCCATTGCTGTAACAACTGGAATATCAAAAGGATAAAACATGTTAAAAGATTATAATTCTATAAGACAACAATGTAATAACTATCTACACAAAAATTTACGACAAAAGGGATGATTTTTCTTTCCCTATTGTTAATTTTCCCATTTTGGACGGTGATGTTCCGTTGGCACCGTCTTACGGTGTTTATATATCCCATCTCGTTCTCAATGCTAATGACTGTAGTAACGTTTTTGATTTCAATGAGCGTAATCTATGTATTTCGAGTAAATTATCAAGCCAGGATTTTCTTTACCGCAAATTACCTAAAACCTTTACTAAATTCTTCCATAGATACATAGATTTGATCTGCAAGTTTGGCTGTACCTATAGAAAACTTATTTCAAACGGAATAGCACATCCTAAATTTTACAGTGATGTTGTAAACCGAGCCTGGAAATTTAGATACGATCCGGGTAAACTTATCAATCCTTTAAATAAAATTATTCTAAAAGGTTACCTATTCAACACTGTAATTAAATCTTTGAATATTGTTTTATTGGCATAAATATTGATTTTGTTATCAGTAAATTAAAACCATACTAAATATTACACATATGTACTTTCGCGATACTACAATCTGTCGATACCTATAGTTTGGCATTGCACAAGGTCATGTGTTTTTCTGACTGTTAATGACGTCTTTACACTAAATCCATTGGATGTTGGATGTGTACTGATTGATATTTTAGCCTTAGACACATGTTTTTTTTTTATTAGTTGTTATTGGTTTTGAACTAGCTGAAAGTAACTGCGAGTACTCTCAGATCTGTACTTAGTGTCTTTTTTGTTGTGGGGATGTATAAGTACCGGTCAACGTCCTCTCTGTGTTTTTGTTAGACGTATTTCTATTTGTATCCATCTGATGAATCAAGCCCTTTTCAACTGATTTTTATAGTTTGTTCTTATATTGTACTGTTACACCACTGTCCCAGGTTAGGGGAGGGTTGAGCGCTCACAAACATGTTTACGCCGCCACATTCTTTATGTGCCCGTCCCAAGTCAGGAGCCTGTAGTTTAGTGGTTGTCGTTGGTTCATGTCTGTCATATTTGTTTTTGTAAATTGTTTTGTTATAAATTAGGCCGTTAGTTTTCTCAATTGAATTGTTTCATATTTTTCATGTTGGGGCCTTTTATAGCAGACCATACGGTATGGGTTTTTCTCATTGTTGAAGGCAGTACGGTTGCCTATAATTGCTTACATCCACTTCAGTTGAATTTTGGTGGATAGTTGTCTCATTGGCAATCATACCACATCTCCTTATTTTTATATAAGATAAAATAAAAATAAAAGATAGAAGACACGAAAAGAGGCGGAAGGTACCAAGAGCACATCGAAAATTCATAAGTCGAGTGAAACTGACAACGTCACTGCAGAAAACCATTGACATCGAAAAGACTAAAATTTGGCAAAACGCTTATGTACTTAGAAAACTAAAGATTGAAAACTAGAAGACAACATTCGGTCTGTGAAAATGAACGAATTTTGACTTGTGAAACTCTTAATTTCATGAAGCATATATAATAATGATATATTGAAACAATCCTGCTGAAAATAAATTGTATCTTTGCCTAATCTACATTCATCTAAGCTTTAAAAATATTTTGTTACTTCATTCCCAGATATATCAATTGAGAAAATGTCAAATCAAATTTTTTTTTTTTTAATTTTACGCCTCATTTTTCTTAAAAAGGACGGGCATTTTTGGTTAACTTGTGATTTTCTAAAGATTCTTCTCAATCTTAACGAGACAACTACAATATATCCACCATACACCCTATTATCGGCTATCGGTACGGCAGATACAATAGGATATGATCCACCAATTGATTTTGCAATCGTGTACAGCAGATTTCTGTCTTCGTTTCCGGGGATAGAAACTATCAGAGATCTCTGGTAGTAATAAAAATGTTGGTCCGCCTGGAACTTCGACAATATGCGATACTTGTGTGTAGCCGACATTTATTACTACCACCAGTAGATATGTAACAAGTACTCTGCACATCTTGAAAAATATGATTGAATTATCTACTTAAGAGATTAACGCATAGTGAAATCGTATCCTTAAAGCTAAAATGTATGCATAAAATATTGAATGTCTAGATATAAAGTTAACAAAATAACTACACACTTTACTCAGCGAAGTGTCTGGAAGGAAAACTCAGCCAAACCTATTCCTTAATAGCTATCGAATGAACAGATATAACAATGTCATTGATATAAAAGATAATTATGATTATGATTTTTAAGTTATTTTTCAAGTTTCAAAAAGAAGTACATAATGTTTGTTATTGGTTAGTGAATTGCATACACTATGCATCTTTATATGCTTCATTACATTAAATGTGTACAGAATCATTTAAAAGGCAATCGGAAGATACCAAACGGATATTCAAACTTATAAGTCGAAAATAAACTGACAATGCCATTGCAAAAAACGAAAAACGACCAAAACACAAATAATAGTTCACAAAACACAACATAGAAAACTACAGTAATACGAACCCAACCAAAACCCGGGATGATCTCATGTGCTCTGGAAGAGTAAGCAGATCCTGCTCCACATGTGGCACCCGTCGTGATACTCATAAGTACAAACGCGATGATAAGTCTAATTCGGTAGGAGGTTTCGAAAAATCTTCAACACGAACGACTTTAAACATTAAAATAGTATGGAACTGGTAACCAAAAGATTACAATGAGAGTATATCCATAGTCATTTGTTGCTTTTTTACATCTAACTCTATTATTCAAAGGAATGAGAGTTTATTCCAAATGATGTAAACCATATTTTTACTTCAAAATTATTAAGGCAAAAGTACTTAATTTTTCAATTTGCTAATTATGCTTTTTTAACTATGACATCAACTTTGACCTAAATCTAGATATTAACACACCTTGGTCCTGGAGGTGTGAAAAGTCAAAGTTTAATATGTTACATTCGTGGCCTGTTGCAGGTTACCTTTACAATATCCAATACTAGAGGTTATGAAAGAATAATGAATTTCTCAAAAGAAGAAGAAAATGTCATCCACTTTCTACATTTATCAGGAAAAGTTGTCGTGAAGTCTTTATGGACCATTTATTCTAACTTCAAATCTAGATGCAAAAGAGAGAAAGCTGGTGACCATTCGATGGATTATTTCTTTAAAAATGCAGGAATCTCGTTAATTAGCATACATGTATTAAATATATTGAAAGTAATTTTATACAAAATCGTATGTCCTACCAATTTAAACCAAAACGTTTTTTGTTTGTACCAGTTGATAAAGCAACCGATAATGGAGTCGCAAGTGCTAAACCGAGATACTCAAAACTGTTGATATTTATGGTTCTACTTACTCTTGCATATTCCAACGTATTAATAATCGTCGTCGTATATTTTATACCTTGATTAAGAAATAATTCGTCCCCATCATGCACTATGCTCATTTTAACATTGGTAGGCATTGTGTTTGTCAATATCTTTAGAGAGGTGTAACATGTTGACAGCTATAATGCATATCCATGTTAAAATGAGCAAAGAGCATCCCATGAACGAATTATTTTGTTCTCATAAGAAAATTCTCAGTCTTTAGTTTTCTACGTTCTGTTGTTTGTCTTTTCGTTGTTTTTGTTTTTTGCCATGGCATTGTCAGTTTGTATCCACTTGTGAGATTTTAATGGATATAAGAAGATGTGGTATGAGTGCCAATGAGACAACTCTCCATCCAAGTCAAAATTTATAAATGTAAACCATTATAGGTCAAAGTACGGAGCCTAGGCTCACACCGAACAGTAAGCTATAAAGGGCCCCAAAATTACTAGTGTAAAACCATTCAAAAAATGGCCCCTTTTTCCAATGAGACGTTTAACAAACGCTTTAAAAAACAAATCAGACATTTAAGACATCTAGAGATCAACTTGTGAGTTTGACTATTAATTTGGTATCTTTCGCCTTTCTTTTCTAAACTTTCTTACTTCGAAGCGGACCTAAAAACTCGCCTAGAAAGACAGTCATATTGATTTGACGATGCAAAAACGTTTTTGAAAACCAGCTGTGCGTGTTCTTAGCCTGTAGTTTCCGTAATATGTAATATCTGATTTTCGTTTAGGTATTATTCATGTTATTACAGTTGGGTGTAAATGGCAAATGTGTTATTGGTTCCTGTTGTTTAAAATTTTTAACCTTTATAAACTCGGAACGATTTCTAGCTTGACATATTGTAAAGACATCATTCAATTATTGAAATGTATTTTTACCATTTTAAGTCCTTTTGTTATTTGTACCTTTGGGTTCTGTCTCGATGATTCAAACATTGCATAAAACTGACAAGTTTTGTTTCTCCTTTTATTCAACTGAACATATTTAAAGTCTTAAAAGAAAATAACGCATGGTGCCACATGCAGAACCAGTCTTACCTTCTAAGATATACCATTGTCATATTCATTAGACTGTTTCATTTTAAATTGTATCCGTTTACACATATGTAAATTGACTTGGGAATAATAGTTCTTATTATTTTGAATACGTATTTTTTCAAATTTGTTCATTTACCTTTTGATAAAAGAGAGATCAAGTGCAAAACGGTTAAAATTTGTAAATTCGAAATGTTTGGTTTTTTTTCATTTTCGTTATAGTTTAAATGTGAATGGGTTCTTTGATGAGATGCGTGATGTCAATTTTCTTAACGTTGTGTGTATTTTATTATAAAGCGATATTTTGCACTGATAAAACATTTTACAGATTCTGAAACCAACGATTTTTTAAATGTGAGTAACAGTTAAGTAAAGTAAAATAACAAGAACGGTTTACATCTGTTATTTTCGGGAATTTTATATCTATTATTTATAGTAATACAATTATACTATCAGTCTAGGACATCATGATTTTTTTTTGTTGAAATTGGCTTTAAACTGGCTTTAGTAACTACGAATATTCTTGATTGGTACTTTGTGTATTTCGTCGTTTAGTTTTGTTAATTTTTTTTTTTTTTGTGCTTCGTGCCGATTTGGTGAAGAAAATACTTTCCAACTGATTTTTAGTTTTTGGTCTTATATTGTTCTGTTAAACCACTTTCTCAGGTAAGGGGATGGTTGAGCACTCATAAACCTGTTAAAACCCATACCATCTAGTCAGAAATAAAAGCCCCGTGCATGACAACAGTTTAAAAGGGAAAACGAACCTCAAAATACTAAAGTCAATTAACGAAAAACAAATATGACAAACAGCAACCAAAGACAACCAATGAATGACAGGCTCAAGACTGGTGATAAGCACATACAGGTTCTGCTAATTGGTAACCTTAAGTTGTTTACATCGTCGACATGTGGTCTCTGGTGGATAGTTGTCTTATTAGAGATTTACGGAAAGTCTCGGTACCGACTGTTTACACCAACTTTGACAGGTAAAATGAAGGGGATCGTCTCAAAATAAAAATGTACGAAGCAATTAGCATTTCAAGGTATATATAAGTTGCAAATAACTGTTAAACAAAATTTTACACAATGACTTATTTAATTCAATAGAGATTATTGTCTGTTCACAAGTCCTGCAGAGGTCTCCACAATATGTCTGAGCTTTTGTCTTGCGTTCCTCCATAAAGGTTTTCTATTGAAATTAACATGAAGAGATGTGGTATGTTTGTCAATGAGACAACTATTCACCAGAGTTAGAATTAAATGGTATTAAGCAATTATAGGCCACCGTACGGCCTTCAATAATGAGAAACCCCATGTTATATAGTCGGATATAAAAATCCCCGACAGTTCAAAGTAGAAAACTAACGGCCAAATTTATAACAAAACAATTTACGAAAAAAAAGAATGTGGCGGGGCTGAACATGTTTGTGAGCGCCCAACCCTCCCCTAACCTGGGAAATATTGGAATACATGCATTAATTTCTGCTTTAATTGTGGCAACACTAACGTCGAAAATCAACGAGAGAACATGGTATGATGAATACGACTGAAGCCACATTAAATACAAAATGACCTGATTTTTCTGTGATAGTTTGTAGGGACTCCTAGTATCTTGTGAAAATGAGTCCTTGACAATCTGCAGAATATCTAGCATGTTTCAGGGTTTCGCCAGTTGCAAGATAAAAAAATGTCTGTGTCTATTAAATATGCTTTGCTACCGTCATTTTCTCAATTTATACAAGAAAATAGTGGAATTCTAGATTCGTAAAGCTTTTTGATGGACAGATTGAGATTGAAGAATGCATCTAATATCAAAAATAAGATATATTATAAATTGTCTAGCTTAAAAAGTATTTGAACCCAATTTTTTGTCTGGACGGATTATATGTTCCCGCTTCTCCCTCCCCTGGTTAACTACCCTTTTCACTATTTTTCTTGTCTGTGGAACAGGAAAATATTTCTAACGGAAAACTGGATTTTTTAAAATTTGTAGGTTTAGAAAAAAAGAGAAAAAATCATTCAAAGTACTTATCTGGCTTCATATACATGTGTATGAGCTTGACGACATATCCGATTTAAATGTTCTGTTACGGAATATTTGGACTCAAATTTTGCTGCTTATTGTCGATGGAGTGATAATATGCTTCGTCCATGGGACTCTGGTTTTATTTGCACAAAGAAACCTTATGAATCAAGTGCGCCGTAAAAATCACATTTGAGACGACCCCTTTCATTTTATCTGTCAAAGCCGGTGTCAACAGTCGGTACAAAGACTTTACGTAAATCTCTAATGGCAATCATACCACATCCCCTCGTTCTTTTATTAATATTCTGTGTGTTGGTCTTGTTTATGATATCGGTTTTATGCCCCCTTATGCCCCCTTATCATGCGCATTTTTTTTCTAACAGGTCCTAACGGATCGCAAAAATTCACGGATCCTTACGATTTGACAATTTTTACGACCGATTTAAGAGTTGTTACGAGTTATAACGAGCTGTCTACGGTTTATTACGGAATATTACGAGTTATTACGATGTATTTACGGCAAATTTCCACGATTTGTTACGAGTTCCCACGGATAACTACGAGCAACTTACAGGCATTTTACGAGCTTTTTACGGATTGTAATGGAATGTTACTATTCATCAAAGATTTTACGTGTAGTTACGACCTGTTTACGTGTTGTAACAAATGGTTACGAGATAGCTATGAGTATTTACTAGGCCTTACGATTTTTCAGCTTTTATAACTTCCCCCAAATCGTAAAGAATATGTAAAGTATACGTATCTATTCGTAAAGTACTCGTAACTACACGTAAAGTACTATAGTGTAAACTCGTATAACAATCCATAAAGCCATCGTAACACGACCCGAATGAAATCGTAAACAACACGTAAGCACGCGCAATAATCCGTAAATAATCCGTAAACAAATCGTAAACTAACCGTAACAAATCGTAAAAAACAATTGTTACGAGTCATTTACGGATTCAGATCACGGATGGCTAGGTGTTGTTGCGAGCGGTTCACGATACTTATGGATTGTTACAAGTTATTTATGGTAAAATCAATCCGTGGACAATCGTAAGAAGATTTTTGACATGTCAAAAATTTGCATCTCCTTTCACGGATCCTTAAGAGTGCCTGCGAGTTGTTGCGAGTTATTTACGGATGCTTGCGCTTGACAACGAGTTAGTGATCCGTAAGGACTCGTAAGAAAAACCCGGGTATGTGAAGCGGCATTGCTTTTTTTCCGTTATAACTCGTAATAATCCGTAATAAACTGTAAATAGCTCGTAATAACTCGTAACAACTCTCAAAACGGTCGTAAAAGTGACCAAATCATAAGGATCCGTGAATTCGTGCGATCCGTGAGGACTCGTCAGAAAAATCCGTGTATGTGAAGGAGGCGTTATTCAGCTGAGTGTAATTTGTCAACGCACCTTTATATCCTCTAATTAATTTATGTTAAGTAATGATCGAGCTAATATATATGTCTTAGTATGTGCTACGGTTTATCCTAATTAACGACATAGACTAGAAAATATACACATAATAAAAGCAAAATGATAATCCTTTTAAAAACGTTTCCCTAATTCAAAGTCTTTAATTTGGTGATAACTGATCTTCCATTTAGTATCTTTGTTTTGTTAGAGTATTCACTGGCCGAAATAATTACGGAAATAACAGTAATTTTATGGTGGTTCTGATACAAATATAAGGAGCATATAAGGGACGACATCAAAAGTTCAATGTAGGATAAAAAAAACTTAATTCACATAGTTTTTTCACTGACCCCCCACCCCCTCTTAACTTAATTTGGGAAAAATTGATTGGCCAATATGGATATATGTAAAATCGATTTTGGATAAACAAAACTTGCAGCAATTTTAACCCCCACCCCCAAACTATTTGATTTAAGTTTTTTATCCTACATTGATCTTTTGATGTCGTCCCTAAGGTATATGAGTGAACAAGTCAACAATAAGAATATATTACAAAGACATGGAGACTCAAAGGTCACTTAAATCGACACGGAAATAGACAAGTGTTAAAAAATAACAGCTCGTAGATGAAAGTCACTCTGAAAAGTTCCCATTGGGAACCGACAAGTAATGTATTTGCCTGCGTAATACCAGGGGCTGCGATACCAACAACAATTCTTAAAAGTACAATACCACGAAGATAAACTTACAGACAGCCGTTGACGAGGTTACTGACATGGAAGAGGCATACCAACTCTTGGTGGAGGTAAAGACGTTTTATAAGGAGTGCTCAACCACCCCCTTTTCTCTTAATCAGATACATAGAAAACCGTTCAGTAAAACTGAGTCAGATTTATTTATTTGTGTAAGATTTAAAGGTCATATGGAGATCCTAAATTATTATTTCTATAATGAATTTTACTTTTTTCTGACTCTTTTTGACGTTCGACAAGCTTTCAATTTATCTAAATAAAGAATATTAAGGGCATACGATACTGTTACAGGGGAGATAATGAAGTTGCTAACGTAAAATGTCATTTTTCGCGACGTCAAACTACAACATATCGGGAAAAGATGCATTTTTCGATGGATTTTAATCATTAGCTTGAAAACGAGTACATGGACTCCTCTTTTTTAAAATGACATTTGACTTAATACTGTATGAAGATTATTTGTTCCAATTTTTATGGTGAAGAAGTCACCGATGATTTTTTTTTAAATCAGATATATTTACAGCAAAAATGCCGTTTTTTTTTCTAAAATCATGAAAATTTAATAAAAATTCGTAAGGGTTCCGCGGAACCCAGTGTCTCGCCTACTTTTTCTGTTAATCGCAGGCTCAACAAAAATGAGGAAGTAAATCAATAAAAATATTCCTCTTGATACTATCTTTTGATTGTAAGAAGCTTCTGTCAAAGTTTGGTAAAAATCCAGGATAGTTTATGAATCTAATAAATGTTTAAAAACTTTAACTGCAAACTGAATGTAATGTTAACTGGAAAACAAAATTTCCTTCTAGATACTAGCATTTGATCATAAACAAGCTTCTGTCCAAGTTTGGTACAAATCAAAATAGTATAAGAAAGTTATTAAAATTCTAAAACTTTAACCACAGAGTGAATGTGTTGTTTCTGGCAGAAAATCTAAGTCCATTTGAAAGTAAAATACGGAAAAATGGATTTATTTTTTACAAAATTTCCTTCTAGATACAAGCTTTTGATCATAAACAAGCTTCTGTCCAAGTTTGGTACAAATCCGAAATAGTATAAGAAAGTTATTAAAATTTTAAAACTTTAACCACAGAGTGAATGTGTTGTTTCCTGGCAGAAAATCTAAGTCCATTTAAAAGTAAAATAAGGAAAAAATGGATTTATTTTTTTACATATTTACTTCTGGATACTATCTTATGATCATAAACAAGCTTCTGTCCAAGTTTGGTAGAAATCCAGGATAGTTGAAGAAAGTTATTAAAATTTCAAAAACTTTAACCACAGAGTGAATATTTGTGGACGCCGCCGCCGACGACGACGACGACGACGCCGACGGAATGTAGGATCGCTATGTCTCGTTTTTTCGACTAAAGTCGAAGGCTCGACAAAAATGAATTATTTACAAAAAATTCTTACACAAATTAAGGGCCTACTTTGTAACGAAGATATTCCAAACATTTTTACAAAAATCCTTATGTATTTATCTTTTGAAACAAAAGAGTTAAGTATGTCTGTCCAAGAATCCGAAAGTTTAAGTAAATGTCAAAATTTCGACCACATTTATCTCTAAATTTAGCACATGAAGGTATCTTTTTTATTACATATTTGAATGGTCTAGGTAAAGATAGCTTGTATGCAAATTTTCGTAAAAAATCACCGTAGGATCAAAACTGTATCGTATGCCCTTAATGTATTATTGTACCTTTTATTTGTTCTGAAGCTACATAATAAAAAGTGAAATCCACACGTGAAACAAATCGTGGATCTATATCAAGTTCTTATTGTTACGCCAGAAAATCCCCTTTTTAATTGTAGCCAACAAAAGACACAAATCAATAATAAAATTTAACAAGATTTATTATACACTAGTTTACAAAAAATATTACACAAAAAGAAATGTCAACTTAACTGTCAACATATATGTCCAATCTTTTATCTTTTCTTTATCCGGAAATCTTCTCGGAATCCACAGAATTTATATCCAATAGGTCATAATCTAGTATGTTGTAGTTTGTAAATAAAAGTGTCAATCCAACTGCTGAGAATGTTGATGTCTATCGATGTCCAAGTCTATCTAAGTCTATGTCTAAATCTCTATATTCAACTAACTTTTGGGTCTCCATTTAAATACTCAAACGGAAATTTCTAGACAACGCTAGAAATATAAATTACGCATCTTTTGTTATGATCATTCTGGAAACGTTATGTAAGTGAAATAGAAAGTTCTAATCATTCCATTAGTATCAATGATTGTTCCAGTGATTTCTAAACTACATAGTTGTAACACAATGTATTTTATTTTGTACACAATGTAAACATGTACAATAGGCCACACAAAACAAATTAGGCCAACTAAATAAATATGATAGTTACAATATCATAACACCTCCTCCCTTAAAAAAGTTTGAGTGTAACAAAACTTTTCATGAATAATATGTACAAAAACACATTGTATATACACAGTGTTTTAATAAGTTTTAGATAAAGCATCTGCTATTACATTATCTTTACCTTTAATATGTTTTACAATAACATCATATTCCTGTAACAATAAACTCCACCTAGTCAATCTCTGGTTCTTGTTTCTCATTTTATGTATGAAGGTGAGAGGATTATGATCAGTATAAACAAGAATAGGATGCACAGTGGGATTTAAATATACATCAAAATGTTGAAGTGCAGACAACAGTGCAAAACACTCTTTTTCAATAGTCGAATAATTTTTCTGATGTTTATCTAATTTCTTAGAAAAATATGATATAGGTTTCTCAACATTATCATCTGTCTCTTGATATAAAACAGCTCCAATTCCTACATCGCTTGCATCAACGGCAAGTTTAAATTGTTTTTCAAAGTCTGGAGTGATCAGAACTGGACTATTAATTAAAAGTGATTTGCTATTTTCAAAAGCGTTTTGACAATTTTCACTCCAGATGAATTTAGAATCTTTCCGTAAAAGATGAGTCAATGGTTGAACAACAGTAGCAAAATTTGAACAAAATTTTCTGTAAAATCCAATCCAATCATGCCTAAATATCTCATAAGTTGTTTTTATTTGTAGCAGGAGGAAATTTTGTAATGGCTTACACTTTAGCCATAATAGGTTTCACTTGACCTTGGCCAACTGTATGCCCTAAATAATCAACAGTGGCCTGGCAAAATTCACTTTTACCAAGATTAACAGTCAAATTTGATTGTGACAATCTATCAAAAGTATCATATAAATGTGTTAAATGCTGTTCCCAGCTATCACTATATACAATTAGATCATCAATATAAGCATAGCAACAGTTTAAATCTTTTATAACATTATTGATCATTCTTTGAAATGTAGCTGGAGCACTTTTCATGCCAAACGGCATTACAGTATATTGAAATAAGCCATCTGGTGTGACAAAAGCTGATATTTCTCGAGCTTTCTGTGTCAATGGGACTTGCCAGTAACCTTTCAATAAATCAAATTTGCTCACAAATTTTGCTTGTCCAATGTTATCAATGCAGTCGTCTATCCTTGGAATCGGATAGGAATCAGATTTTAAAACAGAATTTACTCTTCTGAAATCAGTTACGAAACGAAAGGTTTTATCTGGTTTGGGCACAAGGAGACAAGGAGAGCTCCATTCACTGTTACTCGGCTCAATAATATCATTGTCAAGCATATATTTAATTTCTTGTCTCATAAATTCAAGTTTGAGTGGATTGAGCCGGTAAGGATGTTTCTTAATTGGAGAAGCATCACCAACATCGACATCATGACAAACAGCAGTGGTTTTGTTTGGCACATCTGGAAAATACCAAAGCTTTTAATTTTTCTCTACGATCAAAAGACAGATGTGCAAGTTTTGAATCTAAATTTGACAAAATTTCTGAATTTTTCAATCTAACAGTCTCTTCCATAGTTTTAGAACTAAAAGGTGGCTCAATTATATCTGGTTTGTCATGATTGTTCTCCAATTTAACCATGGCTAAAGTGGCAACTGGTTTACTCTCACCTTCATTAGTACGCTCAAAATATGGTTTTAACATATTAATGTGACACACTCTATTTTGTTTACGCCGACCTGGTGTTTTACAATATAATTCAAATCATTAATTGTACTCTCTATGGTATAAGGACCACAATATTTAGCTTATAATGGATGTCCAGGGATTGGCAAAAATACAAGTACCTTATCACCAGGCTCAAAAATCTGTCCCTGGCATCTTTATCATACCATATTTTCATCTTATTCTGAACAGTTTTAAATTGTTCTGAGCAATTTGACAAGCAGTATACAATTTTTCTTTAAATCTAGATACATAGTCTAGAAGATTCAAGTCAGTGTGTTCAGTAAGCCACTTTTCCTTTATCAATTTTAAAGGTCCCCTTACAGTGTGACCAAATACCAACTCAAAGGAACTAAAACCAAGGATTCTTGAACAGCCTCTCGGACCGCAAAAGTAAAAGTGAACACCATCATCCCAGTCCCTGTCAAATTGAAGACAAAAGTTCTAATCATGTTCTTCAATGTTTGATGAAAACGTTCTAAGGCACCTTGGGATTCTGGATGATAAGCACTTGACCTATACTGAGCAATCCCTAACTGGTACACGACTTGCTGAAATAAACCTGACATGAAATTTGAACCCTGGTCGGACTGTATAGACTTTGGAAGTCCTACTAGCGTGAAAAATTTGATCAGAGCTTTGACAATAGTAGGTGTCTTGATATTCCTTAACGGAATAGCCTCAGGAAAGCAGTGGAGGTACACATGATTGTCAATAAATACGCATTTCCGGTCTTGGTCTTCGGTAAAGGTCCAACGCAATCAATGAGTACTCGTCTGAAATTGTATACTTCGTCAAATAAGAAAAGATTTAATTGCGGAAATTTTTGAATAGGGATGCTTGATTAAAATTCGTCACAAATCCCTCTTGTTAGTGAACGCAGTAGAAATTGTTTGGTGTTCTTCTGTATTTTTATAGTGTAATGCTGACGATCATAGCGCAGTAGCCGGTCTGACAGAAGTGAACTGTAAGGAAATTTAGTCTCAGGATAGTATGGTGAATCAAAGTGAACTTTCAAGTCAGTGTACAGTCGTCTAACAGGACAGAATTGTATGCATCGGATTTATCATTTCATCAGTGATTGTATCAATTAGATCGTGGACATCGTACGTGATAATTAGTACAAAGTAAATCTAGAGTGTCACAGATTATCTAGTCTTAATTAATGTATTTAGTGATACAGATTAATTTGTAAAAGTACATTTCTAATACAGATTTAAATTAATTAGTAAAATGCATTAAGTAATTGAAATATTCGTCTAACATAATGATGATCACTGGTACTAGAATCTTCTAATGACCTTATGCGCATATGAACCTAGTTTACATAATCAATTCAGCTTGTACAAAGATATTTCGTCTACATGCAGTTTAATTTACACAAATACATAAATGCTACAATAACATGAAATAAATTAAATAGTAATTAATGTAATTGATATTACAAATCTGCAAATATGTGTGCAGTGAATAATTATAATATACGTAAATGAACTACGACATGAATGATCACAGTATGAATGAATGTAAATGAAATTGTCCAGTAGCGTTGTAAACAATGTAGATTCATGCCAATATCTAATAGTATTTAAAAACTGACAAATTAATTAGACTGCTTGATATTAATTAAACAATTGCCTAATACTTCAGATGATTCTTGAAAATCTAGATTATTGAGAAATTGATTTGGATTCAGATGATACACAATTATAGAAATATTTAGAACAGGAATATTGATCAGAATCAATTAAGTTCAACTTTAATAGAATGGCAGTAATTGATAATAATTACCAGATATATATCGAGTACTCAATAATTAATCATGATAACTTACATGACATTCATGTAATGATAGTGATAATGATAATGTATTAATCTGATAGTAAATCGTTAACGTGCAACGATCAATCGTGAATATGTACATAATGCTTGAATTACGTCTACATAGTGTAACAGTTACGATATAGTCTAGTAAATTCTGTCGATTTCAATTCATGATTGTCATATGTTGTTGAATATTTGAATAATGATCTTGCATGACATGAATTATTTAGATTATAAAATTTGCATGAAAGAATAATATTATCGAAGAATTAATTAACTTAAAAAATAATCTCTTAAAATGTGACTATTATTAAAGATTTGACATACGTTGATGACAATTACAATTTATAAATGACTCTGATGTAACAACATAGTAAATTACATCTAACAATCCATTTAAGAAATCTTAAAGTTGTTGAAAAGTTCAGATAAATGTTAAAAATAATTTGTCTCTGAATGGTTGAATAGGCTGATGTTGTTATAGTCACTCAACATGACTATCCTTATAGTTTTTTATTTTACCGAATATATTAAATACTAGACTGAAAATTAACCAGAAGTGAAATATACAGTAATATAATAATTAAGTCATTTTATTGAAAATCCATATAGTTACATAATAGTCATTAGACACATAGTTCTAAGTCTAATATTAGCACATATAATATCAAAAGTATGCAAGATTTGCAAAATTATTCCATGAAGTAAAGCATGGAAATAGCACTATTGAATCGTAATTAGTTAAAGGCAAAAATATGTGAAAATAAAGACGTAACCAGTAAAATGATTTAAATAGCTTACAACTTAAACTATGAACATGCCAGTGCTTAACATATTCAGAGCGTTAAAATATTCATGAGGCTAATCATATGCGTAATATGAATGATAATAATATTAATGTAATGATATAAAACTTGTTTGATATGTGTTTAGACAAGATTAAATCGAGTGTCATATTTAATGTATAGTCAGTCGATAAAAATTAACTATTGGTCTTTGCCGGTCGGCCGCATTTTAAAACATTTAAATGAGAGAAAAGTTAAATGTCATTATAAATAAGAACTGTAATAAAGTGAAAAGCGTATTCACGTAAATTCTTATATGAAAATGAAATGAAACAAGTGATTAAACAAATTAAATAAGGTAGATAAATTAGAAATTGAGCGATTAACTATAAATAAGCTTGAACAGAATGTTGTTAGAAAGAATTGAAACGGGATATAACAGCGACAATTAATTAATACAAGTTCTATAAATATTCAATATAATCTCAATTATATAATAAATAAATCTAAAAGAATGTATCCATAAATGAATTCAAATTGTTCAATTGCCATATACCATTAAAATCATACATACGTAAATAAATGGAATTTGCCATTCCAGTCAGTACTAGCATACAAATTTACACTTAAAGTAAATAAGAAAATCTTTGAATCATTGAGCTTCACAATGATTATTTATCAAACAGAGAAATAAGTCTAACTAATATTATTATTCAATACATTCATGAATACAATGACGGTTAATTGCCAAGGTACATTGTCTTATGCCATAGAGTGCATGAAAGTGCCCTAGAGTATGTACATATCGTAAATAACAGAGTCATGGCAAATTACACCGATGCAAAATTCAAAGAAAATTAGTACTATATAGAATGATTAAAGAAGTAACCAAGGTCACTATCAACAACTCGAAAAAATTCATGGCTTGAACTAAGAGTTCACAGTAGCCTATACGAGAAGCTTGCCGTCTAAATGGCCCAAGTTAATGCTCCTAGCCGTACATGTGCAAAGTCGTAAGTAATGATACCCGGTACACAAGTCAATAGGTAACCTAATTACAGTCGAAAGTAAGAGTTCCTATAACAATTGTCACGTGGCTAGATCTACCATGAGTAGCAGAGTTAAGGGCAGACCGTTTAAAGTAGCAGCTTTTGCCAGTTAACTTAGTTTTACAGTTTAAGGTACTGTATAAGAGTTAAGTTACTTTTGAAACTTAAAGTTTATCATGTTACATTAATTGGATTGTTGAAAGTATCATTTAATAAGTTTAGCATAATTTAAATGTCGTATTAGTTTATAATATGTCTTAACTAAAACAGTTTACTTAATATATGAAATTTTCAATTACATGTTCAGATTAACATAATTAAATTATATGTTTAAAAGTAAAATTAATTCTAACCAGTTTTCAGTATTCAAATGGATTCTTAGAATATTTACTTACATAAAATGTATTCAGATTACTTCATAATAATAGATTGTAAGTTCATACATTAATTCATATAATCTTCCAGTATTAGATTTAATTTAGCTATAATTAAATCTTTGTCTCAAATTTACATAGTAATGGCTGTTTGGTGTGTACATTATTTTTTATAATTTTGATATGAGCTACATAGTTTTGGTAACATGAATAACTTGATTAAGCATGATTATTTTTTAGTGCTTAGATATCAATTAAGATTGAGTCGATTCTCTTTGCACCTGCCATTTGCAACTCACAACCTCAGCATTGACAGGCTATAGTGATACAGTAGAGGCCCCGAATACTGATTACAGAAATGAAGGATGTACAGAATAAAAAAATCAAATAACTACAGACAAATTTAATAGCTAAGTAATTTTAATGAGAATTTTACAGAATGAGCGTTATTTAATAAAAATTACCCAAAAAACTAAAGAATACCGAAATGAAGGAAAAGTACAAAATATAATGAAATCGAAGGTTTGTTCAATCACCCAACATATTCAAAACCACTGAACATTCAAAAATATATTAAAAAGTTAAATGAACATAAATAACAAGTTTAAAGTCAAATACTTTGTTGTGTTTTAGTTATTTAAAGGGATGGATGTGACCAAGACACACTAGTTTATTTTAATACATTTAGGAATGGTGCGTTATATTTATTGTTCTTCATTTAATGATTTTAGTCTCCCTGAAAGAATCTCCATATTGATGTGAATCTCAATATTGATTTTTGCTATTTCAGACAACCAGGCATGGATTCACACATTGTATTGGTGACCGGTGGCAGTGGATTCCTTGGTCAGCATGTCGTCAAACATTTAGATATGTATTGTGATGATATAACGGAAATAAGAGTCCTAGACATCAAACAGTATGAAAAGAACTTGGGTAACAAACGTTTTCTTATTTTGTAAAAAAAATATTGTTTCTTGTATTGTCAAAGAGGAACAATTACTATTCTGTGAAAAAATGACAAACAAAAATATGTGCCAAGATAAGATGAAAGCAATATAATTAATAATGATATTATTAAAGTTATTAATAAACAATTGTCGCGTGCCCTAAGTTCATGCTCGTACAATTTACGACACTGTTAAGCTAATGTTGGTGATATTTCTATGACATTTCCTGTTAAATTTGTATACAGCTTATCTACAAAACACTGGAGAACTTGGCATATATATGTAGGACTCGGAACCGCGATGGTACTCCGAACCGCGATGGTCACGCTGAAGCGCGATGGTCACGCTGAAGTGCGTTGGTTAGCACGCTGAAGTGCGATGGTGACATTGTGACGTTAACTTGTTGATAGCTACGCTGAAGTGCGATGGTGACATTGTGACGTTAATTTGTTGATAGCTACGCTGAAGTGCGATGGTGGTTACGCTGAAGTGCGATGGTCTTCCTGTGACATTGAGTAAAAAACAAAATGTACATGGGCTGCATGAAATAACATCATTAAGATTTGACCAAAGTAGCTGCTAGCCTCGCATTTGGAAGATCGTTTAATTTCTGTTCAGGTCAAACCAAAGATTTTTTTAAATCTAATTTTACAGTTGCCAATTCTCCGATTTGCACGTAACAGTATGGAGTCAGAAAATAGATTGGATGGTTCAGATAAGCATAATGGGTTTGAGTGGAAGAAAATGTCTTTTATGGGGTGTTCGTGGGCGATAAAAAAAGGTCCAGCGTATGTGTGTATATATATAGTACTGAGCAGGGTCCATCTCATTTTATAAAATATAATTTGTTCACGTCATGACAAACTTAGAAATTTCTCCCAACAATCATTCATCCATTTATCTGATGTCGGAACAGTGTCAAAGAAGTAAAAAATAGCCTATTATATTTATGCTTGACTTATAGCGTGACGTATCACGTATTCCACCAAAATCTTTAAAATTAGCTGCATCTCGCTGAGGTGGAGAAATTTGGAAGTACACGTAGGGACCAGGTTTATTTCGGCCAAACTTGTTGTAGAAGATTAACACTGTAACGACAATAAAATTATGCTAGAGTGCCGGTGTTCTTACAAAGCAGGATTTATCTCGGGAATGAAACAACATTATATCATCTTGATATAACAAAAACATAGGTAATAATTAATTTTATCATTAAATTGTCCACACAAAATCACGTGACGCATACTTGAAGAGAAGTCAAAATTTATATCTAAATCAATATATTTTATATATTGTGCAAAAAGTTTGTGGCATACTTCCGAACACTGGTTAGCACATTTGCTGACCAATTTCATCTTTCAGCTGCTTTGCTCCCCACGATTTGCTGCCTGAAATGGTTTAACATAGTTTTATAACCTCCACCTGTACTGCTCAAAACTGTTCGGGACTTGAATCGTTCGTTACATTTTATTTTTTCATTCCTTTCTTTCCTTGCCTGCGAATCCATGTTGTATTTTTAAAAGTAACATTGTATTTGAAAACGTCACAATATTCAAGCGGCATGCCAAACCATCGCACTTCAGCGAAAGGACCATCGCACTTCGGCGTGGACCATCGCACTTCAGCATTCCCATCGCACCTCCGAGTCCTACAGCTTATACAGCTTATCTACAAAACACTGGAGAACTTGGCATATATATACCTTTGTATAGCAGGTACTCTAAATTCTGTTAATGATGACGCAATGATGGCCATATTTTAATTTCTCGAATTTTTAATTTATTGTGTTGATTATTTATCAGAGTCATTGACATATATATATATATATACAAATGAACCTCATATATCCTTTAAACTTGATTCATATTAGGATTATGGCACACAAGTCACGTGTTCACTTTAGATTTGTACAGATCCATGAGAACGTACAAGCTTTCCCAGTTGCGATTAATCAGTCTTCTTAACTTCTATTTGCAGATGACACTTCATTATATATTATGGTTGACAATCCAACAGAAGCAGCTACAATTTTAAATAACGATTTAGATAAGATTTATAATTGGTCAAAGAAATGGCTTGTGAATTTTAATGCCCAAAAGACTGAAAGTATGATAATTTCAAAAAAAAAAAATAAATAGACCCTTTCATCCTCCATTAAATATGCCCAAAAGACTGAAAGTATGATAATTTCAAAAAAAAATAAATAGACCCTTTCATCCTCCATTAAATATGAATACCCAAGAGCTACAAATAGTAAGTAAACACAAACATCTAGGTGTTTTTTTTTTGTTTGTAACAACGGATCCTGGAACGACCATGTTGAATATATAATTTTTAAATCTTACAAAAGAATAAATATAATGAGAAAAATGAAAAATGTTCTTGATAGGTTTACATTTGGAAAAATTTACAGATTATTTGTTCGCCCAATTCTCGAATATGCCGATATCGTTTGGGACTCTCAAAATCAGAATTTGATTACTAAACTTGAACATATCCAGCTTGACGCAGCGCGTATCGTCACGGGGGGTACTAAACTTACCAGTATTAATAATTTATATGTGGAAACTCGATGGGAAAAATCATCCGATAGACGACGCAATCATAGACTAATTCTTTATCACAAAATTTTGAATAATAAAACTCCAGAGTATTTAAGAGACTTAATGCCCGATTCAGTAGGAAGTAGACATGATCATAATACAAGACAAAGAAATAATATTACACAACTCAACACACGGACCCGTTTATATTCTGAATATTTTATCCCAGCAACAACAAGACTATGGAACACTCTTAACTTAAACATAAGAAAATGTGAATCTCTACCATTATTCAAAAAACAAATTCGTACCCAAAATAGTAAGGTCCCAATGTATTATTATGTAGGATATCGTCTTGGTCAAATTATTCATGCTCGCTTAAGAATGGATTCAAGTTCATTGAATTCTCACCTATTCCTTCGCAATTTAGTAGACTCCCCAAACTGTCGTTGTGGTGATGTAGAAACAAATTCTCACTTCCTGTTATCTTGTCCCATATTCACTGATTTAAGACATGAACTATTTATTAGCTTCTGTTTCAGTTCTTCCTGTCCAAGTTGACACAAACATTTGTGTAATAGGAGACAGATTTGTAAAAGCAAATTTGCTTGTTTTTGAATCCTTAATATTTATTTCAATTGTATCATATCGTTTTGTGATGATTTATCTGAATAAATATTGTTTAAACTAACTTCTATTACAGAGCAGAAAAATATGTACAGTAATATTATCACAAACTTCAATTCAATATTATGGAAAGAATATCCCTTTTGAAGGCAGGCAGGTTGACTCCGATAACATTTTTTTTTATAAAGCTGTTCGACGACTTTGTTGTAGATTTTGAAGACAAAAAGCCAGTGACATTTATCACAGGAAGTCTTACTGACCCGGATGACGTGAGGAAAGCTTGTAAAAATGTCAAATGTGTCTTTCATATTGCTGCGTTGGTGGAATATAAGTTGTTTCCAGATATCACAGCATTAAACGAGATAAATATTCAAGGTATCTATAAGCAATTATATTTATGATAAATAAAATATAAACAATCTTTTCCCAGTCTGTTTTATCAGCTACGTTTGGACACACGTTCTTAGGTCTCAATATTTGAATTTAATTCTGTGCATGCCTTGAAGAAAGTTGAATATGCAAGGAAAGTATGAGAAATTGTTGGGGTCCGGTACGTTTTTCTGGATTAGCCTACATCATGAACGCTAAAACCTAAACAATTGAATGCCAGGAATGTATAAATACGTTAAAAACGTTATGAGCTATACATAGATATAGGAAGATGTGGTGTGAGTGCCAATGAGACAACTCTCCATCCAAATAACAATTTATAAAAGTAAAGTAAACCATTATAGGTCAATGTACGGCCTTCAACACGGAGCCTTGGCTCACACCGAACAACAAGATATAAAGGGCCCCAAAATTACTAGTGTAAAACCATTCAAACGGGAAAACCAACGGTCTAGTCTATATAAAAAACGAGAAACGAGAAACACGTATAAATTACATAAACAAACGACAACTACTGTACATCAGATTCCTGACTTAGGACAGGTGCAAACATTTGCAGCGGGATATACATGTACGACAAAAAAAAATCATCTTTAAATTAAAACTGATTCCCAAAACTACTTTCTTGAAATTCATCAAAATACGCAACCTTGAAGATGACTGGTCTGCTCTCCTCGTCAGTATTATATATATATTTGGCCATGGCCTTGCCAGCTTCCCTTCGACTTATGAATTTTGAATATCTCCTAGGTATCGTCCGCCTCTTGACAGATCTATGTAACCATAATAACTAAATAATTATGTATAGTATTTACGTGTTGTTATTTGTTATAGTTTCACAATTATTTAATTTTTTTAGGTACCCAAAATGTAATTAATGCATGTAAGGAAGAAGGGGTTGAAAACCTGATATACTGCGGAAGTATCTCGTCCTTTTTCGATGGACACGAGGTATTTGAAGGGACAGAAGAAACTGTACCAATAGCGAAAAATCCGCTTGGCGAATACGCTGTATCAAAAAAAGTTGCATTGGAAATGGTTATTAAGGAAAATGGAAGTGTTTTAGAAAATGGTTAGTCATACTTAATTATGTTTTAATACTAACATACATTAATTTTATAGCCGAATAAAGCATGAAATTAAATGATTAAATTAACAAAAATTGAAAAACATTTACCGATTGGAACATAGATATTTTCAATATGAAACAATTCAAAATAAGAGAACTAAAAAAAATCAAAGCCAAATTGTGTAATATTTCATAATACAGCAAATTAAACGAAATTTTTTATAGATTGTCCAAAAATAAGAATGAGGAAACTTTTTTTCGATCAACATGTTCATAATAATTAGTACTTGTATGTTGACAAAATTGCTGTTATTTTATAAATCTTTTGGCCTCTTAAAAAACGGAAGTATAACAGTACTGTGTGTGTATACTATTATCAGAAAGAACAGTGTTTAATTTTTCATGTACAAGTACCCAAGCAACCTCAATTCGTTCAAAATGGGTTAACCGCATTTAGGACAAGACCAAGGACCGTTATGTCACTGGTTTACAAAATAAACTAAAAAGGTATTCAAGAAAAATCACCTTTAAGTTTACATAGCTCACAAGATTACAACAATTCAAAATCCGCCAGGCGATAATTTGGACGACATTACATGTTTAATCGACGGATAGGATTTCCGTTACTTAAAATACAGATGCATCCGACAACATAGTAGTAGGAAAAGAAGGTAAAAGCCATGGTCAAATGACAAGAAAATCATCACAAAAGTATCAACATGTTTGCCATTTGATATACTCTTACAAATAAGTTTTACGCTGCTCTTGTCTTTCAAATAAAAACCGTTTACGCGGCTCTTACAAAGAAAACCCGCTTTACTCAATAACATTTCATAATATTTGAACTACATTTTCATTTCTATTTTCTATTTTCCAATTTCCATTTTACATTTACAAATTCCCCAGTATTAAGTTGAATACTTGAGTTTTGACGTTTAGTATAGAACAACTTAAACTGCAAATTTGATCCGCCACATTTAGTACCATTTGGAACAGTTAATGTTATCGTTATAATATTTCTTTCGAAGGGGTCGGGCGTTGGTTATTTGTGTGGTCTGTTTTACTGTACATTATTGTTGGTACTTCCTGATGTCGTTTTTAATTGTTAATTCATTAATATTATAGGCAAAATTTTCCAAACAGCAGCCATATTACCTACATCAATGTATGGAGAAGAAGATCGGAGGAGATTAGAAGTTGCCTCGTTTTATAAAGAAGGAACAGTGTCTAGGATTGTCGGGAAGACAACATCATTGTTGCCTCTTGTTTACGTCGGGAATGTGGCAATGATGTTTGTAAAAGCCTATCAAAGGATGGAGAAAGACAATGGTATTGGCGGCCATTATTTCTTCACTGTTGATGACACTCCCCCTCAATCTGCTTTTGAGTGTGGACATATGTACATCCCAAAAGAAAATGTTAAGATAGCTTTGTCCTGGTGGTACATACCAATGTTTGTAACCATGGCAATGGTTACATTGTTGTATTACCTTCTTTTACCAATAAGACCATTTTACAAAGTTAATTTGCCAATATCGAACTGGGTTATTTTAAGTATGAATAAAACTTGCCTTTACAAAAATGATAAAGCTAAGAAAATGCTCGGATATGAACCGCTATATGACTATGAAATAGCACTGAAGAAGACGAAGGCGTTTTTTGGCAGTGTAGAACAAACATGAATAATTACATGTATATGGCTTTTACATAAATATACATAAATCATCTTTCCTTTATATACTCACTTGGAATATTTATTAAACTAATTTAAAAACTGTTTGTGTTTAAATTTCAAACACAATTGTTTTGCTTTTATGTCATAACGTCAGTCAGCTAATAAATGTACTGGTATAACGACATTTCAGCTGATTACTGTACTGGTATTCCAACAATAAGCCTGGGATCCTGACTTGCTGCACCACAGTAGACAAGTCAGTCTTCAGGCTATCTGAGTACGCTACTCTATGGTGGCTACATTAACTCGAGATCCATTACGGAGAGGACTTGGATTATTTCTGTTAACAATCAAATAATTAATGTACTGATATTACAACAATATTACAAGAGTCCTACTTTTATGTTTGTTACGAAAATCAGCTGATAATATACTGGTATTACGACAGTCAGTTGATAAATGTGTCGGTCTTGCGATATTCAACATGACAAATGTACCAAAGATGATATTATACTGGTATTCCGACAATCAGTTGATAAATGTGCCAGTCTTGCGATATTCAACATATTATACCTCAGTATGTCTTTTCTATATAAAAAATAATGAAATAGTTGTGCTATTTCATTCCACAGACTATTTTCCAGTCAATAGTTTCAAAGACTTTTACCCCGGTTAATAGTTTTATAATCATATTTCCCGTAGTTTTTCATATTTATTTTTCATTGGACAATAATGAAGTCATTAACTATTCTGCTTGGATTTGTGCGCTTGGCCATTGTCAAATTCTAATATCGTAAACGGTATAATCTGTTTGTGTCTGTCGTAATTTCAAATTAATATACATGTATCACTTACCAGAAACAATTATACAAGTTGCTTTCTTTAAAAAAAAGAACTAAAACCATCTTGGAAAACTAATTACACTGGTTTGTATGGTTTGATCATTGGCTATCATATTCAAAATATGCTTGATTTCAATTTATTTATATACCAGGCAACAAACTCAAATCAGGTATTTAGAGTAGAAACGGTTTGAAACCTCGACTTTATACTTAAATCAGTTTGTTCAAACAAATCTCACTTTTTCATTTCATTACTTGTCCTTTTGTAAATTAGCCAAAATATAATGAAGTTGTTGTTTTTATACGAGTGTGTGACAGAGAGAAGCAGGAATAACAGTGCCAATTCAGTATAGCTCATGTCCAGTACGCATTTGTGCAATCGCATGTCCGTTGAATACGAATATTGATTTTAAGAAAAAACAATTTGTTACTAAGTTGTACTATTTTTTCTTATGAATACAAACGTTTTTGAATCGTCTAATTTGTTATGATATCGTCTTATTTTGTCGCCAAAAACGCTCTAAGCCTTTCTCAACTTGACCCTCTAAATTTGTTTATGAATACAGATTGCCTCGACTCCTTGAAAACAAATTGACGGACTTCCCTGATACTTGCACTGATTCTTCTTAAGGGTGGACACCAGCTACTTCAACTTTAAATCTGATTTTTTTTAGAGGGGTGGGGGTCACATACCAACAACAAAATAATTGACTATGTCATTTATAACTATATTTTTTGTAGAGAGTAGTCGACACACGTGCTTTAAAAAAAAACTCACACATTTTCCTATAATAAATTAACATACGCATCTCTAATTTTATTAAAGAATCATGAATAGATAATATTCATCTTCCTGTTATAATAATTCTTTGGACAATTGCTAATATATTTTCGCAATCACATACACATACCGTAAGTAACTTAAGTATAATAGTTTTCAATCCAAACATCTAGGAATAGATCAGACCTCATTTTTTTACATCATAGACCATAAGTTTTAAATAAATAGAGAGTCATCACCTCAACTCCAAATAATATCACTCAGTGTCTGTAAATCGTTTCATATCTATAGAATTATTTTAAGGACTCGAACGCATAATCATTTATGAACTGTTTCGATATGACATATAATTTCTGCATTTAACACACCTAAAAGGTGCCTTTAAATTTCGTCATAATTTCCAAGGTTGACTAGTATTTTAAAATAAGATTAAGAATGGTTTCTTCATATAAAAAAAGGAAGATGTGGAATGATTGCCACCAGAGACCAAGTGACGTAGAAGTTAACAACTATTGTCCCCGTACGGCCTTTAACAATGAACAAAACCCATACCGCATAGTAAGCTACAACATGCCCCGAAATAGCAAATGTAAAACAATTCATACGACAAAACTAACTACCTGATTTCATTGCGTTGTCTTTTATTCTAATTATTGCTTTTTTTCCTTATTTATATTTTGATACAAATGTAGAGCATTAATAATATCAGGAGTCCATTACTAGTCTAGTAATGGACTTCTGATAATATAAATAGAAATTCATTATCTAGGCACTCTGACTGTATCTATCATCACTCAGTCTCTATAAAAGACAATCGTTATTTTATCTCTGACCCTGTATATTTCACTCCTGCTATTGCATAATTTATGCATTATCAACGTTTCTATTATCCGTCATCTCACACATTAAGTCTTTGATAATGCTTTCTTTGTAAAAGTCAGATTGAATTTTAAAAAAAAAAGATGCACCGTCTCAAGCCATAAGAAATATTGAAACTGAAGATTTTTTATATGTTTTTTTAAGAAACTTTTGATCTTGTTTTCTTTTTGTTAGTGAAAGTCAAATTTTAACAATAAATTGAAATATTGTTTTTATATATTTTCGAACAAGGGACACCATTGGAAATAAGCTATACTATGTAAGCTTTTATGGGATATCCCAGGCTTTTTTTTAAGCACTGTTTTTAAAATATATTATGATACTATTTTAAAAGTATATATATGATATATTCCATCTTCATGCCTAATATATCATGTACTGTGTTACAACTCTAGATTCTACTAACGAGGAAAGGTAACACTAGGCCACCGAAAGCTGAATTATTTAGTTCAGTCTAGGTGGCCGAGTGGTCTAGAGCGCTGGACACAGTGCAGGCGGTGTTTTCTCGATATCCCAATAGCATGAGTTCGAATCCCGGCGAGGGAAGAACAAATATTTGCTTCCGAAAATTTGCAGATTTAACATTGTTGTGCTGATATTTAGAGTAATTATGAATAAAATATGTGTTTTCAGCCGTGTATCACCTTCACCGGTGATCCAATAGATGGATCTATCGTAGAGTTGTCACTTGTTTAGACGTACTTATCATAATATTTTTTTCTGTGACTGTATCTTACGATCCTTTACGATAGATATTTAGCTAATCTGCTATCAATTCCATCTTCATGCCTAATATATCATGTACTGTGTTACAACTCTAGAGTCTACTTACGAGGAAAGGTAACACTAGGCCACCGAAAGCTGAATTATTTTGTTCAGTCTAGGTGGCCGAGTGGTCTAGATATCCCAATCGCAAATTTGCAGATTTAACATTGTTGTGCTGATATAATAGTAATTATATATATATATATATATATATATATATATATATATATATATATATATATATATATATATATACTTCGTGTATTGCGTTTAAGATGTCCTTGTTTAATTCCTACGAGCTACGAGAAGGTAACACCTCCCGAAACAAAAGCTGATTTTTTATCAGCTATAGTTAGAAGAGGGGATAAGGCGTCTGCGCAATGCTAGGCGGTGTTGTCGTAGAAGTATGAAGTGAAAAGTACAGGTTCCAGCCCCTGTCGGGGAGGAAGTAAACAATCAGATCTACTCTAACATTGTTAGGTTGATTATCTAGGCACTTTATATATATATATATAATAAGCAAGTCTAAAAGGGTAAAACATAAAAAAAAAAAAAAAAGAATCATGAACAAATGTTAAATATTTCGGATAACTAATACCCTTCATCAGTAAGATGTCTAATGGTTCTTATCTTGAAATGTGGTAGTCACACTGTAATAGCAATCTTGATCGTTATACAAATTATCACGAATCAATACGCTGGTAAATTTTTTCAATATTGATGTTTGGGAGGAGGAAAAAAATCCTTAAAACTGTAAAAGCCTGTACTGAAGCCTGTGTTACTGGAAACAAGTGATGGTAGGGACTCATTCTATGTTTTTTTTCATTAATGCCCTCTGGGGAAACTGTCCTTAACTTCCTTATCCAAAAACTTTCCTGAGCAAGTCTGTCGGCCCCTGACCAACCCTCGTTGTGGTCTATGATAGTGATGGTAAGGTTTTTGAGATCAGCTTGGGCGTGCCCAGGTGATCTCAAATGACGACTTACGGGGAGGTCGGGCTTGCAGGTGTAGTCACTTCGATGCCACCGGGTGTTACCTTTCATCATAAGTTTTATCTAGCGTCGTAACACAGTACATGATATATAAGGCATGAAGATGGAATATTACAGATCAGCTGAATTATCTATCGTAGAGGATCTTACAAATTAATGTAGGATGCAGTCACAGAAATAATTATATTATAAGTACGTCTGAACCAGTGACAACTCTACGACAGATTTTATCCATCGGATCACCAGTGATGGTGATACAAGGCTGAAAACACATTCTGTATACATAATTCGTCTAAATAACAGCCCAACAATGTTAGATCTGTAAATTTGCGGAAGCAAATTTTTGTTCTTCCCTGGCCGGGATTCGAACTCATGCTACTGAGATATCGTGGCACCAAATCGCCTTGCACTATGCTTGACGCGCTAGACCACTCGACCACCTAGGCTCGACAAAAATCAAGCTTTCGGTGGCCGGGTGTTACCTTTCCTCGTCAGTTTTTATCTAGCGTCGTAACACAGTACATGATATATAAGGCATGAAGATGGAATATTACAGAGTAGCTGAATTATCTATCGTAGAGGATCTTACAAATTAATGTAGGATGCAGTCACAGAAATAATTATATTATAAGTACGTCTGAACCAGTGACAACTCTACGACAGATTGTATCCATCGGATCACCAGTGATGGTGATACAATGGATAAAATCTGTCGTAGAGTTGTCACTGGTTCAGACGTACTTATTGTATATATATGTTGTGTACAAGTTATCATTTTGTACAAATTATAATTTGTACAAAAAATTGTACAAATTATAATTTGTATTTTGACTTTGTACAAATTGTAAAAGTGCTTGTACAAATTACAATTTGTACAAAATTTGACTAAAATTCACTTATAACTTGAACAATAATTTATAATATGGATTTTTTACATTGATACACATTATAGGATTTTTATTCAATGACCACACAATAAACCTTATTTACAAAATACAAAAATACCCAGATGGAGACAAGAAATGCAATTGATACATGCATGCCAGTTAATTCTGATAGTACAATAGAAATTGGCCCCAGTGACAATTCTGATAAAATAATAGAAATTGGCCCCAGTGACAATTCAGATATAGTATAATAGAAATTGGCCCCAGTGACAATTCTGATAGTATAATAGAAATTGACCCGAGTGACAATCAGGATCACAGTTACGTTGAAACACCGATCATACGTGCCAGGAAGCGTGTGCTGTCTGGCCAACAGATCCAAGCCGAATATCTAACCAAGTAAACGAAACGGAAATATTCAGAACTTGTTGTGGGGGATAATGTCATTATACCAATTCCTCAGTATGATCGTGCTCCAACTGATCCTCGAAATATCTTAGATGTAATTATTGAATATGGAGAATTTGGGTACCGCATTGGAACAGCTGTAGGAATTTTAACAGGATATTTGTCGAGAAATCAAATTGAAGCTGTTCAACTTTAACTACGTGAAGCAGTTAAAAGCTATATATATATATATATATATATATATATATATATAGTACGTCTGAGCCAGTGACAACTCTACAACAGATTTATCCATCGGATCACCAGCAGTGATGGTGATACATGGCTGTGTACATTATGTATATACAACTCGTCTAAACATCAACCCAACAATGTTAGATCTGTAAATTTGCTTTCGCAAATTTACAGATCTAACATTGTTGGGTTGAAAGCAAATTACAGATCTAACATTGTTGGGTTGATGTTTAGACGAGTTGTATATATATATATATTATTGTCTTGTCTTGTGAATTTTTGTATATGTGCTTGAATTTACCTGAATATACTATACTAAGCATGAAGAATTAACCTGCTAATAGAAAACTGTATAAGGAAAAAATATTACATTCTCCCTAAGAGCCCTGTAAACATCCTAAAGGAAGGATTTGAGTCGACTTTTCATTTAAAATGTACCAAATTGCTAGTGGTTTTGATGAAAAATATCTTTGTTACAAAGTCACAATTAAGGGACACCATTTAAGTTAACTAACGTCTTTGAAAAATCCATAAAATTTTAAAAGTTTTAAGAACGATCATAAATTGTCCAAAAGTTTGCTAACGTAAGAGGTAGGCCATCGAAAAAGGTGTGTTGTCCGTCGAACTCAACCATGGCAACCTATGCCAAGTTTTGTTTATTATTACCGACTTTTTTTAAATACAGTATGTGGAAGAAAAAATAACCAGACGTGCTAAATATAGCCGTAAGTAAGTAAGTAATTAAGTGAATTTTATTTAAAGTCGGCATATATGTACATAATAACATAGAAAACATGAGTTCTGATGAGCTCTTTAACCGACGACCATATAAAAATCATGCAGCTTCATGCAAATACTAATAAATAAAAGTAAAAAGCATGCGAATATAATGAAAGCAAACTATTTTGATTTCTGAACCTCCAGGGTCAATGCTCATGCGGCAAACACCTATGTGTGCATTGAATAGGGGAACCAGCAATCACTGAAATATTATAAAATACTTACAAACTTAAAGAACTAGTGTGAAGCTAGCCGTCGATTACAGCCGGCGTTAATATTCATGAGGCCAGCCTTCAACAATATTCATGAGTCGTCAATAATATTCATGAGATGACTGGCGTTCGATAACGTGTTGTAAGAAACTATGATCGATTATTATGATAAAATAACGTCTTTTGTTTATATTTGATGTTGTTTCAAACAGGCAAGTTAATTGGTGTCTTCTTCGAGGTCCGCATTTACTTAATCAATTATAAAAAGGAACTATTGGTCTTTAGCAAGGTCGGCGCATCTTTTAACAACATTTAAAATGAAAGTAAAAAAAAAGTTAATGCTTCCATAAACATAGAATCAAGAACCGATCTCTTTAAAATTCTGTGATTAGTGAAATAATGAAAAATGAAACAACAATAAATAAAAGGATGATTAAATATAGAAATTTAACGATTACTATCAATAAAAAATTGAACGAAAGAGATGAAATATGCTTAATTATGAATCTTGAAAACGGGACATTCCACCGGACAAATTAAATAGAACAGTTCTTATAAATACTTCTGACTTCTCGAAGTATTTAAATATTTAACAATTATACATTACACGTAAACTGAAATAAATAAAAAGGAATTAATTGCCATATGGGCATTCCATAATCTGTTCGTTGTCCCAAATATAGTCCCATCTCAAAAGTACTACATACCGTAAATTCGATCGTTTGTCTTCCATTTTGCACAGACCAGACAAACAAAGAGTTTTACAATTAAAGAAAAAAGAAGAAGAAATAAAAACTGACAGTTACTTCATCAATGACCTTTCATTATTCAAAACTACGGAGACCAATCAGAGTCTTAACATAATTAGGTTATTGCCATTCAGAGGTAGGCATTGCGTTTGAAATGGCCCATAGCACGTATGCCCTAGACCCGTACGAGTTTGTCAGCAAAGGGTAAGAGGAGTACCCTGGTATGTCACAAAGTCAAAATTAACTATTGCCGGCTGGCCAAATTAAGACTATATCAGCAAAGAGTTAAAAGGGGAAGGGGGTAACCCGGTATATCACGAAGTCGAAAAAAAACTATTGCCGGCTGGCCAAACTAAGAGATTCACCACGTGGGCCATTATACCAGAGGTAGAGGTAGGCATTGCCTCTAAAATGGCCCATAGCACTTATGCCCTTGACCCGTACGAGTTTGTCAGCAAAGGGTAAGGGGAGTACCCTGGTATATCACAAAGTCGAAAATTAACTATTGCCGGCTGGCCAAGCTAAGAGATTCTCCACGTGGTCCATGATACCAGAGGTAGAGGTAGGCATTGCCTTTAAAATGTCTCAGAGCACTTATGCCCTAGACCCTTACGAGTTTGTCAGCAAAGAGTTAAAGGGAGGGTACCCCGGTAGTTTGCGCACTTTTTTTAACATGTTTAATTTCGTTACATGTTTAGGATTGTGTTTAGGATCATGTTTAGCTTAGAAATTAGTTTGTAAGTCCTAAAAACTTTTTATTCTAAAACACATTTAAAAAGTGTTTATATTCAAGACATGTGTACATTTAATGTGTTTACTTAGAAATGTGTTTAGATAATATCATAATTCTAAACACAAGTTTTCATGTATGTCAAAAAGATGATCGTTGGAAAATAAAATTTACTTTAAGTAATGGAAAAGAAAAACGATTCCTAGTTAACAACTACAAAATTATGTTCTTACTTTTCACATTTTAACCTATCGAATGCAGTTCTTGGCCTTTTTAATCTTCATGCATAATTCGATAAAATTGCAATAACCTTACATCAAATATAGATTTCCCAGATATAAGAGGGCTAAAAAATGTTAGTATAGATATGTTTGTCTCACCTTTACGAAGTAATGGAGGCGTGCTGTTTCCGGTGGCGTCGGCGGCGTCAACATTTGTTTTTAAATTTGTGATATTAAGGTTAGTTCTTTTTTTTTAAATAGAGACTACTTACGATAAGTCAATGGATATTTGGTATGCATTTGTATAAGCATTGGCATATTTTTATTGATAGTATACGGTCTCGCCTCCTAAACGATGATTCATTGACTGCGAAAGCATTGCTTACAGTTATTATTTTTGATTAGGTCAGTTTAAGGAGAACCATTTACAATAGGTCAATGATATTTGGTATGCAGTTGTAACAGCATCATCATTTCTCATTTCCAGGGAGATTATTTGGCCCTGCAACTTCAGTCATGTTTCATTGACTTTGAATGTGTTGCATTATAAATGCATGATAAAGTATTTTAATTTTAATTTCAACAATTGTATTTAACTATTAAAATTACATATAGACATGACAGATGGTACATATATCTGTTTCAACACTTTATTATTCTAGACTGACACTAACCAGATATTTTTGTTGGAAGGTGGTAAATACTGTGCAATATTGATTTGAAAACCCAAAATTGATGGACGAGCAGGGAATAGTGAACGTCGATCGTGTCTTCTTCTTTATAAGCGTATAATTGGTCTATTATGTACGTACAACATCTATACGAAATTTCAGTGATATTTTGCCTCTACCATCGAACCTGTCATGAATAATTGTCGATGTTTCTACTTTATTTGGATGTATTGTGCAATATTATCGTATATTTTTCGTATAAAACAGTATCGCATTTCTATAAGAAAAATATCGCATTTGAAAAGTTTTTCATAATGAAAGCATATCGCTATTCTATTAGAAAAACGTCGCACTCATATAAGGAAGAAAAAGCATTTTTAACCTATTTCAAGTGATTATGGCGTAGAATGCAATGGAATACGTTCAATAGCCATTCTACAGTCTTTGGTACATCATTGTCAAAGTATTTGGAAACCTCAAAATTATAGATCGTGCAAATAGGTTTAATTTTATGCAAATGCATATATACTCGTATAAATACAACATACTTGGGATAAAATGTTCAAAATACATGGCAAGTTGTAAATACGTTTGTCCTGTTAAATACGTCTATACTTTAAAAAGAATAAAAAAGTATTCTACGATGAATTTTCCTTTATTCCTACAAATGTCAACATTCGTCTGAAATTTCCCTACAATGCAGCTCATTTACAAAAGAAAATATCGCTACTCCACATAAGAAAGGGATTTCTCGATTCGCACTTTCCATAGACTGTAAATTATGTAATGCGTTAATACATGTATTTTCAATGTCTAACATTCCCGAGATTTCATCGTATTCAAGATCAATAACATCTGGATCTCTGCTAGTTCTAGAATTGAAATCTCCCATAAGACAAATATAATTATAATGTGAACAGAAGTTCAAAAACTCATTTTCTATTTCGTTATAAGGGATCCCAATACAATACGGTGAATTTTCAGGAGGAATGTACACAATTCCAAACAAAACATTTTGTTTTAGACGAAATAGTTCTTTATTAACTGTGAACCACATAATGTATTTACTATCTGTATCAATCATATTTATCTTATCTGCTAAATGTGTCTTTAAACATAATACTATTCCCCCAGATTTTACCCTCCGCAAAAGAAATCTATTTTTCATCTTAATTTCAAAATGTGGTATATTAATTTCGTCTAAATCATCCGCTTTTGACTCTACCAAACAAAGAATATCATACTTATTAATAAGATCTAAAAATTCTGGATATTGAACACGTCTACTAAGACCACACATATTTAATGTAAGCACTTTTAACATAGTTTTATTAAACACATGATTGTTTGTATTGTTATCGGTTGATTGAGCTGGACTGTTATTTTCTCTTCCAAGGTTGACCTAACTCTGTCCTTCTGTCTGGAGTAGAACTCACTCGCGATCGTTTCTTCGGTCTAGTACCGGTAGTTGTCTGGCGGGGTTCTTCACGAGGCGCTTCATCATTAGCCACTGATACTAGCTCATCATTAACATAGAGTTTGTCACGGTTACGCACTACTTTTGACCTATTTTTCGTTCGGCCTTCATATAGGATAAAGCTTCCGTCTTTTTTCTTCAATTTCAGCTGGAAATTGCTGGTTCACCCTATAGTGTGTACCGTTAAGAGTTTTCCCGGCACGTTTTACAATATCTAGTTCAGAAAAGTACAGAAATCGTGCTATGATCGATCTCGGTTTGTCACGGTAACTCTTCCCAAAACGATGAACATTGCCAAATTCTAGTCTTTGTTCAATTCCCATCTCATGATATAAGAATCGGCGGAGTTTGTCTTCACAATCTTCATCTTTATGTTCCCCAATCCCGGAGAATATAAGATTGTACTTCATTGAACGGCATTGCATATCAAACAATTTGTCGTTCAACATACATTTTTCTTTCTCTAAAGTGTCTATTTTCTCTTTCGTGTTTTCTTGTCTGTTTTCAAAACCAGTCCTTTCCATCTGTAAATGTTCTATCTCTGAAGCTACTGTGCCTGTCTTTGACTTAATCTCATCAAATAGATTTCCTGTACCTTGAGAAGTTGCTTCTGGTTGAGTCACTCTCTACTTTACATCTAATATACCCTTTTCTGCGTCGATTACTCTTGCGGAAAGGGAATTAGATTTGTCGTTCATTTGACTCAAAGTTGTTATGTTTTTTCCTGTATTTTTTTCGATCGAGGATAGTTTCGTATCCATTCTGTTTAATAGTGTCAAAACGTTATTGAGAACGGCAGGTATCTCTGTTTATCGTCCTTCCCTACGCCTATATCACCCTGCTCAGTCGCTCCGTAATCCTCGTATCACGGCTTTGAGACGGGAGCAGGCATTATCAGCGACGTCACAATGTCTGAGGAGAAGTTATCAGCGACGTCACAATGTGTGAGGAGACGTTATCAAGCTTGCTTTCGTCAAGCGTACAACTGTCTTAGGGAGTGGGGAAAAGACCAGTAATAGTACGATAAACAGATAATCGGGTTTTCTTCGTATAGATATCGTAAAATATCAGCCGCTCGACACAATATGAAGCCTTTTAACTCGTTCGCTGCGCTCACTCGCCAAAAAGGTTCACATTGTGGCTCGCGGCTGATATTTTACGATATCAATTTGTAGAAAACCAGATAATCAATACTTATTCTCTATACAAGACATTCCTACTTTCCTTTAAGATCTGCCTTGTAGATTTGTCACCCTTTATTTTTTTTTTTTGTCTCCCATGTTTAGTTTACACCTCTAGACCCTCAGTAGAGTTAATTATAGTCTTATGTTAATTGGAAATCGGATCGGAATGGGATCACAGGTTATCTAAAATACACAATGGTCTGTAACATGTTTGGCTTATAAACTATCTGTTCGTATACGTTTTCACAGAATCTGAGATACTCCAATATCAATCTTTAAATAAACCGTAAACCTAACTACAACTTGGAAGCTTTACTAAAAAACTACGAGACCAACCTTTAAACTTTGAAACTTAACAAAGAAACAACAAAATTATACACAATTACCTTTCGATCAAAAAGTAGTCTAAAAACTATAACCTCAATTTATCCTTAATCCTTTAACTGACTCCGAGGTCCCAACTGATTTGCTAAACAGTTATAACCTTTCAAAAACTATAACAGAGAGAACAAGCTTCAAAACAATAGGTTCCTGAGACACTTTGTTCTGAGACACCTAGTCTCCGAGACACCTATAGTTCCTGAGACAACTGGTTCTGAGACAACTAGTTCCTGAGACAACTAGTCTCCGAAGCACCGAAGTCACCAGACTATTACAAGCTACCTGTTCGAGGGACTGCGACCATTCCCTCGGGAAATTACAGTTTCAGAACAACCGTTTAGCTTGAAACAATCGTAAAGACTTCTAAACCGCTTGCTTCAAACCACAAGCTTTCAACTTAATCCTAGTGGTTTACAAACTTCCCAATTCTAACTTTATTTGCTGGTATTCACTTTCCGATGCTTAACCATCATCAGCCAAATAACAAATGAACGAACTCGCGCAATGTATCGGTGTCTTTATATACCAATAGCGCGGACCTCGAAGAGAGCACCCTAGCAACAACGAGTCTCATAGCAACCAAGGATAAAGGGATGATTTTCAATGAAGTTTTCGTTAATGTATTGTTCAAACGGGTAATTTATGATGGATTACAATTAAACATTGAATTACAAATACTGTCTTATGCTTAAACTGCATTTTTGTCACAGATCTTTGCTAACGGGCGTTGAGAGTATAAGACCATGATCCCAGAACCTTTAAATAAGATACATACGAACTATAGTGTAAAGTCAATCATAATGGATTACAATTAAACATTGAATTACAAATACTGGTTTATGCTTAAACTGCATTTTTGTCACATTACCCACGCCTCCGATTTCATGCGTCCTCGCATGACTAACATGTTATTTCCTATGTGTATATAAATTAAAAACAAAGCAACTGCTTACTGATTTTTCATAAAGGATTAGTCCTAAGCTTCTCCAAAATTCGAATAATTAGGTTGCCACTGTAAATGAAAATAGCCAAACATAGGTTCTGAAGTAATTTTGCCTCGACGAGAAGCATTTATGGCTAACATGAGGGTTCTTTTACATGCACAGGGTTTGACGTTTCCCTTTACATGGGACCTCGGATTTATAGTCCCCATCCGACGGACTTATACATAGATTTTATTTTTGTGTTTAGTTTACTACAACACAACTCAACAGTAACAATAACAATAACATTTTATATAAAAAAACATTGCTATCTGCAATAATAGATTATAGTTAAATCAAAAGATACAAATTCTTCATAAAACTGTTTGTGCAATCTCTATTATTTTCAATATATCTGCTAACAGTCTCGATGAATTTCAAAACTTCAAGTGATTTTTCTTTTCCTGATGCCACAACGTTTACTGGTCTTCTCGGCCTTCTTGTGCTCCTTCTTTTCAGACACACTTTAATAAAAGTCTCAACATTTGTGTCTTCTCTATGTTCGGTCAGGTTCTTTAACTCTCCGAGTTTTGACATCTTTTCCCACTGTCTGAGGGGATTCACTTCCATTGTAAGATACTTCCGACTCGTCTGATTCATCATCTTTTTCCTTAGATGGGACGTCTTGCTCCTTTGTTAGCTCAACAATTTCAGCACCATTACGTTGGTGACACCTTGTCATATGACGTCTGTGATATGCCGTCTTTTAAACCTTTTGTTACACTGGTAGCAAGTCAATCTGTTCTTCTCCTGATTCGTAACTAATTTTCTATCTAACAAACCTTTATTTGTATCAACAATATTAACTTCTTGGATTGGTAGAACGGGTTTTCTGATGGCATCTAGACACCAGTACTTCACTAGCAGGAGGCAGTTTTATAGTTGTTGCAACATATACCCTGTAGCAGCCTATCTGACCTTCAAAATGTAAACGGGTCTCTCTTCCGTTTATCCAAATACTACCTTTAGTAATATTGATCACACAATTATGGCTCCTTTGGAAGTCTATTCCCAATATTCCATCTACGTTTAGGTCTAGTACTACAGCTATGTTCGAATAAACAGATCAATTAATCTCAATATCAAGGATGGTTTTCCCAAAAAAATTAAGGGAGAACCGTTGGCAGTCAATATATCTCTGTCCATTGGTGACAGAACATGCGAATGCATATTGTCAAATAATTTCTTTGAAATTAGAGATACTGTAGCTCCTGTGTCTGTAAACATCTTTGTTTTGGTACCATTTACTTTAGTTTTGATGACCATGCGAGCCCCGTTTGCTTATTTATTCACCCATATCGTACCGTTCTGTTTTTTTTGTGTGGCACTTCATGTCCCTGTTGGGTTTTCGAATGTGCTCCCTGTATACTACTTTGGGACAATCTTTCTTGAAATGTCTAAATTTCCCACAATTGAAACATCCACGTTTCTTGCGATTCTGGAATTGTGAATTCCCTTTAAAAGTACATCACCCTTTTCCCTGAGTTTGTTGCAAAGCTTTTACTTATTGTTGCAGATCAGACAAAGCTGTCTGCATGTTTTAAGAAGCTCTACTGTTTTGTCGCTAGTGTCCGCCTCTCTATTTGTAGCCCTTAAGTAACCATTCCTTCCTCTCGGTTTATTTCACCCCTATTAAAAGCTTCTAGTTCAACGCCGTGCCGAACCGTGTCGTTCAGTTCAGCAGGTCTAGCTGGTTTAATTCTAAGCCTCATGTCCACACTCATGAGTCCGTCGATAAATTGCTCTTTCGCGAGAGTTTCTCTTACGTCATTCGGGGCTGTTGGATATGCCATGTTTGATAAGCATCTTATGACCTGACCTAGTTCAGGAAGGCTTTCCGAAGCTTTTTGACGACGCTCCCGTAGTTGTGTTCGGTACAATTCCGTTCGATTGGCAGGCGAAAATCTCTCTTCGACAGACCTCACAAGTTCTTTAAAATTTTGTCTTTTGTCTGTGGGAAGATTTCCTAGTACCCCTGAGCTTGTCCTCTCAATGAGACTGCCAAATACAAACCTTGTCTGTCTCTGTCCAACCATTTATACTCGAACAGGCATCGAAATGAGACTTATAATCTATCCATGACCCCTGCCCGTCAAACGTAACGGGCTTTATAATATTTTTGTTTATGTGGATAGAACTGTCTCCCTTATATGCACCTAATGTGTCTTCTGGTTTTGGCATATTTTTCTTTCGCCTTTCAGTGACAAAGTTTGTCTCGAGAACAGAGTCTGAATAAGTTCTCATCTCTGGTGTTAATTTTACCGAAGCTGGGATATGTGGAATAACTTTTGATTTAGACCCTATCCCAATGTTTGTACTTTGGAGTATGTTGCTGCCTGTACCAAAGTCAGGGTTCGGAGTTCTGGCAGTAGCAATTCCAGAGTCAGATTATCTTGGACGTGTTGTTTGATTGATAGGAGTTTGGGGCATTTTCAAAAATTTTAATTCTTATGCGCCCTATTTCCCTGTTCAATCTATCAATCTCGCTTGTCAATTTTCTTGTTTCATAACTATCAGGGTCATACAACATTTCATCTTCTTTGTATGTTCGCGACATAGTTTGAAGAATAAATCAAACAAGTTTTTCACACACCTTGACAATCAATGTATAAAATTTACAAAACAATATGTTGCTTCTTGCAAGGACAAATAGAAAATGAACTCACAATCAAACAATGTAATTACATAAAATACTAAAGTCTCTCAGATCCCACCGCTGCTACCAATTTTGTAACGTGTTTGGCTTATAAACTATCTGTTCGTATCCGTTTTCACAGAATCTGAGATACTCCAACATCAATCTTTTAATAAACCGTAAACCTAACTACAACTACGAGACCAACCTTTAAACTTTGAAAATTAACAAAGAAACAACAAAATTATACACAATTAACTTTGTATCAAAAAGTAGTCTAAAATAACGTCAATTTATCCTTAATCCTTTAATTGACTCCGAGGTCCTAACTGATTTGCTAAACAATTATAACCTTTCAAAAACTATAACAGAGAACAAGCTTCAAAACCATAGGTTCCCGAGACACCTAGTTATGAAACACATAGTCTCCGAGACACCTAGTTCCTGAGACAACTAGTCCTGAGACACATAGTCTTCGAGACACCTAGTTCCTGAATTAATTAGTCTCCAAAGCATCGAAGTCACCAGACTATTAAAAGCTACCTGTTCGAGGGACTGCGAGCATTCCCAGTTGGAAATAACAGTTTCAGAACAACCTTGGAGCTTGAAATTATCGTGAAGACTTCTAAACCGATTGCTTCAAACCACTAGATTTCAACTTAATCCTAGTGGTTTACAAACTTCCCAATTCTAACTTTATTTGCTGGTATTCACTTTCCGATGCTTAACCATCATCAGCCAAATAACAAATGAACGAACTCGCGTAATGTATCGGTGTCTTTATATACCAATAGGCGGACCTCGAAGAGAGCACCCTAGCAACAACGAGTCTCATAGCAACCAAGGATAAAGGGATGATTTTCAATGTAGTTTTCGTTAATGTATTGTTCAAACGGGTAATTTATAATGGATTACAATTAAACAATGAACTACAAATACTGTCTTATGCTTAAACTGCATTTTTGTCACAGATCTTTGCTAACGGGCGTTGAGAGGATAAGACCCTCATCCCAGAACCTTTAAATAAGATACATACGATCTATAGTGTAAAGTCAATCATTAGATCCATAGTTATAGGAATGTATATTGAGGGCTCTAAATTCAAAACATCAATCTTGTCATGCGCACTCTCACAGAATGACAACATATATTCATATACATCACATCAAGGATTTTAATAGTCTTTTACTTTTACTCCCAAGTTCTGGTAAAGCTGGATGTTTGAAAACCTAAGGAAGTAGATATAGGAAGATGTGGTGTGAGTGCCAATGAGACAACTCTCCATCCAAATAACAATTTATAAAAGTAAACCATTATAGGTCAATGTACGGCCTTCAACACGGAGCCTTGGCTCACACCGAACAACAAGCTATAAAGGGCCCCAAAAGTACTAGTGTAAAACCATTCAAACGGTAAAACCAACGGTCTAGTATATATAAAAACGAGAAACGAGAAACACGTATAAATTACATAAACAAACGACAACTATTGTACATCAGATTCCTGACTTAGGACAGGTGCAAACATTTGCAGCGGGATTAAACGTTTTAATGGTACCAAACCTTCTCCTTTTCTGAAACAATAGTATAACATCACAACATAGAAAACACACGATAAAACATCAATTGGAAGGCTTAACTCAATCAAAACGTAAATTAACACACTATGAACGAATAAATTGATCTGTGATACCTGAAAGTAAATACATAGTTAATAAAATATTAGGGACAAACATTCAAGGCCAAAAAGCAAACAAACAAGTCCAAATAAAGCCATGGCAAAACACTACCATGAAATATTAAACCCTTAGAAAATAATCACTTTTGAAAAACCGGTTTTCATAATATATACAGGTAAAGGCTTATATAGTGTTATTTTCATTCTCAAATTATTTGATGCCAACTGGCACTGACATTTCTGTTCAACGGTGTTTAATATTTGAATTAAATTATCATTTGGTATAAAGATAAGGAGATTTGCTATGATTGTCAGTGAGACAACTATCCACCAAAGTTCAAATGACGTAGATGTAAGCAATAAGTACTCTGTTGTATTTCCTTGTTTCTATTTAGATTGTATAGAGTATCATCAAACATCAGGGCTTAGAACTTTCTTATACTGAATATCAGTTCCAGGATCAGCGAAATAGCGGAAAGTCTGGGTGCAAAATTCAATTAGAATTAAAAATATGTCTTATTGAAATAAATGAATAATAATCAACATTTTACTTTTCTGAAAATAGAAATGATTTCAAATATGTTATTAGGGTATCAAAAATTCTGTCTATATCATAGGCACACCGATCATGTTCAATTTTGTTTACACTTCTGAATAAATTGAATGAAATAACAAGGAAACATAAAAATAAAATCTATTGACGTAAGGAGCTACCATTTGATTTTTATGGGGGCTAGGATGAAATTTGAAAAAATAGGCAGGACAGGAGTTTTGAGTAAAAAAGGCAGGATGAGATTATTTGCAAAGGCAGGATGACAATTTATGTAAAAAAAGTCAGGATAAACTAAAAAAAGGCAGGACCGAATAGAGTGAAAATAAAAGGCAGGACCGAATAGAGGGAAAAATAAAAGGCAGGACAAAATTTTTCATCCTAGCCCCCATAAAAATCAAATGGTAGCTCCTTAGTTAGTGTTTTGCCTGAGCTGTTTATGCAAGATAATATTTTCTTTTTCTCAAATCGAGTTCTTTTTGAAATGTTGGCTAGTATCATCGATAAAAATGTAATTATATAAAATCAAGTAGCTTAGATTTATCAAATGCTTGTACTTATGGAATTAGTAATTTTTAAAATCATTACTAGTGAACGTCTGTTACAAAAAAACTTTCATTTTCTATCTTCCTATTTTATGATCTCCATCAACTGATATTATTATAATATTTATAATGTTTCTTGTTTATGATATGGAATATGAAGTTTGACACTAGCAGCACCCAGCATAATAGATAAAATTGAGAATAGAAACGGGGAATGTGTCAAAGAGACAACAACCCGACCAAAGATCAGAAAACAGCCCAAGACCACCAATGGGTCTTCAACACAGCGAGAAAATCCCGCACCTTGAAACGGGCTTTAGCTGGCCCCTAAACAAAAATGTGTACTAGTTCAACGAAAATGGACGTCCACGCTAAACTCCGCAACATGTAAATGAACAAAATTAAAAAAAAACCTGGGGGGAAAGCTATATTACATGAGAACAGTAGGGCAAGTGAAGTATCTTTATACAGAACAGATGGAACTCATTTGTCACAAACTGGAAATCAGGTTTTCTTAAATAATATACAAGGGGGTGTTGAGTCTTTCCTACGCACAACAAAATCAACTTTTCCAATGATGCAATAATGAAAATTTTGTGGAGGTGAGAACCCAAGTCAGATTTGGTAGCTGACTTGGGCTCTCATGTGGCGGTCCAGGGAGACTGGTAGTGATTGGGGGATTATTTCACTCGGCCCTTGCTCTGGGCCTGACAAGTTCTACAATTTGCAGGTTTGGAAAATGTGGTTAGTGGTAACGGTGGGGTCTACAGATGGGTAACTCTGGGACCTCTTCCACCTCATCTTATAGAGGGGAGGCCTACACCTGCCAACAGGTGGGGCACTAATAACTGGAGCATTGGTAATACGAGTGTTTTCCCGGTCACTCCCCATGGTAGGTGGTGGTGTAACCGTTTTTAACTACCAGGGTTTTATGACACTATGTCAACATAGGTCAGCTGATAGCCATTGTGTATAGGTAATCGGTAGTCACCCTGGCGCCTCAACAAAATATTATAGAATACTCTGTAGCCAAAGTAATGCCACAAAGTAAAAATGTATATTCTAGTCATGAAAATGTAAATACAAGTTGGTGTAATAAAATGTATGTTTAATTCAAAGGATTGTTTTTGTATAAGTTGTAAAAGTTTTATAAATGAAAAACAGAGATGGAACCTCTACACAAATGAGTATAATATACAGAAAGTCTGTAGTATTTTAATTTTGGTATTTGTGAATTACAATTAACAACAGACAAAGAGAGACAACTCTAGATTCATTTTTAATCACTTTGTGATTAAAGGAAGGACTTCAACATAGTTTAGAAAATACGTCAACAACTCTTGATCGTTGTTCTTCATCTCATTGTTATTCGTTCAGTATTGATATAGGGTCTTCTTCTATGAGTATTGCAATTAAACACATTTATTCTAAAACCAGTTGTTGGCATGATACGGGTTATGTTTTTCTCATATATTTTATGATGGTATGATACTAAACCCCTAACGGGAGGGATTGTGCTTGATTTTCATATGATGAAGACATAATCTTTCAATCAGTTTAATTGAGGTCTGGAGCTGGCATGTCAGTAACTGCTAGTAGTCCTTTGTTAATTTATGTACATTGTCATTTTGCTTAGTTTCTTTTGTTACCTATTCTGACATCGGACGCGGACTTCTTCAAAACTGAGTTTTACTGTGCTTATTGCTGTGTGCCTGTCTATTCTACATTGGCTTAAGGTATAAGGGGAGGGTTGAGATCTCACAAAACATGTTTAACCCCGTCGCATTTTTGCGCCTGTCCCAAGTCAGGAGCCTCTGGCCTTTGTTAGTCTTGTATGTTTTTAATTTTAGTTCATTTATATGTTTTGGAGTTTAGTGTGACGTCCATTTTCATTGAACTAGTACACATTTTTTTAGGGACCAGCTGAAGCCCGGCTCCGGGTGCGGGATTTTCTCGCTGTGTTGAAGACCCATTGGTGGACTCCGGCTGTTTTCTGCTCTTTGGTCGGGTTGTTGTCTCTTTGACACATTCCCCATTTCCATTCTCAATTTTATCTTTTAAATGCGATTTAGTTTTTCTTAATTCCTGTAAGGTAAAAGATTTGGCTCTTGTTATACCGTCATCAATTATTCTATTCGAATATTTTCGGTCTAAAAGCATGTATTAAAATATACTTTTTCACTTTTTTGGTCTTTTGGAAAATGTTGTTTGTGCTGTATTTAGACCCTCAACAAGTCTAAATTGAAAACAACGTTCAAACCTATGATTGCGTTGGATAAAAACCGCAATTTTTATACGTGTGCATGCAAAACAAGTTTCTTGTTAGAGGGGTCTAAATACAGCACAAACAACATTTTCCAAAAGACCAAAAAAGTGAAAAAGTATATTTTAACAAAACGCATTTGACTTACAGGTCGAACAACAAATGTTCTTAAACCCTGTTGACTGCCATTGGCGATTGCCAAATAAACGGATCACAAGGTGTAATAAATGGATCTTAACATATATTTATATATTGTATATTGATGTATGCATGTTAACTGTAAACATGTATTTTGTTTGAGGGCCTCAATGAGAATTAGACTAGTTCTAATTGAGTTACCCTCTTTAAATAAAGAATGTATTATTATTATTATTATTATTACCTCCTTTCATATAAGCTTGTATAAAAACAAAGTAATTTTCAGTCTTAACGACAGCGAAGTCAAATGATTCTTCATAGATCAAACTCTTTCTTCAAATTATTTTTAAAAGTTGCAAATTCGAATTTCAAGTATATTTTAGAAATTGATTAGAGTTTCCTCGTTTTCACCTAGATTTGGTAAACTCTACCACGTCAGTTTCGCTGAGATTTTTTTTCACGACGTTATCAATTCTCTTAAAAGATTTCAAGAAATAACTCGATGTTGTTATTTCAGCGAGGCGGCCCTCGGTCATATAAAATAAGATTTCAATAAAAATGTAAGGGTAAATCTGCATGACACAAGATGCTCTTACAAAAAAAATAAAAAACCACCCGCATCGTTCAGAAAACGAGAAAGCAATTGTTTTTTACATGCAAAATAAAGGTTATACCTATTATTTTTTTCTAGAACATTTCAAATTTTACACTTGATATGATCTTCATGGCTAGTCCTTGTTTTAGTTGGTCCGTTCCGTCTGGTGGTAGCACCGGGAGTGCAAATTATATATATACTGTTTCATAAATTGAAATTGAAATTGAAATGCCAAATACGCGACGTACTAAATATAGAGCTAAATTTTAACTCGTACATTTTCTTTAAAATTGAACAAATCTATTTTATTTTTGCACAACACTGTTGATTTAAACCTGTAGATCATAATGGTCATTGGAATATTGCACACAAAGAAAAACTAAAACACCCATTTTTACAGTTTATGAAGGGTGCAATAATCGAAATTAACATTACAGCAGATGTGACGTTGCTGACGTTTTGGTCCTACAGAGTTGCTTCAAATGTAGGCGAATCAAATGAACTCATGTTCTATTTCTGGCGTAATGACATTTATAAGCCTTTGTATGAGATCCATACAAGAAAATATTGACTTTAAGATGTACATTGTACGCATGACCAGTAACTTCACCTGGGTTTTTCCCGACCAGACGTGTGTATCATCCTCGTGGACTTTTTCCTTAGTTGATATACTTCTTTTAGGTTTATATATCTTCGTACCGACTTCATACAAAGGCTACAAATGAGAGGCAATAGATGCCAAAGTGACATTCAAAATCACAAGTCGAAAATAAACTGACAACGCCATGGCATAAAAAAGAAAAAGACCACAAGACAAAAAACAGTACACAAATCACTACATAGAAAAATAAAGACTGAGCAACACGGACCTCACCAAAAACAGGGGACGATCTCAGGTGCTTCGGAAGGGTAAACAGATCCTGCTCAACATGTGGCACCCGTCGTATAGCTCATATAAGTACAAACCCGGTGATAATTCTAATGTGTGAGGTCACATTCGAGGAAAAGAGGAGCGGATTGTAGTTATGACAATTGGAACATATCCGTCGTCATCTGTAAAACAGATATTCCATAACGGTCACCCAACTCGTGATGGCGTTCGTAAAATTTACAAAGGGATGATTTCAACTTCACCACGTTGTTATATTATTATCATTTCATACAATTAATAAGAAAATGAGATAGAACAAAGGAACTGTTGAGAAACATATTTTTTCCACATCAAAATTACTTGCTTAGTCCTCAGAGCTTCCAGGAGGCGTCGCCTTCAGGTCCCCTTCAAGGTCGCAATCCTGTACCCCCTATGAACCAATTATGTGTGCACTGATTTTGTATGCTCTTTAACCTCGTCTTTGAGTTGGATTTCTTGCTGTTTTGAATCAAGCTCCACTGATGAGTCATATATCTATATATGCTGAAACGCACGTCTGGCGTACCAAATAATAAGCTTAGTATCTTTGATGAGTTTTTGTATTCCACCTTTCGCTGCTGTTCGTGTAAAAATGTCGAAAAATATAACAATTTACCTTGATGAAGAACATCTGTCGTAGGTTCATAACATTTCCTAAATGTTTTACGAAATTATTGATACCTACAATTGATGTCTGAAAAACTCAAACCTTAGACTTTTAGTACATTTGTCAGTAAAAAATAAGAATGTGGCTATGGGAAACAGGTGTCCCCTCTTTTAGATATGCAAGAGTCAATGTACTAATTCAAATCTATTGATGTTTTGTTTTCTTTGAAACTTAATGCGGAAACGGCATTTTCAACAAAGTTTACATTTAAAGGGGACATAACTCGTGAACAGTGAAAGTGAAGCTACTTTATTTCGTACTGTATCTGTGTTTGGTGGTAATAAGCATTGTGTATACGTTTCATAACATTTGGTTGAAGCAAACTAAAGTTAGAGAACGGAAACTAATTTCGGAAAGTACGGATGTACAAACGTACAAATGTAAACCTTAATGCTCCTGGGCAATTAAAGTATGACACCGCTCTACCAACTGACCTAAAGGAATCCCGGCTTATACAATCATTCTCCTTTAGCTGAGGTGGTAGAGCGGTGGCTTATTGTGCCAGGTGTCCTGGCTGGTACAGTAATTCATTTTGGAAGGCAAATCATGCTCTCCGATTAAGCTTTAAGAATTTCACAATTAACAAAACAGGAATGATTACAAATAAATGCATCTGATGATAATTTATATATTTTAAAATGTTAAATGAACTTGACCTTTAAAGCATTTGATCAACAGGAAGCAATAAGTGGTACGTATTAATAATATGGAAGACCCCATTTTGTCTGAGGGAGTGTCAACTACAATTTTTGAGTTAAATGTTGCATTAAAGATTGAAAAGCAGAGTAATTTTCGAAGTGCAAACACATCTTTTTTGTCCATTTCTTATGGTGAACGTTAACGCCGCTATAACCCTCAAAACTTCTCCATGTAGAGCAAATGTTGTTTTTAAAAATTATATATTTATGTCACATTTATCTATCTGCTGTTGGATATACACTAAGAATATTCGCAGGTTAACATTTTGTATAATCTGTTTTATTCGCAATTAGGATACAGCCATATTTGAATAAAGATTATCAGGTTAAAAAGTCAACCCCGAACTACAATTTTACACACACATATATATAATAGTTAAAACGTCTACATACGTACCCTTGATGGTGTTTTAATATATCTTCGCGTCAATCTCATTCTACTTCAGACTTTGTGATGATCGCGCAATGCAGATGAGTGGATTCAGTTTAAGGATCTATAAGGCCTATAGAAAAAATGGGTTAAAATGTAAAAACTAAAATAACAAAAATACCGAACTCCAAAGAAAATTCAAAACGGAAAGTGCCTTATCAAATGGCAAAAACAAATGCTCAAACGCATGTAACGAATGTAAGAAATTGTGATTTAAAAAAAAATAGAAGAGAACACCGTTCCAACAGCAAACAGTGCCCACATTACGTAAAATCGACTCTACCATTTTATGTCGTTTTGACATTCGTTAATCGTTATGATTTTACTGTATTTTACTGCCTTTTATGAAACAATTCTTCGATTTTGTCTAAGCAAAATAAAAACTAGGAACGAGTTCCAAAAAAGCACGTGAAAAAATTATTTCACTAAGGTAAACGTTCGGGAAAAAGTAGCCTCCCCTGCATTTTTAATAAAACTTCCGGGCATGTAAAGCATGTTTAAAATGTCAGACCTCAATCTATTCAACCAAATTTTGCAATTTTCACAGCTTTCTAGATATTTTACCTTAAGTTTAACTTCATAGAAACCAGGTATATCCTGAATTGTACATGTATCACCTTTCTACATGCCAATTTTTAACCAATGTTTAAAGTCTAGTAGCGAAAAACTACCGTTCGGAAGCCAACTACTAGTAAATAAACTCATCATACAAAGGTTGAGACGCTCGGTTCGTCTACAAAAGACTTATCAGTGACGCTCGAATCAAAAAAGTTAAAAAGGTCAAATAAAGAACGAAGTTGAAGAGCACTGAGGACCCGAAATTCTTTAAAGTTTTACCAAATACAGCTAAGGTAATCTATTCCTAAGGTAGAAAATCCTTAGTATTTCGGAAATCCAAAGTTTTTGTAGACAGATAATTTATAATAAAAATAAACCTTTTTTCCGGAAATCTTTAATAAGTATAGCGCATCAATCCTCAATTTTTAATGCAAACTCATATAGACAAGTAAATTTTGGCTCAAAATGGTCTTAATATATTTCTCTTTCACCAAAAGTTTCATTTCTGCAAATTTGTTTGTAAGTTTAAGCAAACAATGACATCAAAAGCACTATTTTTTGTCAGGGAAGGGCTACTTTTACATATGTTCTAAATCGGAGTGGGTGAATTGGTTGTCGAACACCAAAAACAAAATGGCTTCGAGTTAGCTGCCTTGTTGTTTTTAAGTATGGATAGTTAAATAAGGGACATTTTCAGAGTGTACACAAAATTATTCAAAACAAGGTAAGGCAAGCTCATGCAGTGTCAGTAAGTGGTATAAAATAGAAAATAGAATATTCAGTGCAAACAATGAAAAAAAAATTCCAAATGCTGTACCCAAGCGCCTGTGTCAGATCAGATCAGTTTACTCGGAAATACATTCACACAGTTAGTTCTACCATGTATCAAAGAACATTCGGAACAATAATAACATGTTAACAAAATCCGGGATATCCTTTTGTATATAGTCAGTCATTAAGCAGTTGCCATCCAGATCGGACGTCCCCACTTTAGACGAGCGAACAACTGGATGACCTGATGAATGAGTGAAGCATGGAATAAATATATTTAGGGAATATGATACACACACACACATAAAATCATTACAGTATGTATGTATATTTTTTTCAGGGACAAGTCTATGTCCTCAATTTTCAAAGTCGTCAAATGTAGGGCTTGAAAGTCATTAAAATGATCGTTTTAAACATATGAACCCATCTACATGCGTCGGATATCATTTTTAAAGATAGTTCTTGTTAACTTTTATGAATAATAAGACAAGGAGGAAATGTTTCCTGTATACATGACATACTTTAGCTCAATTACAAAGATTTATAAATACACTTTACAAGGCGATATTAATAAATAAGATGTTAAAAGGGTTACGTGTTAAAAAATCATATTATCTATTTAAAATCTAAACAGGATAAACATATTATAAATAACAATATTGGTAAGATATACTACAGCAATAATAATAGATGAGGAAATTTGTCACCATGCAAAGCTGGAATTTATCAGATAAGTGAAGAATGCTTTATCATTTATATATAAAACTGAATATAATTTAGTATTGTGAAATTACATAGATGGTACGGGATTCGAACCCTCCACCGGGATCTAACGGCAGCACTCTAACCTGGTTGAGTTAGGGAAGATTTTCTTTGTCTCAGTCGGTTAGAGCGCTGCTTTTTGGTACCGAGATGGAGAATTCGAATCCGGCCGATACCATCTATGCAATTTCACATTATTAGATTTAATTCTTGTTTATTTTCAAGTTATATCTGACGTATATAAGTTACTGCCATTATTAGTATATCAGTTTCACTTCATTATTTGCAGTGCACACCAAACAGGAATACTGGTTGCAAAGTCACTTTTGTCCAAATTGCTAAAACAAAAGTGACCTTGCGACCTTGTACCCTACTGGAGCCCTACTATTTTAGCTTTGTTTGTAAGAGCGCTGACTTCGAGGTCCCGGGTTCGATTTCCAGGAGTGACGTGATGTCTAAAGCTAAAGAAGTATCATATCAGACGATTCAGTGCATGTAGTACAATGAAAATTTAGACTGAATACAAAAAATGAATGACGAGGCATAGATATTTCATAAACAGAACAGCAATTTTGTTCCGTCATATAAATTTCACTTGTAATACAGGGATTCTAAGATTCTAATATGACGTTCTTCAAACGCTTTGAGTACACACAAGTGGTAAAATATGAATATATTGTATGTCAGCTGATCGGCAACGTCATGATTTGTTTGGGCTGTTCTGATCATACTCCCACGTAATATGCTTTTTAATGAATGAACTACACGACGTCAGTCGGTGTGAATGACGTCATTGAACGATGACGTAAGAATATAAGCATTTTACGGTAAAATGCACCGTTGTGAAACTGAAAGCAAGGAAACATAAACAAACGATGATAAAATTTGTAAAAAGCCATTTTTGTACATATAAGTAAGATTGACGTGTATGGGCATATCATACATAACAGATTTTTCTTATTAATAACTGTTTTTTAGGGGGGGCGGGTGAAAAGTAAAAATGAAATAAAGTAAGATAAGTATAGATTATCACGTCTGAAAGGCGCTTAGGCAATTGGTGGAAAATAAGAATAGAGGGGCATCATATATAAATAAATTGCATGAGATAAATGAACATAGGTTAGAATATTAAAGAATATTTAAAAAAAGAGTTAAGACACAAAAAAAAAAAAAGATTCAGAACAAGGAGGTCCATTCCCCAAGCGCCTGTGATCCGTAATGAATTAATTTATGTACTCCGTATTTATATGAAAGATGCACGAGATTTGGTACGGTTCTCAGTTCCTATATCAGTCTACATGCTGTCTGTACTAGAGTTGCACGATTTCCGGCCTTCTATACTCGCTTTTCTATCAGCTTAAATTGCGTTCCAAGTGTACGTATATTTCCAGTTTGTACTACTATTCGATAAATCTATTATCGACTGATCTCACGTTTCCGTAAATTCAGTTGCCATTCATTGGTTCAACTTCCCTCTATGTATAATTCGAATTTGCGTTAAATTATCTTTCACAATGTTCACGAATGAGTATTGTACTCATTGTGCAGATATCAAACAATTTGCTAACAATTCTTCTTAATGATATCGTCTCATATTATCGTGTTTGTCTTTCAAACTCAGTTTCACGTATTCATCTCAATCTACTTGAATGCTTGTCTTCAAATTTGTCTTTGTTCAATAACATTCCTTACTCTATGTATTACTTCGGTTAGTCTGCTTATTTACATCTCATCTTTCTGCTTCAAAGTTCGTATTCTGGTCATTTACGATTGTCTTCTTTGTAATCTATATATTCTGTAGTTCTTGAAGGCAGTCTGCTTTTGCTTAAGTTCTCAATTACTAACCTTTGCTCATTTACTCTGTTCCTGTATCAGGATTATTTGTCGTCATTTGCTCGTTGTCTATGTTTAACGTGATTTTAATGATCGAGGAGTTATCGCTCTACATGTCTGTTCTCTAGTGCTCAAACGTATTAACGGTGAAATGTTTCCTATATACGTACTCCGAATGCTCGATGATCACCTCTAGTACAGCGCTACAATGGACGACTGTCTGAGAGCTTCGCGCGAAACTGATGTGTCGATACGATTGAACAATCACGTATGTTCTATAACTAAGACATTCTTCTGACTTTCTTACGTAGATTGCACTTATTTGTCATCCATTTAGTATATGCTCAGAAGTTATATAGTTCGAATTGATAATTCGATTCGGTACGGCTCACTGCTTAATACCTGGCTGTACGTCGATTCCAATTGATCATACCGGATATCTATACAAGAATTCACATCTTTAAAATCGTAGTCAATTTCACTTTAAAGTTTACATGTAGACCTCTAACTTGTTTAATATAGTACCTATAAACTCAATATCATAGCTTATTAATAATGTCGTAAACGTTTAGGTAAACACGTCTTATTACAAATTAACTCATTCTAACATTATCGTAACTATACAATCAGTTCAAACTACAGACTCCTACAACTGTACTGAATAACATTAAACCTTATATACCTGAAAGCTTCAACACGTTTCGAACAAGCTAGTTCTCGAGAACCATATATCAGATCCTGTTACTGAACTAACCATCATTGAAACTAAGTTAAACTAAATACTAGAATCAAGCTTACAACATGTAACGAACAGTAAACATCAATTCCTACACAATTTACTTTCTGATCATAGTCCGAAGCTATAACAATTCTAACCTTTACAATTACTCAGTACTAGGTTACTAACCTTATACAAGCTCGAAACTTTCGAAGAACTATCTAATGTAAAATATCTGAGAACAGTGAAGACTGCCAACAGTTATCTTAACAATGTTCAACTCGAGACACATATTATGGCTTACTATAACCAAGTAACGATATCACACTGATTTTCATGAATGCTGGAAGTACTGTTAGTATTCAACCAACTTAAACAACGTAAAGACTTCATCAAACCTGCATAACAATGCTTACAAGTATTCTTAGTGTCTTAAACTCAATTTAATACAATTTATACTTTGCATGATTATACATACACTATGATTACTATACAATAACGAATCGCTTGTATGGTCTTAAATACCAACTCTATCCAGATGAAATGCACTTAACGATGTACATCAATAGCTACAAGACTAAGTTTGTTAAGACAATTTTAAATCTGTTAATGATACTTCAGAATACGCTATTTCAATGTACATAGCTACATGAGACTTTTCAGCGTCTTGATGTTAACTGCATTCATCCAGATCTTATATCATACGAAACTTATATGTTCTAAGTAATCACTAATCAGTCAAAACTAAATAACTTATAAAACTACTTAGCAACTGCATGATAATATACAATCAATGACTTCTTCAAAACTCATTTCTTCATCTACTATTCATTTCACATTACACTCGGTTTACTCATGATCTTAACATGATAAACGTTTTTGCTTTCTATAATCCTTCAGACATTAAAACAATTTGCATGCACATTAGCTTTCTAAACATAGTTCTAAGGAATTCAATTCCTTGTAATAGTTGCCGAATCTTATCTAATATCTTCTTCACAGATCAATTGATCTCTAGCACATTACTGTACTCGCCATCTGTCCTTATAGTCATGTATAAGTACGACTTGTTATCCTTGCACATGACGATAGTCATACATTACTCGTGATTTTATTATATACTTTATTTTCCATTATACAATACTGTTATTTATCAAAAATCTATTATATATTAAACGTTTGCTAGAGCTCAATTTTAACTACTGTTGCAACTGTCTATGATTCAGATTTCTAAGTAGCTGTGTATCATCCTGATAGCACCAACTATTCATATTCGATCCTATCTTTTATCTACCAATTTATTGTATCAATTTATGTCTGATCTCAAAACTTTCTCATGTTCTCAATGTTACTTACCTAGTTGGTACATTCCTATCTACATGTCTTCCATTGTTAAACGCATCGTTGTTGTCAATATTCTTTCATTAGTATGATCACGAGCATGCTACTTTCATATCTTATTGTACCTAATTTCTATACTGCTTTGTCCTTACTTTTCTAAATCAGCCTGTTGAATTGATGTACAACTAGTCATTGTTCTGATGTAACTTTCTTTGTCAAACTATTGCTCCATTAGTACAATCTTCAATTCTTCTGTAATATTCTCTAAATACCTTTCCAGTTTTCACACGTATTTTGTTCATGATTGAGTTCAACAGTTCTTTAATTTGTTCCATGCTTACGATCTTTCGTAACTTCATCACATATATTCAGCTCTGTAATTTTATGTCCAGGGCCCGTATGCATAAAACATCTTAACTTAAGTGTTCCTTAAACTTAGATTTCACTAAGAATTCCCTTAGTTAAGTAAAATTCTTAAGTCGTATGCATAAAATTACTTAAGTCTTCACTTAACTAAGGAATAATTAAATCGGAACCTTTCTCTAATTACCGTATGATATATATTAGCTAATCGCATGTACTCATCCGTGTAAAAGTTTGTTATGATTATTTACATTGATTGATCAATACATACTTTTATTAAGAGCTGGGTTAAATTGATGTTGGTATGTAAACAATTCAATAGTACGTAACAAAGTAAAATGTTGCAACCGATGACAAATTGGCGCATAAGAGAAGAGGTTGACGTTTAGATGGATGAGCATGGGAAGAAAAAAATATTTGTAAACCAAAACTTCCTCTACTTAATCTTTAATTCATCTTTCATGGGTATTGCTGGATGGAGGGGCATTTTTATTTTCTGGAGACAACAATATATTTTTAACTCTAACAATACATGATAAAGGTTTCAATGGCGTAGCACCAGTGTAGCATTGTAAGCATGTGCTTACAAATAATTTTATAAATTTTTTTTCAATAAGAATTTTACTATAATCGTTCAGCTTCTTGTGGGCTGCCGCCTCCCCTTCCAGACCCCCTGCTTACAATTTCTTTTTGGGTTTTAAAAAATCTATTTCGATTTGAAATAAACTTTTTTATCACTTCCCTTTTACAACAATAAAAAATGGATAGGATCAATTTTTCATGAATTCATATAAAATCAAGGGCATTTTTCAAAAGTCCTACAATCTTTACTAAAACACACATTATTAGATTCATGTGTTTACGGTAAGGTATTATCAACATCTTAGCGTACTTCCGAATATTTCACTGGAAAGTTATCAATACCTAAAGATGATTCAAAACTGCATACATTCTTGCTAGATTTTAGACAAGTTTGAGCAATTATCCGAAAATGGCGAGAATTAAGGGCAATTATATTGGAAGGATTACTAAATTTTCTTTCAGATACAATTATTATTTTAGGTTAAAGTCTCTCTATGCAAAATTTAAAATTTGCAATATTTTCGTTAACAGCAATATATCAATGAATATATAAGGAAATAATACGGTTTAGGTATCATAAATACGTTATATATATATAAACTTCGAATTCCATGGGATAGGTCTTAAAACTTTTCGATTTTGTCCCAGTAAGTGAAACAAATACAGGGGAAATTTGCCTTACATCATTAGAATAAAAATAAATAATTGAAAATTCAACTGATCCCCCCCCCACGCACACACACACAAAACAGGATTTTGTATGCCTGAAGATCCTCATCTCTTTCTTCCTTCATTCTGTTTTTTTTTACTAACGGTTACAATTGATACCACGCGGTGTATTATAACAATATATTATAACGTTCAAAGTTATTTGTGTAAACATGCACGTACAGAGTAATCAAAAGAAAAATGATAGCATGAATTCCATGCGTGTAAAAACTGAGTACTTTTCGGTATACACAACAACGAGATTGAGAAATAAGGGAAGAATGAAGTTATATAACTACCTTCTGATATAGATCGCATTATACATGATTTTAAGAAAATTACAATGATCGTTAATATTTAGCAATAAACAAACGAAATATTACTGATATAATTATTAATCAATTAAATGGTAGCTAATCTATTAATGTTCTGCAAAAAACGCATACTTTCGACTGATTTTTAACTATTTTTGAAAATTTAATGTAGCTCTATAGGTACCTTAGACTTAAGTATAATCTTAGGCGTTTTCTTAGTATAAGGGGTTTTATGCATACCGCTTAAGTTTTGTGGGCGTGACTTAAAACAACTAAGATTTTACTAATGAAATACTTGGTTTAAGATTTTTAATGCATACCACTAAGGTAAAAAGGGCGGAGTTTCCTTAACTGTAGTGTTTACTAAGGAAAATCTTAACTTACGTAGCTTTATGCATACGGGCCCAGGCCCCTGGATTGTACTAGATGATTACTTAAAAAGACACAGTAAAAAAAATATTTTGTTTTTCTTTATAATGAAATAAACTAATATGATAAAACCTGTCTGAATCAACAAGAAAAGAAGTAGGGCTAATTCACTGTGAATTCATTACATAGCAGTGTCTTTTCTAAAAGTCATTCAATCTTTGCTAAGTTCAAAGTATTATAAGTTCATATAAAGTACTTTAAGGTTTTTACAACACTTTCATGTAAATGTTTTTTTAGAACATTTCATCAAATTATAGATACTTATATATGGTTGAGCACTTTAATTTTGACAACTTTGGAGTAAATATAAGGACATTTTAACCAAAATCGAAACGTTAGTAGAAGTATTTTCAGTATTATATATCAGATAAAAATAAATTCATTTATGTTAATGACTTTTGATACAAAATTTAACAAAACATGTTAAATTTTCAATAATTTCTCAAAATTAATATAATTAATATTATATTTATTAATAATCAACCTTGTTGATTTACGCAACACACTGTTTCCCTGGACTCATGTTGTTAAGTCAAAATTGTTTGCTCATCAAAATACTATAAACAAAATATTAGCAGAATAATGTTATTATAAATAAAAGAATTTCATAAAAGCTTATATATTTTACCGTATTTTGTTTGTAATAAGGTATTGAATGTGGCAGTATATTATAATTTATTTTGTTTTTCTACTTATCAAGTGCATCAGTTAAAATGATAAATATATATTTTTTTAAATCCAGGAAAATCCAGAATCATACTAACCCTATTGTTTTAGTAATATCCTGGATCCTACTAACTATTTAGTACAATCCAAAATCCTCCTAGTACAAATCTGGATATCCAAATTTCTACTAGTAGATATTGGAATTCTGATTTGTACTAGGACACGTGTGTTATTCGGTATATCGATAAAACTGATCGTAGAAGAATAAGTAACGGTGGCCAAGTATTGCGGCATGATCGTGAAAGATCGGCATGGGATTGTGAAGGAAATCTTATCGAGAAGGTCTATGCAAAGTCAATACATAATCTAATTTACTGAATTGTAAGGACAAATGTTGAAAAAAAATGTCTTTCAAAACGGTTCAACATTATTATGATTGTTTTTATAGTTTACAAGAACGCAGGAAATAATGATCGTAAATGAATTCATTTTAATGAAAAACATCTGTTTATAAGTATTCACGGAAATCATTAAAGTGATAGACCATTGTTCATGGAACAATATTGATAATACAGCTGTGTTTAGATATATAATTTATTTCACAAAAGGGCCCAATTTCTTTAATCTTTATGTTCTAATTCATAACTTCAAGCGAACATAAATTATCTACAAAATAAACTCAACACCTTTGTATGGGATCAGCTCGCCTGACAGTGTGTAGCAAAGCTTCAATTTTATTAAAGACAAATGCAAAATACGAAATGTTCATCTGTTACTGTCTGCCTAGGCCGCTGCAGGTAACGAACACAAAAACCAATCTACAAGAATAAAAACAATTTTCATTATGTACGCAAATACATATTATGAATCAAATTAAACATTCTGTTCTTACACACATTATTAAAAATAACACAAGAAAAATACATTAAGTCGGGTGGGAGGGTGGGAAACTTTACTGCACCAAAAGCGAACCTCGAATGACAACATCTTAAATTCGCACAACCGCCAAAGTATAGCACGAAATATTTGAATTGACCTTATTCAAATATTATGGTCAGTTCTAACTCGACCAATGAAAACATTTAACCTATTATATACTTTCAACACGTGTATAGTTATAAACAAATACACGTGGTAATGTTTACATACCGTTGTACATAACTTTAATAAATATATATATCACGTCGTGGCCATTTTCAAAAGTCATTCAATCTTTTATTTATATTCATAGTAGCAAAGTTTCAGGTATGTACTTTAATATTATAACCTCTTCTAACCAAATCATTTACACTTAGAGTCTTTGTCTAAAACAAACCTAAGACGGAAATCTTCACCATGCTCAAAATTCTGTTGGAAGTAAAGCTAAATACTGTCTTGGGATACAAATCCACTCTTTTGGTTTGAGACGTCCCTTCAATATAAAATTTTACAAAAACATGTATAATTTGCAATTTTGTATCAACTGTACTTCAACAGCAACATATAGCATCAAATACAATTAAGATTTTACAGAAACAAAATAAAATAAAATAAATACTTTTTTTTAAGAATATTGATTAAGATTCTTTAATATTCAATCTCCAGTTGGATTTAAATTTGGATTTCGAACCTGTAAATGAAACAAATACCACGGAATTGGCCCTACCTCTTTACATTATCGCACCATTTCAGGTTGTAACAAAAATATCTTATTACTGAACATATAATTATAAAAACTAAAATATATTTGAGTAAAGCCATTTTGTAAGATATTAGAAAACTTTATGCAAGAAGGACATTCTCATCCAAATTCAAAATGTCAAATGAAAAATTGAAAACCCATCTTACATGTTTAATTTCACTCAAACCGGTGCTAGAGGGCGTCATAAACTTGCAATTATGTGAGTGTTCGTTTGCTCCGTGTTGAAGGCCTCACTGTGACTGAGATGAATAACAGCAATAAAAGCGCTGTTCCTTTGCTTTTTGTGTGTTTTTTTTTTTTTTTTTTTTTTGCTGTCATATACTGATTGTGTCATAGATGAATACCCCATATCCTTTCTTTTCTATTAAAATAATAATCCACAATGCTTTCCTCCATAAAAATGGTACCATACGCTACAAATTTATTGTTTTCGGATATAATTCGGCATACTTTGTTAAAAATGAGTCCGAAAATAAAACATGCTATTTCGAAGAACAGGTGATCAGTATGCTGTAGTTTCTCATTGACAACAGATTTGTCGAATTTTGGATGTAAAATTATTTCAGCAGGTTGTCGGTACTCCTATCGGAACCTAATGTTTCAATTAGAAATATCAAACATTAACTAAACATAATCATAATATCAATCAAGGGCACATAATTACAATTCAATATACATACCCTAAATAAGGAAATGGTAGACAATTTCACCTCAAAATATCATCCTCTAGTAGGAAAACACATAGATCTACCTGTGAACAATATTGACTTTATCAGAACCTTTTATATTTAAAATGTAAAACAAATCTTTCATAGTATAAATATTTCTCAACAATGCCTATCAATTAGTTCAAGAAAACTATAATTCAAATTCAAATGATTATACAAATTTCGAAATCATATTTGCATTTGCAAAACTTCAGATAAAAATATAGAATGTTATTTACATGCACATGTCATATTTTTGTTCTTTTGTATTTTATAAAACTCTTTATATAAAACAGTCATATTCAAAATTATTATAGATATTTACAAAATACACCAACCTTAAATCTTCAAATATTCTTGTTCACAAAACTGAGACACAACTACACCTGTCGATCAGTTATTTATCAATAGTAAAACATACAATGTAGTGAACAGTTTTTACCTGTACACTAATTATTAGAATGAAGTAAATAATATTTTGAAATACCTTTAAATAATATTTGGACAAAATAATCAAACTGTATCATAAATATGATTTGATAAAATATATAAATGTTAATATAAAATTATTTTTTCTTTTTTCTTAATTTTATTTAATTTCCAAATTTTACTTCAATTGCTGAACTCTATACAAAGAGATAACTCAAAAATTTCTAATGTAATTTTTGACATGTTACAAATCTGCCTAGTTTTCTTTTTGTTGCCCTCAACAAACAATATAAAAATACACAACTACATATTCAATTTCATTAGGTCTTTCCACTTTTCCGTGGAAAGACCTTTTGCTTTTGTTCGGATTATTTTTTTTTTTTTTCTTCCGCTAATTTTTTCCTCCGCTGTATTGTTGTTTCCAAATATGTCGCTTAGATTTTTGGTATATGATATCGTACAGTTAATACGCTTTTGAAACTGACACATGAAACAAAAACTTTACTTTGTAAGAGTTATCTCCCGAACACTGTTTTTCTTGTGTATACTACTCCTTCAGCCGTAAAAGATTACAACAAATTTATTTTACCAAATTGCTAGTTATATCCTCAGGATGTTTTGATTAATTTTGACCGCCGTAATGAGATTCCATATGAGAGTTATTTCCTTATGCATTTGATATAAGTGAAATGCATGTGAAACTGGTAAACCATAAGTGATAGAGACCTAGGGTCATTTGATTTGAGGTCCTTGGTCCCAAAAAAGAAAATTATGTCAAGGTCAAAGGTCAAGGTCATAATCTATATTTTGATTTTGGCTTATTTTCACTTTTTTCAAAACCGTACAAGATATCGACAACATATTTTTACTCAATTGTTAGTTGAGACATGTCGTAATACATACATTTTGGTTGAAAGGGCGTTGACATTTAATGGGAGTTTTCCCTCTTATATTAAATATTACCGGTATGATGTTATAGCTCATTAATCATATATAATAAACACCTGGGGTCTTTTGATTTGAGGTCCTTGGTTAATGACCTTGAAATTGAGGTCAAGGTCACAAGTATTTTTCTTTATTTTCTTTTGCCTTATTTTTTCTTGCCCTGTATTGTTGTTTCAAAAGATGTTGCTTAGATTTTGGTATATGATATTGACCAGTAAATATGCTTTCGAAAATGACTCCGTGCGACTGTGACTGAACACTTTACTTTGTAAGAGTTATCTTCCAAACACTGTTTTTCTTGTTCGCAATCTTAAAAGATAAAATATTTATTATTTGAATACTTTTATTTGAATACTTATTACATGTGTGATATAAATTATCAAAGTCTGCATTAAATCCTACTCTGTGCAATGCATTGCATGTCTACAGGCAACGAAAATGCCGGAATCTGTAACCGCCTTTGTTTTGTATTCTGTTAACGTTTTTCGATTTCCTGTACATGGCTTTCTTACCTATGTAAAATTGTTTGAAGCGGAGCACTACACACTTTGAACAAATTAAGATTATCATCGTTAATACAGCCAAGTTGACTAAAGGTGAGTTAATAAAATTAATTTTTTGGTCAAATTTTGGGAAAAGTTCTGTGTCCGGAGCGATAGTTTTCCTGATTTGGCCACCCTCAGAAAAATACTGGTCTACTACATAAACTAATAGATATGTTACAACAAATATCCAAAGAGGTCGGGATCAGAAACCTGAATTTAGCTACTATGCTAACGAGACAAGACGGCGAGAACACCGAAGAGACAAAAGCCAAACTACAAACAGTGGCACATTACATTGACAGAACAGGCAGATTTGATACTGCTGTTCCTCAATCCCAATCTTAACCAGCGCATACTAATTTAAAGCACAGAGAAGAAAATACGCTGAAAACGCACCAAAGAGAAACCTGCACATTGGGAAAATTCATGCCAACAGGCCTTAAGATTGAGGATTGAGGATAAACACCAAGTTTCACTCGATAACCGTATAGCCAGTTTCTGGCATTTTAAAGGTTCATCTAAAGGAATTGAAAAATTTTGTCGTTTTTACACTACAGAAACTTCTAAGAGTACAGACAAACTGATGCATCTATGATCTAGGAAAGTTTTAAGGCATGGCAGGACCTAGATATATAAAAGTTATATGAAGTCTATGTTTCAGAAAATTAAAAACTTACCTGGATTTTGATGTGCATTTTTTCCAGTCTGCAGAAGATCACAAAATAAAACACATGAGTTTCATTTGAAACTGTCCACTCAGTTACATAGTTTAAATCACCTATTGTTGGCAGATGGTTTATTTTAAAGTAGATATATGAAATTACCAGTATATGTGTGATTATTTTATGTAAAGTGCTTTATATTAGTTTATGAAATTCACATTTACTGATCATGAGAATACCATCGGCACCATTTTTTTATTACCCTGTTTGCATTCTGTACCCTTCTGTGATGAAATGAATGTGATTATGACAAATTTGAAGTGACAGATTACAAGTTCGATACACTCACTCATTACGTTTTTTGAATGATATTGATTGATATTATTAGAATTATAAATATAAAAGCAATTGCGTATTTTACACATGTCCGTTTCCATATCGTGTAATTCATTTAATATGACCCGACGATAAAATGCGCTATTATTAGGTAGTGTCAGGTCCTGTCAATATATATGTTCCTGCAGGAACAAAAGAAATAAATAGCAGAATCTGGATAAGGTTTTAATATTTTGAAACTTAAAAAGCATTAAATTTTATTATCTAGGTCCAGCCATGCTCTAAAACTTTTTCAAATGCACATGACATGTTTGTCTGTACTCAGAGTGAAATTTGTAGTGTAAATACTGCCATATATGCAAAAAGGTTATGATGAACCTTAGTGTCAATAATGTACTGCAAGTCATGCCTCATGTCATGACATCACTAAATCATATTAACTTCCACTCACCCAGGCACTCTTACCTGCTTACTTACCAGTATTAGGTGCTCACAGCACCAATATTGTGAAAATACTTGGATGTAGGTTTCTCAATCTGGGGATCTTAATGGTGAGTAAAGGCAGTGCTTTATTCAACTGAGCCAATGAAGATCTACAATAACTCAACCTGTTTGACTACATGTACCGTTACATGTATATGATATCTGGTCCGTTCGCCCTTTCTTATTTTTGTCTAGTTGCATAATGTCATGATTGTTTATCATGTTTATTGCTTGAACAGAATATGTTAAAGTTTGTTGAAAAATTCACAAATATTTGTATTGCCACAACCAATTCATTATTTTCCTTTTAATTGTACAGTAGAATACAGAAAAATGATGTACATTTGTACAAATTAAAATGTATTTATCTTTCTTGATATTTGTTAACAAAATCATTCAATTCAGTCAATTTATGTAATATTATAACTGGGCATGAGACTACATTTTTTGTAAAAGTAGTCTCAGAGTATTATATAATAATAAATGAACTTGTAAATCCTCTTCATGATTTACAATTTGTACATCATCTGTTTTATTAATTCCAAGCTGACCATATAGTTTATCAAAACAAAACGTTGTTTTTATTGTGAATTCCATCAAAGACAAGTATTACAACAATCAGTAAAATTATTATGTCATTTAACCCTCTTGCTGCCGGAGGGACACATGTGTCCACACCGGCTGTGCCGGAGTGACACATATGTCCATGTTTTAATTTATACAAGCTTCTCATCATTGCTGTATCTCTTTCAAATAAAATACTGAAGACTACACAGTGTGATATTTTTCTTCAATGGGTCCCAAATGTAACGGCCATTAGGGTGTGACGTCATATATCGAATGACGTCATTGTTGGGCTTCTGACTTCACAAACGTTGAGCTGTCGTATTTTCTGGCACACGAAATTCAACCATAAAAACTACCGGCAGCAGGAGGGTTAACAATTAATGCTCAAAAACAAGCCATCAAGTTTAAAAATTTCCATGTATTTTCATTAATTTCAAGAATATATATCATATAAATATCTGAATAAGTTTATTAAACTTTAATGCTCTAAATATCAATCATTGTCAATATTTTGTTTAAAAGTAGGAGAACTAACAGGCTCTATGGGCGATCAAACTCAGGCGAAAGGACCTGATACCCATGTATATCGTCAGTTTTACAACACCATGTATACAGAATCAGGGTCTATTTGCTGGAGTTCCTGTTTGCCCAAACACCTGTTTGAATTTAAATGTATCTGTTTCCTTTTTTTATTGACATTGTATTGTCTTGTGACTCTTGTTGTATGATATTTAATTTTCATGGATAGAGATTAAAAAACATTGTGTACAGTCAGAGATATAACTCTATAGGGTTGTTACAGAAAATAACTTGCGTGTGTTATTACAGATACTTTCATGAGTTGTCTACTCTTTACTCCTTAAATTTTCTAAATCTGTAATAACATATGTTTGTTATTTGTAAAATTATTTCATTTATAGTGGCCTCTAGGGATCTCTTGAGACTTTGCGAGAAACTAAATGCATAGCCTTGATAACTAATTTTTAATTAAATTAATACATTTTGATTTACCATGGTAAATCAATGAGACAAGGCTATTAAGGGATAAACTTAGCTGTGATAACAAGGCTCAGTTATTAAAGGAATTTAACTTATTATATAAGACACTTGGGAATTACTGAGAAACTTGCACAGAACCTCATTACATGCTCTGGTCATTATTTCTTACAATAAATTAAAATACATTGTAATTAAGCATGATGTATGTCTGAACAAATGCTTTGAAGTGATATAGAAGCTGTGATAACACCCTTTAGTTATTACAGGCATATTTTTCTGTAATAACATATAGGTGTACTATGCAAAATTGGCAAACTATGAACTGTTATATCTTTCAATAGTTAAGTATACATATAGACAAACGTAGTATCAATAGAACTTTTATACATTTTAACTAAACTAATGATGTATATTGTCCCTTTGAAACATATAACATACATAAGTTATCACAGTTCTTTGATTTTTTAGTCCACAATAACAAATGTATGTTATTTTTCTGTAATAACCCTATAGAGTTATATCCCTGACTAGTGTAGGACACGTAAATGTGTGGATCGTTGTTTCAAAAATACACAAAAAATGTTTCTAACTTTGTTTAGTGGATCTCAGCTGCTTCAATAAAATAAAAGGTATTAGGTTGTTCCAGCCACAAACTGATCTGGCTCAAATTCAATCCAGTCCGAAGTCAATCTGGCCCAAGTTGATCTGTCCCTCGTCGATGCAGCTAACCCATAATAAAATAATGATTATATAATTTAACCGTTCTAGAGTTATGCCCCTTTACAAATGGAAAAATTGCTGAATTTTCATTTCCGTTTTGTAATTTTAGTTTGCCTCAACCAAATGTTATGAAACTTATACACAATGCTTATTACCACACAATACAGATCAAGTTTGAAATTTGATGGTGTCACTTGTACTGTTCTAGAGTTATGTCCCTTTACAAATGGAGAAATTGCTGAATTTTTCATTTCCTTTCTCTAACTTAAGTTTGCCTCAACCAAATGTTATGAAACTTATACACAATACTTATAACCACAAAACTTAGATCAAGCACAAATTTGGGTAGATATAAAAAGAGAAGATGTGGTATGATTGCCAATGAGACAACTCTCCACAAGAGACCAAATGACACAGAAATTAACAACTATAGAGTTCTATATTTGTTGTGCAAATGAAATGCCAATTGGTGAAAAAGCAAAGCACCGATTCAAAGCCCTTTGATCATGTTGATGTACAACTGCTTGAAAGTTATTTCCCCTAATCACCACATAAGAAGCAGTGATTAGAAAATGTTAATAGTAAGAAACATGCTTTCTATGTTTGCAGCCGAACTTTGGAAGCTATAAAACAATGATACAATTTACTCATTACACTGTTTCGTTATACATGTATATACTTTATAATTAGTTTTATGTCTGAAATTAGTATTTCACTTGCAATTTTGATTACTGATTTTGCTACTGTAAATTCAGAAATTATTGTGAGCATTTATCATTGCGATTTTGTCATTTTAGACTAAAATGCGATTTTAATTTTTGCGATATTTAGAAAAATCCTGTTTAATTTATATAAAAATTTCAAATGGGAGTTTGAATTATTGCGATTATGATCCTGTCGCATTTTTTGCAATAATAAAAACATCGCAATAATTTCTGAATTTAAAGTATTTAGATTTTATTCATATAATTTATATAATGTGCATGTACAAATGTATGATATGTAGCGATATAATTGAAAGAGTTTTAAGTACATTACATTGGAATTGGGTTCATATGAAAGTACATTTTGTAAATTATTATTTTGGTAAAAAATTATTTCTGTCCAGAATAAAAAAAACAAACCAGCTTAATAATCAAAATATTTTTTAAAAGCACTTTGTGACTGCCCATGGCCAGCTTCCTGTATACAAAAATTTTAGTGATATTTTATTTTGAAATAAATGTTGTTTTTGTCATGTTTGTCCAGAATAGAGAAAGAAACATGCTTAAACAATAATTTATTTGAATTATCACGTGACAAGCAATTTGTGTACTCTTAGCTCCTTTTTAGCATTTTTTTAATAAATTTTATTTCGAATAAATGTTGTTTTGTCCAGAATGGAAAAAACATGCTCAAACAACAGTTTATCTAAATAATTTTTGAAATACGATTTGTGTCCTCCATTCGCCATCTAATTTCTTTTGTTTTGTCTAGTTTACAAAAATATTCCAACTGCAATTTGTTGAAATTTTATTTCATGTATTTGAAAAGCAATTTGTGTCCTGCCTGAGCTATCTTAATAACAGCTGTTTGTCAATATTAAAGTCAAAGGTATGGAATTTAATGGATCCTGTCAGAAACTATATTACCTACAGGGAATGTCCCATACTTATTAAAGTGCCAATCTGCTAAAGAATCAGGCAGTTGAGAAAACATGCCCCAAAAAAATCAGCTTAACTTTACATTAATTCTAGCTCAGAATGTATAAAGGTGCATGAATATAACATACGTTTCCTTTCCCTATTCTCGTTGTTCAAGATATGTTTAACCCCGCCGCATTTTTGCGCCTATCCCAAGTCAGGAGCCTCTGGCCTTTGTTAGTCTTGTATCATTTTTAATTTTAGTTTCCTGTGTATAATTTGGAGTTTAGTATGGCGTCCATTATCACTGAACTAGTATACATATTTGTTTAGGGGCCAGCTGAAGGACGCCTCGGTGCGGGAGTTTCTCGCTGCATTGAAGACCCATTGGTGGCCTTCGCTGTTGTCTGCTCTATGGTCGGGTTGTTGTCTCTTTGACACATTCCCATTTCCATTCTCAATTTTATGATTTGGTTGAAATGCACTAGAAATTATAACAACAAACATGACTAACATGACTAAGGGAGATAACTTTATATTTGCTATTATTCTTGCCAAAATTAAAGTGTGTTGAAAATTAGAAAAGAGGGTATCTACATGTTCTAAGTAATATGTTTGGCACATTTAATAACTTTGTATAAAATGTAATATTTATGTTGCTCCTACCAAGCCAACTGATCATTATTTTCCTTTGATTTACAAGTACTGAAGTCTACTGTAATACAAAGTATTTAATAAAAAATAGTACAAAACCAATTTCTACATGCAGATAATTTTATTTGCATTTGTGCAATTTTTGCACACAAACTACATGTGCATGCTATATACATAATAAAAGATAGAGAGAAATAGTAAATAAGTTAAAATGTTCCGCACAATAAGATCTGCAAATCTGTTACCATGGCCGTAATTGTCAACAGACTCCTTTTATAAAAATAAGGAGCTGAGGTATGATTGCCAATGAGAAAGTTCAGATTGTAGATGTAAGCAATTATAGGCAACCACATGGCCTTCAACAATGAGAAAAACTTTAACTATGATTTTTTCTGTAAAACTTATTGGAGAAAAACTTTAAAAACCAAAAAAGATCAGAAATAATAGATCTGCAAGGAAGGCAACATGCATGGTTAAATTGTCACTGTGACTGCCATTAAATAATTTTTTTTTTTATCTCAAAAACTGCAATAGATCGTTCAAAATGTAGTAATTATAACTGTGTAAATACAGTGTTAGTACATATACAAAACAAATGTATACATAATACAGGTGAAATTTCAAATGAGCATGCCATTTCATATATAAAAAAGAGCCACTGTACATGCAGTCATGATGTAGATAAAGAAAAGATTTCAAATTGAAGTAATGATATTTCTATTTACAGGCATTTTCTTCAGTTCTGGAGTGATAGAGGTTCTTGAAAATATTTGTAGATTACCATAATAGCTGATTAGAAGTTTACTTTTATTTTGGAACTGATATATAGTTGTGGTAAGTTTATGTACATGTAGACTATTCACTGAGTCATGTACTGAAGTTACATCAAAGATGTTGCACCACAGATTAAAAATCTTAAAAGTGGACATGAACATGATGAAAATATACACTACAACACAATCAATCATAGTATCTGTATTTTTTGGATGATATAGGTTTTACATTATTAGCTCACCAGGTGAGCTTTTGACTTCACTTGGCGTCTATGTTATGCCCTTGGAAATATTAATTATATCTGAAATCACATTTAATTTACTCTGAAGAATTGATTTCTCAAAGTTTGATAGTTATGAACAATTTTAAAGACCATAAAAGTGTAAATTTTGGTCATTGCCTGTGTACGTTGGATAGATAAAATGTGCATGCAGGGGATATTGGAACACTGCTTTCTTATTTGAGTTGTTTCACTTTTGTCTTTTTGTGTCCTTTTATAGCTGACTAAACAATATGAATTTGTTCTTGATTGAAAATGTTAGGATGACCTAGAGTTGCTTTAATCTTTAGAATTTTGGAACTTTTACATTGTATTTCTAAATGCTTTAAACTGATATAAAACCACCAATCACTGAACTAGGCATGCTAGGCAAGAGTGTATTTAGAAATTATTTTTTTTAAATTAATGGCAATAAAAGAAAAACGGTCAATTTGGATGACGAAAACCTTAGATCAAGAAAAGATAAAGTACTAACACTCTTTGTTACAGGCATTTTCTCTAGTTCTGACTTGTTGGAGTGACAGAGGTTCTGGATAAAATTTGAAGCTTACCATAATTGTTGATTTGAAGTTGACTTTTATTTTGGAACTGATAAAAGTGATACTTTGGTAAGTAAAAGTAATCAGATATGCATGTACTTAGCTTAAATGTATATATATATATGTGTGTATCTGTCATAGAGTTGGCACTTGTTTAGACATACTTATCAAAATTATTATTTCTGTAACTGTATCTTACGGTCCTTAATATAATAGATATTTAGCTTTGTTTGAAAACTGGATGAAAGTGTAAACATGGCGCTTCCGTTTGTTGAAATCCGTGTCAAAATCAGATGAAATTTACGGATTTAAGAGAATTTGAAATAAGGGAACATTTTTATTGAAAGAATATGGAAGAATTGAAGCCAGACTAGTATACTTTTTATACTTTTGCGGTCATATATTGGTATCACGTCGTCGTCCGCGTTGTCCGAAGACACTTAGTTTCGGACAATAACTTTAGTTTAAGTGAATGGATCTCTATGAAATTTAAACACAAGGTTTGAAACCACAAAGGAAGGTTGGGATTGATTTTGGGGTTATGGTCCCAACAGTTTAGGAATAAAGGGCCTAAAAGGGTACAAAGTATTAGAAAAGTATTGTTTTGGCCCTAATTCCTAAACAGTTAAGGCCATAACCCCAAAATCAATCCCAACCTTCCTTTTTTGGTATGGAACCTTGTATAAAATACCATAAAATTAAACTTTGTTTGATTTCAACAAAAATTGAATATGGGGTTCTTTGATATGCTGAATCTAACCATGTATTTAGATTTTTGATTTTTGGGCCCTGTTATCAAATTGGTCCTAATTGAGGTCAAAAGGGTCCAAAATTAAACTTTGTTTGATTTCATCAAAAATTGAATTCTTGGGGTTCTTTGATATGCTGAATCTAACCATGTATTTAGATTTTGGATATTGGACCATAATAGGTAAATGTTCAATTCAAAATTTTTAAGTTCTTAGACCACATTCATTTCAGTGTTCTAGCCAGGATTTGAAAAGGGCAGGGTGCTAGTAGGAAAAAAGGCAATTTTACGCGTAAGTGTCATTGTGGTAATTGGTGTTAATTAACGATGTGTTTGACACCAAAGCTGTCAGGTGAAGCCATGCACTTAATGGGTCACTTAATTTGACAGTTTACACAGCTAGCTTAACTTTCTGTTCAAAGCAGAATTACAAACTTGCCGATACACATGTATTTCAAAGGCAGAAAAATGCCATTTTTTTCGTGATAAAAACTGCAGGGCGCCCGGGAAACAGCAGAAAAAAGGCAGGGTCGTCAATAAAAAAGGGTGGGCGCTGCGCCCTGTTTAAACTTTGTAGCTAGAACACTGCATTCTGTATCAGAAACCTATGCTGTGTCAAATATTTAATCACAATCCAAATTTAGAGCTGTATCAAGCTTGAATGTTGTGTCCATACTTGCCCCAACTGTTCAGGGTTCGACCTCTGTGGTCGTATTAAGCGCTCGCCCTGCGGAGCATTTTATTTGACATAAAATGCTGTTTTATATACAAAACACTTGGAATGGACATCGTTCAGTGTAAGGAATTTGTACAGCCTCATTGAATTTTTCAAACTTTTGCCATTTTGGGTTAAAAATTACGATTTTGGGTCAAAAGTCGAATTTTGAGAATTTCATTTTATAATGCCGAAAATTTGCAAATTTAGAAATTTTTATGAAGAAAAATTATCAAAACATGAACAAAACTATGTGAGTAAAATAAAGACAAAAATAACAACAGACAAGTTTTTATTGATATTTATTATGAAGATCTCCACTGGAGTCATAGTAGCCAGGGAAGCCATCGTCTCAGAGTAGCTTCTGTCAGGGCAGCTATCGGTGAAAGGGTTAAGGGGCATACGCTGTCAAACGTTCACCGATTTGACTCAAATTCTTATATTAGGTTTATAACATAAAGTTAGGGAAGTTAGGAAGGAATTGTTTTTATGCCTCCACCGTTGTGGAGGGGGCATTAAGTTTTACCCTTGTCCGTCTATACGCATTTACGTCCCAAAATTGGTTTCCATTCTCTAACTTGAGTTTACCTCAACCAAATGTTAAGAAACTTATACACAATGCTTATTACCACAAAACACAGATCAAGTTAGAATTTTGGTGGTGTCACTTTAACCGTTCTAGAGTTATGCCCTTTATAAATGGAAAATTGCAAATTTTTAGTTTCCATTCTCTAACTTAAGTTTGCCTCAAACAAATGTTATGAAACTTATACACAATGCTTATTACCACAAACTACAGATCAAGTATGAATTTTGGTAGCGTCACTCTAACTGTTCTAGAGTTATGTCCTTTATAAATGGAAAAATTACAAAATTTTTAGTTTCCGTTCTCTAACTTAAGTTTGCCTCAACAAAATGTTAAGAAACATATACTTAATGCTTATTACCACAAAACACAGATCAAGTTTGAATTTTGGTGGCGTCAATTTAACTGTTTTAGAGTTATGCTCCTTTATAAATGGAAAAATTGCTAAATTTTTAGTTTTTCATTCTCTCACTCAAGTTTGCGTCTACCAAATATTATGAAACTTATATACAATTCTTATTACTACAAAATACAGATCAGGTTTGAATTTTGGTAAGGTCACTGTAACTATTCTAGAGTAATACCCCTTTTTAAATGGAAGAAAAATGCAAAATTTTTAGTTTCCGTTCTCTTACTTAAGTTACCTCAACCAAATATTATGAAACTTATACGCAATTCTTATTACCACAAAACACAGATCAGGTTGAATTTTGGTCGTGTCACTTTAACCATTATCGAGTTATGCCCCTTTATAAATGGAAATTTTTAGTTTCTGTTCTGTAACTTAAGTTTGCCACAACCAAACATTATGAAACCTATACACAATACTTATTACCACAAAACTCAGATCAAGTCCAAATTTATGTATCGTCACTTTTATCGTTTTTGAGTTATGTCCCTTTATATTGTTGTATGCATGCGGGGGCATTATCTGTGTCCATGGGGACACATTCTCCATTTATTTATTTTATGGTTTTTTTTTACATTGAGTCTACATGGTTTATGGGAGTAATATTCTGACTTTAATAGTGCTTAATGAAAAATTACAAAAAAAGCTTTAGGGAAGCTATATATATATATATATATATATATATATTTCTAGTGACTGTATAATGAATTGAATCATTATCCCATACGGTATATAAAAATTGTTGAGTTAGATTGCAGATACATTGTGTATAAAATAATAATATAACATCTTCACATGCTTAAAACACATGTCTTATGTCTATCTCTAGATTCGACTTCCATGACAAGGTAACACTACAACTACACTATTGAAGTTATGTTTTTATATAGCGAATGTGGTTGTGTGGTCTAGAGCACTGGACATCAGGCTAAGCGATTGGTGCTGTAGTGTATCAAAGGTGTGTGTTCGAATCCCTTTGATGGACAAAAATTTGTCAGCACAAAAATCTTATTCTTACACTGTTGGGTGTGCTTTTCGGACTTATATTTATACATGTATATATGTATAGGCTATGATAAAGACTAAAAAAAAAGTAGGGTAGGTAGGATAACTGGAACCACACATCTATTTTTATTTGGCTTTAGTGGAAATTTATCTATTTGCGATCATACAACAAATTTTTTTTTACATTATTGAATGTTTCTTATTTTGTAGACCATGCCACGCAAAGGAAAAAGAGTAAAAATACTATAAGGAAAGAAAACAGGGACAATATGAGAGAGAAAAGGAAAAGCAGGCTGATGTACAGAACCTCATCTCCACAGATATTCAGAGTGACACCTCTCTAAACTGTCCTTTAAAATTAGATCAGAGCGTCAACTCTCTAAACTGTCCTAAGAAACATGATCAGAGCGTCAACTCTATAAACTGTCCTGTAAAACTAGATCAGAGCGTCAACTCTATAAACTGTCCTATAGAAAAAGATCAGAGCGTCAACTCTATAAACTGTCCTATAGAAAAAGATCAGAGCATCAACTCTATAAACTGTCCTGTAAAACTAGATCAGAGCGTCAACTCTATAAACTGTCCTATAGAAAAAGATCAGAGCGTCAACTCTCTAAACTGTCCTATAGAAAAAGATCAAAGCATCAACTCTATAAACTGTCCTATAGAAAAAGATCAAAGCATCAACTCTATAAACTGTCCTATAGAAAAAGATCAGAGCGTCAACTCTCTAAACTGTCCTAAGAAACATGATCAGAGCGTCAACTCTATAAACTGTCCTATAGAAAAAGATCAGAGCGTCAACTCTCTAAACTGTCCTATAGAAAAAGATCAGAGCGTCAACTCTATAAACTGTCCTATAGAAAAAGATCAGAGCGTCAACTCTCTAAACTGTCCTATGAAACTAGATCAGAGTGTCAGCTCTATAAATTGTCCAGTAGAATACAAACAGAGCGTTAACTCTATAAACTCTCCAAATATTAATAAATCAATCATATATACTGAGTTAATCAAATCAAACAAATCAATCAATTCTAATGAATCAATTCATTCAACTGTATCAATAAAATCAAATAAATCAATCAAATCAAATAACTCAATCATATCAAATGAACCAATTAATTTAGATGAACCAATTAATTTAGATGAACCAGTCAAATCAGATAAACCAATCAAATCAAATAAAACAATCAAATCAAATGTACCAATCAAATCAAGTGAATCAATCATACCAAATGAATCAATTCAATCAAATAAATCAATCAAATTTAGTGAATTGTTCAAATCAAATCTGATATCAACTGTTTTATACAAATCAGATCTGAATTATGAAGCAACAAAATCAAATTTGGATTCTGAAGAAATGGATTTAAATCTGAATTATGAAGCAATGAAATCAAATTTGAATACTGAAGAAATAGATTTAAATGTGAATTCTAAAGCAACTAAATCATATCTGGATTCTGAATCAAATAAATCAAATGTGAATCTGAAAGAGTTGATACGATCAAACCTGCATGATGTCATCACATCTGGTTTAGATTATGACAATATTCCTAGTGATGCTGAAATGAAACAATTTAGTATTCAAGAACAAAACACATTAAGAGAACTCATAGATGAAACTGAAAGCATGACTGTTGAAACTAACAATACACAACTTGATTGTAGTGAAAACTTTATTACAGAAATTGGACAAGGCAATCAATGGTTGAACATGGACAGTAAAAAAATCAATGGTACAATAGCTGAAGATAGTATAGAGGTTAGTAGATCAATTGTTGATAATTGGGTAGTTCAAGGTAGTTTTCACCAAGGAGATAAAAGATTTGGAATAAATAGTGGTAAGCAATGTGTAGCAAACTGTTTATCTGCTCTTGCCCATAGTAAATTAAAAGATTTAAATGATTGGGATTCAATGTATCTAGACAATGTTTTGATTGATGGAAACAGAATGTATAGCAATATTCATGGTAACAATATTCATTTACTTGTGTCAGAACTACCAGAAATATCAGAAATATCAGAAAAGTTATTCAAAATATCAAGAAAAGAATCAATAACAGCTGTTGTAGATACTTCTGGAACTATTGATTTTGGTGAATTTGGAAATTCTTTACCTTTAGACCAAGCTTTACAAGAGTCTCTAATAGACTATGATGCTTGCTTTATCTGTGCATATGACACTACTTTTTTAGCCTTGAAACATAATCAAGATTTACTTTTGTTTGATTCTCATGCACGAAATGAGTTTGGCATGAAGGACAGTGATGGTAAAAGTTTACTTTTAAAGTTGAGTAATCTAGATCATCTATATCAATACTGTTGTAACATGATGGCTGGAGCAAGTCAAAATCAATGGTTTGAGGTGACAGGTGTCAGTATTTGTATTTATGTACAGGAACCTGAAAGCAACATAGACTATGAACATGATGAACTTTCACAAATTCACAAACCTGTTATAATCAGTGACTTTGAAATTCCCAAAATTCCAGAAACTGGAAACAGAAATAGCGATGAGTTTCTTAAAACTCTAGAAAATAATATGTTGAGTGACCACATATCACCAGAAATACTCAAGTTTAACATTTGCAGTGATAATAGTAATGTTTTTAAAGAAAATAATGAAGTACACTTTGATGAGGGTATTATGGATAATGAATCAGATGTTGAAATTTTATCTTCCTCTGAAATGTTTTATGATTTCAGACCTCTGAATACATTTTCAAAGAGGAAACTTTGTACTATTGTTAAGATACCAACCAAGAAAATATCCAAACTAGTTACTTCAAACATATATAACATGGGATCGCCATCTGCTACAAAGACTATTACAGGTGATGGCAATTGTCTTTTTCGAGCAATTTCATATGCACTATCTAATAGACAAGAATATTTTGGAACTTTAAGAAAGGCAATAATTGATCATTTGATGACAAATGCAGAAATGTTCAAGTCATTTCTGCAGCCAAGATTTAAAACTGTAGAAGAGCATATACAAACTCTAAGAATGGAAGAAGGAAATGTTTGGGGGACAGAACTGGAGATAATAGCTTGTGCAGACCTTCTTAAAACAGACATTTATACCTTTTTTAATAATTCATGGATTATATATTCTGCATCACAAATATGTATCAACAGTGATCTAAATAATCAGGCAATTTATCTTAAACATTTAGCAGATATCAATCATTATGAAGTTGTCACAGCTGTGACTCAAAAGTCTACAAGCAGATTACAATCTAATATAGTCATTAGTAAAAGAATGACATTGATAGGAAATCAGACATAGCAACAAAGAAATCAAAGATTGATAAAAGTCAGATGACATATTCTATTAACAATTTGGATGATAACTATGATGAATCAAAAGTCTTACCAAAAGCTGAAAAGAAAGGATCAGGTACAGGATAGATGATGAATTCAGAGCTAGAAAGACTAACACATTAAAAAGAAAATATTGGGAAAATGACGAACACGATTAAAAAAATGAAAAAGTATGAAAAAGATAAGCCCTACAGAGAGAATTTGATAGAAGCAGGTATTAAAAAATATCATGAAGACCAGGTTTACAGAGATGCCTTAATACAATCACAAATTAAGAAATATAAGGACGACAAGGAGTACAGAGTTGCTTGTATACAATCTGGAATTGCAAAATATCATGAAGACAAAGATTATAGAGATGCCTTAATACAATCAGGAATCACAAAATATCATGAAGACAAAGATTATAGAGATGCGTTAATACAATCTGGAATTGAGAAATATGAGGAGAATAAAGAGTATAGGGAAAAGTTGAAACTAGCTAGTGTAAAGAAGTATGCAGATGATGATTCACACAGATTTGTAATAAAACAACAAACAACAAAGCGTCGTAAAAATCTTTTGGAAGAGAACAAACAAATATCTGAAGTGATAAGAAAATTTAAAGATGAAGTTAAAAGGGGCCCAGAATGTGTTTGTGCTTGTTGCTTGAGGTTGTTCTTTGAAAAACAGGTCCAGATTTGTAAAATGAATTTGTATGATAATTCTATATACGATTTATGCACAACAGATAAATATAAACATAATTGTACAGATGACTGCAATACACCTTGTGCTTTTGAAGGAACATGCAGAACAAGTCTATGGATTTGTTATACTTGTCATCGTAAAATGTTGAAAGGTAAAATACCTGCAGATTCGTTTTCAAATAGTTTAATGCTAGAAGATGTTCCATTAGAGTTAAAACAACTGAATTCAATAGAGCAACAACTTATATCTCAGAACATTCCATTCATGAAAGTTATGGCATTACCAAAAGGAGGACAAAAAGGAGTTCATGGACCTGTTGTTTGTGTTCCATCTAATTTGAAAAAAGTAACAAATATTCTACCTAGATCTGAGGATGAAAGTCTTTTACTAAAGGTGAAACTGAAAAGAAAGCTCAGTTACAAAGGGTATGACAAATATCAATTTGTTAGACCGAACTATTTAGAGCAAGCACTTTTGTATTTAAAAGATCAAAATGTGTGGTATAAAGATGTTTCTATCAATGATGAATGGATAAACCCAATTTCTGGATCAAATGATGATCAAGTGGTGACTGATGAATCTGATTCTGATGATAGTGAGCTGGTCATGATGAAAGATTCGTTAGGAAAAAAGACATCAAAGTCTTCTACAACAGGCAATGAAAGAGAAATTGAGAGTGAGCCACATAGCTACATTGATGATAGATTACGTGGTGTTCAGTTAGATACTTGTTTACAACCTGCTGATATTGGACAAGAAGCTTTAGACTTATGTTTTGACCAAGTATTTAATATAGCCCCAGCAGAAAATAACAGTCCTCTTAGTGTTCTCCAAGAACCAGGAATTGAAGCTAAAACTTTTCCTGTACACTTTCCATCAGGTAAAAATACTTTTGATGAAGATCGTGATGAAAAACTGACCATTGGAAGGTACTTTAATCTTCGATTGATGAGTGTTGAAAATAGATTTGCAAGAGATACATCTTACATATTTTCAGTCAATATTTAAGTGAGCTCAATAGTGTGATTTCAAATGTACAGATTTCTCTTAGAAAAGAATGCCCTTTTTCGAAAGATGGAAAGAAAGTTACTGGAGAAATGATATGCAACAAGGAAACCTTGAAAGAATTATTTAAACAAGATGAGGCAATTAAATATTTGAAACCTATTCGAGGAACACCTCCATATTGGCAAAGTTCACAAAAAGATATATTTGCAATGATAAGACAGTTGGGAGTTCCTACATTCTTCTGTTCTTTTTCTTCTGCAGACTTCAGATGGTCAGAAATTGTAAACACAATATTAAAACAGCAGGGTGACATTAGAAATAGTGAAAATATGACATGGGATGAAAAATGTAAAGTTCTTTCTAGCAATCCAGTTACAGCAGCTAGAATGTTTGATCATAGATTTCATACATTTCTGAAAAATGTTATCATGTCAGAAGCTGAACCAATAGGAAAAATAACAGACTATTTTACAGAGTTGAATTTCAACAAAGAGGTTCTCCTCACACTCATTGTTTGTTTTGGTAGAAAATGCTCCAAAATTTGGAGAAGATGATAATGAAGAAGTAATCAGTTTTATTGACAAGTACATTACAAGTGAGATACCAAATGAAGAGGAAGACAAAGAGTTGCATGACATTGTTGTCAGACTTATGGAAAGTTATAAAAGACCATGAAGATGAAAGTTTGGATGTGTCTGAAATTTTCAAAAGGCAGGTCTAACCCAAGAAAGCTTTGAAAAATATTTTTGTTTCATTACCAATCGAAATACAGTAGTTCTGAAACGTGAGCCAAATGAAGTATACACCAATCAGTATAATCCTCATCTTTTAAGGGCCTGGAATGCTAATATGGACATACAATATATTTTAGATGCATTTTCATGTGTTGTATACATAATAAGTTACATAAGTAAATCTGAGCGAGAGCTAGGATTACTCTTACAGCAGACCAAAAATGAAGCTGCAGAAGGAAATTTGAATGCACAACAGACTATGAAAAAAATTGGAACTTCATACTTACATCATAGAGAGATTAGTGCACAGGAAGCTGTATTTAGAGTAACAGGATTAAGATTAAGAGAGTGTTCTAGGAAAGTAGAATTTATACCTGTTGGTGAAAATCCATGTAGAATGAGCATTCCTCTCAAAGACTTGGAGAAACAACAGAGTTATAAAACCTCAAAAAGAAAAAGGAGAAAAAGTGACAGTGAAGATGAAGATGAAGATGAAAATCGTATTTGGATGAACAATATTGTTGATAGATATAAAGGTAGACCACACATTGATATTTTTTTCAAAATGTGTCTTGCAAGATTTGGTTCTGAATACAATGTTTTACGAGAGTCACAGTTACCCCAGAAAATTAATGAAGAAACAACATTTAAACTTGATGGCAACCTTGGATATATTAGAAAGCGCACAAGGACTTCACCTGCAGTAATCAAATATCCACGTTTCTCGCAAGAAACTTCCCCAGAGAAATACTTTCAAAGCATTTTGCAACTATTTTTACCATACAGAGATAATGAACAGTTAAAACCACCACTTTTTCCTACATATGAGAATTTCTTCACTTGTGGTAAAGTGAAGTTTCCAGGGGATAACGTTTTGAGTTCTGTAAAACAAGTTGTTATCAAAAACATGTCAGATTTTGTGAAAAATGGTCAAAATTTGGAGGATGCAGAAAAGCAATTGTATGAAAAGGATCCAAAAGAAGATGCATGGTGTGAGTTATGTCCAGAAGCTGAATTAAACCGAAGAGAATGTATAGATGAAGGGAAAGTAACTAGTGTGATTGAAGAAGATTTGTCTGAAGCAGCAATACCAGATTTGAATAATGAAAAGAGCTCATCATCTGTTGGAACGAATTTGCTGTCAGTTTCCCTCACAAAAAATGAAATTATTCCAAGACTCCGAAGTTTGAATGTGAAACAAAGAAGAATTCTCTATAGAGTAAGAGATTGGTGCATTCAGAAAGCAAATGGTAAAACACCAGAACCTTTACATGTATTCATCACAGGAGGAGCAGGAACGGGTAAAAGTCACTTGATCAAGTGTATACAATATGAAGCAACTCGAATTTTAGCACAAACTTCCAACAATCCAGATGATCTCACAGTTTTGTTAACAGCTCCAACTGGAACAGCTGCATTTCATATCCACGGATTGACAATTCACAGTGCTCTTGGCATTTTCAAATCACTATCACCTGATCATGCAACTCTAAGTGAGGACAAAATTAATTCGCTCAGAACAAAGTTAGAAAATTTACAAATCTTGATTATTGATGAAATTTCAATGGTCAACAAGAAATTGTTGTTTTCGTTCATGAGAGACTTAGACAAGTGAAAAAGACCAGACAATTGTTTATTTGGAGGTGTCTCAGTAATTGCAGTTGGCGATTTTATCAGCTACCACCTGTTAGAACAAAAGGGTAGACAAATTGTATGTAGATGATCCTCTAATCCCTCAAATCAGCTATGGAATGGTTTGTTTGAAATTGCTGAGTTGGATGAAATAATGCGCCAACGTGAGGATGGCTTGTTCGCAGAACTTCTAAATAGATTACGTGTTAAACAGAAAACAAATGTTTGTCATCATCTGATAAAGAAACTCTAAGACAATGCTTTGGTGATGGACCTGATGAAGCCTTGCACATATACTCTACAAATGCAGAGGTTGATACCTTTAACAAGGAAATGATAATAAAACTATGTACAGAACCAAAACTAATTAAAGCAGAAGACTACGAAAAAATAAAACTTCTGGAAAATTGACCCTGAAAAATCCATTGTACAAAGTCAGATGTTTGTCTTCCAATATCTATTCTTTTAGCCGATGGAGCAAGAGTAATGCTTATTAAGAATGAGGACACAGCAGATGGTTTGGTAAATGGGGTAATGGGAACAGTAATATCTATCAAAGACTACTCACCTTACTCTCTCCCAAGTACCATATATGTTCACTTTGACAATGAAATCGTTGGAAAAATGCAAAACAAGAAAGCTTATCAATGGAAAACGCTGTGTTGGTTTAAAACCTTCAAGTGAAGACATTCCTTTTAGCAACTGTGTACGGAAACAGTTTCCTTTGAAGTTAGCCTGGGCTTGCACTATTCACAAAGTTCAAGGATTAACAGTTGAAGAATGTGTTGTTGATCTGAATAAATGTTTTACATATGGCCAAGCATACGTTGCCCTTAGCAGAGTTACTTCAAAATCTGGTTTACACATTAAAAACATAGATACCGACAAAATTGACAAGAAAATTTTCTGTGATCCTGATATTGTGAAGGGTGTTTCAGAAATGACAAGTTTTTTGCTTGAAGTTGAGGATGAAAGAGAGGAACAAACAAACATTTTTCAGATAATGTATCACAATATTCAAGGTTTGCAGACTCATGCTGAAGACTTGAAACAAAACCCAGACTTCAGAACTGCTGATTACATATGTCTTACTGAAACCTGGGCTAACCAGGAATTCAGTTGCTTTGAAATGATTGGATATGATGGTTTTCATTTACCAAGGTCTCTTGCTTTTGAGAATGACAATTCTTATTATTCATCTCTAAAGGAAATGCAACATGGTGGTGTATGTGTATTTTACAAGCTTTCATTAGAAACTGATATATGCAACTTGACATCGAACTTGGAATGTATAGTTTTCAAGATAACATCTAAAAACATTTTAGTTGCTACTGTATACAGAACTCAAAAGTATAATCTAGGGAAATTTTGGAGAATTTGGAGACATTAGTCTGTAAGTTGGAAGAATTATCAGAAAAGTTGTTATAATTGGTGATTTTAATCAAGATATTTTGAAAGGGGTTGTACAGTATTAAATTTCATGTTATCAAAGGGTTTCAGACAGCTTGTCAGTATTCCTACAACAGAAGGTGGTACACTTATTGATCATGTGTATGTGAAAGGATGTCCTGATACAGAGGTTGCAATTATTCCCACATACTACAGCTATCATGAAGCACTGAAAATAGTTATTGACTGTGACAAAACAAGTAATAAATTCAACGAGTAGAACTTACAAAAGCTATTAATATGAAGGTATTCACCAAATGGATGTTTTAATTTAATTTTAAAAGATAACAAAATATAAAATTATGCCTCCTAAAGTCCAACCCTTCGTCCCCGTTGTAGGAGGCGGATGTCAGCGCTAAAAGTGATTTAGTGCTGATAACAAACAGGGCTCTGGCATCTAACACCATTAATGATCTTGTTATCACGGTGTTTGATCTTGCTGAATATGCATAAATGTATGTCACAGGATGTTCAGCAAATAATCAATCAAGGTGTTCCAAGCTGACACATGTAAATGATGATGATTTCTTTTAATTTCGTATAGTAATCTCATTCTTTTATACTTATGTCATATTTCTGTGTACTAGTATTCTTACCTTTACAATCAATGACTGAAGAATTCTAAATGAAATAGACTACTCACTGAATTTTATATGTAGTTAGTTATAAATCATTGTAAATAAAAAATTATAAACTGTAATAAACTGTAATAAACTGAAAATTATTTTCCAGAATGAAATTCTACATTTCCAGTACAATTTCCTCAGTGAACAGATGGATTTGAATCTCAATTGTTTTAGCTCTTGTGCATTGTTTTATATATAAGATAGCAAATGCCATGAGGTGAAATAGTTGAAAATGATTAATCAACACAGAATGAAGATGTAACAACAGTGCTGGTATCAGAGACTTGTGTTAGTACTGGTAAGTCATAGATAATGATTATATCCAATGAAATTTTACATTATATTAATTTCATATAAAAAATTTCAGAAAGTTACAAAAGTGATGGGCACTGAAGCTTTATTTACTGGTAAAATAAGGTTAAAACTTAAATCAACAAATCACTATTAACTAACTTTTCTTCAGATACCAAGCTTACCCAATTAATCGACCATATATTTTTGGAATGTGTAAAATAGCTTTATAAAATCAGAAGTGAGTTTTTAACAATTAATATATGATTTTATTGAACAGTGCATATTAACCATAGATATTGAAAGTAATATAAAGAAAGGTACAGTATCTGAAATTTAAAACCTTCATATGTATTTAAAATTGTATATAGCTGGCAGTTGTTTTTTTTATTCTCATTCATTTCCTTAAAAAGTGTCAATCTTTTGACACTAGAGCATATTTATTTTATCCAATTTTTCTAATCAAAAGTGATTTTGAATTGGGTGGAAGACCTTCAATTGTTCTCTGAACAATTGGTTTTAATTATCTTTGTTATTATAATGATCTAGCATAAAAATATTCTGATCGTTTGACTATACAATTAAAATATACTTTCTCTCAAAATTAACATTTTCAACATAAATCTAATTGTTTGACATATTATGCTTTAACCATCCTTCTTGAAGCGTTTGTCCTAAACTCTGTCCAAGACTAGTTCCTAATGCAGCAATTGCTTCGCCCAATTGTTCAAATTTCACTGGTTCTATGTTTCCATGAACAGATGCTTCTTTAACAAGACAGACTTTGGCAAGTTAAAAGATTTGAATGTTTTCCAGCGTTTGTTCGTTTTGATCTTCTTCTTGAATTGTCATCATCTACCGGTGGTGTCATATCTATGCTAACTGTTGTAACATCTTGTTCATCTTCGCCAGATTCCTGATGTTCTATTTGAATTGGTAACGGAATCGGGTCAACAATGGTCACATTCCATCCTCCAAAACTCGAATTACTGTCCTCAGTAATATCTGAACTTGAGTTTTGCATCATGTCTAATTTTCCTGTGTCGCATATTTCTCTTCTAGTGACATTCCTAACGGGACCACTACCATCCGCTAACTGAATCCCATACACATTGTCTTTAAAACGGTGAACAACTCTGTACGGTGTTGGATGCCAATTGTCCTGCATTTTGTTTCGTCCCTGTACATGTTTCTTCAATAAGATGTTCGAACCAATTTCTATAGACTTGTCATCTGTTCCCTATTCATAATTTCTTGTCTTTCGCTCGCTTTCTTGTGAATGTTCTCATTAGCTGTCTTCAAGGCTTCGGTCATTCGCTTTTGATGATTAGCTAAATAATTGTCTAAATCGGTGTCTATTTCCGTCGTATCATTATGAAAAAGATTGTCAATAGGAGTCTCGGCTCATGACCAAACATCAGGAAATATGGAGTATATCCAGTTGAAGAATGCGGTGTTGCATTGTACATGAAAGTTAGTTCTGGCAGATACTCGGCCATTTAGCTTTCTTTTCGGGCATCAATGTTCTTAATCTGTCATGCATGGTCCTATTGAATCTCTCAGTTTGGGCGTTTCCTTCTGGTTTGTATGGTGTTGTCCGTGACTTTTAATGTCATATATTCTACAGAGTTCACGTATCACTACACCCTCAAAATTCCTACCCTGATCACTGTGTAACCGTTTTGGTATCCCTAGTTTCAAAACCAATCCTTAACCAATACTTTAGCGACAGTTGTTGCTTTCTGATCTCTCGTCGGAAATGCTTGTGTAAATTTAGTAAACACATCAGTTAGTACTAAAACGTTTTCTACCATCTGAAGATTTCTCCAAAACTGTAAAATCCATAGCTAAAATATCTAATGGCTTACATGCTATTAACGAACCCATTGATGGACGAACTTTTGGTAACGGATTTTTAGCAACTAAACAACGTTCACATGTTTTTATCCAATGTTTTACATCGTTTACCATATCTGACCAGTAACATCGTTTATGCAATAGCGCTAATGTTCGTTCTGAACCTTGGTGTCCGGATAAATTGTGTAGTGTTTCAAGAACGTAGTGTTTCAATGTTTCTGGTATTACTAACTGTTTACACTCACCACATTCTATGTCATTTATTTTTCTGTATAAAATACCGTTGTCGATCACCAATGAATCAAATTTCCTCAGTAACTTCTTTACTGGTTTCGTTTGTTTCGTCAGCATCTGTGTAGTCAGTTTACCCTGCTCTACAAAATTTAAAACAACAGAGAGAACATTATCACTACTTTGTAATTGTTTTATTTCATCTGCAGTATACTCTGGAAATGTTGACATTGTCTCTATTTGATCAGTCAAATTTATTTGGTTGATATGCATGTGTTGTACATTGTTGTTTTACACTCTCGCAATTTATTTAAAGAAGAACTTTGTACTATTTGTCTGATATTTGTCTCAACATCTAATGGATTCCTGCTCAATACATCTGCATTGACATTAGATCGTCCTGATCTATATTTGACCTCGAAGTCAAATTGTGCCAGTTGAGAAACCCATCTCATTTCAGTCGCACCCAGTTTTGCAGTTTGCAAGTAACACAAAGGATTGTTATCGGTATAAACTATAAATTTACTTCCTATCAAATAGTCTCTGAATTTTTCGGTCACAGCCCATTTTAGAGCCAACATTTCAAGTTTCATCGAACTATAGTTATCCATATTCTTTTCATTCGGATGTAAGCTGCGTGATGCATACGCTATGACAACAGTTCCTTGTTCTTGTTCTTGCGATAGAACAGCGCCTAAACCTTCTATACACGCATCGGTTTCTAAACGAAACGGCTTTTTGAAATCAGGAAAACCTAAAATGGGCGAACTTACTAATTTCTGTTTTAACTCTTCAAACGACTCTAAACATTTTGCATCCCATTTGTCTTGAAATTCTTTAGCGCTTAGTAACTTCAATTGTTTTGATTTTCCCTTCTTTCCATTTGTTTTTGTAATGAGTGAATGTAAAGGAGCAGCTATCTTACTGAACTTTGGAACAAACTTCCTATAGTAACTGCATAGTCCTAGAAATGATCGGAGTTCTTTTTCAGTGGTAGGTACTTTCCAATCTTGAATTGATTTTGTTTTGTCTGGGTTTGTTTTAATGCCATCTTGTGAAATAACGTGTCCTAAGTATCTTACCTCCTTCTTGAAGAAATGACATTTAGACAATTTTAATTTCAAACCATGCTGTCTTAGTCGTTGAAACACAAACTTCAGGCGTTCTAACTGTTCTTCAACTGTCTTTGAAAAGATAAGAATATCATCTAAATAAATTAGTAATATTTCAAAATTTTGTCATTAAAACATGCTTCCATTATTTTTGGAATGTAGCCGCACTATTAGAAAGTCCCATCGGCATCCTAAGGTACTCATAAAGACCTCCCGTTCCAACACGAAATGCAGTCTTATGTATATCTCTTTCATCGGTCGCCACCTGATAATAACCTTGGGATAAATCTAGCGTTGTATAAAACTTTGTTCCGTGCAAGGTGTCTAATGCCTCTTCGATCCTTGGAAGTGGATAAGCGTCACGTATTGTCTTTTATTCAATAATCTATAATCTACACACAGTCTAATAGACTTGTCATGCTTACGGACTATTACTACGGGCGCAGCATAAGGGCTACTACTCTTACGAATAATGTTTTGATTTAACAATTGTTTGATATGTGCTCTAACTTCTTCCATTTGATTAGGTGGAATACGTCTGTGCGGAATCGCAATTGGTTTCTCGTCTGTTGTAAGAATTCTATGCTTTACAATGTCTGTGTATCCTAAATCTAAATCGTTTTACAAAATATATCGGTATTCTTGTTTAACAAGTCTTTAACTTTTCTATTTGTTCATCAGTAAGGTTTTCCTTTTCTATGTCGAGGTCATTCAATTGTATTTTCTTATTGTTCTCTACATTTGTTGTAGCTTGCTTACAAACAGCAATATCTATTTTCTTTATTTGAACATTAATTTGAGTCTGCTTTATATCAATGTCAATATTGTCTTGTGACACCTCGTGTATCAGTGAAGCTGAATGTAATGTACCAACTCTTGTTTTCTGATTAATCCATACATCTTCTAATCCTATATTAATCATACGTACCGGTACTGTTCCTTGACTTATCTCAGCATAACTATCAACTACCATAATGTTTCTTGGTAAAGCGCCTTGGTTACCTTGTAATGACTGGACAATTGCACAATACTTTTCATTTTGTCTTTTGTCTGGTTGTACACATTACTGTCTTCATTGAATTTCCGGTATATGTACTGGACTGCTACCTGCTATCTTAACAAAAGATATCTTTGGAGAATCTATTTCACAGTCAAAAGAATTATTGTATAAAGTTAAGATACCTGACAATTGCTTCCCAATAAAAGTGTTTTTTCGGTTTCATTATAAACTTCTAAAGCTTCTTTCATCTTCATAAAAATTACTTCCTAGTAAAATGGTAATTTACTAATGTTATCAGTATCTTTCACAACAAGAAAACCAACATTCGGAATCATTGTTTTCGCTACTGAAATGTTGAGTTCAATATAACCTAAATATGGGATTGGTAAATCATTGGCTCCAGTGACTTTCATCCATTTTGTTATATCGTGTAGTATTGGTTTCTTTTGTAATAATGTATTAAAATATGTTTCAGTAACTGTTGAAACCTGGGAACCAGTATCTATAAGTGCTATAACTGATTGATTTTCAACAACAATTTCTGTCTCTGGACTTTTACTAGCAATGTTTTTAAAAATATTACTTTGAAATGAATTGAGTCTACTTGTACTGTAGTATCTTCTACTGATCGACTCACCGCAGTAGAAGCTACTCTTTACCTCTTCTGAGTCACTAGGAACAACAGCTCCTCGACCTTGATATCTGTTACCTCTTTGGTTATATCTACCACGATAACCTCTTCCTCTACCTCTAAACTGTCCACGCCTATGTGTTTTCTGTGTTTCTTCGTCACTTCTTTGTGCTTGAAAAGCTGATGGACATTCCGGACGTTTATGACCCTTACCACCACAATTATAACAAATAATTGGTTTATGGCTATTATATACATCATTGTTTGTTGAATCACTATAGTTTTTAACATTAGACAACCTATCAATTTGCTGTTGTTGTTTTTCTAACATTTCCTGTTGTTTTGTGAGAAGTTTTAATATTTCGGAATTGTCTTTCGATGTGTGTTCAGATTTTATTGCTTGATTGCTAACAACTTCGACATCTTGCATTTGTAGTTTTACTTTCCAACTTTGTGTATTTTCATTCACCCAAAGTAACACTTCTTGTCTAAACTCAAGAAATTTCATTGTTTTGTGCTCATAACTGAATCGTTTTACTTCTCGTTTCAAGTGTGGTTCTTTAATACCTTCAATAAAGCGATCTTTAAGAACTTTATCTTTGTCACCCAAAACTGTGTTATCTCGCTTGTTTATTTGGTCAAAAATTTTCATCAGATTCAAAGAATAGTCTTGCAAAGTTTCATCATCTTTTGATTTCTTTGAAAAATAGCTGTTGTAATTGACTTACTGAATCATCACCATCATAAATACTATGAATCAAAAGCAAAATTTTATCGGCAGAATCTCTTTCTAATAACGGTCTTAGTCTTATCTCATCTTTAGCTGGAGATATTAGATTTTGCATAAGAAAGTCAATTTTGGCTTTTTCGTCTGGTATTGTAACGAGATGTTCTCGGGCATCTTCCAACCAATCACTTATTATCGGATCTTTGTCTTTTCAGGTCTACCGGATAATTTTGTAAACGGTCTCTCTTTGCAACATATACAGTTTTTGTTGATTTTGTAGTTGTTCAATGATTTGTAACATGTCAAAATTACATTAGAAATTTTGAGTTATCTCTTTGTATAGAGTTCAGCAATTGAAGTAAAATTTGGAAATTAAATAAAATTAAGAAAAAAGAAAAATAATTTTATATTAACATTTCTCAAATCAAAATATGAAACAAGAGAAAGTCGGAACCAACTGTGCACCTCTATGTTTGTAACATGTCAAAATTACATTAGAAATTTTTGAGTTATCTTCTTTGTATAGAGTTCAGCAATTGAAGTAAAATTTGGAAATTAAATAAAATTAAGAAAAAAGAAAAAAATAATTTTATATTAACATTTATATATTTTATCAAATCATATTTATGATACAGTTTGATTATTTTGTCCAAATATTATTTAAAGGTATTTCAAAATATTATTTACTTCATTCTAATAATTAGTGTACAGGTAAAACTGTTCACTACATTGTATGTTTTACTATTGATAAATAACTGATCGACAGGTGTAGTTGTGTCTCAGTTTTGTGAACAAGAATATTTGAAGATTTAAGGTTGGTGTATTTTGTTATTATGTTCTAATTGTTGCTTTAATTGTAAGTTTTCACCTTTTCTTTGTGCATATGGTATAATTTCTTACTCAATTCGTCTACTTCTTTCTGTAACTTTTCTTCTTTAGTTTCCATCTTGCTTGTAATATCTAGCACTTAAACCCCTAGAAAATATTGTCTAACCAACGTTGCCAATTTTTTATATATATATAGTTATCCTATCCTATCCTATCCTATCCTATCCTATCCTGTCGACGACGCCATTTTGTAACCTCCGAAAACAATAAAACTGGCTTACGAAAGCACAAATGTAAGGTTCATGAATTTATTGTACTGTATTCATATATTCACATTATACATATATCGAAAATAACATTAATTATTGGCAACGCTGAATAGTTCAATATTTGTGGAAAAATAGAAAACCCAAAACATGAAAAGTCTATTTAAATGCAGATTATAAATTCAATTTACTTTAACTTGAAATAAAGATTGCTTTTTTTTTAAATATCAATTAAATGCATCAGAAACATTAATTTATAAAAGTTATATTAAAACTACAAGTACATGATTATCTCCCTTTCTGAATATTACAATTTTAACATTTCTCAAATCAAAATATGAAACAAGAGAAAGTCTTCAAAGTAAACAACATTTGTTTATGAATAATCAATAATGTTTCAATTAGAAATATCAAACATTAACTAAACATAATCATAATATCAATCAAGGGCACATAATTACAATTCAATATACATACCCTAAATAAGGAAATGGTAGACAATTTCACCTCAAAATATCATCCTCTAGTAGGAAAACACATAGATCTACCTGTGAACAATATTGACTTTATCAGAACCTTTTATATTTAAAATGTAAAACAAATCTTTCATAGTATAAATATTTCTCAACAATGCCTATCAATTAGTTCAAGAAAACTATAATTCAAATTCAAATGATTATACAAATTTCGAAATCATATTTGCATTTGCAAAACTTCAGATAAAAATATAGAATGTTATTTACATGCACATGTCATATTTTTGTTCTTTTGTATTTTATAAAACTCTTTATATAAAACAGTCATATTCAAAATTATTATAGATATTTACAAAATACACCAACCTTAAATCTTCAAATATTCTTGTTCACAAAACTGAGACACAACTACACCTGTCGATCAGTTATTTATCAATAGTAAAACATACAATGTAGTGAACAGTTTTTACCTGTACACTAATTATTAGAATGAAGTAAATAATATTTTGAAATACCTTTAAATAATATTTGGACAAAATAATCAAACTGTATCATAAATATGATTTGATAAAATATATAAATGTTAATATAAAAATATTTTTTCTTTTTTCTTAATTTTATTTAATTTCCAAATTTTACTTCAATTGCTGAACTCTATACAAAGAGAGATAACTCAAAATTTCTAATGTAATTTTGACATGTTACACATTGCCTACCTTTTCTTGTTTTCATACGAGTCGGAGTTCCTTCAAAAACGTGTAAAAAAGAAGATCAAAGAAGCCAGATCATTTAATTTCACATACTGGAATATTGATGATGTTATTTTCATAAACAATCAAAACTTTTTTTATTGGTTTACATTAATATAGCCTCCTAAACAAGAGATTAAAGAGACCACAGATACAGCTTCCTCCGCCTCCTTTCTAGACAGTTACCTCGCACTTGACTACAGCGGTCATCACAGTACCAGAATCTATGACAAACGAGACGATTTCAATTTTAAAAGTATAAATTTTCCTCACTTTAGCAGCAATATACCAACTTCATCTGAGTATGGAGCATGCATATCTCAACTCGTACGATATTCAAGAACTTTCAGCTGCTACTCAGACTTTGAAGAACGTCATCGGTGTCTGAGCAAAAGATTGACGAGTCAGTGTTTTGTCAAAGAACGTATCGTCCTTTTTCTCAAAAGTTCATCGGAAAGTACTCAAACCTATTATACAAATATTCAGTGTCCACTTCAAAATAATACATATAAGTATCGATTTATAGATTTTAGTTCCTGAAGTTTTTTTTCTCTTTTTATTTACCTTGCAGTTTTCCCTTTATTTGTCTTTGTGCTATTATGTTCCTTTTCAGTCCTATAACTCTTGATGTGACTCGGTATTTATGCATCCAGCTATCGGGGTTTTGGCTTTGGGCGTACCTGGTGCAGATTGGTCCATATGTGAGATTCGGACGCAAGAGGTTTTCACAGTGTTGTTTTCATTTTGTTTACCTTGTCTTTATAAATTACTGTACTATCTTACACATAAAGTTTCAAATCTATCATGATTAATTGGAATGTAGATCCATTATTTATTCTGTAATAATTCGCATAAGGTAGTGCGTTGAATTTTTTCCTTTTCTTAGTGCACATTATTATTGATGAAGTTGACCCATTTTGACAGACATTTCTGTTTTTCTGATTTTTTTTTTTTTCACCTTTTAATAACAAAACGGATATTTTAACAGATTTTGCAGTTGAATTGTATTAAATTGCATTTACGATCCGATACAAGACCTTTCATGATCCGATCGCAATGCCTGATCACCGCGAATGACAGCGCGCTAGCCGTGCAGGAGGATTCTGGATATTTCTAAATTCTAATTAATTCTTTAACATATATAGTTACACGAACTACTACATTTTGCCACTTTTGGATGTATAACTACGCAGCCACGTCAACATATGCATGCTATTGATTTTTGTTCTGTTTTATGTAAAGCAGGATTTCGGATTAAATTAATTGGTTTTAAATTTACCTGTTACAGCAGTACTGAGCTACTTTTAAACATAAGTTGCATTTGATAGACACATTGACGAGACACACTGAAAAGGCCATTTGTTGAGCCGAAGTACGATTCTATTACATCTTATTCGTATATTATAGCTATCTTAAGAATTTTACAATGCTTTCCTTATATATACAGTTTCGTCTATTCAAGATGATTCGATACATATTAAATGTGCTGGTATGTCTTTTTTGTACACTTCTATATGTGGTCTATATCGACCATTTTGTGTTTCTTTATATATAATGAGACAACAACCCAACAACAAAGATAACCGAAAGACATCTAGAGTGCAACTTACAGGCTCAAACAATAGACAGAATAAAAAAGTACAGTCAATTGTTGAAAAGTATTATTATTTGGACTCTGCAAGATTTAAAATCTTCTGTTTTTACAACTTTTTTAATTGTAGGTTCAACAAACCATTTGCATTCGGAAAATGCCTGTATCAAATCAGTAATATGACAGTTGTTTTCATTAAATAAAGTTCAGACGCCATTGCGGCAAGTCCGTAAAATTAAAAGGACGTCGTTTAAAGAAGCCAAATATTGGACAACAAACAAGACATGTAGATTAGAGGGAGATAGAATTTGCCGTCGATTTGGAATCTTATTTTATTATGACGTCAGATTTGGACGTCGATTTGAGGAACGGACGTCGATTAGAACCGGAGTTAACACACACATACACACACACACACATTTATATATAGATAAGATAAGATAAAATTTTATTTCCAACAGAGAACCCATTATGGGCATAATCAGTACAGTGATTTTTATATTTATCAATTACAATATAGACAATATATATATATATGCATTGCATATTTTTTTCCCCATTATTTTAATGTTGCCAATAGCTTTAGATATACACGGATCTTTTCTTGACATGTTGCGGAAATACTATGTAGTTCCTTGAATAAAATACGAACATGATGTATTACAGATATACATTGTACAGAACGCCACCAAATCTTATGATTTGAGCAATGGGTATTACTGAATCTAAGTTAAAAAAATATCGTTCAAGTCAGGATAAACAGTAAGTACAAGAATTTGTTTTAACAAATGTGTCTCTGTAACTAAAACAGAAGGGAAAAGAATTTACGTGTGAAAGTTCCGCTTATTTTTTTATTGGCATCCTGCATATTCAAGTTAAAAGTAATCATATTGAAATTGATGTACCCAAAGAACTTTTCGGGTTTGAATTTCGATTTAAAAATACAGAGATGTACACTGTAATTTATAAAAATTGAAATAGCTGAATAAATTTGTGTATTTAATATTTATCTTTTTCATCAAGACAGCCTTTTCTAATTTTTTATTAGCTAAACTCTGGGTTATTACCGAAGAAAGATTGTACCAATTGAAATAAAATGTGTACGTTTACTTGAAGGTCCTTAACAAGTGTTGTTACTGTGGTGTCAATTGGAAAACCTTTTACATTTTGCTTTTTTCTCAAGAATGGATAGATTGAAATGAAAACAAAGTTCCTTAGAATATATACTTACCCGAATAATCCAGTCGTTATTTTCCACTGATCTTCGATTGCTACATTTACCACGTAAATAGGAGAGATCGATTACGGGGAGGGACATAATTATTTGGGTAAAGAATATACTTACCAAGTGCTATTACTGTTGTCCTGATGACATGTCAAATATTGCCTCGAGGGTATAATTGGTCCGATTTCCATAGATCTTCTCATCAAAAACTGCCTCTGTGGTCTCATGGTAGCTTGTCGCCTCGAATGATGGAGGTCGTGGGTTCTAACCCCGACCGGGTCAAATCAAAGACTTTAAAATTGGTATTTGCTGCTTCTCCGCTAAGCACGCAGCATTAAGGAGTAAGAGCAGACTGGTCGGCTCGGAGTCAGAATAATGTTTCCGGGTAAGGTGACATGTCTTCCTCCAGACTGTTACCTTGTGAACTAGAACGTTAAAAATCCGGCTCAGCGTGTCGGTCTAGTACAAAGCAGGGTTAATAATTCATATTACATTAACATGTTCTCGTCCTAAATATGCATATTAATTTGTCACTGGACGTTTAATATTGTTTTTGGGCAGGATCTCAACAAGTGTTGTTGCTTGAATGTTGATCGGATATTCAAAATAAAAAATATTTTTGAAAAGTCAAATATGGCTTCAAGGGGCTAGCAAGGGGTTATATTGAATCGATTTTTAAAGATTTTCATCTAACAAACCACTGAAGCCATTGCACCCAAACTATGCGTATATGTTTTTTTTTTTGTGTAGACATTTAACAAATAATTTTAGTTTGATGCCAAGGTCAATGTTGACATTTAAACTATATTTTCAAAACAGATGAAATGAACAAAACATACCAGCATAATTTCCATTGAAGATATATTTATCAAGTGTTGAAATGTAATTTAGATAAGTTCAATATGGATTCAAGGGGTACAACGATCTTCTTTTCAAGAACCACGTACTGAAGCAATTGAAACCAAACTTCCAAATATGTTCCATATATTATTACGTTGGTCATGATTCGATGTCCTTTCTTTGTTTTATTGATAATATAAATAAATATCAGCGATTCAGGCTTCACGGGGCCTCTGGTTTTTATTTCACATGTTTCTTAGACATAATTAAATACGTTATATTGATATGTGTTTACTTTTACAAATTGTGACTTGGATTGAGAGTTGTCTCATTGGCACTTATACCACATCTTTCTATATCTAATAATTGAAATATTTTTTAATACGCGAAAAAAAATTATTTACATTAAAAATACTATTTTGCTTAAACAAATAATTTTTAAATTGAATCAACTTTTTACTTTTTAATTAACATTTAACGAGAAAAGCATGTTTCTGTGCATACGAGTTAATGTCTGATTGCAATATCACGATTAAAACTATTAATATTATGTCGTATTTACACATATTTGAAAGTACTTCTTATTCTATTTCTATATTTAATAATGTACATGAATAGCAAAATCATTTCTTAAAAAAATATTTTCAGGATAAAACGACTAGAACACAGAATAGACCAAATTTTCACAAGAATGAACGATGGTGAATTAAGGTAATAGTTATGTTGTGCGCGCACGCGTGTGTAAAAACTGCAATCATTAGATATTCACTTGCTTTTGTGCATGTAGTAGGTAATCCTGAAATAATGGTAACAGTTACTAAACTTCTTCACATGCAAAGAATGTCAGAAACTGCGAAAATGAACAAATAAAGGACTAGCCTCTCCCCATGTGGTCCTCATAGGCAATATGATTGAACACCAAATTCTGTGGACGCTTGTAGACACCATTGCAAGCATGTGCAAGTGGGACATTTGCTGTTAATTCAGTTTTCTTGTTGTGCATGCTTTCAATTGCGAATAAAATTTGGGAGATTAACCGAACGTCGCAAACTAAAACAACTATTTTAAAGCTGAACACACAAACAAACAAACAGAATTTAATTTAAAAAAAGTATACATGTAATCTATCGATGGTACTCTATTTGCATACCTTTCCTAATATGAAACTACCCCTTTAGACAATAAAATGTTTTCATGCCAGCACGAACGTACTAAGCTCAGCACTCTTTGTTTCCTTGCCCCTGTTACAAAAACGAAAATGTATTGATTTGGTAAATGGTGTATGTTTAAATTAAGATGACAGATCCAATTAAAGAAGGTGAAGTATAAAAATATATTTGGAGCAATATTTAAAACAAAACAAGAGTCAAGCCGACAGAGAAATATAAAAAATTTAGAACTATTGTTTTAGCAACGCTTTATCCCGTGCGTGCAATTAACCATGAAGGCTTGTACAATGGAGAATGCAGACAGTTTCTTCACAAAACTCGAAAAACTTGCTTGTATACAACTGCTTATCCCCGGCTTAGTATATTTCTCGGATTTTGATTGGCTAACGCACGTCATTAAAAATCCCATAGCCCCGGGTGTTGCTAACCCATATACCCGGACGTTGCTATCCATTACCCCAGGGAACTTCACGCGCGTTTTCTTTAGTTCCATGGTAGTTCTTAGTGAAAAATTGAATTCTGTATCATCCATGATGTCTGTAATTAAATATGTAATCCACTAACGAATTTATCCTATTATGCCGATCATTTGCATTTATTTTTATTATATCATCTTCAATGAATGGGACTACTGGCCTAGCTATGCAAATGACCCTTGTTAACGTCACATCGTCTATGACGTAACGCTCGCAACATTGAGCGCCAAATTTGATTTATCCAGTTTCTCTGTCTCTGGATTAAAAAAGTCTTATATTTGACTACCTGTAGGGTTCTACCAAAGGTAGTAAGTACCCTACATCCCGTAAAAATATGTCAAATTTCCAAATTTCAATAAAACGTTTTTTATATAATAAAAAAAAACCGTTGCTTTCACGTTACACTTTGTGCTAGAATTTCCCAAATATCGCCAGATTTGGACTAAGACCGGGGATAAATTCGTTATCTACGTTCATATAAAAAAAAAAATCTATTCTATCCGTAGATATGGGTATTTTAACACCCTTCAGTACCCTGTTCACCGTTCGGCTTCGCCTCATGGTGTACGGGATACTTCAGGGTGTTAAAATATCCATATCTACGGATATGAACGTAGATAACTTATATTATTATACTTCAAGTGAAAATGCAGGATTCTGATTGGTTAATACGAGGGAGACAATTTACTCTATTCCATGGCAAAGACTCTATTACCCTTCATGGAGACGCTTGATCAATTGTGCGCTTTACTGGGTGGTTGTTATGTACAAGACGTCATAGTTTATTACTTTGAAATTTAATAGACAGTAATAACAGAACATTCAGTATAATAAAGTAAATAACACATAGCTGAGAGGGTGATAGAGCAGATTGTTACCCCTCGAAAAGACATTGTCAACCTTGGCTTCGCCGCGGTTGACAATGTTTTCTTGGGGTAACAATCTGCTCTATCACCCTCTCAGCTATGTGTTATTTATATAATGTTCATTTTGCAATACTACTACATACATAAAATCTATAAAAGAGTCTATATCGGATTTTCCTTAAACACATTGAACGATAGTATATTTTTCAGAATAAATAAAGTAGAAGAATCACACAACAAAGTTGTTTCAGCCTTAGATGAAACGAAGAAAAGGTATTATACTATTCTGAAATTATAAGAACTGCATAGTAAACTATAAATAATAGTAGACATTTATTATAGATAATACATTTTAAGAACTTTGAAGGTGTGGTGTGAATATTGTCCAAATTATCTGCACAAAATTATCATGTTTTGACAATGATTTATTATATATATCTGAAATTAATGACATTGGAGCATATAATGTACACGTATACAAAGATTTGTTTTACTTAGCATCGGAGCTTTTGGAATTCAAGTGTGGTCTATTTTGTCTAGTATGATAAAGTTCAAGTTAAGTCCAAATTTTAGCATAGTGAACTTTGTCCTTAACTCCCAACACTTCTGTTTGAATTAAATGCTGCACTGAACTGTCTAAAGACTTGTTTATTATTATATCATACATTTGTTGACCTTTTAGATTAGACGATTTTTTGGTTCTTTTGTTTAGCAGGGTGGTTGCCTCATACCCCACATCTCATCTGTCAACTTTAATATTTTTCGTCACGTGGTCAATTATAGACAGCTTACGTTAATGAAAATATTCGAAAAAAATTTGGGTGGTAACTTATAGTTTTAAACATGAGCTTTATTTTGTGAACTTAGAGATTTGTATCATATGAATATGACAAAAAAACATTTATCCGATAAGGCCTTAAAAGCCGTGTACGAAGTCCTGAAAATAAGAAGGATGTTTCAGCTTTCTGTAAAATGTCAGCTTGATCTTTTTGACAAAAGGATCAAGCCCATTATGTTGTATGGGTGCGAAATATGGGGTTTTAGTAATAATGATATATAAGAAAATTCTGTAAATTACTTTAAAATCTGAAATCCTCAACACCAAATTTTATGGTTTACGGGGCACTAGGTCGCCATCCGGTCGACATAGATATAAAAGTTCGAGCAGTATTATTTTGGGCAAATTTTATATCCGGCAAACAAGCGAAGTTTTCCTTTATATTATATCAACTTTCTCGCCATAGGAACTCTCACCATAACATGCAGACTAAATGAATTCTGTTTGTCAAAAAAATATTTTAAAATTGTGGTTTCTCATATTATGGGAAACACAAAATTTCATTAATAATGATCGGTTAAAAAAAAGCAAAGATTGTTAGACCAGTTTCTTCAGAATTGGAATTCGCTAATCCAAAATTCGTCAAAAGGTATTAACTACAAAATTTTAAAGAAAAACTGGGAATTTGAGGAATATTTTGATATTTTGGACATTAAAGATGCTATTGTTCTCTGTCGATTTCGAACGACTAATAAAAAATTGCCGATTGAAACAGGAAGGTGGTAAAACGTATTAAGAGAAAACCGTTTTTGCCATCAATGTAACAATCGACAAATTGGAGACGAATATTACTATATACTTGAATGTACTTTTTTCGATCAATAACGTAAAGTGTATTTAACCTCCTATTTTGTACAACGACATACTACTAACAGTTAAATTCTCTGAACTTATGTCGAGTACACGAAAACCAGTCCTGAAGAAACTTTGTTCATTTATAAAAAAACTATTAATACTTGTGTTTGTCCTCCTGGCTAGTCACTTTTGTAACCTCTCTCTTGTGTTTGTCCTCCTGGTTAGTGACTTTTGTAACCTCTCTCTTGTGTTTGTCCTCCTGGTTAGTGACTTTTGTAACCTCTCTCTCCTGGTTAGTGTTTGTCCTCCTGCCTAGTGACTTTTGTAACCTCTCTCCTTCTTTTGTATATATTGTAAATAGTTATTGTTGTTATCTCTGTACTGATGTCATGCATTGGCTTTATGAGAATTGTTATGCCAGAAAATCGCCTTTTAATTGTAGCCAACAAAAGACACAAATCAATAATAAAATTTAACAAGATTTATTATACACAAGTTTACAAGAAGTATTACATAAAAAGAAATGTCAACTTAACTGTCAAAATATATGTCCAATCTTTTATCTTTTCTTTATCCGGAAATCTTCTCGGAATCCACAGAATATTATATCCAATATACCACAATCTAGTATGATGTAGTTTATAAATAAAATTGTAAATCCAACTGCTGAGAATGTTGATGTCTATCGATGTCTATCTCTAAATCTCTATATTCAACTAACTTTTGGGTCTGCATTTAAATACTGAAACGGAAACTTCTAGACAACGCTTTTGTTATGATCATTCTGGAAACGTTATGTAAGTGAAATAGAAAGTTCTAATCATTCCATGAGTATCAATGATTGTTCCAGTGAATTCTATACTGCATAGTTGTAACACAATGTGTATAATTTTGTACACAATGTATACAATAGGCCATACAAAACAAAATAGGCCAACTAAATAGATATGATAGTTACAATATCATAACACCTCTCCCTTAAAAAGTTTGAGTGTAACAAAACTTTTCATGAATAATATGTACAAAAATACATAGTATATACAAAGTATTTCAATAAGCTCTAGATAAAGCATCTGCTATTATTATCTTTACCTTTAATATGTTTTACAATAACATCATATTCCTGTAACAATAAACTCCACCTAGTCAATATCTGGTTCTTGTTTCTCATTTTATGTATGAAGGTGAGAGGATTATGATCAGTATAAACAAGAATAGGATGCACAGTGGGATTTAAATATACATCAAAATGTTGAAGTGCAGACAACAGTGCAAAACACTCTTTTCAATAGTTGAATATTTTTTCTGATGTTTATCTAATTTCTTAGAAAAATATGATATAGGTTTTTCAACATTATCATCTGTTTCCTGATATAAAACAGCTCCAACTCCTACATCGCTTGCATCAAAGGCAAGTTTAAATTGTTTTCAAAGTCTGGAGTGATCAGAACTGGACTATTAATTAAAAGTGACTTGCTTTTTCAAAAGCCATTTGACAATTTTACTCCAGATGAATTTAGAATCTTTCAGTAAAAGATGAGTCAATGGTTGAACAACAGTAGCAAAATTTGAACAGAATTTCCTGTAAAATCCAATCATGCCTAAATATGTCATAAGTTGTTTTTATTTGTAGGAGGTGGAAATTTAGTAATTGCGTCCACTTTAGCCGTAATAGGTTTCACTTGACCTTGGCCAACTGTATGCCCTAAATAATCAACAGTGGCCTGGCAAAATTCACTTTACCAAGATTAACAGTCAAATTTGATTGTGACAATCTATCAAAAGTATCATATAAATGTGTTAAATGTTCTTCCCAGCTATCACTACATACAATAAGATCATCAATGTAAGCATAACAACAGTCTAAATCTTTTATAACATTATTGATCATTCTTTGAAATGTATCTGAGCACTTTTCATGCCAAAAGGCATTACAGTATATTGAAATAAGCCATCTGGTGTGACAAAAGCTGGTATTTCTCGAGCTCTCTGTGTCAATGGGACTTGCCAGTAACCTTTCAATAAATCAAATTTGCTCACAACTTTTGCTTGTCCAATGTTATCAATGCAGTCGTCTATCCTTGGAATCGGATAGGAATCAGATTTTGAAACAGAATTTACTTTTCTGAAATCAGTTACGAAACGAAAGGTTTTATCTAGTTTGGGCACAAGAAGACAAGGAGAGCTCCATTCACTGTTACTCGGCTCAATAATATCATTGTCAAGCATATATTTAATTTCTTGTCTCATAAATTCAAGTGTGAGTGGATTGAGCCGGTAAGGATGTTGCTTAATTGGAGAAGCATCACCAACATCGACATCATGACAAACAGCAGTGGTTTTGTTTGGCACATCTGGAAAAAGATTTTTAAAAGAAAATACCAAAGCTTTTAATTTTCTCTACGATCAAAAGACAGATGTGCAAGTTTTGAATCTAAATTTGACAAAATTTCTGAATTTTTCAATCTAACTGTCTCTTCCATAATTTTAGAACTAAAAGTGGTACAATTATGTCTGGTTTGTCATGATTGTTCTTCAATTTAACCATGGCTAAAGTGGCAACTGGTTTACTCTCACCTTCATTAGTACGCTCAAAATATGGTTTTAACATATTGATGTGACACACTCTATTTTGTTTACGCCGACCTGGTGTTTTACAATATAATTCAAATCATTAATTTTACTCTCTATGGTATAGGACCACAATATTTAGCTTGTAATGGATGTCCAGGGACTGGTAAAATACAAGTACCTTATCACCTGGCTCAAAAACTCTGTCCCTGGCATCTTTATCATACCATATTTTCATCTTATTCTGAACAATTTAAATTGTTCTGAGCAATTTGACAAGCAGTATACAATTTTTCTTTAAATCTTGATACATAGTCTAGAAGATTCAAGTCAGTGTGTTCAGTAAGCCACTTTTCCTTTATCAATTTTAAAGGTCCCCTTACAGTATGACCAAATACCAACTCAAAGGGACTAAAACCAAGGGATTCTTGAACAGCCTCTCGGACCGCAAAAGTAAAAGTGAACACCATCATCCCAGTCCCTGTCAAATTGAAGACAAAAGTTCTAATCATGTTCTTCAGTGTTTGATGAAAACGTTCTAAGGCACCTTGAGATTCTGGATGGTAAGCACTTGATCTATACTGAGCAATCCCTAACTGGTACACGACTTGCTGAAATAAACCTGACATGAAATTTGAACCCTGGTCGGACTGTATAGACTTTGGAAGTCCTACTACCGTGAAAAATTTGATCAGAGCTTTGACAATAGTAGGTGTCTTGATATTCCTTAAAGGAATAGCCTCTGGAAAGCGAGTGGAGGTACACATGATTGTCAATAAATACGCATTTCCGGTGTTGGTCTTCGGTAAAGGTCCAACGCAATCAATGAGTACTCGGCTGAAAGGTTCTTCAAAGGCTGGAATAGGCAGAAGTGGTGCTGGTGGTATTTTCTGGTTAGGCTTACCAACAACCTGGCATATATGGCATGATTTACAGTATTCTGCGACATCACTTCTTAGTCTTGGCCAGTAAAATGCTGTAAGATCTTACGGCAAGTCTACCTTATACCTAAGTGTCCAGCCAAGGGGTGTCATGGGCAAAACCAATAATGTCTTGCCTATAGACTTTAGACACCACCACTTGGTATACCACTCTCCATTCCTCCCTGGGGTAGCATCAGGGGTCTCCACTTTCTCATTAAAACGCCGTCTTGATGGTAATAGCATTCGGCCACTTTGTCTGCTTCCTCCTGTGGTTGAGCCCTCTTGCTGAGCTGAAGAACCTCAGGGTCTTTACTTTGTTCTTCGGCAAATTTCCATCGGTCTAATGAATGGCTGTTTACGTCTGGCCATGGCATAATTACATTCTTGCTAATACTAGGTGGTCTTATTACGGCCTTCTCTGAGCTACCGGGACCTTCAATGTTGGCTAGAAAGGTGACAGAAAGGTCCATGTAATCAAACTGGTCTCCTTGCAAATCCTTATTTTGTTGTTTTCTAGCCATCGCCCTAGTAACGACACAAGCTGGATACAGTTCAGCATCATCTTCAGGTGATTTAACATCCACCACCGGTTCACTGGTAACAATTGGTTCAGCAACCACTTTGTTCCTAGCTAGATCATTTCCTAGCAATAATGAAACACCCTCAACAGGAGATTAGGACGAACACCCACAACAACAGGTCCAGTAATCAAATCTGACTTCAGATAAATACGATGGAGGGAAAATCTATACAACCTAACTCCACACCTTTTAACAAAACGGAGGCACCTTCTAACAATAAAGACTGAGAAGCTCCAGTGTCCCGTAAAATCTTAATAGGCTGAGGAGTAGTATTATCAACAATAGAAACAAACCCATCAGACATAAAAGGTTTATAATCCTCCATGTAATCACAAAAACTGGACTTAAAAGCCTGACTCGCAGGACATTCCAACGTATTGGTAAAACGGGGTGTCGTACAAGCAGTGGTCTTGGGCTTATTATCTCTTTCATTCTTCTTCTGAGTCTAAAACAATCAGCCATCAGGTGACCATTCTTCTTACAATAAGCACAAGTCAGTGACTTCTTTTCAAAAGTTTCAAACTTTGGACTAGACATATTATAACTAGACTGTCTCTTATTCTGTGCAACAGGCTTACTATCAGTACGCTCAGTGCTTTGATTCTTGTAATTTCCACTCGAAGTATTTTGACCTTTGAAACTTCTCTTATGTGAAAGGGTATAATTATCGGAAATAACAGCTGCATCTTGTAATGTCTCAACAGTTTTGTCATCTAAATGTGTTTTAAGTCTAAATGAACACACTGCTTGAACTCTTCTAATAACATCAATTGTCTTAAGTTATCAAAATTTTATCTATTTTCTTTGACGTAAGCCAATAGATCTTCTTTTTCCTAGCAAATTCAACATAGGTTTGTGAATCAAACTTTTATAAGACCTAAATTTCTGTCTATATGCTTCTGGCACTAGCTCATAAGCTTTCAAAACCTCTTTTAACCTTGTCATAATCAGAACTATTTTCTGATGAAAGTGCTGAGTAAATTTCAGCGGCCTTGCCCTCAAAAACACTTTGCAGCATTGTAGTCCAAAAGGCTTCGGCCATTTCAAATTTTGAGCAATTTTCTCAAACTGTGGAAAAATTTGTCAACTGTTTTTCACAAAATTTGGAAACCAAACGTATGTTTTTGCTGCATCAAAATTAAGATGTTCTGATTTTGACTGGAATTTAGTGTTGCTTTCTTCTTTTGCCATTTCAATTTTCATTTTTCAATCTCTAACCTTTCTCTTATTTCAAGTTCTGCCTGTTTTAATTTCAATTCATCTTGTTTTAATTTTCTTCTTTTCTTTTTCTCCATTTCTAACCTTTCTTCTTTTCTTTTTCTCCATCTCTAACCTTTCCTTTGTTTCAAGTTCTGCCTGTTTTTCTTCTTTTCCAATTGTTTTATTTTGATTTCGTTTTCCAATTGTTTTAATTTAAATTCATGTTCTAATTCAAGCTGTTTTAATTTGGTAGCATCAACATTTTCGACCTTAAGTTCAAGAGCCTCTTCACCAAACATTTCTGAGTCAACTATTTGTCTATTACAAAATTTTTATAATTTGTTTTCTCATAGATACTCTAAAGTCTTATTTCAGATGTTTAGCAAGCAACACTAATTCCTCTTTCTTTAAATTATCAAACCCTTCCAGGTCTGGCGTTTTCAAAATTTACCGGCATCAAATGCCATATTGTAGAATTTTGTTGGCTAGTTCTAATAAAAATACTGAAAAATTTTTAATAAGATATTAACGTTATCCCGGACTTGAGCCCCAATTTTGTTATGCCAGAAAATCGCCTTTTAATTGTAGCCAACAAAAGACACAAATCAATGATAAAATTTAACAAGATTTATTATACACAAGTTTACAAGAAGTATTACATAAAAAGAAATGCCAACTTAACTGTCAAAATATATGTCCAATCTTTTATCTTTTCTTTATCCGGAAATCTTCTCGGAATCCACAGAATATTATATCCATTGGTCACAATCTAGTATGATGTAGTTTGTAAATAAAATGTCAATCCAACTGCTGAGAATGTTGATTCTATCGATGTCTATCTCTAAATCTCTATATTCAACTAACGTTTGGGTCTGCATTTAAATACTCAAACGGAAACTTCTAGACAACGCTAGAAATTTAAATTGCGCATCTTTTGTTATGATCATTCTGGAAACGTTATGTAAGTGAAATAGAAAGTTCTAATCATTCCATGAGTATCAATGATTGTTCCAGTGAATTCTATACTGCATAGTTGTAACACAATGTGTATAATTTTGTACACAATGTATACAATAGGCCATACAAAACAAAATAGGCCAACTAAATAGATATGATAGTTACAATATCATAACAGAATAAAGAAATATATCCGCTTTTCATTGTATACAAAGTGCGAATCCTGAAATACCATTTTAGTTGTATCTGTCATGTATTTCTGATCTAGAACGACAAATAAAGACGAAAAATTTATGATTTTTTAATAAAATAGATTGTTTTTAATAAATTCATGATACAAATAAGAGATGTAGACGAGTTTATATCGAGCCTACAGTCATCCAGGTGTGAAATTGATATACAAATGTGTGAATATTTAGACTTCTTCACGAACAGAGCGTACAGGAGATTTCAAAGCAGCAGTAAAGGTTTTTTTTTATTTTCAGAAAAATATTCATCATTAATGTTTTATAACTTATCATAGTTGTTTTGTATGTCTATATCTTTAACAGGAAGCTTAATACTAAATTTTCACGATAAAAGAAAATAAACATTTTAACATCATCATTAATGTTTTAAAACTTAAAGCAGGTTTCATGATATCTATATTTTAACGGGAAGCTTAATACTAAAATTTACGATAAAAGAGATGATTTTCATTTCCAATAGTTAATTATTATCCATTTTTTATGGTGACGTTCCTTAGCACTATCTTATGGTGTTTATATATCTCAACTTGTTCGATTCGCTCGTGTATGTAACAACGTATTTGATTTTAACGAAAGAAATCTGTTTTACTGAAAAATTATTACACCAGGGTTTTCGATATCACAAACCTGTCAAAAAGTTTACTAAATTTTATAATCGCTAAAAGGACATCATTCGTAAATATAAATCAACGTGCAGACATCTTATACGTTCAAGTATTTCACGTCCCATCTTAAATGGTAATATTCAATACAAAGCACAAAAATGTCGTCATTCACCTCAAGAATTAATATTGATTCACTCATGGGGTCTTTGCATCGGAAATAAACACATGTATTCTAAAACCAGTTGTTGGCATGATACGGATTATGTTCGTCTCGTATATTTTATGATGGTATGATACTAAACCCCTAACGTGCATAAGGGATTATGCTGGATATTCATATGATGAAGACATAATCTTTCGATCAATTTAATTGAGGTCTAGAGTTGGCATGTCAGTAACTGCTAGTAGTCCTTTGTTAACTAATGTTGATCATTGTCATTTTGCTTAGTTTCTTCTGTTACCTATTCTAACATCGGACTCGGACTTCTTTAAAACTGTGTGTTTGTTTATTCCACATTAGCTCGTTGTATAGGGGAAGGTTGAGATCTCACAAAGATGTTTAACTGCGCCGCATTTTTGCGCCTGTCCCAAGTCAGGAACCTCTGGCCTCTGTTAGTCTTGTATGTTTTTTTTTTAAATTTTGGTTCATTTATGTGTTTCGGGGTTTATAGTGACTTGCATTTTCGCTGAATTAGTATGCATTATTGTTTAGGGGGCAGCTGAAGCTCGCCTCCGGGTGCGGGATTTTCTCGCTGTGTTGAAGACCCATTGGTGGACTTGGGCTGTTTTCTGCTCTTTGGTCGAATTGTTGTCTCTAGCTATAAAACCAGGTTTAATCCACCATTTTCTAAATAAGGGAATGCCTGTACCAAGTCAGGAATATGACGTTGTTTTCCATTCGTTTGATGTATTTGAGCTTTTTATTTTGCCATTTGATAAGGGACTTTCCGTTTTGAATTTTCCTTGGAGTTCGGTATTTTTGTTATTTTATTTTTTGACACACTCGCCGTTTCTATTCTCAATTCTATTTGTCATTCTGTTTGTTGATATTGAGTTAAATTGCATTGTGCAGCTTTTGTTAAAACGCGATTCATGTTTTCTGTCGAAAATGATACAATACTTTCATTTTCACTTTAGGGGCGTTTCATTTCTATTGCATATGCGGTACATTTTCAAAGTAGGAATCTTATTCATTTTTTTCAAATAGAGTGTTAATTCAGCCGACTCACTTTGTGACTGAAAGTCTAACTAATTACAAAAATGAATTCCGTATAAGTAGCATTTATTGCTAAAAATATTCAATTCTATTTTTTCTAATAATTCGTTCGGATATATATAAACTTTGCTGGGTAGATGTCTCATTGGAAATCATACCACATCTCCTTATTCTTATAGGGTAAATTTTATCCATTTCATCATTGAATACATACACCTTGGACAGTTAAGCATATCCACGGCCACCGAAAACTCTCCTTGTTTCGGTCCATATCTAGGGTACTATACTTCCAATAATAATAAAACGTCGTTAATGGATGCATCTTACATATTTTAAAAAAACGTTCACACAACGACCTACTTTTTACGCTTGAGTGACTGGTTACATTTTCAGTTTCTAAGATGCTATACGTCACGTATCGGTGCAACTTCACCAGTGCGTATATCTTTGACATACAAAATCTCGCTCACACAACTAGACAAATATTTCACGCTTGAATGACTTTCGATAATTTATATGTCACATGTTTTAGATACAGAACAAAGGTAACAAAAAACAAGCTGGTAACAACCGTTGCCATATAGTTTTCTGCACGAGTAGTAAGGTAAATGTCCGAGGCGATAGCCGAGTACCAGCCCGTTTCTTTTGTTACTTTTGTTTTGTATGACGTTTTTTTTTTGTATCTGATTTGTACGACGTTTTTGATTAGAAAGTAATACATTTTGCATTTGGAAGACGATTGCATAATTAAAAAGATTAAACACAAAAAAAAAAAAAAATTCCATACTGGTTTATGTACTACGATGTTTGGAGATATTTAGTCTTGATTAGAACATACTCACCCTGTCTCGTCCAATGGAAAATCATTTATTTCCTTCGAATTTTCATAGTACATGGCTTTCCATGCACTATAAAATGCTATACATGATTGACTTTCAATTGTAGATTAATCATGAAAGTGAACTCTTTATGGCTACAATAATGAAGTGTAAGATCCCCAAAGGCAATTTCCATAGGAATAGAGTAAGAGAAAAATCATGAGTACTGTTGTTTGTCTAATTTTAAAAGTGAAAACAGGAGAATAGAAACATTGTATACGCTATATAGTGGTAAATATATTGACCCCCACAAAAAAAATGACAAAAAGAATTTAAAAGGGACAAATGTGCAGGTAAAATGATATTTAATATAATTCTTATGCGAAACATTCAAATCAGTGGATTTTAAGAAACAATGACTGTTGATAAAAACTAATACATTCAGCAATAAAAAAATAAGCATCTGACGTTGAAACGATTGTAATTTTGAAAATCATTGATGAAGTTTTGTTATTATTCATAAATTATACAATTTTAGAAAAGCTGATTTATATAACATTACGTCCTTTTTAAAATGAAGGAATTTTAGATATGTAAGTATTAAACTATACCTGAAGCAGAAGAAATCTTCATTTTGAATCACAAAACTATTGCATTGCTATTTCATTCCATCTGTTGGAATGACCATTTAATATGATATACATCCATTTTACTAACCATGTAAACGCTTAAAGTGAGCTCATATTCAGGTTAAAGTATTACAATTGGAGAGGCTAATTTTGTTATGTCACTCGAAGGTGTGAATATATGTTCTAAATTGGTCAGACAATACTTGGTCATGTTTTATCTAACTTATAAATAAATTAAGGATTTTGAGTACATTGAAAAGGGGACGACTTCTTAAAGGGACAAGCAAAAAAGAAAAAAAAAACTAGTCTAGTAGTTTAGAAGTAAGTTAATGTTCTCTATGATAGCCATTTTATATTTCAATGAATAAATAAAATTGAAATACATTTTATGTTTCAGAAAATTAAAAACTGAACAGGATTTTGCATAGCACTTTTTTTCATTCCTTCAAAAGGTGCCAAAATAAACTAAGTTGTGAAAGAGGTTTGAGAACGTCCCCACAGGTAATAATTGAAGTGAACTGTATTGATTGACATGGACAATAGATGGACAATAGATGGACAATAGATACCTGGCAATAATTTGTCATTTAAACTGTGGACCATATCAAGTGAAACTCAACTGTTTGTTAATTTTATCATCTTCTGCAGGGACGAAAAAAGTGCACTGCAAAATCCAGCTAAGTTTTAAATTTTCTAAAACATACAATGCATTTGAATTTTATTTATCTAGGGCATGCTATGCCTTAAAACTTTTCCAGATGCACAGGTTTGTCTGTACTCAGCCATTTTAGCCAAAGGGTCCACATGAACCTTAAACAAATTCCTTGAAGGGGAAAAATGATCCTCCCTTTAGTTTGATATAGACGATTCGAAAAATTTCAGCTTAACTACTCAGCAAACCGACGAGAGGTTTGTACATTGAAACATTTCATCTTAACTACTCAGCAAACCGACGAGAGGTTTGTACATTGAAACATTTCATCTTAACTACTCAGCAAACCGACGAGAGGTTTGTACATTGAAACATTTCATCTTAACTACTCAGCAAACCGACGAGAGGTTTGTACATGGAAACATTTCATCTTAACTACTCAGCAAACCGACGAGAGGTTTGTACATTGAAACATTTCATCTTAACTACTCAGCAAACCGACGAGAGGTTTGTACATGGAAACATTTCAGCTTAACTACTTAGCAAACCGACGAGAGGTTTGTACATGGAAACATTTCAGCTTAACTACTTAGCAAACCGACGAGAGGTTTGTACATGGAAACATTTCATCTTAACTACTTAGCAAACCGACGAGAGGTTTGTACATGGAAACATTTTATGGTTACAGTTACTCTTGCAGTCAGTAAATTCGTAGACACTTTATTTAATTTCAGCATTTTGGGACATAATAAGCTTTTTTTCATATATATAATTTTATGAACACTTTTCATGTAAATTACTTTTACAAAAACAGGTTATTGGCTCACAAGGTGTACGATAAAGTGCCTATGAACTGACTGAATGCACGAGTGACTCTATTGATAAAATTCATAAAAAGTGTCCATGTAACATTCGTTAATGTACTGTTTTTCTATACCACTGCGGGGGCCAAAGTCGTACAAAACTCTGTTTCAGTACATACATCTTACACATTAAAGAACGTTCAAGCAACAGTTGAGTCACCTTAATGTATGCCATATTGTTGTTACAAATAAGCAAATACCTAATTTTTTAATTGTAATGACATATTAAGAACAATTTATTGTTACAAGTTTTAATGGTTCTATATCATGGGTATAACCGCCGTACAGTTGATTCCGAACGTTGCTGCATATCGAACTGTAGCTGGTAGAACGAACGTCCAAGTATTTTTGTTCAAAGACTAATGGCCGTAAGAATAAGTATTCAATGTTTATAAAAACAAAGTTTACTGCTTCCTGACAGCATTGTATATTATTCATATTACATGAACACCCATTTGAATTTAAACAACAAAAATCACCAAAAAAAACCGGTCACATTTAGTGTTCGATTCAACATAACATGTTTTTATTTATAGTTTAATCAAAATGTGTTACACAGAGTCTTTGTTCCGCGATGTTTACAAGTAATGCATACACGTGTCTGTCTTTTTAGAATAGTCACAACTAATGAGAAACCCGTTGTTATATTTCATTTATAGATGTTTATTAAAGACTAAACTCCAAATTTCGTCATGGTTCATTGTCTTTAAAGTTTGTTTGTTAAGTACCATACATTGCAAATCTTGTTCTGGTCATTGTGCGTTTCGGCTATTCAAAGCCGATCAAAATGGTAAAAATGTGTATGTAACTATTGCGTGACAACTTTTCAAACCTTATTTAGGCAAGTTCTTAAACTTATCAAGTAAAATATGCCATAGAAATACTTTGCATTCGTGGATTTTCTGCTCCAGAACATTTTCGAATCCATGACACATTAATAGGAAACTCACCGAAAATCTTTGAATATGCATGATATGAATGTATATTACCTCAAGACGATGTGTCGCATATTCTCTTGACTTTCGTGTGACCTTGACCTCAATATCAAAATACTAGATTTTCAGGTATATTTTCGCGAAACCTCGGAGAGGCTGTATTGCAATCAGATTCTGCCAAATGGGCTCCCTTTGTTGAATTTAGTTATGTTTCACGTTATACAAAGACAAAATTCAGGTGTTTTAATTTTCAATATGAAATGTTAGAAATGTTTTTAAAATAGTAAAGGCGTTCCTAAAAATAAAAGATGGGTATTTAAAAGAGAGAGCATATGTTCTTCAATGCGATCTTGTAGCGAACGCACAACCATATACTGTGTTTGGTTTTTTCTCTGATATCTAGTTAAGAAAAACTTGTTTTTCGGAGGAGTGAAACGAGGGAGAAAATAATTAAAGTTATTTGATGTTTGCAATTTTTAAGCATTTTCAAGGGAGCTTTTGTGAACCAGGTTTGTAAAAAAAGGTGCATTTATCATTCGGTAACGTTATGTAGAACGCCACATGCGGAGTGTTGGCTATGTTTGACACTGGGTGGCGGTTTAAAAGCGAAGAAACCCATGATTCTATGTCATGTCATAACTTTGTAATATCAGATTAGTAATGACGAACGAATTGTCAGTTCAAAATATAAAAGTTTTCTACTCGATATACATATAGTAAAGCATTTTACTTGTAGATAAGGACAGACTTTATATATATATATATATAGGAGCCTGTAATTCAGTGGTTGTCGTTTGTTGCTTTGTAACATATTTATTTTTCCTTCATTATTTTGTACATAAATTAGGCCGTTAGTTTTCTCGTTTGAATTGTTTTACATTTGTCATGTCAGGGCCTTTTATAGCTGACTATGGGGTATGAGCTTTGCTCATTGTTGAAGGCTGTACGGTGATCTATAGTTGTTAATATCTGTGTCATTTGGTCTCTTTTTGAGAGTTGTCTCATTGGCAATCATACCACATCTTCTTATTTTTATATGATCCTTGTTTTAATGAATGTCTGACCCCCGTGAGATGCAAAATCTGCCATTCTCTTCAAAATTAACTTTGAAACTAAGAAATATTGACTGGGAAGAAAGCATTAGGTCTCATTCTATGATTTGAATTCATTTCTATATATAAAAAAAAGTACGGAAATAGGTCGCTGGAAAGTAGTTTTTATCCAGAGATTTGCATTTGAAATCTCAAAATCAGCGACTCGGAAAATTGAGGAGGGGCGTTTGACAAAACATAGCACTGTTAAACGCTGATTCTCCTTGCTGGAAATAGATTATGGGTCGGTTCCTTCCGTGTAATACATCGTTGGCTGCTAACAATTCTCAAAAAATGAAAACGTGATACTTTTATTTACCTTGATCGTTTTTCTTTGCTTCGAAACCCCCACCCCGTGTCAAACATAGCCAACACCCCACGTGTGGCGTTCTACGCGGCGAGTACGAACTGTAACAGTTCGAGTTAAATTGGAATTCTTTAATTTATATTGATGACTTAACATGCATATAACGTGTACAGTACATTTTTGTATACAAATTGTGTATATACCTCAGCATATTTTTAATATCATATAACACCTTCTCTCAGCTTGTTTTTCACTTGAAAATGCAGAACGTCTAGAATCAACTGCATTGAGGTTATAACCTGTGTATATGCAAGTAATCATGAACGATCATTTTGGAATTTTTATTTGTAAATATCATCAATATTAAAGTCAACAAATGAATATTGTCAGTTTTTTTAATGTCAAATTATCACATAAACGACAATGAAAATTCATCGCACCTTCAAAAATCCCACATTAGAAATTATCGCACGTACAGTGATAATGCATTGCATTTATAGTTAATATGAATCACTCTCAAAAATCCATATTCTAGATTATGTTGCTTTAATACCACATTTTTTACTTTTATCCTGTTAGTGTACATTGTTTTGTAACATTCTAATGAAAATGTGTTAAAACATACATTCTACAATAGTAATCGTATGACAGTGAAAATAAACTATCTGGATCGGCACTTTGTATACACTGTTTCTTACCTTATCATTGTCTATATTCCGTGTAAGTTATATGCGATTGCGTAATTTACACGTTACGCTTTGGTTTATTTTCAACTTTAAACTATGGAATAATAATTAATATGAAATATCATTTTTTTTGCAGATTTGATGATCTTCTCATGCATATTACAGTAGATAGCGAAAGCAATAAAGAGGGATGGAAAACAATGAAGGAAGAGAACATAAGAAACCAAAAACATCGAGACCGCATTGAAAGGTTTTATTTATATTATCTTTTAATTGGGTTTTAGTACACGTGATATCTTCGGAAGTTTTTCGGACGCGGTAATGATTCGTATGGCTGTTATAGATCATTTTTGTAGCAGATTCAAAAATAACCATGCACGGGTTTATTTCTAGTTGTTAGAATTTGCTATGGAGTATTTTTTGTAGCAGATTCAAAGATGACCATGGATATATTTCAAGTTGTCGAAATTACAATCTCGCTTTTTTAATTCTCATTTTTATGACCTAAACGAATGCGACTTGTCGCCGGACTTTTATTTGCCTTAAATATGTCGACGGGTATCACTAATGGAACAGGAATTGGCTTATCCTTGCGGTTCACCTGTATTAACCGCCGTGTTTTGGTGGAGTTTGTGCTGCTCGATCTTCAGTTTTTGTATGAAGTTGTTAGTGGGTCGCTTTTAGCTGGTCGTTTTTTCTGAGTTTTTTAATTTGCCACTTTGCTTTCTGTATTTCTTTGATTTATATGTTTTTGTTAATGTGTGCTTTTGTTGTAAATACATGTTGATAATAACATGGCAACCATTGCTAGAATTAGAATGGATTTCATACCAACATGGCCACCAATGCTAGAAATAGAACATACATACCGACATAGCCACCAATATTAGAAGTAGAATATTCATACCAACATGGTCACCAATGTTAGAAATATAAACATGGGGTTTTTGATTGATTGATTGATCAGTGTTTAGTGCCAATTTCACCATTGTTGGCTATTTTGTGGCGGTCAGTTTTATTGGTGGAAAAGGCCGCAGTACCCGGAGAGAACCATAATCCTTCGGCAGGAAAACTGACAATCCTTGTCAATCAAGATTGGAGTCAAGCACACCTACCGTGCTCGAACTCACAACCTCAGTGTTGACAGGCTAGTGATACAGTAGTTGAACTACTCATACCACTCAACCACCGAGGTTCCTACACAAACTCAGTGTTGACAGGCTAGTGATACAGTAGTTGAACTAAGACCACTCAGCCACCGAGGTTCCTACACAAACTCAGTGTTGACAGGCTAGTGATACAGTAGTTGAACTAAGACCACTCAGCCACCGAGGTTCCTACACAAATTCAGTGTTGACAGGCTAGTGATACAGTAGTTGAACTACTTAGACCACTCAGCCACCGAGGTTCCTACACAAACTCAGTGTTGACAGGCTAGTGATACAGTAGTTGAACTAAGACCACTCAGCCACCGAGGTTCCTACACAAACTCAGTGTTGACAGGCTAGTGATACAGTAGTTGAACTAAGACCACTCAGCCACCGAGGTTCCTACACAAACTCAGTGTTGACAGGCTAGTGATACAGTAGTTGAACTAAGACCACTCAGCCACCGAGGTTCCTACACAAATTCAGTGTTGACAGGCTAGTGATACAGTAGTTGAACTACTTAGACCACTCAGCCACCGAGGTTCCTACACAAACTCAGTGTTGACAGGCTAGTGATACAGTAGTTGAACTACTTAGACCACTCAGCCACCGAGGTTCCTACACAAACTCAGTGTTGACAGGCTAGTGATACAGTAGTTGAACTACTTAGACCACTCAGCCACCGAGGTTCCTACACAACCTGAGTGTTGACAGGCTAGTGATACAGTAGTTGGACAACTTAGACCACTCAGCCACCGAGGTTCCTACACAACCTGAGTGTTGACAGGCTAGTGATACAGTAGTTGGACAACTTAGACCACTCAGCCACCGAGGTTCCTACACAACCTGAGTGTTGACAGGCTAGTGATACAGTAGTTGAACTACTTAGACCACTCAGCCACCGAGGTTCCTACACAAACTCAGTGTTGACAGGCTAGTGATACAGTAGTTGAACTACTTAGACCACTCAGCCACCGAGGTTCCTACACAACCTGAGTGTTGACAGGCTAGTGATACAGTAGTTGGACAACTTAGACCACTCAGCCACCGAGGTTCCTACACAACCTGAGTGTTGACAGGCTAGTGATACAGTAGTTGGACAACTTAGACCACTCAGCCACCGAGGTTCCTACACAACCTCAGTGTTGACAGGCTAGTGATACAGTAGTTGAACTACTTAGACCACTCAGCCACCGAGGTTCCTACACAACCTGAGTGTTGACAGGCTAGTGATACAGTAGTTGAACTACTTAGACCACTCAGCCACCGAGGTTCCTACACAACCTGAGTGTTGACAGGCTAGTGATACAGTAGTTGAACTACTTAGACCACTGGGCCACCAAGGGTCCTACACAAACTCAGTGTTGACAGGCTAGTGATACAGTAGTTGAACTAAGACCACTCAGCCACCGAGGTTCCTACACAAACTCAGTGTTGACAGGCTAGTGATACAGTAGTTGAACTAAGACCACTCAGCCACCGAGGTTCCTACACAAATTCAGTGTTGACAGGCTAGTGATACAGTAGTTGAACTACTCAGACCACTCAGCCACCGAGGTTCCTACACAACCTGAGTGTTGACAGGCTAGTGATACAGTAGTTGAACTACTTAGACCACGCAGCCACCGACGTTCCTACACAACCTCAGTGTTGACAGGCTAGTGATACAGTAGTTGAACTACTTAGACCACTCAGCCACCGAGGTTCCTACACAACCTGAGTGTTGACAGGCTAGTGATACAGTAGTTGGACAACTTAGACCACTCAGCCACCGACGTTCCTACACAACCTCAGTGTTGACAGGCTAGTGATACAGTAGTTGGACAACTTAGACCACTCAGCCACCGACGTTCCTACACAACCTCAGTGTTGACAGGCTAGTGATACAGTAGTTGAACAACTTAGACCACTCAGCTACCGACGTTCCTACACAACCTCAGTGTTGACAGGCTAGTGATACAGTGGTTGAACTACTTAGACCACTCAGCCACCGAGGTTCCTACACAACCTGAGTGTTGACAGGCTTCTGATATAGTAGTTGGACAACTTAGACCACTGTGCCACCGAGGTTCCTACACAACCTGAGTGTTGACAGGCTAGTGATACAGTAGTTGGACAACTTAGACCACTCAGCCACCGACGTTCCTACACAACCTGAGTGTTGACAGGCTAGTGATACAGTAGTTGGACAACTTAGACCACTCAGCCACCGACGTTCCTACACAACCTGAGTGTTGACAGGCTAGTGATACAGTAGTTGGACAACTTAGACCACTCAGCCACCGACGTTCCTACACAACCTGAGTGTTGACAGGCTAGTGATACAGTAGTTGGACAACTTAGACCACTCGGCCACCAAGGCTCCTACACAACCTCAGTGTTGACAGGCTAGTGATACAGTAGTTGAACCACTTAGACCACTCAGCCACCGAGGTTCCAACACATGGGAATTCAATGCAAGTGTTGAACATTATTAAACAAACCGTTAACAATAGAGAAAATCTGTCAAGGCAAAAATATTCAAAATGTCAAAATCTATATATTAATAGTATTGTCATTTTATCAAAATTGTCAGATGAATCATTGCCCTTTAAATGACGATTTACCAATTAAATGTTGGTTCTGTATATTATCGTCAACATTTTATGGATAGAGAAAAACTTTAAATATAAAACATGATCAAGACAAGATCTATAAAGTCAAAAGAACGAAATCGTCAGTCAACTTCTTATAGGGAATTGCCCCTAAATAACGATTTTTACTTTTTCACCATTATATTGAAAACTATAACAGATACGGAAACTTAAAACAGCGAAAATGATCAACAAGATAATATCTATCTTTAAATTAGTCAAAGAGCAGAAATTGTCAGCCATCTTCTTACAGGAGTTTTAGGCGTATTATATACGGCATGGATTCCGATATTATTCAAAGTGACCTATAGTTGCTATTAAACCCACGTCATTTTGTCTCTGGTTGATAGTTCAGTTTGTATCATTTACAACCACACCACATCTCCTTATTTACATATTGATTGTTTTTTTTTTTCGTCGTTTTTCTTTATGGCCATGGTATTTTATGTCTTGCTTCGACTTCTAGATTTCTAGATTTCGATTGCCCTCTTTGTATTTGCTCCTCTTTTTAATTATTGTAGCTGATAATCACAAATAAAATTTCTTAACTGCATACATCGTTTTTACAATGAACATAAATTACAAATGTCTTCAACTAAACGGTAACATTCATTGTCTTAGATAATGTTATTCAACTGTACATATGTAGTTGATTTTCAAATTTATTGAAAGTTACTCTACACCGGTTAAATCTTAGTTTAAACATAATTTTTAAATACGTGTATCATTAAATGTGTAAGACAATCTTTTCGAATCGAAATGTATACTTTCCTAATATTTCAAAAGTATTGACTTTTTATGAATTTTATAATATTTTAATTAATTTATATTAGTACTAAGATAAACATTCATGTGAACTGTTTTTAGATAAAAATATACAGTGTGATATATATTGTCATCTTTTTTTTCCAGAATGCTATGTACTTTTGGAAGTGAAAGGTACGTAGATTTAATCAAATAGTCATTATATGAATATTTCAGTACTTAAAATATTATTTAAGATTGTCGAGACACTTTCAGGACAAACTTGTTATAATTATATATCGACTTAATCACATATTAGTAAGTGATCGTTATTGCAAATTAACATATTATGTTTATTTAATGGCTCATTATTGAGGCGGGCAGATTTCTTGATTGGCTATATTTTTAAATGAGTTTAATTATTCCTGAATTCAATTCTTTATTAATTTAAGCACATTATGCTTATCAGTACAAGAATAAATACAAATACATTTTATAACATAAAATGACATAATACACCAGAGAAGCAAATAAACATCAAGTATTGTCCTCTAACAGTTCAGTCCTATGAGTAAGTGCATGAGATAGGAATTTACACAAATTACGCAAATCTTTGACATTTTCAGTGCTAAGGAGTTGAACTAATTTGAACGACGATGAACGCCTATAATAATAAGGTTTAATAAATTGTCTCCTTAAATCTCTATAGCATTCACATTGTAATACAAAATGGAATTCATCTTCAATGGTATTCAAAGTACAAAGAGCACATTTTCTGTCTAACCTTTTTACTCCATGATAACGTCCTATTTCAACAAACAAATTATGTGAAGACAATCTAAGACGAGTTAAATACACTCTAAAATTCATATGTTTAGTGAGATTATTCTGTAAACTTTCATTTTTGACAATATATTTATATAAATAACACTAAGATGAAATGTTCATTTGATCATTTAAAGTGTGTTTTGATTGATCATATATTCTTGTTTTTACAATCAATAATAAATTACTATCAATAATCAAATTGTCTTATCATTGTCATTTTGCTTAGTTTCTTTTGTTACCTATTCTGACATCGGACTCGGACTTCTTTTAAACTGAGTTTTACTGTGCGTATTGCTGTGTGTTTCTTTATTCTACATTGGCTAGAGGTATAGGGGGAGGGTTGAGATCACACAAAACATGTTTAACCCCGCCGCATTTTAGCGCCTGTCCCAAGTCAGGAGCCTCTGGCCTTTGTTAGTCTAGTATGTTTTTTAATTTTAGTTCATTTATATGTTTTGGAGTTTAGTGTGACGTCCATTTTCACTGAACTAGCACACGATTTTAGTTAAGGGCCAGCTGAGGACCACCTCCGGGTGCGGGATTTTCTCGCTGCATTGAAGACCCATTGGTGGCCTTCGGCTGTTGTCTGCTCTTTGGTCGGGTTGTTGTCTCTTTGACATATTCCCCATTTCCATTCTCAATTTTATTGGTTATAACAAATCTCATTTAAACTTATATTAAGTTAAATAATAATTGTTGAAGTTGATAAATCCAACTGTTTCTATTATTACAAAAATTATACAGTTGTTCCCTGTAGCAGTTGCTTGTGAATTATAATTTTAACCAGTACTTTACTATTTTGTACATTCTAAAATAAATGAAAGGAAATCGACCCAATTCAAAATAGACAATACCATTTGTTGTACACTGTTTGACACCTAAAATATTTTTGCAAAAATCAAGTTGTATTTTTCAATATTTAGAGCTTTATTGAAGCCCCATATTTCACAACTATAATTAGTATACTACGTATAAAAGTATCAAACAAATTCAAATATGTAAAAACATTCAAATACAATGATGAAACCTTCGACTTTAAATCGAATACAGCTTTTCTACTTTGCTTAGCTAAATGTCTCTGAGCTTTGGCAAATTTACCGTTAAAATTTAACATTACACCAAGGTTACAAAATTCATCAACTATGTCAATAGCATTGCCATCATAATACAAGATTTCTTCGTCTTTCACAAAACCTCCGTTTCTAAATACCATAGTTTTTGTTTTGGAAATATTTACAGTCAAACCCCATTTACAAGTATATAATAAAAGTATATCTAACATATCTTGCAAGCCAATAACTGAATCAGAAAGTAAAATCATGTCATCAGCATCTATTTCAAAGTCATTGACACACAATGAAAAAAGTATAGGAGAAAGAACTTCCCCTTGCATAAGACCAACTGAACTTGTAAACTGCTCAGAATAAAAACCATCAATTTTCACACATACTTTTACTGCGGAATACATTGATTTTAAAACAGACAACAATTTGCCTGTTATACCGATTCTTGACAGTTTCATCAATAAGTTAAGTCTGGATACGGAGTCAAATGCCTGTTTGTAGTCAACAAAGCAGCAATATAAACGTTTTTTCTTAAAAAGTGCCTTCTGGACAAGTGTCAACAAACAATCAATTGCATCAACAGTGCTGCTACCAGGGCGAAATCCAAACTGCGCATCGGTGTTAATATCATTATTCTCAGACCATATTAATAGCTTTTAATTTATTAAAGATGTAAACACTTTCGCTAAATTACTGACCAAACTGATTCCACGATAGTTCCCTGGATCGGACGAATCACCTTTTTTAAAAACAGGAATTAACACTGCGAGTGCCTAAGATTTCGGAAAAAAGGTCTTGATGCTAATATCCTATTGAATATTTCCTCTAGGAACGGTAGCAGAATATCTTTGAATTCAATTAATAACTCGTTAAATGTACTATCAGTACCATGAAAATTACCTCGTTTAAGGTTAGAAATACACTTCAGAATTTTATCTTGTGTAATATTTCGATCAAGTTCATCCTAGTATGTTGTGTTGGAAACAGTCTCTGGACTATCAACTGTCTCATTAACACCATCATTTGTGACCAAGTTTCTAAAATGCTCGAAGAATTCTGAAAGTGACACATCAGAAGTTTTGGCTCTCTTCTTTTGAAACAGTTAATAATATTTCTTTGGGTCGCTTTTACGCAATGCATCTATCATATCACCCTCTTGTAGCCTATATTTTTGTTTTAATTTATTTTCTAAATGTTTGTACTGTCTTTTAGACGTAATCAATATTTGATGATTTTCGACATTATTGTCTCTATCAAATATATACAAAGAACTTATATAGATAGATCGAAGTCTTTTGCACTCGTAGTTAAACCATGGTTTGTCTTCTTTATAACGGGTCGTCTAACTGCGGGTACGATCACATATATTATATGAATTCTGTGAGTTACAAAAGAATTGAGAAATAACTTCCATCAAATTTGAAGTAAAAGATTCAACATAATTGTCAATACCATCTTGGGATTTTTCAATATCAGAAAATAATATCTGGCTAAGTGAACCACTGTTTAAAGTTAAATACTCATAACACTGATCTTTTAGCTCTTCCTTCCATCGGTAACTATTATATGTATTGTTGGACGTACCACAGTTACGCTCAGGCTCTTGTGAATCGTTTAATATGCACCGCAAACGAACAGGTCGCTGAAAGAAGTGAAGTTACAAACAATAAACTGGTCTACAATGTGTAAAAAGTCATATGGAACCAATAAATAGTCCACAACACTCATTCCCCGGGAACCACAAAATGTGTAGTCATTAGCTAAGGCAGCCTTATGTTGACCGTTCAAGATACGTAGACCATTGCTTCTTCACAAATTTAACATATATATGGAATTGTTTCATTACATGATGTGGTTTTGTTATTTCGTAATGATGATTTGCCTATTCTTTATATGGTTTTAACATTACGCAATGATGTTTCAAAATTTGACGATTTTACACCATGATGTGTTTGTTTCATTATTTGATGTGGTCCTGTCATTCTTTGATGTGGTTATCCCATTACTTGATGAGGTAAAACCACGTGACCAATTCGGAAAAATATGTTCTATTTTAAACAGATTTCAATTTATTGTTTGTTTAATGTGCTTTGGATGGGTATCGCTATCCATTGAGTTAAAGTTCAAATTAAAGTTCGAGTGGTTGTTCAGAGTTATTTGGTATGAAAAAGGGAACGGCAGATAATAATAAGAAAAAAGTATTAAAAGTTTATAGTATTTCGGACATAATTGGGATATCCCCAAACCACTTGGTCCTGTTGTTTTATCCTAAGTTCTCAAACGGAAGCAGTATTTTGTAATAAATTTGTAAAATATTCCACGGAACCCTGTGTCTCGCCTGATATTGCTGGTGTAAAAGCGTCATGTTGATCGGCTGTACATTTATCTATATACATTTATCGGTAAAAAAAAATGTTTTCTGTAGATGCTTTTCTTGAAATTGAGGAATAACTCTATACAAGTTTTAAAACACTTCATGCAGGTTTACAAATTTATCATATCAAAACAGTTAACATGTAATTAGGTTTTATTTAACTAAAACAAAACTGTATGGTTTTCAACAATGAGCAAAACCCATACCCTATAGTAAGCTATAAAAGGTCCCGAAATGAAAATGTGAAAACTAGAAACCTAACGATCTATAGATAGATAGATACTTTATTCTCTAAAACTAAATACAAGTTTAGAGAGAAACATACAATATAAATACAGATACAATAGTCGAGGTAAACAAATCCAGTATGATGTTCTAAAAGTAATATACATGGCATACATGTTTAGTAACATGAATAATGAAAGGTTAAACTCAATAGAAATAAAAAATGGAGAATGAGACGCCGACGCCACTTCTCACTGGCTACATTGATGTCGCAGGCTCGACACAAATACCCAAAAACTATGGTTGAAACTGAAACAATTCAAATCAACATACATTGTCATTTTTTATAAAATCATTAACTATAGCAGTTCTTGCATTCATGCCACTTAATAAAAATACCTTCGCAGTATCTGATGAATATTTTTCAACAGAAGTTATGATAGAACAAATGATAAAATAAATCACAATTATACATTTTGTGATAATTTGAATAAGCAGGAGGTAAATATAATTTTTGGGGCCCTTTATAGCTTACTGTTCGGTGTGAGCCTAGGCTCCGTGTTGAAGACCGTACTTTGACCTATAATGGTTTACATTTATAAATTTTGACTTGGATGGAGAGTTGTCTCATTGGCACTCATACCACATCTTCTTATATCTACATCCAATATAATAATCAAACCCACAAGTTGTTATATCGTTTGACACCTTAAGCCATTGTATCGTTCTGAATGTCACCTACTTCAACATACTTTGCAAAACAGTGCTTTTTATTAACAAATTGTTATGATATTGTAACTATCATATTTATTTAGTTGGCCTAATTTGTTTTGTGTGGCCTAAGAATGTTTACAATTTTTTATATTGTGTACAAAATAATACACATTGTGTTACAACTATGCAGTTTAGAAATCACTGGAACAATCATTGATACTCATGGAATGATTAGAACTTTCTGTTTCACTTACATAACGTTTCCAGAATGATCATAACAAAAGATGCGTAATCTTAACATCTAGCGTTATCTAGAAGTTTCCGTTTGAGTATATATATAAGTATGCAGACCCTAAAGTTAGACATAGACATAGACATCGGTAGACATTAATATTCTCAGCAGTTGGATTGACACTTTTATTTACGAACAACATCATACCAAATTGTGTCCTATTGGACGTAATATTCTGTGGATTCCCGTGAAGATTTCCGGATAAAGAAAAGATTGGACTCATATTTTGACAGTTAAGTTGACATTTCTATTTGTGTAATACTTCTTGTAAACTAGTGTATAATAAATCTGGTTAAATTTTATTATTGATTTGTGTCTTCTGTTGGCTACAATTAAAAGTCGATTTTTCTGGCGTAACAGAAATTTGGGGCTCGTCCGGGATAACGTTAATATCTTATTAAAAATATTTTCAGTATTTTTATTAGAACTAGCCAACAAAATTCTACAAAATGGCATTTGATGCCGGTAAATTTTTGAAAACGCCAGACCTGGAAGGGTTTGATAGTTTAAAGAACGAGGAATTAGTGTTGCTTGCTAAACATCTGAAATAAGACTTTAGAGTATCTATGAGAAAACAAATTATAAAAAATTTGGTAATAGACAAATTAGTTGACGCAGAAATTTTAGGTGAAGAGGCTCTTGAACTCAAGGTCGAACATTTTGACGCTATCAAATTAAAACAGCTTGAATTAGAACATGAACTCAAAATAAAACAATTGGAAAAAGAAGAAAGACAGGTAGAACTCGAAATGAAGGAAAGGTTAGAGATGGAGAAAAAAGAAAAAGAAGAAAGGTTAGAGATGGAGAAAAAAAAGAAAGTGAATTTAAATTAAAACAGACAGAACTTGAAATGAGAGAAAGGTTAGAGATTGAGAAAATGAAAATTAAAATAGCAGAAGAAGAAAGAAACACTAAATTCCAATCAAAATCAGAACATTTTAATTTTGATGCAGCAAAAAATAAACGTTTGGTTCCTAAATTTTGTGAAAAAACAGTTGATAAATGTTTTCCACAGTTTGAGAAAATTGCTCAAAATTTGAAATGGCCGCAGCCTTTTTGGACTACAATGCTGCAAAGTGTTTTTGAGGGCAAGGCCGCTGAAATTTACTCAGCACTTTCATCAGAAAGTAGTTCTGATTATGACAAGGTTAAAAAAGAAGTTTTGAAAGCTTATGAGCTAGTGCCAGAAGCATATAGACAGAAATTTAGGTCTTATAAAAAGTTTGATTCACAAACCTATGTTGAATTTGCTAGGGAAAAAGAAGATCTATTTGATAAATGGCTTACGTCAAAGAAGATAGATAAAAATTTTGATAATTTAAGACAATTGATGTTATTAAAAGAGTTCAAGCAGTGTGTTCATTTAGACTTAAAAACACATTTAGATGACAAAACTGTTGAGACATTACAAGATGCAGCTGTTATTTCCGATAATTATACCCTCTCACATAAGAGAAGTTTCAAAGGTCAAAATTTTAATACTTCGAATGGAAATTACAAGAATCAAAGCACTGAGCGTACTGATAGTAAGGCTGTTGCACAGAATAAGAGTCAGTCTAGTTATAATATGTCTAGTCCAAAATTTGATACTTTTGAGAAGAAGTCACTTACTTGTGCTTATTGTAAGAATAATGGTCACTTGATGGCTGATTGTTTTAGACTCCAGAAGAAGAATGAAAGAGATAATAAGCCCAAGACCAGTGCTTGTACGACACCCCGTGTTACCAATACGTTGGAATGTCCTGCGAGTCAGGCTTTTAAGTCCAGTTTTTGTGATTACATGGAGGATTATAAACCTTTTATGTCTGATCGGTTTGTTTCTATTGTTGATAATACTACTCCTCAGCCTATTAAGATTTTACGGGACACTGGAGCTTCTCAGTCTTTATTGTTAAAAGGTGTGTTGCCTTTGTCCGAGGAGACTTCTGTTGGTGCCTCCGTTTTGTTACAAGGTGTGGAGTTAGGTTGTATAGATGTTCCCCTCCATCGTATTTATCTGAAGTCAGATTTGATAACTGGACCAGTTTTTGTGGGTGTTCGTCCTAATCTCCCTGTTGAGGGTGTTTCATTATTGCTAGGAAATGATCTAGCTAGGAACAAAGTGGTTGCTGAACCAATTGTTACCAGTGAACCGGTGGTGGATGTTAAATCACCTGAAGATGATGCTGAACTGTATCCAGCTTGTGTTGTTACTAGGGCGATGACTAGAAAACAACAAAATGAGGATTTGCAAGAAGACCAGTTTGATTACATGGACCTTTCTGACACCTTTCTAACCGACTATGAAGGTCCCGGTAGCTCAGAGAAGGCCGTAATAAGACCACATAGTTTTAGCAAGAATGTAATTATGCCTTGGCCAGACGTAAACAGCCATTCATTAGACCGAAGAACAAAATAAAGACCCTGAGGTTCTTCAGCTCTACAAGAGAGCTCAACCACAGGAGGAAGCAGACAAAGTGGCCGAATGCTATTATCACTAAGACGGCATTTTAATGAGAAAGTGGAGGCCCCCTGATGCTACCCCAGATGAGGAATGGAGAGTGGTATACCAAGTGTTGGTGCCTAAAGTCTATAGGCAAGACATTATTTGTCTTGCCCATGACACCCCCTTGGCTGGACACTTAGGTATCAGGAAGAATTGCCTTAAGATCTTGCAGCATTTCTACTGGCCAAGACTTAGAAATGATGTCGCAGAATACTGCAAATCATGCCATATATGCCAGGTTGTTAGTAAGCCTAACTAGAAAATACCACCAGCACCACTTCTGCCTATTCCAGCCTTTGATGAACCTTTTAGCCGAGTACTCATTGATTGCGTTGGACCTTTACCGAAGACCAAGACCGGAAATGCGTATTTATTGACGATCATGTGTACCTCCACTCGTTTCCCTGAGGCTAATACGTTAAGGAATATCAAGACACCTACTATTGTCAAAGCTCTGATCAAATTTTTCACGCTAGTAGGACTTCCAAAGTCTATACAGTCCGACCAGGGTTCAAATTTCATGTCAGGTTTATTTCAGCAAGTCATGTACCAGTTAGGGATTGCTCAGTATAGGTCAAGTGCTTATCATCCAGAATCTCAAGGTGCCTTAGAACGTTTTCATCAAAATTAAAAAACATGATTAGAACTTTTTGTCTTCAATATGACAGGGACTTGGCTGATGGTGTTCACTTTTTACTTTTTGCGGTCCGAGAGGCTGTTCAAGAATCCCTTGGTTTTAGTCCCTTTGAGTTGGTATTTGGTCATACTGTAAGGGGACCTTTAAAATTGATTAAGGAAAAGTAGCTTACTGAACACACTGACTTGAATCTTCTAGACTATGTATCTAGATTTAAAGAAAAAATGTATACTGCTTGTCAAATTGCTCAGATCAATATAAAAACTGTTCAGAATAAGATGAAAATATGGTATGATAAAGATGCCAGGGACAGAGTTTTTGAGCCAGGTGATAAATGTACTTGTATCTCTGCCAGTCCCAGCTGGACATCCATTACAAGCTTAATATTGTGGTCCTTATACAATAGATAGTAAAATCAATGATTTGAATTATATTGTAAAAACACCAGGTCGGCGTAAACAAAATAGAGTGTGTCACATTAATATGTTAAAACCATATTTTGAGCGTACTAATGAAGGTGAGAGTAAACCAGTTGCCACTTTAGCCATGGTTAAATTGGAGAACAATCATGACAAACCAGATATAATTGAACCACCTTTTAGTTCTAAAACTATGGAAGAGACAGTAAGATTGAAAAATTCAGAAATTTTGTCACATTTAGACTCCAAACTTGCACATCTGACTTTTGATCGTAGAGAAAAATTGAAAACTTTGATATTCTCTTTTAAAAATCTTTTTCCAGATGTGCCAAACAAAACCATTGCTGTTTGTCATGATGTCGATGTAGGTGATGCTTCTCCAATTAAGCAACATCCTTACCGGCTCAATCCACTCAAACTTGAATTTATGAGACAGGAAATTAAATATATGCTTGAAAATGATATTATTGAGCCGAGTAACAGTGAGTGGAGATCTCCTTGTCTCCTTGTGCCCAAACCAGATAAAACCTTTCGTTTCGTAACTGATTTCAGAAAGTAAATTCTGTTTCAAAATCTGATTCCTAGCCGATTCCAAGGATAGACGACTGCATTGATAACATTGGACAAGCAAAATTTGTGAGCAAATTTGATTTATTGAAAGGTTACTGGCAAGTCCCATTGACACAGAGAGCTCGAGAAATATCAGCTTTTGTCACACCAGACGGCTTATTTCAATATACTGTAATGCCGTTTGGCATGAAAAGTGCTCCAGTTACATTTCAAAGAATGATCAATAATGTTATAAAAGATTTAGACTGTTGTTATGCTTATATTGATGATCTTATTGTATGTAGTGATAGCTGGGAAGAGCATTTAACACATTTATATGATACTTTTGATAGATTGTCATAAATCAAATTTGACTGTTAATCTTGGTAAAAGTGAATTTTGCCAGGCCACTGTTGATTATTTAGGGCATACAGTTGGCAAAGGTCAAGTGAAACCTATTATGGCCAACGTGGACGCAATTACTAAATTTCCTCCTCCTACAAATAAAAAACAACTTATGAGATATTTAGGCGTGATTGGGTTTTACAGAAAATTTTGTTGAAATTTTGCTACTGTTGTTCAACCATTTACTTATCTTTTACGGAAAGATTCTAAATTCATCTGGAGTGAAAATTGTCAAAACGCTTTTGAAAATAGCAAATCACTTTTAATTAATAGTCCAGTTCTGATCACTCCAGACTTTGAAAAACAATTCATATTTGCCTTTGATGCAAGCGATGTAGGAGTTGGAGCTGTTTTATATCAAGAGACAGTTGATAATGTTGAGAAACCTATATCATATTTTTCTAAGAAATTAGATAAACATCAGAAAAATTATTCGACTATTGGAAAAGAGTGTTTTGCACTGTTGTCTGCACTTCAACATTTTGATGTATATTTAAATCCCACTGTGCATCCTATTCTTGTTTATACTGATTATAATCCTCTCACCTTCATACATAAAATGAGAAACAAGAACCAGAGATTGACTTGGTGGAGTTTATTGTTACAGGAATACGATGTTATTGTAAAACATATTAAAGGTAAAGATAATGTAATAGCAGATGCTTCATCTAGAACTTATTAAAACACTGTGTATATAGTATGTATTTTTTTACATATTATTCATGAAAAGTTTTTGTTACACTCAAATTTTTTTTAAAGGGGGAAGGTGTTATGATATTGTAACTATCATATTTATTTAGTTGGCCTTATTTGTTTTGTGTGGCCTAAGAATGTTTACATTTTTTTATATTGTGTACAAAATAATACACATTGTGTTACAACTATGCAGTTTAGAAATCACTGGAACAATCATTGATACTCATGGAATGATTAGAACTTTCTATTTCACTTACAACGTTTCCAGAATGATCATAACAAAAGATGCGTAATTTAACATCTAGCGTTATCTAGAAGTTTTTGTTTGAGTATATATATAAGTATGCAGACCCTAAAGTTAGACATAGACATAGACATCGGTAGACATTAATATTCTCAGCAGTTGGATTGACACTTTTATTTACGAACAATATCATACTAAATTGTGACCTATTGGACGTAATATTCTGTGGATTCCCATGAAGATTTCCGGATAAAGAAAAGATAAAAGATTGGACTCATACTTTGACAGTTAAGTTGACATTTCTATTTGTGTAATACTACTGTAAACTAGTGTATAATAAATCTTGTTAAATTTTATTATTGATTTGTGTCTTTTGTTGGCTACAATTAAAAGTCGTTTTTTCTGGCGTAACAGAAATATAGTCCATCACCTTGTTTATATTTACTTTTTAGTAATGGGACTGGCTTTAAAATATACCCATCTATAATATCATCAAATAACTTATCAATCCAACACTCAGATAAAATAACAATATCATATGTTTTAATGTAAGATAAAAAAAAATTGGCTCATTGAATTTATCATGTAAACCACCATTTATGTTCCAATATAAAAAGTTATAAGAGGAAATGCTTCCCGATGTGTCCTAATCTGCGCCCTTGTGTATATCTGCCAACACTTCAAAGCGGGACCCACTAGACTAGCCATCACTCACTGCAGATTTACTAGCTTTTGTACTTGGAATGCTAGGTGTTTGTTTGGCCCCTGAATACCCTGGACCCGACAATGTATCAGACATTCTAACAACAGACTGATCACGACGTGCAATTTTGAATAGTTCATTTTATTTAACCACAGTCTGTTCACCATCAATAAAAAGTTTATCTTTAATAAGCGACACTCTTTTACCTGTCTCTTTTGCTTTTTTATACACAGGAAATAATAGTTTGCGTTTTTCGTGGATAGCTTTTGGAAAGTGTTCAGAAATTGAAATAGTTGAATCTTTTAATGTTTGACGTACAGTGTCCCTTTTCTGACGTTTTATAAATTTTGCAATTATGGGGCCCGGCTTACGCATATTCCGATTCGACTTGTTGATGAATTTCTTTCCCATCCTAAAGGCAGATGCTATTTCAATTGGTTCTCGAACTTCCGGAGATGTAGCACATATGTTTTAATGCTATCAATACAGTCTTCATCCTCCTCCTCCTCGACACCAAAAAACATCAAATTGTCCCTCAAGTTTTCACATTGTAGGTGTTCTAGCTGATCAGCCATACTCTTGTTAACAACGCGTAATGTAGTTATATCATCGGCCATGACAGCCATGTCAGATTTATTTTGTTCGAACCCTGCAGATATAAACTGCTGACTATTTGCAACGTTCTCAACTCGTTTCACAAGGCCATAACAACTGTTCCCATGTTTGCTAATTTAGAGTCAATGCTTATAATTGATGACTTTATTTCATCAATCGATTTCATTTTCGATGTAAGATTATCAATTTTATATATCAGGTCGGACATCCATGGGGGTGGACTGCTGAGCGAAATAGGAGGAGGGGGGTACAAAGTCATTCCGGTATGCGATGCTTGCTGTAAAGGATAGTACTGAAACATAATACTAAATGGATTTGTGTCCTGTGATGATGGAAAATTGACCGTTGGCATCACATTAACACCAGATGAGTTTGTTATTGTTTGTGACATATTAAAAATTGCAGAGGAATCAAACGCACTACAACCAGTTTTACTTTGAACACGATTTGTTACGGCTTTGTTACCCTTCATCAGCTCGTTAATTAGTTTATCACACACTGACCATAATATAGCGACCAACCAACACAAAATGCATCTCAAATCACATTTTTTTGAGAGGCCAAACAGACATGTCCATACAGTCCAGGGGGAGATAACACATCTGATTTTTTACAAATTGAATAGATGTTAGGTGAAATTCGTTGCTGATCAGTAATAAGGTCTTTCCACTTTTCTTTGGAAAGACCTATTGATTTTATTCTGATTATTAGGTCTTTCCACTTTTCTGTGGAAATAAAATTATTATTATTAGGTCTTTCCATCTTTCTGTGGAAAGACATATTGATATTGTTCTGATTATTAAGTCTTTCCACTTTTCTGTGGAAAGACCTATTGATTTTGTTCTGATTATTATTAGATCTTTCCACTTTTCTGTGGAAAGACCTATTGATTTTGTTCTGATTATTATTATTAGGTCTTTCCACTTTTCTTTATATAAAAGAACTAATGCAAATTGTTTGCCTCATTGTGATGAAGATATGATACATTTAGTCAGAAACAATCCAATGAAATCTTATAGGAGCTATTTATTGCCTCTGAAATGTTTTAGTTTAAGTTTAAGTGATCATTACTTAAACTTGGTACATGATAAAGCCATAGGGTCTTTTGCTAAATGTTGGTTGACATATAAACTTGAAAAATGTCAAACGGAAGTGACTTTTAATAAACCGGAAGTAGCCTATTATCTCCTTTATTACAGACAAAGTATGTCGAAATCATATATTTTTGGAATCAGTGTAAATACAGCTATCATATGAGACAGGAAGTGACATTTTCTAAACCGGATATAGCAAATTATCTCCCTTGTTTTAGACAAAAGTATAAAAAAACATATATTGAATCAGTATGAAGAAACTTATCTGGATTGGACGCCAAATGTAACTTTGAGTAAACCATAGGAACTTCTTATCAATTATTTAGAAAATTGATGTGGAAAGAACTTCAATTGTTCTGAACAATTGGTTTTAATTATTTTTTTCTTCTTCCGCCACTTTTATTTCTTGGGTGTAATTTTTGTTTCGCAAGATGTCGCTTAGATGTTTTGTATATGATATCGCACAGTTTTTGCTTATTTGAAAATGACCCTGCTTAACCGAATACTTTTCTTTGTAAGAGTTATCTCCCAAACACTGTTTTACTTGTGGTTTTAATTTCTCCGTAACCGTAAAAGAAATTTATTTTACCAAATTGCTAGTTATATCCTCAGGATGTTTTGTCCAAGTTTTACCGAAGCGATACGAAGACTCCATATGAGAGTTATTTCCCCTTCTGTATTTGATACAAGTGATATATTAATGTTTCACATGAATGGTAAGTGATAGAGACCTAAGGTATTTTTGATTTGATGTCCTTGGTTCACAAAAATGAATTTGAGGTCAAGGTCAATGACGTTCTCAATTTTTATTTTTTATTCTTATGATTCTCTCTGACACTTTTGAAGATATATATAAAAGAACTAGTGCAAAATATTTGCTTTATTGTAATGAAGATATGGTACATTTAGTCTGAAACAATCAAAAGACATCTTATGGAAAGACCTTCAATTGTTCTCTTAAGAATTCGATCTTTCCGATATTTCCGGGTTTGTATTTCCTATCATTATTTCCTTGATAGAGGGTTGCTGCTCACAAGGCAGCTATTAAACCAAGAGTTCCAAATGGTGAAGTTGAAATCATTCCTTCTTAAATTTTACGGACGCCATCACGAGTTGGGTGACCGTTATGGAATATCCGTTTCACAGATGATAGCGGATATGTTCCTAATGTCGTAACTACAATCCCGTTCCATTTTCACGAATGTAACCTACCAAATTAGACTATTTACCGGGTTTGTACTCACATGAGCAACACGACGGGTGCCACATGTGGAGCAGGATCTGCTTACCCTTCCGGAGCACCTGAGATCACCCCTAATTTTGGTGGGATTCGTGTTGCTAAGTCTTTGGTTTTCTTTGTTGTGTTTTTTGTACTATTGTGTGTCTCTTTTTCTTTTTTAGCCATTCCGTTGTCAGTTTATTTTCGATTTATGAGTTTGAATGTCGCACTGGTATCTTTCGCCCCTCTTTTATATGAGTTATTGGCCCTGAAATGTTTTAATTTAAGGTTAATTGATTATTACTTCAACTTTGTAATTGGTAAAGCCATAGGGTCTTTTGTATCATGTTGTGTGACTAAATGTCAACCGGAAGTGATCCGGAGTAAACCGGAAGTAGCAATTTTTGTATTTAATTCATCTCCGTAACCGTAAAAGAAAGCGACAAATTTATTTAATTCATTGAAAAGTACCTAGAACTCATATATATTCTAAATAGGCATATATGAATCTATCATTTGAGAACGGAAGTGACTTTCAATAGACCGGAAGTGGCTAATTATCTCCCTTATTACTGACAAAAGTATCTAGAAACCATATATTTTTGGAATCAGTGTGAATACATCTATCATATGAGACCGGAAGTGACATTTTCTAAACCGGATGTTGCAAATTATCTTCTTTATTTCAATCAAAAGTATATAGAAACCATATTTTAACATAAGTAATATATTAATGTATAGCATGAATGGTAAGTGAAAGAGACCTAAGGTATTTTAATTTGAGGTCCTTTGTTTACAAAAATGATTTAGGTCAAGGTCAAAGGTCAATGTCATGTTCTAAATTTTCATTTTTCCTTGTTTTATCATCTTCTCTGACACTTTCAAAGTTATATATAAAAGAACTAGTGCAAAATGTTTGCTTTATTGTGATGAAGATCTGATACATTTGGTCTGAAACATCTAATGAGTTATTGCCCCTGAAATGGTCAAATCTTAGGTTAATTGATTATTACTTCAACTTGGTACATGATAAAGCCATAGGGTCTTTCGCAAAATGTGGGTGACAAATGACCTTGAAAAAGACAACCGGAAGTAACCCGGAGAAAATTTTGCACTTAATTCATTGAAAAGTACCTAGAAACCAAATATTTTTAAATAGGCATATATAAACCTATCAATCGCGACCGAGGGTGACCATTAATAAACCGGAAGTAGCTAATTATCTCCTTTATTACAGACAAAGGTATATAGAAACCCTATAGTTTTGGAATCAGTGTAAATACAGCTATATTATGAGATCGGAAGTGACATTTTCTGAAGCGGATGTAGCAAATTATCTCCCTTATTTCAGACAAAAGTATATAGAAACCATCTTTGATTGAATCAGTATGAAGAAATCTATGATCGGACGCCAATAGTAACTTCGAGTAAACCGGATGTAGCTTCTTATCAATTATTTAGAAATATTGAAGTGGAAAAACCTTCAATTGTTCTCTGAACGATTGGTATTTGATTGGTGTGTAATTTTCTTTTTCCCATTTTTTATGCGTCCGCTAGCTGGCTGATAAATGTTTATTTTATCGGTGCGTGTTCCTTCCGAGATTGCTGGAAGGTTTGACAATTTGACCTGACAAAAACATTAATCAAATAAATCATGGGCTAACCTAGAATTTTTATTTTTCTTAAATCAATTTGCAAAGAAAATTTGGATTTGACCAGTTTTACGTGTACATTGTAGTATGGGACTATGACTTTTATCTTTTGTACCACAATGACACTCCTCTGACATCAGTTAACAAAAAGCTCACTTACTTGTTTGTTTTATCATCATGTGTTATTGTTGATAATATCATATCGTCATTTTGATTTGACCATTTTTTACGGGAGTTATGAAACTGTAACCATATTTTCAATACCACTACCGTACCACAATGACGCATTGTGACACACAATTAAATTTATACAACGACGATGGACATTTCGCTACGGCATAGCAATCTTGTTGCACTGATATTGCGATATATTGTTCCTCGCAGTAATTCATATTGTACTTTTAAGGTAAAGCCAAATGATTTACTGTTCGGACATTATTACTCACTGTTAGTGCAAAACACTATTATAGTTTATGGGCAATTAGAACATTTTCCCTTTGATCTTACTGCCTTATATTTTCAATATCATGGACAGGACTTGATACTCGAAAATATTAGGCAATGACGTCATGTATCAGTGCAATAACGTCACAGGATCTTGTCCATCCGCTTTAATTTATCAATGAAATGCACGCGACTTCATTCATACAACCGAACAACGAACCGAACGTTTTGTACGCGTAAAAGTAGTTTTACTTATTATTTCATTCCACTTCATATTCTTTACAAAACAAACATAAGAGTTATGACAGATTGCCGATAAAAAGAATAATGGCATTTTATTTTTTGATACTGACTTCATCAGCTCGAATATCAGCTCGCCCTAGCGGGCTCGCTTGATATTCTTGCTGATAAAGTCAGTATCAAAAACAAAAATGCCATTATTCTATATCGATAAAATGCCAGATTTCAGTAGTTGAATTTTTTTTTTTTTTGGGGGCATAGGAGAATCTTAAAAATAATGATCTGAAAATGCACAACTTGTAATATTTATTTCAGTGTCTGTCCAATGTAAGGAGCCTGTAGTTCAGTAGTTGTCATTGGTTCATGTCTCTCATATGTTTTTTCAACTTGGCTTATATTTGCAGTTGTCTGGGTCCTAGCTGACTATTTTATGGGTTTTTTATTCGTTGTTGAAGGTCTTATATTGCATATACTTAGATCTCACGACTTCATTTGAATTTGGGTGGATAGTTGTTGCATTGGCAATCACACCAAATTTGTTTTAAATTAAAACTAGAGGCTCTCAAGAGCCTGTGTCGCTCACCTGTATTTACCGATGCTTTGGAAATCATGTAAAATAAGGTTAAATACATAATTAATAGTTAATAATAAAATGTTTGTAAAATTACTAACTCAGGGACAGCAACCCAACAACGGGTTGTCGGATTCGTCTGAAAATTTCAGGGCAGATAAATCTAAATCTGATGAACATTTTTGCCACCTGTCAGATTTGCTCTTAATGCTTTAGTTTCAGAGATATAAACCAAAAACTGCATTTTACCCCTATGTTCTATTTTTAACCAAGTTGGCCATGATGGTTGGAAGGCGGGGTCATCGGACACATTTTTTAAACTAGATACCTAATAATGATTATGGCCAAGTATGGTTAAATTTGTCTCAGTAGTTTCAGAGAAGAAGATTTTGTAAAGATTACAAAATTTACGAAAAATTGTTAAAATTGACTATTAAGGGCAATAACTCCTAAAGGGGTCAACTGACAATTTTGGTCATGACAACTTATTTGTAGATCTTACTTTGCTGAACATTATTGCTGTTTACAGTTTATCTCTATCTATAATAATTCAGTGATCGGGAAGGCCGTGCGCCATGCGCAAATTGCGCATTTTGACCAGAAATGGCGCATAGAGTGGCAAATGTCAGCGCCAGTGTGGCGCACGATATTTTTCGATTCGTATCTAAAAGTTTATATATAGTTAAATGAATTTCCGATCGTGTTTCGTGTCGCCATATTTGTGTACAAAACTGTGTTATGTTTTCTCCAATGACAGGAGCACCACCTTTATATTTTTGGGCCGTCTCGGGTGTTTTCCTTCATGTTAAGGATAGCAACGTGCGGTATATCTGATTACCGCAAAAACGTAATTAGCCATCATCCATGATCTAAATTTTCAAAGTAAACAACTTAAATTTTGTGAAAGTTGGCTAGTACAGACGAGAATTTTTTGAAAATTATAATCTTTAAAGTAGACTTGCTATAAATTCGATTGAGAAACCCAAAGGCCTTTTTTTAATATGAAAGGACATTAAAGGCGCTTAACTGTCCTTGTCAATTTTTTGGTCTTTGGTTCGTTTGTAAATTTTGTAAACATGCCTTTCAGCGAATTGTTGTTGTGTCTTATCAAAAACGTTACTCTCTTTTATTAGTCTTGATAAAATGATAATGATACAAGAAATGCATAGGAAATGCCTGAAACGTCCTCTAATACGGAACGTCGGGAATAAAGTATGGCAATCGACGAAGACCCAAATTTAATGTCAAAGGAACATGAACATGAACAAGGCGACGGTACCAGTATTAACATTGTAAATAAAGGTTCTCGTAAATATAGCCCGGTTTGGGAGAGGTTATGGCCCTGGTTTCTGTGTGATGGTAGCAAAATGTACTGCAAATCTTGCAAAATCATTTTTCAACTAACTTGGAATGTAATTGTTCTAGTTTTCTTTAATGTATTAAGATTCATTTCTTCTTTCTTCAATTTTGTGCCACAAAATATAGATCAGCTTCTTTTAGTCTGCCATTGTCATAGTTCTAGTAACTCAGTTCTATAGTTTTTATTATAAGTCATAAAAGTTTAATTTCTGAGTGATGTTACATTTCATGACTTGATCCTGATCCTAAGGTCAAAATTGACACAACTTGTCTCTCTGGGCTGAAGATCATAAAAACATTTTATTAAAATAAAGTATGTCAATAAAGGTTTTGATTTTGTAAATATTGCCGGTATTTTTAACGACCATTCTGTTAAAGAACAAATTCCTGGATATTTTGATAATACTGAGCTCCTCTTATTTGTTATATTTACAAGAAATCTACCCGGAAATATGTGTTTAATTATAGCCAATTGTGTAAAGATGTTAATATCAGTGAAAATACACCTACTTCATGTAATTGCAGTAATTCCGAATACATTTATGAACCCATTTCCCATGTTATAACAGGAGATCTTAACATCGTTCAAGACCGAGAGTTAAAATCATTCCTCAGTAAAGGACCTAAATATCGTCCCCCGTCAATCATTAATTGGAATGAGTGTCGTAATATCATCCACGACTCACTCCGTACTTACTGTTTAAAATGGATAAAACGGGAAAAAGCTGACAAAAATCTTTGGACTCTTTTTAATTCAGTAATGAACATAGTTGATATACGTATTCAACATTTTAAAGAACATTTTACTCTTAACAACAACCATAATAAACCTATTTCTCGTATCAAACATAAACTTAAAGAACTAGCCAAGGAATTTGTTTTGTCCCGGCCGATAAAGCTGCTAATAATATCATTATTGTTTGACGTAAATTTTACATTGAGGTTCTGAAAAAGAAATCACCAGTTCACCAACATTCCAACTGACTCCATTTTCAGAAAACGACATCTGTAACAAACATAAACTTTTAGCTACCTCTTTACAAGCAGAACCAAATACAATGAAAGTCCCAATTATGTACTGGCTTCGAAGCTACATAAAACACCTTACAAATATAGATTTATTTCGTCTTCAAGCCATTGTTCCACTACTAAATTGTCTATTCTTCTTACCAGTTCACTTGGTACAATCAAAAACCTGATAATAAATTGTTCAAATAAGGCCTTTGAAAATAGTGGAATTAATTACTTTTGGAGTGTCAAAACTCGTTGGAAGTACTTGATAAATTGCATGCTTATATTGGTGATTTTGAATCTGTTCAAAGTTTTGATTTTTCTACCCTGTATACCACATTGCCTCACATTCTCATTAAGAAAAATTCACACACCTAATTAAATGGGCATTTAAAAGTCAGAATGTGAATACATATGTTCTAACTCTTTTAGGTCATTTTTAGTAGCAATAAACAAAAGAACTATGTCAATTGGACATGCTTTGATACTATATCTGCCCTTGAATTTTTACTAGATAATATTTTTGTTCGTTTTGGAGATTCCGTATATCGTCAGGTTATCGGAATTCCAATGGGACTAACTGTGCACCACTTATTGCGGACCTAATTTTGTATTGCTATGAGTTACAATTTATGACTAAAATCAGCAAAGACCCATCGAAACAACATCTGATACAAAAATTTAATAATACTTTTAGATATTTGGATGATATATTGGCTCTCAATAATGACGACTTCAGTATGTATACTAAAGAAATTTATCCTGTTGAACTTACTTTAAATAAAGCTAATACTAACAATGACCACTGCCCTTTCCTCGATCTTGATATCTATATCATTAACGGAAAGCTTAATACAAAAATTTATGATAAAGAGATGATTTTTCATTTCCTATCGTTAATTATCCATTTTAGATGGTGACGTTCCTTGTCACCATCTTACGGTGTTATATATCTCAACTTGTACGATTCGCTCGTGTATGTAACAACGTTTCAGATTTTAACGAAAGAAATTTATGTATTACAGAAAATTATTACACCAGGGTTTTCGATATCACAAACTAGTCAAAACATTTACTAAATTTTATCATCGGTACAAGGACATCATTCGTTAATATAGCTCAACATGCAGACTTCTTATACGTTCAGGTATTTCACATCCAATCTTTTATGGTAATATTCTTTATAAAGCACTAAAATGTCAATATTCACCTCAGAAGCTAACAAAACCTTTAAATAGACTTATTAAGAAGGGATATAGTTACGATACTGTTGTCAGGTCATTAAAGATTGCATATTTTGGCTTTAATATTGATTCACTTATAGGGTCTTTGCATCGGAACTAAACACATTTATTTAAAACCAGTTGTTGGCATGACACGGGTTATGCTCTTCTCATATATTTTATGATGGTATGATACTAAACCCTAACGGGAGGGATTGTGCCTGATATTCATATGATGAAGACATAACCTTTCAATCAGTTTAATTGAGGTCTGGAGCTGGCATGTCAGTTAACTGCTAGTAGTCTGTTGTTATTTATGTATTATTGTCATTTTGTTTATTTTCTTTGTTACATCTTCTGACATCGGACTCGGACTTCTCTTTAACTGACTTTTAATGTGAGTATTGTTATGCGTTTACTTTTCTACATTGGCTAGAGGTATAGGGGAGGGAGGGTTGAGATCTCATAAACATGTTTAACCCGCCGCATTTTGCGCCTGTCCCAAGTCAGGAGCCTCTGGCCTTTGTTAGTCTTGTATTATTTTACTTTTAGTTTCTTGTGTATAATTTGAGTTTAGTATGACGTCCATTATCACTGAACTAGTATATATATTTGTTTAGGGGCCAGCTTAAGGACGCCTCCGGTGCAGGAATTTCTCGCTGCATTGAAGACCTATTGGTGACCTTCTGTTGTTGTCTGTTCTGTGGTCGGGTTGTTGTCTCTTTGACACATTCCCATTTCCATTCTCAATTTTATTTCCTCTTATAGTACACTATTTCTCATGGTAATTTCTTACGGTACTTAGGGTATGTGTTTAGGCACAGGATCGGGTTTCAGGGCTTGCCAGTTCTTGAAAACATCCTGATCTAGATATTCTAGACACTGATACGATGTCATTCTTAGTCACATCAGAGACATATATTCTTTTGTATGTCTTTGGTAACATAAATCACCATGTCAGAACTAAATTAACTTTTATTCACTGAAACTTTAAAAGCAGAGGAACAATATCCATGATATCAATTAAAATCATACAGGTTAGTACCTATTTGCTGAAACATACACTTTTTTTTTTTGTTATAAACTTAAATGGCCCACTCATTTGACAACATGGCCCATTAATTATAAAATGGCCCATTGATTTTATTTTGGGGGCCCTGGGCCCATAGAAATAAATCTTTCCAGATCACTGTAATAATATTCAAGATAATAACCAAAACTGCAAAATTTCCTTAAAATTACCAATTCAGGGCAGCAACCCAACAACAGGTTGTCAGATTTGTCTGAAAATTTCAGAGCAGATAGATCTTGACCTGATAATCAGTTTTACCCAATGTCAGATTTACTCTAAATGCTTTGGTTTCAGAGATATAAGCCAAAATCTACATTTTACCCTATGTTCTATTTTTAGCCATGGCAGCCATCTTGGTTGGTTGGCAGGGTCATTGGACACATTTTTAAACTAGATACCTAATGATGATTCTGGCCAAGTTTGGTTAAATTTGGCCCAGTGGTTTCAGAGGAGAAGATTTTGCAAAAGCTAACGACGACGGACGACGACAACGACTGACGACGGACGCCAAGTGATGAGAAAAGCTCACTTGGCCCTTTGGGCCAGGTGAGCTAAAAATCAACTCGAGAGGGATCCTCCTAGCCTGCAATAATACCAGATCTTCTTTATTTATATTTATATCTTATAAATACATATACCAAATGTACCATTACTTGTTATTCTTGAAGGACTAACATTTTTAATTCTTCTAGGAACCTTTCATAAAATTTATCACAATAGATAGTTTCTGGAATTTGGAATAAAAGAAAGGTGCATTTTCATTAGTCCAAACACTGCTGTGTATTGCAGGATTATGAGAAATAAATCAATTTACTGAACTCATATGAAATATATTCATGCATAAAGTTAGATCATCGCCAGAAGTATTATAATGGTTTACATCATTTACACAGCAAGCCAACAAAAGATACCCTTTAAACTTCATATGCGAGTTTAATTGGGCTTGATCTTCACTTTGTGATTGTCTCATTGACTATCATACTGCAGATGAAAATAACTTTTAAAAGAAGACTAAAATGCAGTACAACTATAATTTTATAAATAAAGGAAATATTTGGTTGATGTAATTAAGACAGACACCCAGCAAACAAAATTACTCTTAATAGCAAATTAAGAATGTCTGTGCTAGTACTACATGTACTAGACATTACACAGTTAGCTGTTGACTTTTATCCTTTATAAATTCTATCATTGTCTATGGGCACACCATACACTGCTGTACAGGTCAGGAAGCACTGACATGTTGAACCCATCACATTATATTCCTAATGCATAGAAAGCCTGCAATTTGGTGCTTGTCATTGGTTGCTGTCTGTCATATTTGTTTTCCTTTTTAATCCGTCGTAGATTATTTCATAAATTTTTCATGTTTGAAGCTGACTTTACAGTATGGACTTTTACAAATTGTTGGTTGTTGAAAGCTGTACAGTTGACTTACAGTTGCTTAAATAAAGTCATTAATTAATCGTTGACAGTTTTCTCCTTGGCAATCATACCACATCTCCTGTTTTTCTTAATTAAAGAGACCTTATAGCTGTAAAAGGCATTATACTTTATAAACATAATGCAAATTTTAATAAATAGCAATAAAACTGGATACCTATTGCAATATGGTGGATAGTTTTCTTCGTGGCAATCATACCATCTCCTTTTTTTTTATCTAAAGAGACCTTAAAGCTGCAAATTGACATTATACTTTATTAAAATAATACAAATTTTAACAAATAGCAATAAAACTGGATATCTACTGCAATACATAAACCTAAATACAATTTTTCATGCCCAATCAATGAATATTTGTATTTACTGAAGCTAACTATTATGGGATTTATATAACTAATTGCAAAGCACTTGTCCTACCTTCATGACAAATATGTTGTTGTCCCCGCAGATAAAGCCCCAAACAACATCGTTTTTGTGTGTAAATAACATTACATAAACTGCTTGATAAATGAATTAGGTATTGAGATTTCACTTCGAAACTCAACATATACCACGACACTTACCAAGGAGGAAATCCTGGATAATCATAGGTCTGTTTTATGTTCCCTTAGAATTTCAACCAAAGATGAAGAACTGGATCTTCCATCACTGTATTGGATACCTAAACTACATAAGTGTCCTTACAAACAACGGTATATTGCTGGGTCTTCCAAATGCTCCACGAAACCTCTTTCTAAATTATTAACATCTATTTTATCAGCAATCAAAGCCGGGCTCCAAAGTTATTGTGAAACTGCCTATTCTAGAGGTGGCGTGAATCAGATGTGGATACTAAAAAATTCCAAAGATCTTTTAGAGTACATACAATCTAAGACTCTCTCATCTTGCAATAGTATTAAAACATTTGACTTTTCTACACTTTACACAAGTATTCCCCATTCCAAACTAAAAGACAAATTGAAAGAGTTCGTATTACTTTGTTTCATTAAAAGAATGGCGAACGTAGATACAAGTATCTTGTCGTGGGAGGGATAAATCCTACTTTGTAAAGAATCACTCTGATTCAAACAAAAATTCTCTGAAACTGACATTATCAAGATGCTTGATCGGACTGTCGGAATTCCAATGGGAACCAATTGTGCCCCTCTTCTTGCCGACTTGTTTCTTTATTATTATGAGGCTGACTTCATACAGGAACTTCTTAGGAAGAAAGATAAGAAGTTAGCAATATCCTTTAACTCTACGTTCCGCTATATAGATGATGTTCTCTCACTAAATAATACAAAATTTGGTGACTATGTTGAACGAATCTATCCCATCGAACTAGAGATAAAGGATACTACAGATACAGTTAAGTCTGCCTCATATCTTGACTTACATCTAGAAATTGACAATGAGGGTCGGTTGAAAACAAAACTTTACGACAAAGAGATGATTTCAGCTTCCCAATTGTGAACTTTCCATTTCTATGTAGCAACATTCCAGCAGCGCCTGCATACGGAGTATATATCTCCCAATTGATACGATATTCCCGGGCTTGTGTTTCCTATCATGATTTCCTTGATAGAGGATTGCTGCTCACAAGGAAGCTATTAAACCAAGAGTTCCAAATGGTGAAGTTGAAATCATCCTTCGTAAATTTTACGGACGCCATCACGAGTTGGTTGACCGTTATGGAATAACCGTTTCACAGATGATATCGGATATGTTCCTTATGTCGTAACTACAATACCCTTCCCTTTTCACGAATGTGACTTACCGAATTAGACTATTTACCGGATTTGTAATAACATAAGCAACACGACGGGTGCCACATGTGGAGCAGGATCTGCTTACCCTTCCGGAGCACCTGAGATCACCCCAGTTTTGGTGGGGTTCGTGTTGCTTAGTCTTTAGTTTTCTATGTTGTGTCATCTGTACTATTATTTGTCTGTTTGTCTTTTATTTTTGGCCATGGCGTTGTCAGTTTGTTTTCGATCTATGAGTTTGACTGTCCCTCTGGTATCTTTCGTCCCTCTTTTAATGTATACATCCCTGCTAAAAAATAATGTTGCTTGAAAACGAATCTAGTATCATAATGTATGAATAAAAGGAGATGTTGGGTATGCATCAACGAGACAATAACACAAGGACAAAATTACAAAAACAAGGCCTTTAAGCAAAATAAATGTTTCATGCCACCTGAACAACACTTTTTGTCGAGCCTTCGACTTTTGTCGAAAAAGCGAGACATAGCGATCCCACATTCCGTCGGCGTCGGCGTCGTCATCGTCGGCGGCGTCCACAAATATTCAATCTGTGGTTAAAGTTTTGAAATTTTAATGACTTTCTTAAACTATCCTGAATTTCTACCAAACTTGGACAGTAGCTTGTTTATGATCATAAGATTATATCCAAAGTCAATTTTGTAAAAAAAATTCCGTTTTTTCCGTATTTTACTTATAAATGGACTTAGTTTTCTGCCAGTTAACATTACATTCACTCTGTGGTTAAAGTTTTGAAACTTTTAACAACTTTTTAAACTATCCTGGATTTGTACCATACTTGGACAGAAGCTTGTTTATGATCAAAAGCTAGTATCTAGAAGGAAATTTTGATAAAGTTTTGTTCCATTTTTCCGTATTTTACTTATAAATGGACTTAGTTTTTCTTCCAGTCAACATTACATACAGTCTGCAGTTCAAGTTTTTAAAACATTTATTAGATTCATAAATTATCCTGGATTTTACCAAACTTGGACAGAAGCTACTTACCTTCAAAAGATAGTACAGAGAGAATATTTTATTTATTTTTTCCTCATTTTGTTGAGCCTGCGATTAACAGCAAAAGTAGGATAGACACTGGGTTCCGCGGAACCCTTACAAATTTTAATTCAAAGAATATATTTTTTAGCTGACAGATAATATCTTCCAAGATGAGAACTCATCTATTGAACTGTATGAAATACAACAGAGAAATTTGGAATTTACAACACATGAAATTGGAAGAATCATAAGAAAAATTCCCATGTTCATGAACTGTGTAGCTAAAACAAAGAGATTTAAAGAAGTCAACATCAAGGTTTCTAGATAATAATTTTACAACCATTCGAGTCACCGTCTGGAATTTCTATGCTCTATGCAAAGAACTTATAAATCGATTTGTTTCTTCTGATGGTTCGCCTTTTCTAATTCTGACACAGCATTTGATAAAGATGTCTCACTTTGTCAGATTAATTCTGTGAGGAAATAAATATATAAAAATTGCTCTCAAAGCAATAATGGCCAAAATCTCCATACAGTTCATCGCGTATCGGTGGCAGCTGAAAAAAATCACCACTTAGAACGACTTGGATTCCTCCAAAATATAATGCTGGATTTTTATTTTCGACAAATAAATTCTACTTGTTCAAATATTTTTTTGACACCATTAAAACTTCATCACTATTTAATACATCTGTTTCGGCATTATGTATTTATAAATGTTTCATCAAAACTGATTAAATTTAACAAGTCATTGTTATTATGTCGACCATCTTCTAGTCAACAAAACCTGTGTAATGTTGTAGCAAATATGCCTATGGATGAGTGATACTGTCTGCAGGCTATTCCTGTGTAGCATGTCAATTGGATTCATTTTCCTAATAGTGTCAACTGCTCAAAACATGATTTAATTGTGTATGTTTTCCTCCCCCTTCCTTTCACCAATCAAAACAAGGTTATGTCCATTGCAAATAAGTTTTTCGCCAAATCCTGTCCTGAATCCATGTTGTTGTTTACATTGCGGGAAATTTAATTTCGATAATTTGAGTAGTTATCGTTAGGTTGAGAGTATTCATCTGAGAAGTTCCGAATGACAAGATGTTACCTCCTTTCGTCTAAATCGTTGCGAAACGACAAGTGTGCCAATTACGTTGCTTTCGCCGGGAAATTTGAATGTTTAGACCTGAATGCAACTGAAGCTGCGTAAGGGTTCCGTTGATCGGAAAATGAAAATATGCATGTGATAGAATAATTATTTAGGAAGAAAATGAGTGCCTTTGTAAGGTATATAGTAATTTATTAATATTTTTAATTATTTTTATGTAAAGTAGGTTAGGCAATCCAAGATGGCGACTTAGATCCCTTTAGGATTTTTCAGTATACGGATATGGATAGTAAACTGCACATTGCTAGAAAACAAAGAAATAGTAATGTCAACGTCAAATACGTTAATAAAGTAATACAAATAGACAGGAAATACTAAAAAAAAAAAAAAAAACATTGAGTAAAAAATTTTAATCTGCTAACCGAGTCCCTATGAAAAAAATATATAAATGTGTATATATTATACTGGAAAATATAAGTTGATTTTTGGTTATTGAGATTTATACTTGGATTGTATTCCATAGGCTTCACTGTACAGCTACATGTATAGGTTTGAATTTGCCGAGGCGGCTTTTTGGGGAGGGCAGGGAGCAAGCCCCTTTTAAGGAGCTTCATATTTGGTAAATGCATAGACTTTTCATTGTATTACTCCAAATATTGGCTTGCTAGATCCCCCTTTCAGAATCCTGGACCCGCACCCGATTTGTTATACATTGCTGACATCTAGACTTTAACGAGGTTGCTCAAGTAATAACAATAATGTTGAAATGTTAAAATTAGATAGCGTCTGGTTTTCTAAATGAAGCTTACTTTTTGTGTAAATTATTGCTAGTCAACATGTGATTTTAATCATGAACATTTTGAAATCCCTTTTAATTAATGTACGACTTGGGCTTCAGGTACAAATTAAAATGTGGAATGATTCATCCAAACTCTCAAAAAGTTTCTTGTGAAATTAATTTCCTCAGAATTATCAATGAATATTAAAAAATTAAAACATTCCAACATTTTGATAAAATAAAAAAAAACTAACCCTTTGCAGTTCAACTTTTAATCTGGGGTCTCTTGCGTCCATATCCAGAACATCTAATTCCTTTAACATTTGTTCGTCTGTAACGTTATCCGTCACCAATGTACATGTGCATCCATCGCTGTCAAAACATCTCGTCTTACTGGTTTTTCCCGCTGATTCAGAAACCCGTGCTTATTTTAAAAAGTAGGCGGAGCTTTATGTGTAAGGCCCGAAAAGGGTTATTTAACTGATTCTTATCAAAACTATTTTGAAGTAAACAAACAAAAATATATGAAATATACAATTTTAAACAGCAAAAGATGCGATAGGTTAAAACAGATATTCCATATTTTTTGGATAGTTTTGTGGTATTTCGTAAATTATACCATAGTTTTTTGTTGAAACCCCTCGGCAACCTCACTCGACTTCGTCTCGTGAGGTTATTGCCGGGGTTTCAACAAAAGCTATGGTATAATTTACGAAACACCGCAAAACTATCCAAAAGATATGAAATATCTATAACTTAAATGTATTTTCCAATACCAGGAATTTGTTGAACATTCACCATGCAGTATAGATAATAGATATTCAGAAAATGTGTCCTGCAGTTAAATGCATTTGTTTTCATCTTGACAAAAAGGTGTTTTTTTCGTAGAAAAAATTTGCAATAAAGTTTTAGCTTTCATATGCACTGTTTGTATGTGGGTGACTTTTAATGCTTTTTGGCCAACAGAAATATTTATAAACCCAACCTGATATTTTGCCGCTTACGTGAAAGATTTTGTAATTTGCAGTGAAAATAATTTTCTCGTGTATGTAATTTTTTAAAATGTACTTTCAGCCATTGATTTAGTATTTGCTTAGAAAATGTATATATAGCCTGCATTTCAATAATAATAATAATAAAAAAAAAAACAACGTGTATTTGAAGGATACACACCATTTTTTTTGCTTTATGAGTCTCTGACTTTCTTTTACTTTTGTGTAGATTATGACTTTTGACATTGTCACTTTTTCAATGTAATATATCTTACAATTACTGTATAATTAATTATATTATATATATATGTATACGCTCGGAAACGGGCCTTTTATTTGGATTTAATAAAGTTTGTATTCATATTCGTATCCATATTCGTATTCATAGTATCGTTCCCGATGATGACGTTATTGAGGTTCCAATTGGAGAAAAACTGTTATATATACCTACTAGACAGTTTCCAGAATTTATACTGACATCTTCGTGTGGTTATCTAATCACAAGACTCGACACATTTGTAATCCTTAATATATATGTATATACAGAATTGCACAGACGCCTTATATATATTCAATTCGTCTCAAATTTAGCCCAACAAAGTTAAATCTGCAAATGTGCGCCAGCAAATTTTTGTTCTTGCCTCAGCGGGATTCGACCCCTGCTTCTGTGCACAGGCTCTTGTCTCTGAAAAAAAAAACTATATACTTCAATAAAACACAAGGTATCCAACTCGTTTTTTTTTTTTTTGAGAAATGATATTCGGTCGTGAAATTCCGTTATATTTCGATTGGGCCAACTGTAAATTGTTTGGTCTTCTCACAGCCAAATGGCAATGTAAGTCTCGCAGTGAATGATTAATTATAAAAAGTAGTTCCCAAACACCTGCTAGTTTTTCTCCGAATAATAGAGCTGATCATCCATATAGTTAATTTGCAAAAGACATCGATATCGTGATAAAAAAGCGTTATTTGAGGTACGTCTAATGAGTCATTGATAGCTGCTCAAAAGAAAGCCCAAAAGTTCCAAGTGGTGAAGTTGAAATCATTCCTTCTTAAAATTTTAAGGACACCATCTCGAGTTGGTTGACCGTTATGGAATATTTGTTTCACAGATGACGACGATATATGTTTCAATTGTCGGAACTACAATCCCGTCCCCTTTTCCCCGAATGTGACCTACCGAATTAGACTTATCACCGGGTTTGCACTTAAATGAGCAACACGACGGATGCCACATGTGGAGCAGGATTTGTGTACTTTTCCGAGGCACCTGAGATCACCACCAGTTTTGGTGGGGTTCGTGTTGCGCAGTCTTTACTTTTCTGTTGTATTTGTGTACTGTTGTTTATCTTTTTCTTTTTTAGCCATGGTGTTGTCAGTTTATTTTCGAATTATGAGTTTGAATGTCCCTTTGGTATATTTCGCCTCTCTTTTAGAAGTTTCTATTTTTAAACTCAAATCCTATCAATGTCATTCAGACTCTCTTTTGATTTTCCATATGAAATTGAGATAACTCCATAAAACATTTATGTTTAGCACGAACATTAACAAATCGAAAATAGAGATATATATGTGATTAATCATGCACTGCGAGATTAATGTGAGGAAATGATTTATGGTTGACCTACTTGGAAGGCTTGCTACGAATGACTTATAACAGATGTTCTCCATCGGATAACCCATAATTTATATATACTTCGTCTTAAATTTAGCCAAACAATGTCAAATCTGAATTTGAGTAAGCAAATTTTTGGTCTTCCCTCAATGAGACGTAAACCCCTGCTTCTGTGACATCGTTGCAACACCACCTGTATTGTGTCCAGTGCCCTAGTCCACTCAAACAACTATGCTTTATAAAAATAGTATATCATTTGTTCAACGTAGCTACTTATCTTAACCAAGAGATTATCATTCATATGGTAGATATAAATGATATAACGGTGTATAGTTGTGTAACTATCTGTCGTTATAATTCAATGTTCAGCATTACTTATAATAAATAGTACCCTGCAATTTTATTTTATCCTTGTGTATCCAAGTTTTAAACGGAAACCCAAGGTTTTACGAAAAGTGATTGTTGAAGGGGATTTGTAGTACATAAATGGGATGCATGATTTCCAATACATGACGAATCTAAAAAACTTTTTTTTCTGAGATGTGTTTTAACATAGTTAATATAAACAAAAATCGACTCGTATAATAGGAAAAAACCGATCTTCAAGGGGGAGAAGTCCATAAATCCTGACAAAATCAAACGTTTTACCATATCAACCAACGGAATGAATGGAAAATAACTGTCATTTTACTGACTTGTTACTCCCGAGAAAATGGTGGGTGAAACATTAAGCGGGAAAAAATATATAAGTAGCAATAGCTTTAGTTCTTGTTATAGTATGGAGTCGCTTGTAAAACACGAACGTGTATATCGCAATAACAAAGAAAATCGTTGATGAGATTTTCCGATATGATTTCTTTTAACCACGTAATAATAATAATGACAAGTCAACCCACAATATTTGATTGATCTATACTTTTCATTACGATTATAGTACGTTTACAGTATTAATGTCTGGCCACAGGTTAGTGTATATTCATAAGGCACTGTGGGGATTCGTTTGACTTTAAAAAGAGGCTAAGGATACCAAAGGGACATTCAAACTCATAAGTCAACACTAAACTGGCAACGACATGGCTAAAAAAGACAAACAGATAAACAACAGTGCACAAAACACAATAAACTGGGAGTGATATCAGGTGATCCGGAAGAGTAAACAGATCATGCTGGCACCCGTCGTGTTGCTCATGTTAGCACAAACCCGGTGATAAGTATAATTCGGTAGGTCTCATTCGGGGAAAAGGGACGGGGTTGTAGTTACGACAATTGGAACATATTCGTTGTCATCTGTGAAACGGATACTCCATAACGGTCAACCAACTCGTGATGGCGTCCGTAAAATTTACGAAGGGTTAATTTCAACTTCACCACTTGGAACTCTCGGTTTAATAGCTTCATTGTAAGCAGCAACCTTCTATCAAGGAAATCATGATAGGAAATACAAGCCCTGGAATATCGTATCAACTGGGAGATATATACTCCGTATGCAGCCGCTGCTGTAATGTTGCTTCATAGAAATGGAAAGTTCACAATTGGGAAGCTGAAATCATATCTTTTGATGTAAAGTTTTGTTTTCAACCGACCATCATTGTCAATTTCTAGTTAAGATATGAGGTAGACTTAATTGTATCTCTTGTATCCTTTATCTCAAGTTCGATGGGAAAGATGCGTTCAACATAGTCACCAAATTTTGAATTATTTAGTGAGAGAACATCATCTATATAGCGGAAAGTGAAGTTAAAGGACACTGCTAACTTCTTCCTTTTCTTCCTAAGAAGTTCCTGTATGAAGTCAGCCTCATATGAATAAAGGAAAAAGTCGTCAAAAAGAGGAGCACAGTTGGTTTCCATGGGAATGCCGATTGTTTATTGAAAAACACGTCCTCCAAACGTAACAAATATGTTGTCAATGAAGAAATCAAGCATCTTGATAATGTCAGTTTCAGAAAATTTTTTGTATAAATCAGAGTGATCTTTTTCAAAGTACGATTTATCCCTCCCCAGGACAAGAAACTTATCTACGTTGGCCATTCTTCTTTATGAAACAAAGCAGGACCAACTCTTTCAATTTGTCTTTCAGTCTGGAATGTGGAATACTTGTGTAAAATGTAGAAAAGTCAAATGGTTTAATACTATTGTACGATGAAATAGTCTTCGATTGTATGTACTCTATAAGATCTTTGGAATTTTTTAATATCCACATCTGATTCACGCCACTTCTAGAATAGGTAGTTTCACAATAACCCTGGAAGTACAGCTTTGATTGCTGATAAAATTGATTTTAATAATTTAGAAAGAGGTTTCGTGGAGCACTTGGAAGACCTAGCAATATAACCTTGTTTAAAAGGACACTTGTAGATATCCAATACAGTGAAGAAAGATCCAGTTCTTCATCTTTGGTTGATATTCAAAAGGAAAATAGAACAGATCTATGATTATCTACGATTTCCTCCTTGGTAAGTGTCGTGGGGGTGTATGTTGAGTTTCCAAGTGAATTGTTAATACCTAATTCATTTATCAAGCAGTTTATGTAATGTGATTTACACACATAATCGATGTTGTTTGGGACTTTATCTGTGGGGACAACAACATATTTGTCATAGAGGTAAGACAGGTGTTTTGCAACATTTGGGTCTTCAAAGATTAATGTAGCATAGGTATTCATAGACCCATTCAGTGTTTTAATTCTGATTTGTATCAACAACCTCACACAGTCGGAAAGAATATCTACGTCTTCTTTCTCGCGTTTAACCCATTGCCTGGCATAATCCACGACTGTTTAACTCTGCATTTAACACGTTTCTTTTGATTAATTTAGGATTTGTACACTTCTGTATATCCTTTTGAAGTCTTGGGACGTACAACAACCGTGGTAAATAGCCCCAAATGAACTGGTTGTTTCTGTGTAGGCCTTGGTACAGACACACAGTATTTGTCCCAAAACTCATTGAGATTTTTCCTGTTCGGGTAAACTTATAAACTTACCGTTAACGTTTATCATAACCTTTCGTCTTAGTTTAGTGATACATTTTATTTCCATGATTAACAAATGGATTGGACACTAGTTATAACAATATTAAAGACGGAAGCCATCTACGGAGATAAATGTCAAACATGGCCGTTTACACCTTTAATTGTATTATGAGTAAAGACAAACTTATGCAACTGGAAAAGTTTTAAGAATTTTCTGGACCTATAATGAAGATACATTTTGTGTTAAATTCAGAAAAGTTTCTCGAATTTGGTAAGTAATTTATTCTATTGCTACATATTTTGCTACATGAGGTGTCCAAATAAACTTAACGAAATTGTTTGAGATGTTCCCCTTCGATGATAATTGAATAAATATCTGCATAACAGTATGTGGTTTATACAGTGTATATAAACTCATCGTAGATACCATGCTTAAAATTGTGTAGGCAGACGCACGTTTCGTCTACAAAAGACTCATTAGGTGACGCTCGAATAAAAAACATTAAAAAGGTCAAACAAAGTACGTAGTTGAAGAGCATTAAGGACCCAAAATTCAGAAAGGTTTTGCCAAATACAGCTATGGTAATGTAACTGACAGAACCGTATCAAATCAAATTCATGTGTTTATTTATTTGACAATTTTCACAGTTGACAACAAAAAGATTATCAAAATTCAAAATAGTTTTTGATTTTCTGAAACATCATAATTCATATTTCGTTTATATTTCAAGGTCCAGTCATGCATTTAAAACTTATCCTGGTGCACAGGTTTGTTTGTACTCAGAATTAATGTGGAGGTGTAAATGCTGCCATATTTCAAAATACCTTATGATGAATAAAGTATTGCGTAAATGCGACATATGATGTTTATCTTTTTTACTTCACTTTTAAAATATCTGACTAAGATCATCCATTTATTTGGGCAGTGGTGTATAAAATAACAAAAATATGAGGTTAACGTCCCCATTAAGTAAACATTCTATCATCAATTTACTAGATTCATAAATGAAGGTAACTAGTTCACTTAAAATTTCAAGCACATCTTACCATGCTAGTCATTCTCTTTTCGTTGATAATATCCGCATTGCGAGTCTACGGTGCTAAATCTAACTTTCATGGTAATTTCTTTGATATGGCAAGTCGGCACTGATGCGCTAGTTTAGGTCAATTGATTTTGTTTTGTTGAGAGTCTTTTTAGAAAAAAATTCTACATTGTATGTATGTTTTTTCATTAGTAAACAAGTAATTTCATTCTTACTCATATATATAAAGTGCAGATGTATTACAATGTGGTACAACAAACCGCTCATCAATAGATGGTTTTAACATTCAAGTCAAAAAAGATTTGTCTATAAACATAATTTAACAAACAACTGTAAGTACTTGAACCGGGAACCAAAATCGTATACTAAGGGAAAATGCAGTCAATACAACGGAAAAAAAGTTGAAAAGACTGATAAGAAAACAAATCTACAAAACAAATACCATTGAACACACATATTCTTGATACATTGCATACGTTTTTCTTGCATGTAAAAAATGCTAGGTGAGTAATATGGACTTCTTTGGGTAGCTCATTGTATTGATATTATATTAAAATAAGATGCAATTGCAACATTCAGTGGTTAATATTACAATATAACAATTTGAAGATTCAAGTATTTTGTTGACGATGCGACGTCTATTAACTTACTCTGCCTTTGTGAAAACTCGCGGCGCCACAAACATTTTTAATCCCGCCACATTCTGTTTGTGCCTGTCCCAAGTCAGGAGGTTGTAATTCAGTGGTTGTCGTTTGTTGCTATATATCATATTTGTTTTTCGTTTATTGCTTTGTACGTAAATAAGGACGTTAATTTTCTCGTTTGAATTGTTTTCCATTTGGCATTTCAGAACCTTTTCTAGCTTACTATGCGGTATTGGTTTTGCTCATTGATGAAGACCGAACTGTGATCTATAGATGTTAACTTCTACGTCATTTGGTCTCTGCTTGAGATTTGTCACATTGCCAATCATACCGCATCTTATATTTAAATATAATTCGTCTTTTTTTATTTAACCAACGGGTTTTAATGTATGTAGTTGGTGAATTCAATGGTGTTCACTTCTCCTACTTGCTGAGATATCACATTCGGCATTCGTCTATACTTTTGAAGGTAACGTTCTTTTGAAAGTTTCGAATGTTTTGTACCATGATCGATGGTAGTGTTCGTGTTGTTCCTCAGTCTTAAGTTCTTGTGTAGTGCTTTGTTGACCGTTGTTTGTCTTTTCGTAGTTTTATATAACTAATAAGTTGATTTGAAAATGTATCAATTGAACCTCTCGTCAGTCTAGTGTAATGTACTGGTATTAATGTAAAGAATTATCTATTTTTAATTTTTAATTCGATGCAATTGATAGAATAACAAGTGCGTATTTAATCTTTCAGACGGTAGCTTACAATATAATCAAAAATATTTCAAGGTCTTTTCATACAGTTATATTTATGCAGACAGAGATATTTATAAAGATTAAATGAGCACAAATACACTATTAACAGTGTCTAGAGGTAATTATAGCAATCGAATTTTAATATGAAAAGGAAATCTAATTTTTGCATTTATGTATGAAAGTTCAAACCAACATCCACAATCAGTTACATCTTAATATAGGACAATGTTTAAATCTATCTTCAATTAGAAAGAAAGTAATGCTTTGTTTTCTTGATATGTCTCTAGAGTATTATTACTACATGTATTATTATCTTATTCGTGGCCTCAAACGCAAATAAAGTATTTATGAACAAAACTAAAACACATATCTATAGGAAACAGCTCGCCTAGACGAGTGTAACAAAGTTTTATTTTTTCTAACAAATACAAATGTCCTCAATCACTTCGCCAGCACACTAAGACTGCTGCAGCATAAATGTCTTACAAACATACTTTCAAAGAAAAATAATGAAATAGAATTCGTTCATATCATAAACCAATATTTACATAATGTTCTTTCAAGATCTGCAGAAAAACGTATAATGCGTTTACAATAATTAAAATTAATACAAAATGTTTTCACAAGGGGCAGGAGGGGGGACCTTACTGCACTAAGTCTGAGCTTCGAATGGTCAAACTATGAAAAAAATTTTAAATGTAAACTTTACCGCGAATGACCAGTCCGTGCTATCATATAAAGAAACTTTAAACTGTTAACTTTGTCAAGGTGACATATTGTTATGCTAAAATAATTTAAATATTATTGTAAACATGAACACATGTTCCCAATATAACAACAAACCCATGTGCTATTGATAGTTAATAAATACATTTTGTAAAACTCCCCACAGATAACAATCGTATAATATAAAACGCTATCTGGACATTTCGTCTACATAAGATGTTATCCAAAACAGTTACAATGCCAAATCAATAACGATGTTAAAGAGCAATGAAAACTATAATAAACAAAATTTGCAAAATATGTATCAGGCCAGCTGTGCTTAGGAAAAGAAAAACTAAGTGTCCAAATAAGTGGAGGTAACGACCGAATCTATGATGTTTATAAATGTTATATGCGCGTAAACGCTGTTGATGTTCCACTTGCTCCGTTGCTGATGGACTATCAGTCCCCGAGGTTACCAACCGTTTCATTATTGATGACCTATCAGTCTTCGAGATAACCAACCGTCTCGTTGTTGAAGGACTTACAGTCCCCGAGGTTACCACCAGTTCAGTTGTTAATAGACTATCAGCCCCGATGTTTCCATCGGTTCCGTTGTTCATGGACTATCAGTGCCCTAGGTTACCATCCGATCCATTGTTAGTATACTTTTAGTTCCCGACGTTACCACCAGTTCTGTTGTTAATCGACTATCAGTCCTCAAGGTTACCAATAGTTCTGTTGTTAATGGGTTATCAGTCCCTGATGTTACTACCATTCCATTGTAGGTGGACTATCAGTCCCTAGGTAGCCACCAGCTCCATTGCTTGTTGATTATCAGTCCCCGAGGTTACCACCAGTTCCGTTGTTGATGGAATATCAGTCCCTGAGGTTACCACCCGTTCCGTTGTTGATGGACTATCAGTCCCTGGGCTACCACCAGCTCCACTGTGGATAAACTATCATTCGCCGAGGTTATCACCAGCTCCGTTGTTATGAACTGTCAATCTACGAGTTTACCATCAGTTCCGTTGTTTATTGACTATCAGTCCCTAGATTACCATCAGCACCTTTGTTCATGGACTATCAGCACCCTAGGTTACCATCAGCTCCTTGTTGATGAACTATCAGTCCCCAGGTTACCATCCGTTCCGTTGTTAAAGACTTTCAGTCCACGACGTTACAACCAGTTCCGTTGTTGATCGACTATCAGTCCCCAGGTTATCATCCGGTCCTTTGTTAATAGACTTTCAGTCCCCTACGTTACCACCAGTTCCGTTGTTGATCGACTATCAGTCCCAACGTTACCACTAGTTCCGTTGTGTATGGGGTATCAGTCCCCGAAGTTACCACCTGTTCCGTTGTTGATGCACTATTAGTCCCTTAGGTTATCTGTTGTTGATAAACTTTAGTCACCTACGTAACCACCAGCTCAGTTGTTGAACTATTAGTTCCCGAGGTTACCAGCAGCTCCATTGTTGATGGAATAAAGTCCCCGAGGTTACCACCAGCTCCATTGCTGATGGACTATCAGTCCCCGAGGTAACATGTACCAACCGTTTCGTTGTTGAAGGACTATCAGTCTCCTAGATTACCACCAGCTCTATTGTTGATGGACTATAAGTCTCCGAGGTTACCAGCAGTTTCGTTGTTAATGATCTTTCAGTCTTCGAGATAACCAACCGTTTCGTTGTTAAAGGACTTACAGTCCCGAGGTTACCACCAGATCTGTTGTTGATGAACTATCAGTCCCTAGGTTACCACCAGCTCTGTTGTTGATGGACTATAAGTCTCCGAAGTTACCACCAGTTTCGTTGTTAATGATCTTTCAGTCTTCGAGATAACCAACCGTTTCGTTGTTGAAGGACTTACAGTCCCGATGTTACCACCAGATCTGTTGTTGATGAACTATCAGTCCCTAGGTTACCACCAGCTCCGTTGTTGATG